>CM031243.1:795107369-795842882 GCA_018340775.1 Taxus wallichiana var. yunnanensis | reverse complement strand
AAACAATATAAGTGAATGTGATGATGTAGTCAATCAAAAGATGGTGCTAGAAGAAGTGACCCTATAGCCAAAAGTGTATATCATTAATCCTAGGAATGTCATATGATAAAAATAAGATTGAATGATTGAATGCATGAATGGGATGTGGTCCATTTATAATGTATACCATGAACAGTCCAGTATGGATAGTGAGACTAGATTGTGTCATAGGGTAGTGAGTGCAACACATAAAAGAAGATGTAGGATGTGTGATGATAATAAACGACCATGTGATGAGAAAAATGTGTAAATATGCAATGTGTAGAATGTAATGCAAGATGTGTAGATAGCCTAATAGTGTGAAATACGCGCTATGTAGTATGTACAATGAATAATATGTAATGCTAGACTCATATACAATAGGAGTGTGACACATGTGATGAATACTAGTATGGTGTGTAGAATATGTATGATATGTAGATGCACAAATGTCAAAATATAAATGATGTAGTGTAAGATGTAGTATGCAAGATGTATAATGTGAGATGTACTATGAGATATGTGAAGATTCACAATGTGTAGTATCTATGGTGCAGTGTGTGGGGTTCATGTGTGTAGTATTCCCTCAACAATCAAGTGTGAACCGAAGCACAAGAGTGTGTCATCGGGTAATGACGATGTATGGGATGTAAATGACAATGCCTATGGTAGGAGGTTGATAAATGTGAGTATGAAACATGTGTCGATGCTTTGAGACGGTGGGGGTGGGTGTGGGAATGTTATGCCCCCCAAGTGCATGTTAGTGAATGAACTAACCAATGAATGTGAAGGACAAAGGTCCCTCATCTAATGTGAGTGGTGGTGAAAGCATATGATCATGTTCTAGTAGTGGTGGAATAGTAGATAGTCGTTGCACAAGTGAGTGAATTCTATATGCATGCAATGGATGAGTATATGAAAAATGTGTAGGTGTGACAAAATGCGTAGGCGATGGAGATCTACGTGGAATAAAATGAGGTGGATATTTATATTGAGATGTTATAATTGTGTGGGGAATAGACCTATATCGATGTGTAGGACTAGTAGAGCGGTGCGGTCATGTAGATGGTGTATGAGTAGGTGAACTAGGATTAGATTACACTTTAATTAACATAGGTTGTAATGTGTTAGATGAAGTAGGGGATTCTTGAACCGGTGATCGAGGAGATGATGAACATGGAGTAGATGGAGGTACACCATCAATAGAAACAACTTGATTGTTATGAATGAATTTGAGTCACAAATGGTTCAAAGATATGATGGACTTAAACCTACGAATCCAGTTGAGACCTTTAAACATGTCACAACCATCGATTGCTTGTCAACAAGGAAGGACACAACATAGAAGAGGTCCTACCATAACGCAAAGTTTGACAATACCATATGAATTATTCATCGGATATGAGATGTACGAATGTGGATAACTCGATAACATCAAAAAGTGTCATTGAACATGCAATGATAGGCCATGATGGATCAACCATAGTATTATTGATGGGGATTGTTCCAATAGAGGCATTAATATGCAAGTGATTAAAAGTGAAATTGGCATGATAGTTGTGGTAAAAAAAAAAATCGGTGGAGAAGTGTCAGTATGCGCCACAAAAATTCAAGAGCCCCTGATGCAAGTGGAGGCACTAAGTGATAAACATAGTTAACAAAATATTTGACTACTTTCACATCATGTTTGTGTAGAGGGTTGTTAAATATCTCAAGCTTATGATTTTCATTGATAGGTAGAGAAACTGTAGGTTCCAGACGCTTGATTTTACCACTATCGATCAAGCCTTGAAAGAGAAATCGAAGTCAGAAGAAATGATCGGTGGAGTGTCCTACGCACTAATGATAGTCACAATGGAAATATTCATCAAAATTATGTCCTTTTGGTCAAGATGGATTGATTTGTAGCGGCAAAGGCAGTGTAATGAGGTTACTATCGATAAGTTGTGGTAGTAAAATATGCGGAGGTACACTAAACTTAGTGAATATTCATCGATGTGGTTGTGATTGAAGCTCCTTAGTAGTAGATATTATGTTGATGGTAACTTTTGTGTCTATTGGTTTAGTTGTAGATGGTTTGAATGTTGACTTATTTTGAAAACACGCAGAAGACGATGCTTGCTCTTGGTATTTAAGCTTTCCTATAGCTAAGAGCTTGGTTTCATGAAGCTTAAGAGTATGACAAAGTTGATCGAAAGAAGGAGAGGTATAAAAGAGAACACTCTCTTGGAGAGAGGGTAAGATACTCTCAATGAAAAATTCCTAAAGCTCAACGTCCGCAAGCACATTTGACATATTAGCTAAGTTGTTTTTGTAATGCAATACATAATATGCTAAATGTTCATTAGATCCTTGTTTAAGTTGTGCAAGTTAGGCATAAGAGATCTTAGACCCAATATTGATAGAGAAGTGAGTGAGAAAAGCATCAGCTAGATGCGTGAAAGATATTATTGAATGGACAGGTAGGTCATAAAACCAACGCATTGTGTAATCTTGTAAACTACAAGGAAAAATCTTAGCGAGTATGGTATGATCATCCACATAGTCCAAGCATGCTACATGAAAATCTCGGAGATGCTCTTGTGGGTCACCATGGCCTTTAAAGATGGGAAACTTGGGAGAGATGAAATTAGGTGGAAATGGATAGGTAGATATATTAGGTGCAAAAGGAGTATGTAGTAGTGAAGTAGAGTCTAAAGATGGTGAGGCATGAGAAGTAGTGAGATGGAGTTGATGAATTTGGGTTTGCAGTCTTGATATAAAAGAGTTTAAATCAAGAGTATTCGAAGAAGAGCCAAGTTGCATATTAGGTGTGCTAGGGTGAATGACGGGAGCGGTAGTAGTAGGAATGGAAGCTGAGACATAAATGGGTGGGGTGGAGACCATGGGAGCTAAAGGAGTGATTATAGACGTGGAAGCATCATGAGCATTCTTAGCAACAATCGAAACATGCAGGACATAAAAAGATGAGTGGGATTATCATGCAAAGATTGTCAAAAATCGGGAGTGTATTTAATTGGTCTTGGTCAACATTAGTATCTTCATCGTAGGACTTTTCACTACCATGAGGCTTATATTTCATGAAGAGGAACTTGGCGAGATGAATCCAAGGGATTCTCAGTTGTAGCTACAGTAGGGATATCAACCATTGGTTTGGAAACCCTACGGGAGAATGAAGGAAGCTCACAATATTGAAAAGACCCAAAACGACCACTATGAGTGACGAGCATACGAAGAAAAAGCCCAAAGAGAAAGTGTATTCGAAGATCGGGTTCACCAAAATGATTATGCTAAGATGTAATATCCTAGCCTAATTTGATGTTATAGAAAGCATAAATAAATGGAATAATATAATACAAAAATCACTCAAGTAACTAAGCAAATGAAAGATGAAACCCTTATATGTAAGAGAGGGTTAAGAAGTCCTTAGTTGATTTGACACAGTGCGAGACTATGTCGCAGTGAGTGTAAACTAGGTGAACAGAGGAGAGGAAACGACCATACAAAAGCCTAAGAAAGTTCAAATACGGATCTCTCCGACTAGACCGAGGGTGCCTTGAAAGGGATAAGGGTACTTGTGGGTGCCCTAGTCTAATATTTGGGTGCCTTGGTTTGCGGAAATGGACTAAAAATCTCCTCTAAGGTGTTTTTGGATATTCGCCATGTTCACCTTTTCATTATGTATATCCCTGAACTAAGATGGATGTCGTTAGAAGACCTACAAAAAGAATCACCTGAAAAACCCTAGATAAAGCATCAAAACCCTAAAAAAGAATGATGCATATGAAGGGGTAGGACTGTCCTTAGTGGCCACAATGGTGGACTTACTACTAAGTGTTGCACTACATCTCATACCCAATGTAGTTTTAGGTGTGTGTGTGAAAATTGTGCCTTAGGTTGCTCTTGTGCCAGTCGTACTTTGTGAAGTAGTGAGCAAGTAACTAGATGTAAAATGTAGTAAATGTGTGCATGGAAATAATAGACTCCCCTCATATGAAGTGTGATGCAGATGAACCAACCTTGTGTGCCTTGTGATGAAGCTAAATGGATGTAACTCTAGATGGTGATAGTAGATGCTTAGTGCTTGGTCCCTCATTATGGTCACATAACTTTATATTTATATGGTTCTCTTGTTTTAACCCCAAAAAGGCTGACCACCAAAAAGATAAAAAAGCTCAAACAACTAGGATGTTCCCAAAAGGCGAGAAGCAAAGTGCAAAGAGGATCGGGGCACCTAGAGGAACCAGGGGCACTTGAGGCGCCCAGGTCGAGGAAAATAGGAAAAACACAGTATGACAACATAGACTGGGCAAGTGCAGGTGTAAGATAAAAAATACGACATCAAGAAATAAAAATGGCCAAAGACATGGGTTAATTATTACTCTCTTCACTCAAGAACCATATGAATAGTAGTATGAGACCGAGACTAAATATTGACTCTAAGTGCATGATTTAGTGACTATAATTTGTGCTTAGATTCTTAAATTTTAACTTATCATGCACATATTATTTACATATTTATATTATATTATGCACATACATTTGACGATCTACAAGATTTTAGATGCATGATATATAGGCTAAACATTATCATGGATACACATGTTTTACGACCTTACATTAGCCACCACTTAGGGGGTAATTATTTTACATTGGGGCATGCCTAATCTAGGAGCATGTTGTACAAATTTTAGCTTATATCTCTCTTTGTTATTCCATTGATGATATAGAGCTACTTATAACTATTATACATGTTTTCCCTTACTTAAATGCACTTCACATGTTATTTACTATGTATATTATATTGTGCTTTACTTGATGATGACATTGTTTGCACATATGCATTGACATTGTTTACTCCATGCTCATTCATTGTCGATTATCCAATATATGTTGATCATTTAATAATTATATGATTATTACATGATTTGTGCTTTTGATTACATATGTGTTTACTATGTACTTGTTATTGGTACTAGTTACATCATTGAGTTGTCATGTTTATCCAGTCATTATCTTGTCAAGTCCCACATCGGGCCCAATTATTTGTGAAACCTATTGTCATGTCATGTGATCGCATGTTATTGAATCCTCTTGTATTGTTAATTCATATTTTCTTGTGTGCTTTTTGATGTTGATACTTGTTATAATACTTACATGAGCTTATTGTCATGATTTATATCACACACATTTGCTTGTGATTCTTACATGACCGTGATTACACCGATGTTGCCATGGTTTTTATCACATATTTCCTAAATGTTGTAATGTGCTTAAATGTTGTGCTTTGTTGATTACTAGTCTCAATTTATAACCATGTTCACTTATAACCATGCCTTTGATAACATGTTTCATCTTTGTTCTTAACAATGAAATCTTTTATATGATCACATATCTAACCATGTCATGCATACATGTTTTATATAGTTTATCTTTATATACTTAACACATGTGTGCTTAACCATTTCTTTTGAGATGAGTGATAAAAATGTTTCAATTTATTTCCCTTATATCAAAAGGGGGCATACAATGGTCTTACTTGAAAGATTCAAACAAACTTTAAACAAAGTAATCATATATAATCAAACCTAGTGACATTCTATATGACCAAGTATCAATCCCATGTCGGTTTTGATAGACTTGTCAAGCTTTTACGAGCCTTTTAAGATTCTCACCCAATTTATCATATTTTTACACACATTTCCAACATTTTTACCAAGATATATCAAGATTTTCCAATATTTGCACCTAGTTCTTCAAAGCATGTTCCATATTTTTTTCAAATTTCTCATGTAATTTACAAGATAGTATTGGCTATTTCAAGTTTTCAAATTTGGGGTCTTTTCTTCTCCGTCAAGATACCTTGACCCCCATAGCCTTTGCATTGTTATTCCACCCCTTTATCCCCTCTGCATAGTTATTTGGCCCAAATAACAAGTGATGTTATTTGTCCCACATAACCTCTACATTATTATTAGGCCCCATGCCTTTGTGTGGTTTTTAGCCCATGCAGACTCTATGTAGTTCAAATAACCATCTCCATGAGAATTTTGTGTGACCTCATCCTTGATAAGGTCATTGTTCTCTATGAACATGTTGAAGACCCCCTCTTTAATAAAGGTTTGTAGTCACTAAATCACACACTTACTATGTACATATAGCCTCTAAATACTTCATTTATATGCATGATTCCTAAGCGAGAGAACTAGTCATTAGTAACCACTTCACTTTTCTCTAACATTTCTTTTATTTTTACATCCTTGTTACATATTGTTTCCGACTTGCAATTTACAATTTTACATACTAGTGACATCTTTCTAAGCTCTGATTTCATTGTTTACCTTTTGAGTATCTTGTACAGGGCCACCCATTAGGATAAGAGTGTCTAGATGCTATTTTCCCCTTTGGGCATTTTCGTCCACTTTCTTTCTTTTGCTGATTTTTCAAATGTTACTCCTTTCTATATCTTTCTTTGTCATTGTTAGTTGGCTTTTCACTTGTTAACGATTAAAATTAAGCAAATAAATCATATATATATACATATCTTATTTAACCTCATTAAGGAGGGCAAGCATTCAAGAGGCACATATTATTACTAGGAGCTAATATTTTTATCTACTACATAAAGGACTACATTTTGGGCCTACATACTTCATTGCATATGAGGGTTTATTCTAAATTTCATACCACACATTTGATTGGGACAAAGTAGTTGTAGCTCGCTATCTTCTTATGTGACTAGCACTAGGGTATCCTAGCTTAAGGGAAACACACACACACACACACACACACACACACACACACACACACACACACACACACACACACACACACACACACACACACACACACACACACACACACACACACACACTGAACTACATGGAGTCTCAAATGTAGTGCAACGCTCGAATGTGGCAATCACATTGGGGTGACCATCGAGGTCAGTCCAACTCAAGCATATACATATTTATATTCCTCTAATATGTGCTTTAATATTGTGCAAGTAACTAGGGTTTCTTTTGTAGTACATGTATGACAAAGTGGGAGTACATCAAACTTGACGTGGCCTACAATGAACAAGAAGTGACACAGAAAGAATTAGATCCTGAGTATTTCCACAGACACTAATGAACAAATTGGACGCTAGCACCCAGGTGGCCGGTCCTAGTCCAGGTGCTCCTGTCCCTAAGATTGTTGATGTCCATTTTCGATACAAAGTGACACAATCTAGAATTTATACGTCCATATTAGCCTCCAGGTCCGAATCGAGTCCAGACCTACAAATACAAGCTGATTCATTCTCTAAACTCTATCTATCACTCTTTCTTGCATTTTATTTACTTGATCTTGCTTATTTACTGTTTTATCTATCTGATCAATAGTGCCCTCATCAAAGATTTAATTTCATTAAATCAAGGCCACCCTTTACATCGGTTTACAACTTGTGTGACTTCCTCCTCAATAAAGGCCACCTCTCCATATTAAGTTGAAATTCAAAAGATTTCATAGTTACTCTAATTAGGGCATGTATACCCTATGGCACTCTCTAAGTGGTCACTATTGTGGAAACATAATTTGATATATCTCATTCTTGTGCTCATTACTTTTATTTATTTTTAAATTAAATTATGTCAAAAATTCAACATTTAAGTGTACACATCTTTATCAAACATTAATCTATTTTTGATTCATTTGTGTTTACAAATTTATGCATTGAACATAAATGTGGGGTTTCAACCAAAATAATCTTATGATTAAGATTATGTAGTTTGCATTTCCTTTTCCTTTTAATAAAACAATTGTTAATACACGATTAAAAGGGAGTACTCTGTAGTACCCTAAATTTAGTTTGAGGCACTTGACAACAACCCTTTTTGCACCTTTACATACATGGGTCCATCAATACATATTTGACCTTATTGAAATGTGTTTCCACATTCCAAACACCCTCAACATGCCAGATTATCCACATCCTCTAGTTCAACATCGTCAAAATTGTTACGCTTTATACGAAAGTCAAATTTCTCTCTAGACATATATCATAAATCTTTCATTGTAAGCTTCATGATCTTTGACAAGTTTGTATCTATTAGACATGTTCGTTCCCAAACTTGTCTATAATTTTTGAATTTGATCTTTGCTTATCTAATGATAATAATTTCAAATAAGTAACTTATCTTACTAGCCTTAATAAGATTTTATGGTGGTTGGGTAGGAAATCTAATAAAAGTCTTTTATTTAAATAAATGAACCCAAGTCATCGATTGTTGGGCATTACCTTACTTCTTAGAGATCATTATACACAAAGGGCATATCCTTCCTAAATTTTCTAAGAACAACACTCTAGATTAGTTCAGAGTAGAATTATCAAGCATACAAGATCTCAAAGTCCATGTTAAGTGCCAAAGTCAAAAAGGGTTTCATTCTAAGTGCATTACTTTATATTACTAGTTACATATCATCATAGGCTTGGGAGAACTACGTGGGTTTGAGTCCTTTACAAAGTATTGATGTGTAGGCAACACTCAACCATTGTGTGGTGGTTAGACTCGATCCCGACCTAAAATGCTTACCCCTTTTAAAGGTCTTTCATCTTTAAAGTAAGTCAAAGCCAAGGTTTGGATGAAGAAGGCATTTAAGTTTTGTCACGATCATTACAACATTTATGGTCCATATAACAAAAGATCAAATGTAAGTGAACTTGCCTGAAAAGAGGTGAACTTCTTCCACTGCCTCGACACATTTGTACTTCTATGCATTTGATCTCGGTCTGATCGAAGATAAACATGTTCAAATTGAACATGTTTGACATTTCAAAACCCGCCTTTTGCACATCATCACAACCCGAGCTTTTTGTGCATCTTAAAAACAGAATTTCCAGTTCATGTCTAACATCCGAGCATATTGTTTCACCTTATACGAGCCTCACTTAGCGAGTTTATTCCACTTCCATGCTCTAATCAATGTTTTACTATTTTTAGAGGGTTCAAACTATTCTAAACCCTCATTTTTACATAGTTAGAATCTAATTTTTTATTCATAGTTTTAATATTATTATGCTTATGGTGTAATTTTTATCAAAACAACGACAAAACTAGAAAAAGAGAGTTAGGTTTTTCCAAATCAGGGCATAAAGAGCACATCCATATAGTCAAATCTACCTCAACACAAACAACACCATCTTTGGAGAAATCAACTATTTTTGTGGGATTTTGCCATCTCTATGAACAATCAATCTATATAATTGTGATGTATAGGGTTTTCAAGGCCTGTCTTTCAAGAGTCGACTCACCTCACCGACTAGACGTGATCCTTATCACCTCTCACCAATAAATGTTTTCAAATTTATAGATTGAACATATTTATATATCTAACTTAAATTTTGATATTGAAAATATTTTTATCTTTTTCATCTTTAAAATTACGTAGGATTATATATGGTTAATTTGATAATAATAATAATTAATTTTACATTTTACGACTTATAACACATGAGACTACTTCATATTCTAATCCATAGAAAACACTTAAAGTGTTTTTTTGATGAAAAAAGATCTTATATTATATTAAATGCAACATGATACAAGATGTTTTCAACAAAAAAGCGGGCGGTATGGGAGCACGCCTCAAAGCCACAAGCACATTAGGCCATGCCTAGGAAAACAACAAAACATCAAAATCCTACATGAGGAACATGCCCAGACAAAAACAAAGGAGCCTTACGCTATAGCCAAATGAGAAACAAGAGACTCAAAGCGCCCTTCTTCTCCTTAGATCTCATGACAACAACCCACGGTGTCTATTGGGAAGCCAATTCAAGTGGAAGATCTCGGCAAGGGCTATCCTCAACACTCAAGTGTTTTTCAAGTATGAGGCCTACATCTACCCTCATAAAAAAATTAGATTTTGTAACCTGAGTTTTAAAAGCACAAGCTTCACCCTATAAAACCTCTTTTCCCCACCTACACCAACGGAAGGCCCAAATTTATTCCTAGCTGTAGAGGCGCTCCGACCATAGCATTAATACGATGAACCGACTGTAAATACTCGTGTACGAAGAGATAGAATACGCCCAACTTTACTTCACATTCAAGCAACACGAGAATACGGCAAATGAGATCAAAAGAAAAACAAGAGCGAAAGAAGATTTCACTCGGAGAAGATCGGGGACTCGGGTTTTTGTCCTCTGTCGGAGGAAGTTTTTGGAAGCTTGCTATTAGCAGTATATTTTCCATATTTATTTCGATTGGCATCTCCAGATTTATCCATCGCCAAAATCTATTGTACGCTACTTATCTTGCACCAATTAATTTTCTTGACATTTGTTATCGTGTTTTTTGCAGAACTTTTTAGACATAATTCGAGTCTCAATTATTGTTTTTTTGATGGTCATCATGTCGTTGGATCCTTGTTTTTGCGATAAATCAAACGAAATATTAATGGTAAAGCGTGAATTTATCGTTTAAAGCAAGACAACAATGTTTCTGTTTAATTTTGCTCTTTTAAAACCCTTGGATTAGGGTTTATCGTCTGTAAGGTATTGCTGGTTTGTCTACTTTTTAAGCGAATTGCTGTTATGCTACGGAATTGGTGTCAAATTTCGTTATATTTGGGTGGTAAAATTGCGCATTCCCTTTGAATGGTAAATTTCCGATTCTTCTTGGGATTAATATTACTTTGGAACGATGAGAATCGGGCCTAACGACTTAAGTTATAGCCGACATTTTGTGATTTGAGGCGATTTTCTGTCAGGATTCTTAATATAACACGGGGCGTTTTTTTTTTTTTTTTTGTCAGGAAATATGGCCAGTTAAACCGTGCTTTCTATCTGGATGCTATGTTTATGTTTTCATTTTGGTATAATCTTTTCCTTGAATGCTAAAACCCTGGAGCTAGGGTTTACTTTCTGTAAAACATTGGTGGATTTTGTGTTTTTAATGGAATTATTGTTCGGATTCTGGTTATGTTGTGGGAGTAATGACAGGGCGGGTGAAATTTGGATGGTGAAATCGTGGTTTCATCATGAATGATGAATTGGGTTTTTTTGGTCGAATTTTGCTGTGGAATTCTAGTTTGTGTTTTTGTGGCTTATTTTGCTCTGTAACGCAAAAACCTTGAAATAGGGTTTAATGGATGCAAAAGTATAGCTGAATTTTGTGCTTTTATGGGCATTACTATTAATTTTCTTGTAAATGTTGTGTAAATTGGGTGGTATAAGCTCCCTTTCCCCCTGAATGATAGATTTGTATCTTTTTTAAATTTTCCTCTAGAATTTTAGGAACTTCTAAATTATGGTTTATTAGTTGTAAACAAGAGTTGGATTATGTGTTTTAATGGAACTGTTGTTTCAGATTCTTGTTATGTTACAGAAGCAATGCTGGATGGGTAAATTTTGAGAAACACGGGCTAAATTAAGGGAATTGTTGTTTTCATTTTTTGTTTCATCACAGAAGTGATGCCGTGGCGGGTAAATTTTGTGAAATTCAAGTGGTAACATTGTGCCTTCCCTTGGTAACGTTGTTTTTTTGCTTTCATTTGATCTGGAATGCTTTAAAGTAGGATTTTATGGTATTGAAATATAGCCGAATCTTGTCCTTCTATGAGAAGTTTCTATATTGGTTTCTTGTTGTTGCAGAATGATTGAAATTGTGAAATTTAGATGGTGAAATTTTGCTGAAATTGTATTTTCTGCAAATTTTACCCAGGAATGAAAGCCTTTGAGATAGAGTTTATCTTGAATATGTATTTCCAAGCGGAATGTTGTTTTGAATTCTTGTAACATCACTGGAATGATGCAGGATTGATTGAATTTGTGAAATTTCTGTGGCAAAACTGCTTGTTTGGCTTTAATTTCTCCTGAAATACTGACAGAAAGTTATTTGTGCAGTGACGAATATGTCAATTATCTGATTAGAGAAGCCGGTTATGTCAAATGTTAGTGCAGTGACAAAAAGTTATTTGTCCGGTGACGAAAGTTATTTGTAGTCTTGTTATGCTTGCAGATAAATGTTAGTGAAGCCAAATTATGTCAAATTTGAACTGTAAAACTGTGCTTTGAACTTAAATTTTCCCTGGACTGCTACAGACCTTTTAACAATTATTGGTAGTGAGACATAGGAAGCTTTTGTGTTTCTAAGTGAATTTTTGTTTAGATTATTGTTATCCTGCTGGTTGAGGGAGTTGAATTTTGTTAAATTTCTGCTTCATTCTGGTCTAAAATGCTTACAGCCATTGCAATGTGGTTTATCAGAGGCAAACCATATCTGGGTTTTTTTAGGAAATGTTAGTTTGAATTTTTGTTATGTTGCTGGATCACTGTCAATATTTTGCAAAATTTGAAGGATAAAACCGTCTCAATTCCTTAGTTTTGTGTTAGAATTGTGATATAAAACACATTGGCATAGGCTATTTTTGACACAACCAAATTTTGTGTTTGAAGGTAACTTTCTATTTTGGATTCTTGTGATGCGGCCAGATCAGTGATGGAGAAACCGATATTTGTTTTGACTTAATCGACAATGCTGTCTATTTTGGTTAACTTTGTATTGGAATGTGTAAAATCCAAAGTCTAGGGGTTTTCTGTGGCAAAGTTAAGCCAAAATTTGTGTATCAGTTTCATGCTATATTTTGTATATTTTGGTTGTAAGTTGCTGGATATATAGGGGCTTTGGATAGCTGGTTTTGGAGGGTTCCTTATATTTGTCACCATACCCCAATGCTTTTGGGATTGCTCAAAATGTTTCATTAAGTCCTTTTTGGATTGGTAAAATTGAGCTCTGCAATTTGGGAGCTTTAGAAGATTCCGTCTTACGAGCCATTAGTGACATATTGATGTTGTTTACTGTACAAAAATTTGAATTGCAGTGTTGTTGATTCGTTAGATGGGTTCTGTGTCGGTTCTGATGGCCACTAAGATTTTGATTTATGGACCTGACATTGCAATATTGAACTTTCTGGCACAATGTTTGTTTAAATCCTTATCGAAGGGTCTGATTCTTTGACATTCTCTATGGTTAGCATATTGATTAGTAAAAGAAATTTGGAGCTAAAATATTACACAATGAAAATGGATAGGTGCATTAGAGTGATTTTTTTAAAACTCACATGATTGGCATCTGTCCTAATGGTTTTATGATTTATCGATCAATTAGTTAAAGGAAATTGTAATAGATCAGCTCTTCATCCTTATTACCAAGTGGCCACAACATCACATGAATGGGAGGTTCCTAAATTTTCCAAGCAGGATCTGCTACTTAAATTTATGAAAAATGTTTCATAGGATCTTGACTTTTCAGCTCTGATACAGGATTTTAGGAATTTCCACCTAAAAATTATTAGTAAATACTATTCTTTATGGTTAGCATATTGATTAGTAAAATAAATTTGGCATTAAAATATTATGCAATGAAAATGGATAGGTTCATAAGAGTGAAAAATTTAGAAACTCACACGATTCACATCTGTCCTAATGGTTTTGACATTTGTCTATCAATTAATTAAAGGAAATTTTAATATATCATCTCTTTATCCATAACTAAGTGGCTACAACATCACATGAATGGGAGGTTCTAAAATTTTCCAAGCAGGATCTGCTATTTAAATTTAAGAAAAAAGGTTTCATAGGATCTTGACTTTTCAGCTCTGATACAGGATTTTAGGAGTTTCCACCTAAAAATTATTAGTAAATGTTATGGTGGGAAATTGATCTGAAGATTTTGACTACACTCAGGCTTGCACTTGTTAGTAAAGCTCTTAAGTGGGATTTGCAAACTTATAGGTCCCCTATTCAGCACACACTAAAAATCATAAACACATGAATGGGGGTTCCTAAATTTTCCAAACAGGATTTGCTATTTAATTTTAAGAAAAAAATGTTTCATAGGATCTTGACTTTTCAGCTTTGATGCAGGATTTTAGGATTTTCCACCTAATTTTTAAAAATTATTAGTAAATGTTATGGTGGGAAATTGATCTGAAGATTTAGAGTCTAGACTAGACTCAGGTTTGCACTTATTAATAAAGCTCTTAAGTGGGATTTGCAAACTTATAGGTCCCCTCTTCAGCACACGCTAAAAATCCCCCTTCTTAATATTAACTGCTTTGAATTTTCCTGGAAAAGCTCCTGATTTATGCAGTTTCTGAAGTGATCACATTCGATGGGACAAAAGATTTGGAGCAGCAGCACACTCCATGGGATCCCCACTCTTCTACAGAGCAAGTTGTCTGTTTTTATTGTATTTTTTTTTGTCACTCTCCTCACAGACTCCATGTGCTCCACTTCAGAATTTTTCGGGCTTCTAGTATCTAAAATAAATCCAGAGTTCAACTCCTTAGCTATGGTGATTCGCACGCAGCACCGCAACCCCACTTTTACCTTAAGTCTCTTGGTAACTTGTGCACGACCCAACGGCCCCTTGCATCATGTGCCTCCTTTGCAGCACCAGGGAACATGCTGCATGCCATCCACACATTGAGCATCTCCTTGTAGCCCCCTTGTATCATGCGCCTCCTGTGCAGTGCTAGGTAACATGCCACACAGCTCAGGAGACAACATCACACGGTTGATCTCAATGCCATTTTGCAGCACTCCACAGCACCTCATAGCACTTCACAGCATCTCACAGACATGCTGCGCAGTGTAACCCCTGCTCAGAATCTCCAAAATTCATCTGGTCATGACACGTTGTGCCATGCCAAGTGGCACTTCCAGGGCTTGGTTATGTGTGAGCATTTGATAACATACCACTTACCTGGAAACCAAGCGACATGACGGTTGGAAGGTGAAGAGATGAACATGGGTGACCGGGCAGTTCAACTTCTACAACAATTCTTTATGTCTTTGTGGCTGTGTAACTATGCACATCTGTAGCATTAGATAGCAACCAGATAGGTAGAAGACGGGCAATCATATTATCTCCCTCAAGAGTATGCCATGTACAAAATGCACAAATTAATGTAATTTCTGTTCTAGTTATATCATTTTCGCTATATTGTTTCACTCAGTGTTATTGTTTTCACATTCACATACAACACACATCTAGATTCTCATCTAGAGTGTTGTCCCTTGGACCTACTGGGATCCGGATCATATGGCTCTTTTCTAGCCATGATTTTGCTTCTTTTTGTACAGGGTTTCCATCGCCAGCACTCCTTGGGTGTCTTCTAGTAGTATATTTCTTCTGAAACTCAAAAGATTCAGGGAGAGGCGATCCATTTTGACTAGTTCTGGGTCGCTTGTTTCTCAGACTTGTACGTTTCATGAATACTTGGAGAGGCTCAACACTATAGAGCAGTTACTTCTTAGAGAAGTGCAATAAACCTCTTTCATGCTGTGTATAATTATTGCAGAGTCACCCTTATTTCTAGTTTCCCTATCCTTCTGTTTACGGATATCTCAAGAGTCAAGGCCTTTGCTTTTGCTATCGTTACTGTATAGTGGACTAATCTGTTTCCTAATGGACTCAACTAAGAGTGGCTACCCTTCTTTATCATGAACTATCTCTTGTCATTTTGCTGTATTTCCTTTTGATGCTCCGTTGAAGTGTATCTTTTATAGGGCCTTCAATGCCGACCTTTATTTATCAAAGAAATGCCCTGCTTTCACCTTTAGCAGGGTTGTCATGTCCTTATAATGTGCGTAGCCTTGATAAAAAAATGGTGAAATTGTAGTTTGCTGATAATTTAGTTAGTCGTTGCAAATTATTTGTGAGGTTCACAGGACTGCAAATATTGTAGAACAGATCATAAGTAGTGCTTTAATTGGTATTACTGCATTAGCAGTTTGTTACTGTGAAACTTCTGTTTGTTCTTTATTGCTAAATTGTTCACAATTTTCTGAAATGAAAAATATTACAATATCTGATCCTTTACTTTATCTTCTGCGTGTCTGTGTATAATATGAAAACTTTGCAGTAGGTATGTTTGCTTGTGTAGTTTTCTAGTAACCTTGATATGCTTATGAGATTCTCTTATCATGTCAATCCCTTGTAAATAGTTGCCCTGTTGGTGGCAAGTGCTCAATAATTACTGAACTCCTGAACTATAAATAGCATTCAATTAGCTCTGACTCCTGAGGGTAATAGACATGCAGCATGCTGTTGGTTAATTTGTATCAATGGAGTTGAGTTATTTTGGAACATAACCATTTGATCCTGTACTATAGAATTTTCTTTTGTTGGTGCAAACTGGATCGTAATTTTCTATGGTTGGATGAATGCATGTCTTATGTGGTTACACTAGTTTTTGGTGGAAGACATTCCTAAACCATTAACTCCTTTTTATTCTATCTACATTGAATGATAAAGTATCCCAAACATTGAACTTAAGTTTTTTTGCATTTGGTTGTATTGTGGATTAAATTTTAGTACTTAAAATGTTGGTATCTTTTAAAGATGCATTGCTATAATCCAATCAGTCTGTTTGATGCCTAATTGAATTTGGCAGTATGGCGTTATTTTAATTTTTTATTACCAAATAATTTGGCACCTCTGGTATAATCTTCACTTGTATAACACACAAGAAACCAAGATGAAGGTTTACATGTGTTTGACGAGGATTCAAATAAAATATTCGAAGGAAAAGTTGCAACTCACTTTCAGTTTTTTTTTCATTTGGAAGAAACGTTATGAATCACTATTTCTTCATAGAGCATTTTATCACTGGAATAAAACTTCGCTTATAATTGGATTATATCTATTGCAATTGCAGGTGCGCCTGTGACAATTTTTAGTTGGTTCTACTCGCAACAGAAGTGCAATCAAGACAAATAATGGGTTCAAGGACATCATTTACTATTCTACACGAAATTTTTCCTCAGGTATGGCAGTGAATATCGGTGTCACGATACATTTTAATGGAGTTTATAATAAGAATTTCCTAAATGAGAATTTTAGCATTGTTCTTTGCAGCTATAGTCAAAAGGCAGAGGGCAGCTTTTTAATGGCCATTGTTTAGAGACTTTACTGAATATTGCTAGGACTGTTGGTTTGAAACTATTTACCACAGTTTTGTTGTCATAGTGCAACAAATATATACAAACACCACACTATGTGTTTGTAGATATGCTATTTCTTTAAACACGAGACTAACAAAAGGCTGCATTATATTTTTAATTCAGAAATTAAGGATTGTTTTTGAAAGGTCTCTTTCGCTGCAAATGTCTTTGAATCCTTACTGTTTGTACCTACTAGATTTTCCGTTGATGCTCCAAATTTGTTGAAAGGAGATATAAAATTTTAGTAGTCATTAGTGTTGAAATTCGAAGAGCCAATTTTTGAAGACTTACCTGTCTCGTCCTACTGATAGCACTTCGCAAGTTACATATCCATTCTGTTATCTGTGATGACATCTTAAGAGCCTGTTGGTAAAGTGTTGCCTAATCATGTCCCCTTGATCCTCACTCCAAAGATATGAATGTTCAAGGTGTTAAAATACAATGCTTATATAGCATATTGAACAGTTATACGGTTGTTTAACTATGCAACCAATTGTAACTACCTCCTACAATAAATACACTCTGCCTGTGCGTCATTTAGACAGTGCAGTTTTTGCCTTCTGTATTCTTTCTTCTTTGTGCATCTTCCAACATTGGTATCAGAGCCCCAAAGGTTGTAGTTCGAGGAAGCCTTCAAGAGGCACGAACAGCAAACTCGAGGAAGCCCTAACAAGGCACGAGTTTGGCAAAACAGACGAGGGCAGCGCAAAAATCGTGGAAGAGTAAAAACGAGTTGTATGCTCAGACTAGGGCAGCGCAAAAATCATGGAGTTGCTCAGGGATTCGTGAAGAAAACGAGTTCGTATGCACAGACGAGGGCAGCACAAAAATCGTGGAGTTGCTCAGGGATTCGTGAAGACACGTGAGGAAGAAACGTGGGTCTCAGAAGCCTGCGTGGGGAGAAAGAAACAACTGCAAAAATCGTGGTCGCTGGAATCGCTGGGAGTCGCAAAAATCGTGGGTTTGTGCACAGAACATGAGCAGCAAACGTGAACAGCAAAGGTAGCAAAAGATTTTATAAAATGTTATAATTTTTTACCTACCTGCCACGTATTTGCATTTTCCTACAGCCACGCATATTATTCATTCATTTAATATTTTTGGCTGGAAAAGAATACTTTATTAAGTGTGGGGCAAACTTTTATTTTATTATTTTCAATTACTTTGGAATAATAAAATGTCAAACATTGCAAATTTGATTTTGCCGGATACACAAAAATTAACGGGCACAAATTTTAATGTGTGGAGCCATAAGATCTTGACACTGGCAGAATTTCGTGGTTTTGAGAAAATAATCACGGGTGTCGAGAGTAGACCTGCAGCAAATTTCGATGATTATGACAAACGTCATCGGGAGGCTCTTCTACTATTAAAATTGTCGGTATCGGATGAATTGATACCTGAGGTCCGGAATGCCACTGAGGTGAGTAAATTGTGGGTCAGTCTGAAGGACAAATATCAGACGTCGGAGAAGAGTCGGGTTCTATACCTCAAAAATATGCTTTTTTCCGTAAAATTACAAGAAGGTGGATCGTTGTCTGAGCACCTACTTCGGATGAAAGATCTCCGAGATCAGCTTGCTTCCATCAACAAGCCGGTTGATGATGATGATATGGTGGCTCTCATTTTAAACAGTTTGCCCTTCTCGTATGACTCGTTCGTGGAGGCTCTTCATTTAGTGGGCGAGAGTCAAACTCTTATGTTTGACAAGGTGAGTTCTCTTCTATGATTATGACAAACGTCATCGAGAGGCTCTTCTACTATTAAAATTGTCGGTATCGGATGAATTGATACCTGAGGTCCGGAATGCCATTGAGGTGAGTAAATTGTGGGTCAGTTTGAAGGACAAATATCAGACGTCGGAGAAGGGTCGGATTCTATACCTCAAAAATATGCTTTTTTCCGTAAAATTACAAGAAGGTGGATCGCTTATCGAGCACCTACTTGGATGAAAGATCTCCGAGATCGGCTTGCTTCCATGAAAAGCCGGTTGATGATGATGATATGGTGGCTCTCATTTTAAACAGTTTGCCCTTCTCGTATGACTCGTCGTGGAGGCTCTTCATTTAGTGGGCGAGAGTCAAACTCTTATGTTTGACAAGGTGAGTTCTCTTCATGATTATGACAAACGCGTCATCGGGAGGCTCTTCTACTATTAAAATTGTCGGTATCGGATGAATTGATACTTGAGGTCAGAATGCCAGGAGGTGAGTAAATTGTGGGTCGATCGAAGGACAAATATCGAGGGCGTCGCGAAGAGTCGGGTTCTATACCTCAAAAATATGCTTTTTTCCGTAAAATTACAAGAAGGTGGATCGGCCGTTTGAGCACCTACTTCCGGATGAAAGATCTCCGAGATCAGCTTGCTTCCATGAAGAAGCCGGTTGATGATGATGATATGGTGGCTCTCATTTTAAACAGTTTGCCCTTCTCGTATGACTCGTTCGTGGAGGCTCTTCATTTAGTGGGCGAGAGTCAAACTCTTATGTTTGACAAGGTGAGTTCCTACTGTTGCGGAAGGCAGACGGAGACAGACACAAGTTCAAGAGTCCAGTTCTGGACAATCTGAGAGTGCATTTGCTGCACAGTCCAAAGGAAAGTGGAAGCGACAGGCTGATGCGTCGCCTTCCTCTCCTAAATTTCCGGTAAAGTGTTACTATTGTCACAAACTTGGTCATGTGAAGAAGGATTGTCGAAGCGACTAAGTGCCCTGAAGAAGCGGAAGGGGCAAGCACATGTGGCAACAGTTGAGCAACACGAGTCAGAAGATGAGTATGCCCTCATGGCATCTTGCTCGGATGGTGGCAGCCCTACACGGTGCTGGTTTTTTTATTCCGGCGCATCACGACACTTCACGTGTCAACGAGATTGGTATGTTACTTTTCATGCTAATTCATGTTCTTCTGATTCAGTTACTTTAGGGGATGGGAGATCACATGCTGTGGAAGGGATTGGGGATGTTCGTATCATGTTAAATAATAACACTAAATTGCTTGTGAAGAGTGTTAGATATGTGCCTAACATGAATAAGAACTTGTTATCCATCAGTCAGTTAACTGATAATCCTCATATCTCTTTAAACTTTTAAGTAAACTTTTGTGTTTGATGTCAAACATAATATTTGCCTTGGGAATTGGGCATGGAGGTTTGCAGGACTGTTGATCTGCCACGTTCAACTTGCATGCCTTAGTTGTGGTAGAAAATACCGGTGTTTTGTGGCATGAAAGATATTTGGCTCGTCTTCATAAAGACAACATGGTTGTTGGTTTGCCTCCTATCCAGGAAAAGTAGGATATGTGTGTTGGATGTTTTGCAGGCAAACAAAAGCGGAAACCTTTTCCTCATGAAGGTGTTTGGCGTGCAAAGGGGCTCTTAGATCTTGTCCATGCAGATCTATGTGAGCCATCGTGGAAGACTCCCACAGTCCTTGGTGCACGTTATTTTCTCTTATTGGTGGATGATCACTCTCGGCGGATGTGGATCTATCTCTTGAAAAAGAAGTCTGATTGCTTTGCTTCTTTTGTCAAGTTCAAGGCATTGGTGGAGAACCAGACTAGCCGGCGGATAAAGACTTTAAGATCCGATAATGGGGGTGAATTCACTTCTAAACAGTTCGCTGTTTTTTGTGAGAAAGAAGGGATTCAACGTCAGTTGACAGCACCATATACTCCCCAACAGAATGGGGTGGTTGAGAGGCGGAATAGAACCATCATGGAGATGGCCCGGTGTATGATGCACAGTCGTGGAGTGCCATACACATACTGGGGAGAAGCTGTTAATACAACGGTCTATATCCTCAATCGCAGTCCTTGCAAAGCCTTGCAGGAGATCACACCAGAGGAGGCATGGTCCAAAATCAAACCAGAGGTATCAGCTTTTCGTATTTTTGGTTCAGCTGCTTATACTTTGGTTCCTGATCGTAAGAGGAGTAAACTAGATTCCAAAAGTTCTAGATATTTCTTTGTTGGTTATAGTGATCATTCTAAAGCATATAGATTGATTGATACTTCCACTAATAAAATCATTATTAGTCGTGATGTTGATGTAAAAGAAACAGAGTCTTTCTTTGGCTGTAATCAGCAAATAGACCAGCAACATGGCAGCGATCAGCAAGGGGTGGTCACAGAGATTGGTTCTCTTTCCTTGCCTGATGATGAGTCTGGTCATTCTCATACTCCTCCACAGACTCCAGTACAGTCTATGCTCTCTCCTACTGAGTCTTTTCCGTCTCCTGGAAATCAACTTGCGTTGGTTTCACCTCCGGAAGTCCCACTAGCTTCCGAATCCTCAGTTCAGCGACGGCCCAAGTGGTATTATTCCACTATTCAGGATCTGACACGAGACGATTTGTCTCCACTCTTAGATGGCCGGTCTCGCAGACCTGGCAAGAGGATTGATTACTCTGAGCAAGCTCAATTTGCTCTTGCTTCTGATCTCCTCCATATTCGCGAGCCACAAAAATACTCTGATGCACGAGGCATACCAGAATGGGAAACTGCCATGCAAATCGAGTATGATGCCTTGATTAAGAATGATACCTGGAAGTTGGTGCCATTACCTCCAGGTAAACACCCTATTGGTTGTAAATGGGTGTACAAAATCAAGTGTAAAGCAGATGGTACTTTGGATAAGTACAAGGCTCGACTTGTTGCAAAAGGTTTTTCGCAACAGGAGGGGATAGATTATGAGGAGACTTTTGCTCCTACTGCAAAGATGGTCACTTTTCGGTTACTTCTTGCCTTTCGCTCAATTTGGTTGGAAAATATATCAGATGGATGTGAAAAGTGCATTCTTGAATGGTGATTTGGAGGAAGAAGTGTATATGACACAACTTGAGGGTTTTTAGGCATGTGGTCATGAGCATCTGGTATGCAGGTTGATTAAGTCCTTGTATGGGCTTAAGCAGGCTCCTCGAGCCTGGTATATTAAGATCGATACACATCTCAGAGATTCGGGCTTCAAACGAAGTCATTCTGATCCGAATCTCTATGTCAAAAGCACAAATGATGACATTGTGATTCTTATTGTTTATGTTGATGACCTTGCCATCACAGGCAGTGGAGATGTTGCGATTCATAAGGTAAAATCAGATTTGTGCACTGCTTTTGACATGACTGATTTAGGCCTCCTTCATTATTGTCTTGGTGTAGAATTCTGGCAACAAGATCACTTGATTTTCATTTCTCAAGTTAAATATGCCACGAATCTTTTGCAAAAATTTAAGATGTATGATTGTAATTCATCATCTACACCTATGGAGGTCGGGCTGAAACTTTCAGCTCATGATGATTCACCACCGGTCGATGAAACATTGTACAGACAGTTGGTAGGTAGTTTGATTTATCTCACCACTACACGACCGGATTTGTGTTTTGCTGTGAGTTATCTTTCTCGGTTTTTGTCTAAACCGAAACTCATTCACTGGGGAGCAGCAAAACGTGTGTTAAGGTATGTCAAAGGAACTCTTGACTTTGGCATCTTGTATCAGAGAGTTGCAGATTTCACGTTGATTGGCTACAGAATCTCGATTGGGGAGGTTCAGTGGATACTCGGAGATCTACCACTGGATATATCTTCTCTCTTGGTTCAGGAGTTATTTCTTGGCAGAGTAAGCTTCAGCCCACTGTGGCTATCTCTTCCACAGAAGCAGAATACAAGGCTGCTGTTAGTGCTGGTTGCGAAGCGGTATGGCTTCGTCAGATTTTGGTTGATTTTCAGTTTTCACAGGTCACTGCTACACCTCTTTCACTTTTTTGTGATAATCAAGGTGTGTTGAAGATGGTCAAAAATCCTATCTATCATGCCCGCACTAAACATATTGAGATTCATCATCACTATATTCGTCAATTGGTTGACTCAGGTGAAATCTCTCTTCATTTCTGTCCTTCTCAGGAGCAGTCTGCTGATGTAATGACTAAACCTCTTGGTGCTTTCTTGTTTGTCAAGTTTCGGGATAAACTTGGTATAGTTTCTAGGTTAGTCATTAAGAGGGGGTGTTAAAATACGATGCTTATATAGCATATTGAACAGTTATACGGTTGTTTAACTATGCAACCAATTGTAACTACCTCCTACAATAAATACACTCTGCCTGTGCGTCATTTAGACAGTGCAGTTTTTGCCTTCTGTATTCTTTCTTCTTTGTGCATCTTCCAACACAAGGTAATGCCCAATCATGTAGGGAAAACCCTCTTGCTGGGTATGCATAGGTGAGAGTTTTGGTAATTCGCTGTTTGCATAGCTGGGGCAGTTATTTCTCAGCTACAGTAATTCCAATGTCTTACTTTTCTCTGGAGACTAGTGCATAACCCCTGAAGTCTCGCCTGCCTCTGTAGACTAGCACATATCCCCTGAAGTCTTGCCTGCCTCTATAGACTAGTGCATATCCCCCAAAGTCTTGCATGCCTTTGGTGACTAGTGCTTATACTCTGCTGGAAAATTTTGGTATCCGAGATTTGAAATTTGGTGTCTCAATATGTATAAGTTAACATTTGAGCTCCGAGCCTCACCAGCTCAACATCAAAATCCAGCTCAACCCTTTTTGTTATCACAACACCTATATGAAGTTGGGTACTGTGCCTGCTATTGCTCCAAGCTATACAATCACTATCACTCCAAACTATACAAACCCTCCCTAGTGTTTAAGATTTCCTCCAGTTTAGCTACAATATTAATCGAATCAGCTTAGGTTAAAGTCATACCGCAGTCTCCTCAGAGAACAGCACACTATTCAGCCTTGTTGCTGCAGACTAAAAGTGTAAGCCCTCTTCCATCTCTAGATGCCTACTTTACTTTGCTGTCGGAAGCCATTATGATTGCAGGCTAGAGTTTCAGAGTGTTCACATTCAGCCCGACCCTCGTGTCTGAACAATATCAGCTGTAATAGTGGAGAGTGCTTAGTTAACCATACATCTGTATCCTTGGAAGGTGACATTAATTATTAAGTACCCAATGGTTGTTTGTATTAATAAGAAATAGAGAAATATAAATGAATCATAGGTCATGGAGACATTGTTTCTGTTTATTTGGGATGTTCATGTTAGGAAATGTTTTGATTCCCTACAGAAAAAGACATGTTGAGAAAATTTGTGTAAAAGGAAGACAAATGTCATCAACATTTCGGCTCTTCTTTGAGACAGATCATCAAGATTTATTTCTAATAATTAATTGATGTACAACAAAGGTATTGGCTTATATTCAACTTTAATCTCTGTATAACAAGTCTCCAAGCATGTCCTAAACTAAACCAAGTGTTTTTTGTTTTTGTTCTAGTGATTTTTGCTTTTTATGAATCACTAATGAGAAATAAGCATGTAAAATTCTATTTTCTACAGGGTTGTTTTTGCATGTCTTTTGTGGACGTTGAATTGGAAGTTTGCTCGTCTTTGGCACTTTTGACTCTTGATATATTTTTGTTATTCACAGTTCTATAACTCGACATCATTTTAGATTGGGAACTTGTTATACTCCTTATAATTCTTGTTATATTTGTTACCACCAGTCTAGTGCTTGTTTCATGAAAAATAAACACAAAATGTCTCATATCTTTTTGCAAAATAGTACCTTTTTATGGCCTTTGATTTGGTATGCAGCTATAGATTGGAGATAAAATAGTTTAATGTTTATTGTTAATCTAAAATATAACATATTTTCTTATCTGACTGTAGATAGATGAGCGTATTATTAAGGCAGTAACTCTGGAGCATGGTGATGATATTGATTCAGCAGTGGAATTCTTCCTCAATGAAGTTATTCCAAAACAAAGTGCACCGATAGTTTCTGAAAAATTTGATCACACTTGTGGAAGTGTTGACAATTTATCATCAAATTTTGGGTTTTGGGCAGATTCTCAGCAACAGTCTCATGATGACTATGCACCGGAACTGTTTGATGAAATCATATTGGCAGGTTTGTTCTATGTTTCTGTTCATTGTGATTAGATGTTTTTAGTTCTAGTTGTTTGATTTTATTGTACATGTGTGTGTGGGAGAGAGTGTAGAATTTTTGTTTTGTGTCTAATCTCTCTTTGATGGAGTTTGACAGATATCTCCGAAGTCATTCTTGTTCACAATTTTATCAGTCATATTTTTCATCCATAGAATGCAGACAACAATGCCTAGTTGTGATTACTGAATCTGTCTTTGCAGGTGAAAATCCAATTAAATTTGATGTGCATGGTGCCGGATCTTCTTTGTCAGTCAATTTGGTGACTGATGGGGAAGTTTATAATGAAGTGAAAACAAATTCGCCTTCTCCATCAGAAAGATCAAACTTGTTTAAGCAATTCTACGGGGGAGACCTACGATGGAGAGTATGGTTTGTCTGGTGAATCTAACATAAGCCAATTCAGAGCTGAGATTGAGAATATGCAGTTAACTGGTATGCAATCCATTGAGAAGAATTCAGTAGATGTTGAAGATTATGGTTTTGATAATTTTGGCTTCAAAGAAGAAACTGATGAGATTGGCCGAGAGATGAGCTCTGAAGTTAGCTCAATCTGTGATTCACTTAGAGGCATTGCAAATGCTAGTGATCCTGAAGGAGAAAATCAAAGCATGTTAGGAATGGTAGTAGGGGGAATCAGTTGCTTACCAGCTTACATTGAAACAACCAAATCTCATGATGCTGAACCAATCATATCTTTTGATGCTTTTGACTCTTTAGAAAAAGGATTTATAGACAATCTTCCCGTTTCTCAGTCATTTGGAGCTAATATTGATCGTCTGAGTGTGTATAACAAAGAGAATTCCATATACAGGGAGTCGGATACAAAAGATTCATTTAGCAGTGTGCAAAGTAGTATTCTTTCTTGTAATGGGTCTTCCAGCTCCTGTGTGGACACTAATTCCTTGGAAGGTGTCGTCTCTGAGGCAAAGAAAAACAAGGCATGCAATTTTACTCTAGCCAGTGCATAACATAGATTTAATGATTGAAATCCATGTTATTTATTGTATGAACATCTTCTAGCTAATCATTTTGATAAATGTTAGATACACTTGCTATATGAATAATATAGCTTTCTCACATGGTCATGAGAAAACTATAAAATATTGGCTGTGTTCCAAAGTTTTTGGTTGAACACTCCTGTGAATATTGAACACCAGAATGTTCAATTCTTTGGTGCTGTTAACTCTCATAGTCATATATGATCTTCAGTTGATTGCAGATACACAATAAACTGTAGTATCAATGAAACCGTTGAGCCTGCTTCAGCTATCACCTGTGCTTTTTATGTTAAGAGAAGTTACAACGAATGCAACTAATTAACAATGCCTAATACAGGAAGTGTTGGTGGAAGGTATGGATTCAATTCGCTCCCTTTGGAGAAAGACACACTGCGAGGAGGCAGTGGCTCAACATGCCAAGGAAGAGGCAGCAAATGGAGGCATGGAAATTTTGGCCAAGGTGGAAGAGTTAAGGCTAACATTAGCAAGGGTGAAAGAAAGCAATGATATGGTGATAATAATTCTGTTACCCATCTTTCTCTGATTAAGTTTGAGATGATTACTATAGGCTGACACTTGTGTAATACTAATAACAGCATGCAGGAGAGGTTTATGGTGAGAGAGCAATTCTTGCTACAGAGGCACGAGAACTGCAATCTCGTATAACACAATTAGCAGCTGAAAAGGATTCAGCACTTCGTATGATTAATGAGGTAGGAGGAACCAATGTGTGTTCTATTTGGTCCTTACTCGGTTTTGGGATATTAGAATTTCTCTAGTCTCTGGGAATATTAGCGTGCAGGGATTGCAATTTTATTTGTCTTATTTTCACAAAATTCTACTTTGTGGAGAAAAGTTTTTAATTTTCAACATTCAACTCATTTATGATAGCTTTGCTGCATAACTAGACACCATTTCATTGGTGGCTTGGAAGCGGTTTATATTGACTGTAGGGGAAGCCACTAGAACAAATTGGCTTTCAGTTATTCTCTTGAAGGTGAAGCTTTCTCCTTCACATACACAGCTTTTGAGTTGAACCTAGCAAATGCATCCATTTTACAAATGTTAAGATCCTATTCCCAGTGATCAAAACCAGTGGGTTGCATTGTAACAGAGATTATAAAAAGCAGAGAGTTGCATGCCTACTTCTTGTGAATGAGTCTATGGCTTAGTGAACGATCTATCACAGAAATATCTGTTTGTAGCTTTGCCTGGTGTTAGTCAACTTATTTGACTTTGAGCTACTTTTATCCTGCCTGCCCGGATGATTAGCAGCCTCAAGTGAGGTAGCCTGATTCTCCATTTCTTGATGTAAATCAGAATTCCCATACCAATGTTCAATAAATCCAATCATTTCTGATGATTTCTAAGCCAAAGGAGAGCATATATGTATTGGAATCAGATTTAGCTTTTGGGTTTTAGGTTAACACACAATATAAAAATAGAACAGCATTTAAACTGAACTTGTTGACCATTTTTGGGAATTTCTTTTCCAAAAATCAATGTGCGGTTCATTTAGCAATTTCTTATGAGTTGCATAACTCTCTCCAAGCAAAACAGACGGTAAACTTATGTTATGGCCAAAAACATCCATGCATGGTTAGTTTATTTGAATAGCACTGTTGCCACATTTGTGTTTGTTCATATTCATTTGATGTAAATGCTATGCACAATCCAATTTAATGAGTTTTCATTCTGTGTTCATCTCTTTTCTCTGTGAGGTGGTTTTTATTAGGGAAATGGAGGAATGGCAAAATTCTCCGGTTGTGTAGTGCATGAGTTTGTATAATAATATGTTCATTGACAGATTTTCTCCAATAATTGGCCAGGGTTTTAAAATGCAGATAAGTTTATATTATAAATATTTAATGATTGACAGCTTTTATAATTTGGTAACATCAGTGCGTGTGTAATTCATCTTAATCTGGTGTCTGGTCTGTGTACCTTCTTTTAGTTTTTATGTTTGCTAATAAAACAACTCAAAATACAGATGTGTGGAGCTTTGCAAGCAAGATATGATGCTGCTAGAAAAGAGAGGAAGCTGCCTTGGAGGAGAAAATGAAAAAGGAAGAAACTGCAAGAAAAGTTCTTGCATTGGAGGAATCAGTGATGGCCAAAGTGGCACAGGATTCTAGGGATCTTGAGCTAGAAGCAGAAACAAACACCAAGGTGAGTGTCACCTTGATTAAGCTAGGTTCTAGTTTGTACTTTTTGGATCTTTTGATTGACTTGCATTCAACTAATCTGAAAGTGTGTGCAGTTGAGGGAATTTCTCATAGATCACGGTCATAGCGTGGATTCATTGCAGTGAGAAATTGTTCTCTCCTAAAACTTTAATTGGTTTTCAAGTCTTATTTGCCCATTAGTAATGCTCGGTTTCACTTGATGTCAATACCATAAATAGAATATATAGACTTCTAGTGGTTTCACTTGATTAGTAATGCTCGGTTTCATTTGATGTCATTAGTTCATTTATGGTGTTTGGCTGTTTATATCGAAAGATTTTTTTAATAGAATGGAACTTAATTAGACTAGTTTGCTCATTTTTCAGAGGCGAACTATCTGTTCTATATCAAGATGTGAAAGTGTTGAAAGAACAGATTGATGGAGGTATTGCCATGGTTGCAAGTGGATTTTGGAATGCAAAACTGGCTGCATCACCCAAACGTGAGGATGTAAATCAACATTATAGAAGTCTGGCGCTGGATGATTTGACAACTCTTGATGTTTCAATTGCAAGTGAACATCAGTCAGATTGCAAGCCATTTAGTGGTAATGATGATTTCGATGCTTCAAGGTTCCATATGCTTCATAGCAGCCATGAATCAGGAGATGCTCAGTTTGCATCTAATAGTCTGCATGATTCCATTGGAAATATGAAAACCCCAAGTCCCATTGCAAGTTATGAACGATTGGTGAACTCTGTACCTAACACAAGCAATCTCTTAACCGGTAGTCTTGTGGGTCACCTTGGAAATGGAGTGGAAATATCTACCAGTGAGGCAGATCTAGAATGCCATGATGGGAGCCTTAAAAGCTCAAACCATTCTGGAGAAGCAAGAAAAGAACATTCCTTTGAACAACTGTCTGATGAAGATGGATGGCAGATGTTAGATTCAGATAATGAGGGATCCAAGAAGTCAGGATCTGACAATTTTCCCTCATTAAGCTCTTTGGGTAAAGCTAAATCAAGCAAAGTTAGATACACAGCTATGGACGGCAACTTCTGATTTTCCAGTTAAGCAGTTGTGCTTTTCTATCAAGCAGTGGAGAACTGTTCCTCAGGTTCATGTCTTGAATTATTTAACATTTTATTTTATATGCTGTTTTCCCTACAATTTTTGGATGTACAGAATCTATGCGGTACAGGGTGAAAGACTTAAAGATTTTGCTACCTACTTAATATTCCGAGAATAGTGCTATATTGTACTGTATTGATTTTTGAATCTGCAAATGGATTGTAGTATTGGATTGTGCTCTATTCTGTTAAATGGATATGTATCAACTTGGATTCAATTCTAGGCAGTACAATACAGAGAACAGAGGAGTACAGAATTTTATAGATATGATGATGTATAATGTGATTTTGTATTTTTATGTTTGACTGTAAGGAAGAGACTTAGATTTCAGTTGGCATGCATGTATTAGACACCCCATGAAAAATGTTGTTCTCTGTTTAATTCTTACACAAAAGGATCTCCTGAGCTCTTAACCAATTGAAATTCTGTTTAGACATATAGGGCTATTATTAACTTGATACTGCTTGGTAGATACCTCAGCAAGATAATTTTTTAAATTAATTAATTAATTTAAAAAAAAAAAAAAAAAAAAAAAAATAACTATTATTTTTTCCGTTTGTGATGAAAGGACAAAAGCTATAGTAATATTAAGCAATAGGTTGACAATATTCAGGAACAGATTGCCATGGAGAAGCTTTAAACACTTCATAAATTAGGTGGGAGGATAGCAAATCCGTTTCCATTTTTTTTCTCCATTCATATTTACAATGTGGTTTTGTAGGGCTTTGATTTTGTTTTCATCCTTTTCGAACATGAAGTCCCTGAGATGTTTTGGTTTTTCCAAGGTCTGCTATTAGGGACTCAAGGGCATTGACATCCTCCTCCAAGACTTATAAGTTTGACAATTACAACCCTAACTGAACGCCCACCATTTGCTAACGAAGTTATCTCATTGGGTACTATGGCAAAGGACCACCCATATTTGCAAAATCTGGAGTACATGACCACAAGACGAGATGATAGTTCAGTAGGGAGTATAATAATGAAAGCTCTCACCTCTGAGGGAGCATTCAACAATGGCAGGGCTATTGAACTGTGCTCTTGCCTTTTCATGAACCACTTAGGCACGAACTCCCCCAAAATGGTGATAGTCCCATTGTTCTAGGCACCTGATAAGCATTAAGTCAATTCCGAGCTTCAACAATTTAACATCATCCCCAAAAATTTACTAGTCCAAGTGGAAATCAATATTACAGTTGCAATAACTATGACGTCAACTATCATAACACTTATTTTATCAACCCTCCAAAGCAAATATAGACATCCATGCCAAGCAGTTTAAAGACTATCGACACGTCTCTGATCTTCCTTTGGACGAGGTGTGTTTGCAAAAACCATCGAGCTAGTCTCCCAAGGAGTGCCATTTCCTCTTTAGCCAGTAAAGGCCGTTCCTAATATCTACAGCCTCAGCTACATTATTGGACTGAGATCTGCCAAGTACTAAGAAATAACTTGCCCTATTAATCTTAATAATTCCACATGCGCATGCTTGACCTGAATTCCCGTTTGAGGCTCCATCCTGTCTCAACTTATACCATCCTTGTTCAAGCACTTATTGTGGATATTATTCACAATTTTACCAAAAATTGAATTGCTCTTAATTCGATTTGAGTTACTAAAGAATATATTGATTGTCCAAAACTTAAAAAAGAAATAAAGTTGTGTTTGCTATTTATCAAGGACAACCTACAAGTTGCACACTAAAATTGAAAACATTTTAAACCATTGTCATTTTGATGGATGGGTTATATTAGCTATATAAAAAAGGTGAACAATTTTGGCATTACAACAACAAAACGTAAGTACAAGCTAATAATGAATATATCAATCATAGTATAAAAATCTACAAGAAGCAACAGCTTGAAAAGCTTCCTACATGAAAAAACTAGACCCAAGGCAACAATAGGTGGATTTATATGAAGATTTGTAATCATGAGTATAGACAAGTACAACAATATTCAATCATTGAGGTTTACACTCAACAATCAATTTGTTTGTTGCAAACTTGTGTAAAGATAAGGTCATTTGCACTATATGTTGTGTTCACAACTAGAGTGAAAATTTGTATAATTTCTGTTAAAAAATGAGCATCTACCCAATGTGCATTATGTGATGTACAAAATTCAGCAACCACTTAGCATACTTCCTCTCCATTATAGAGAGTTCCATGTATTCCTCTCTTAGGAGAGCGATTCATTACACGTATAAAATTCCAATCGATCCAAGTGTTTAATGTTGAGTGTGATACATGCACAACATGTATGTTCACTCCTCTAAAAGACTTAATGCTCCGTGGCCTTGTGAAATCTTGCACATCAACACGGACTCACGGTATCCTCATGTGCTTGTGATACACCTTGCATCATTTTATGTTATGCCTTGCAACATTTTGTGTAACATGTTGGGCATGTCCATCCAAAATCAACAACCCCACGACATTTGACCATTGCTTTGTGGATTCTCATGTGACACCTTTTGAGAACAAAACACATATTTGTACCTATTAAGAAAAATCGTGATGTGAGGAGTCCAACTATCACACTTGCATTAAGGTGAACCATCACTCGCACAAGACATAAGCCATTACGTAACCGCCTTCTTTTATAAATCGCTTTCTTGTAATGATGTATATATATTGTATGCCTATCAATCATTAGGGAACATCAAGGCTCCAACTAAAGATCATAAGCATGATTGCTTAGATGAAGACTAGGAACCACAAGGATAGGCCTCTTTACTCAAAAGTATGAAGGCGACAATAATTGAAGTCATATGGTGTCCACTTGTCGATCAATTTGGATTCATGCAAACCCTTAAACCGATAAGGTCATTTACATCATATGCCATGTTCACAACTATAATGAGACATCACATAACCTCTTGCTAAAAAAATGACCATATAACCAACATGCATCAAATGATGTATATAATTGAGTCATTGCTTGATGTATTTCGTCTACACTAGGATAAAAAAAAGTCCTCGCGTTCCCCTCTTTTTAGGGAAATAAATTCATTACGTGTATAAATCTATGAAGCAACCTTCTATTTGGTGAATGCCTTTATGTATATATTTCAAAGTAGCTTAACTCAATTGCATATGTTGAGTCTAATTTGAGTGCACTTGCATGGGTCTCAGTGCACTCAAGGACTTAGTGCTCCTTGACCTTGTGAAATCTCATGCTAGCTACACAAGCTTGTCCTACCCTCCCCGGCCATGTATCACATTGCAACATTATGTGTAACACTAAAATGATCTACACACAATCCAAACTCAACAATCATATGCAACTAGCCATTGCATCACAATGTGCCATGTGCCACCTTCCTAGCTCACACCATGTCGAGCACTTATCAACAAATGATAACAAAAGTCCAATTGTTACACTTGCAAGAAGGTGAATAATCACTCATTAAGTATTGTTTTGTAACCCCTTTTTTAATTGCTTAAATGTAATATTGTTTATATATATTGTACGTTTCTCAATCTTGAGGGATAATGAAGGATTCAACCGGAGATCATAATCACGATTGTGAGTGTGCCCCCAACATTTAAGATCAAACGGTCATTTATATGATTTCATGTTAGTTTAGGAAAATTAGTTAAGAAATGTTCCTCCTCCTTTCGATCACAAGAATTTTTAGTCTTAACATTGGTTAAAATTTTACACCCAAGCAATTTACCATATTCTTTATCATTGAATAGGAGTTGCACTTTTATGTAAATATTCAACATTCAAATGTGTTTTGTTTTTGCTATTGTCTTAGTTTTCAATTGCATGTTCTCGCCTTGTAGTTTGATAGCTAAATTAGAGGGCTATCCTCCGATCTACCATCTTGCCCCCATGGTTCGATCAATGTGACTTGCCTCATTGGCACACTCAAACCATTGATAAACACAATTGGAGTTGCAATTGGCTCAATTAATAGTATGTGTGCGCATTTAAAATGATTTGGGTTGCTTTGTGGTAGAATTTCCCTTATTGAACATTGCAAATCATTATCCCAAATAAGGAAGCCCGCTACCATTTGTGTGGTGTGACAACTTTCGTATTCAAAATAATTACTCGACGAGGGTGCCTCACTAATGGAGGAAATGTGTTAACATTGTAAAATCCTATGAATCTAATGTTAAAGATATAAAATAGAACCCACTTAATAGATATTGACATTATCCTTGAATAAATAAAGTTGTCAAAATACATAATTTGGATCTAGTTAGCCATAACTTAAGATTTTTAATTCATAAGTGTACTACTTCACTTTACATCATATAATGTCATCCACAATTGATCAATATCACACAATAAGAGAGGTAATGAAGAAGTAAGAACTAGGGAAACAAATACATTTGTTGATCTTGTCAAGAGAAATCTTTGAAATTTTTTAATAAAATCAAGGCACCTTTGTACGCACCTAATTCACATGGTGCTAGAGTTAAAGTACCCCGTGATGATGACGAGGATCTCCAAAAACATGACGAGAAGTTATAAAGAGCTCAAAACCTGTCCCTATATATCCCTCTCAACCCTTCAATACCTATTATGCCTATTTTAGGCTCTTCTCAGGCCCTTCCAGTGATTCTTTCTTTCCTTCCTTACACCTCCTTTCGCCATTCTAAGATGCAACTTCCACAAACGCTTTACGCCCCATTATGGCGGGTTTGTTAAAATGACCAATGCGGTTATGTAAACCGTTGCCTATAGGAATCAATGGTTCCATCAAGAGTGAGACTTAAGTCAAACTCTCAGTTCTCATGTGTGAGTTTTTATCTTTTCTTTGATCCATACACAATTTTTTTTTTGTTTCAATGCCCAATTCACTCCACCTACCCTTTAGTAATTGAGTTTACTTGCTAAGTGATTAAATATAAGCCTTAGATTAAGTTTTGATCTTGAGTGAGGATTGGAAAACACTTAGAGGTTGGATATTAGGAAAATTTGTACACTCATTTGCTCCCCCGCAAATTTGAATCTTTTCTAGATAGTATTTTTGTTGTGCTATTTTCATTCGTAGAGAGAAACCAAGCTCCAAAGAACATTACTCTAGTACAAAGCACCGTGAGGATTGTGGATTATTATTGCTACCAAAGAGAGAATACAAGAGCCACCAAATCAGACTTTTGCCTTCCTTGAGCTAGCCCTAGTTCGCTTACCTATTTTTCCTCCCAATTGCATCAAGTTCCCTTCTTTCATACTCGAACACATCAACCACAAACAAGCTTCAATGAGATCATATGGAGTAATTGGATGAGGGTACAAACATAAAGATCAAATAAGCCTCATCTCAAATATAGGAGAAAAGGTTGGATCCAAGAAAATTTGTTTGTTTAAATAGTTATATTAGATTTAAATTCCTTGTTTTAGTAGTAATTAGAAAATCAAGAAAAAGAGACAAAAAAATGAGATTAGAATATGTTTACTTTGTGTAATTTTCATGTTAATGGATTAAAGTTTCTAAACCATCTTGTTCTAGACTTTTCTCATCTCTGAGATCATGATCTAGGTTTTAGAATAGAGAAGTAATTTGTTTGTTAGATCTAGATAAATTTAGTTTTGGAAAGTATAAGAAAATTCAAAAACAAGAACATAGTTTCACCTGTCTAGATTTTAGGATCACATTTATTCATAGATCGAGGAGAATTCATTTGCAAAATAAATTAAAGTTGAATTTAGATCATGGATCTTTGTTTGCATGACTTTCAATTTCCTAATCAGCTCCTAAATCATAAAAATTCTAATCAAACAATGTATGAAGTTTTAGGTCTGAGAACACTAGCCTCTTCAAGGATACCGTCATTTCCATTTCCTTGCTTTGCAAAACATTTAATTTTAGTAAAGACACCTTTCATTCGCTGCTGTAATTTGTTCCCTTCCATATGTTTGTTACAACTCATAAAAATAAGAAAAACACCAACAATGTTGTTTGTTTAGATTTTCATTTAATTAGGTGAAGTAAATGAGTGAATTGGTTATTAAAACACTTGTGAAACAAACTGATTTTGACTTTCAAAAATCCCATTTCTAGTGAGCACTTGACTTCTTGATATCACATGCAAATGTGTCTCAAACAATCTTCATAAACTCTCAACTAAGAAAACATGAACAATGATCTAGAACCTGATTTTGAACACATATACAAGACAACTTTTGAACCCAAACAAGCTCAAGAACATTCACACTCCAACTTGCAATGAGTACAATACAAAAATGCATCATCCCAAGTGCAAGGATCATCATATTTCAAACAAGGATGCTTTCTGATCTGCAAGACAATGAGAAATACTTTGGTTCAAACCACATCACAAGACATCCCCAATGCTCCAATTCTAGCTTAGCGTTGCCTTGAAAAACCTCCCATTACAAGATCCATTTGTGTTTTTCTCTCGACCATAGAAAACACCCCGCAACGATCATTTCCTCTCGGCTATAGATGACTCTACACAATCGAGTATTCCCGAAAGAGTTGGACACTTTCCTCACGTCCCCACTCCACTTGGACACCAAGACCTCTTAGACGACATCTTATCCGAGCTTAGATGTGAGGTGTTTCGGTCTTCACCTTCCCCTGCAAAAATCATACCACAATTAGTTTTTCTTGACGGTGAAGCCACATAAGACAACAACCATATTCACCACCTTATTAGACGCTTATTACCACTATAGATTTGAGTTCTTTTGGCTCATTCATTATCCATTGCTCTTCTCCATATGACACTACCCGATCAACACCGACCTACCTCTAGTGATCATTTCACTCGAGTAAAACATCCCCAAGGCTCCAATTCTAGCTCAATATTTCCTTAAGATAACCTCCCACTATAGGCTATATTTGTGCTTTGCACCCGACCATAGAAAACACCACACAACGATCGTTTCCTCTCAACCGTGGATGACTTTGGACAATTAGGTATTCCCCGAAAGAGTTAGACACTTTCCTCAGACCACTTTCCTCACGTCCCCACTCCACTTGGACACCAAGACCTCTAGGACGACATCTTATATGAGATTAGATGAGAGGTGTTCCGTTATTCTCCTTCCCCTACACAAATCATACCACAATTATTTTTCTTGATGGTGGGGCCACATAAGACAACAACCATATTCACCACCTTATCGATGCTTATTACCAATATAGATTTGAGTTCTCTTGGATAATTCATTATCCATTTCTCTTCTCCATACGACCCTACTTGATCAACACCAACCACCTCCAACGATCGCTTTCACCCGAGTAACACAACCCAACATCCCTCCATTCACTCGACCAAGACATAGAACTAGGGCTCCATGTCATCATTATCCTTAATCTTACCATGCATCGTGATCAAGTTTGTAGGAGTATCACTACCCTCGATGAACATGTTTTTCTTTCTTGAGAGTATAAGTAGAGGTGCCTCATGTATGACTTATTTGCATCCCCCATATTACCACTCTTACAATTCTCATACCATATACAACCCTAGTCTAGGCCCATACTCACGAGGAATCAATGCACATGAAAGTACCATATGCTTTTTGTGTGTATAAATGCAGTGAAATCGACGTGAAGGATTAGTTTATTCTCACTTCCATACATACATTCCTATTTCTATTATTCTACCTTCTCCCTCTCCCATCATTATGCGGGTGTTCATACACCCTTCAAATATGTTGGGTCATGACTATGACAAGCTTATTCTAGGCCTCAAGGCTTACTATACTCATATAAATGCTCAACAATCACCCTCTTTGTCTAGTTGGGCCAATAACTATTCCCAAAACTCACCTCTACCACATGTCTCTTCGATCCAAATGTGAAATGCTTCTTCTAACGTAAAGATCAAGAGATTGATCAACCACCAACTCACGTTAAAGATCTCTTATGGAACCTTCCAGTTCTAACAACATGACATTCACTGAGGAAAGAGGGTTATATCCATGGGTTTTGACCAAGCCCAAAATTACCATGCAATTTTATTTTGTGATGTTTTACTTATGGCACGATGACGATCTCTTAAAATGGTTTGATTGAAGAAATGATCATATCAATACCCTATAGTAGTCACTAGATATGTTACAAGCCTACACCAATAACCTCCTACAAGATAACGTTACTTCTACCCAGGCAAGGCATGAAAACACATCTCAAAAGGGGAAGTAACAATTGAAAAATTTATTATAGGGTACCACCCTTCTCCTACGTAGCCAAATACAAAATCTATTGTCTAACAAAGTCAACCTGGTCCATCAGAAACCTTGTTTCTACTTTGGTAAAATGAATTCATGAATTAGAATATGTTTTACCTTCTCGACATGTGGAACAAATGGTCAAGACACATTCAAAACATAAACTAACTAAACCATGTCCAACACATGCAACAATGGCCACAACAAACTACTCCTCCCAACTACGTGATGCATACATACCTAAGAAACCTTCTCATGAGTGCGACATGTTAGGTATGAGTGGATAATGGTCCTATGCTTTCCCAAAACACACAAGATAACAACACCACTTCATACCCAATTCCACTAAATGTAGTAAACCCCACACAATCCTATAATCAACCTACCTTTGTGCCATAAGCTTATGCTCATAAAATCTTATTTCAACCATAGGCTTATGTTCGACTCTTACAAACTTTCCCTCAACTGATGCAAACCTTCCCATAATCCACACAACAATTTGTTGGTCCTTCTCTCACCGACCTAATGACACCCTACTTACATTTATACTCCAAATCTACCAACCCGACAATTTCTTCCCCAATTTCCAAATATCGAGGGTCCCTAACTATGCTGATGTTTTAAACCTTTGTTTCATTGGTTATTATCAAGAACTACAACTAGATACTAACACAAAGAAGCATTCTTACCACTAATTATAGTATGTTGAGAACCTATGCGGAATATCTAAAAAACCTTTGGATTCTAACATCAACATGAAACTCCTTCCTCACCCTTTTCCCGAGTTACCAAAATAAGGGCAAGGGATACCCCAATGCTCACATAAAGGCACACAACATCTCAATTTGTGAATTTCTATGTTGGGATAGAGTCATAAAAAGATCTTCCCTAATAATCTCAAAGGCATAACACTGATTGGTATTACTGCTTACCTAAAGGTTCTATACATTCATTTAGAAACTCATAGCTGAATTTGTTAAGGCTTTTGACATGAAAAAACTTGTAAAAATTGGTATTAGATAATTTTTTCATATCAAACAAGAACCTAATGAGTCAACTACACATTTCATCACGATATGGTGACAAGTGCTTTACTCCTCTGCCAATGCCCCAAACATGGATCAAAGGGAACTATGTGACCTCTTTTTCCACGCTGCCTGTCAACATGGAGACTAGGGAAGATGTACAAAATTTCCTTTTGACGATTATATTTGTAGATGAATCACCAAAGTTGTGGGAAATCTTAGAGATGTGGGACTTGACCCCTAAGATAACCTCTAGATTTTATAGAAGTTGGATCTTCTCTAATTTGGATTGAGATAAGGGTTAGAGAGAAAAACAATATGTAAATCCTATCTAAGGCAATGCGTCAAAACTTTACTAAAAGCACAGAGATAAATATCGAAATAACTACTAGATTAGTTGAAGAGCATTAAGCATGATCAACTATTTTGAAGATATTTCATACCATCTAAGGCGAGATGAAACTAAAACATAATTACGTGCACAATGAACAAATTTATGTAAAATATCTAAGGGCATGCAACACGATAGATATTTAAACATTCATCAAGAATTGAAATAAGAGAAAATAGGAAGAAAAAAAGGACACATAATATTGCAAACTTCTCAGTGCAAAAAAGAACTCTTATTTATAGAGAAAACAATACATAAGGCCAGAATGGCACAGATTACAACATTTCCTTACAAATATCCTTGCTAAGGCCAATGAACACAATAGATTGAACCTAAAATTCTCTTCTCTAGAGATCTAGAACTTATTTCCTCCCATGCTTCAACTAGCATAAGAACATTCTCTTATAGATCCTCGCGGCTCTTGCTCCAATGTGCCTTCAATCAAGAATTCCACCATCCGCATTTAGTTCCTACCTACGCGATCCTTCGATCCTTGGAGTGAATCTCAACTGCATGCTTTGGGCCCCGAGATCACATTCAATCCATTGAACCTCGAGCCCTTTGCTTCTTTAGTTGGTCCTTTCAATGGTGGTAGCTTCCTTGTATGACACGTGGATACCTAACGCAGTTTTGGGATTCTTCCTTTCTCTCTCCTTTTGAAACTACCCTGGGCGACATGTGGAGGCCTACACGTTCTTCTCTTCTATCTTTGACTTTTCAGCCCATTTGGGATGCCTTGCCGCACTTTATCCATGTGGTCAATTTTCACCGCCCGAAGGCTCCCGATTCTTTGTGCTTTCTCCGAAATGTGCCAAAGGGATACATGGATACCTTCCGCACTCAGTTCCATACTTAGGAAAAATTCCATCACGATAAAAAAATATATATTGAAAGGAAAAAGGGGTTAGGGTGATAAAGGTAGTAGAAATGAAAGAGCCTCGAAATAATGTAAAATTCATTCTACGCTTATGACGACTCATGAAGGGACTCTATGCTTTAGTCATGGAAGAATCTGAATCCTTCCCTACCACAAAATTTCAAAATGTGGCTCAAAGAGACGCCACTCAGAGATGCTTTAAAGCAGCTTGGTACCTGATCCATTTAGCCTCTATTGAGTAAGTCCATTCTTAGAGCCTAAAAGGATCTATCTAGCTCAATTATCTCCTTATGAGAGAATGTCTGGAGATCTTGCACCATTGCGTGCAAACGGAACTCCAATTTTACAATTGGGGTCAAAATGGCCTCCACCTCAGCGACACTAGAGTCATATTTTAAAGATTGAAAGATAGTCTTATCTTGTTGTTTGGCCATTAGTAGTTGTTGGATTTGGTCCTCTGATAGGATGGTGGAGTCATTAGGAAAGGGAGAGGGAAAGCCCAGTTGGACTAGTTCTTCTATGCACTACTTCCTCTCTTTTATCCCTAGTTGGAGTGGGTTAGGAGATTTTGGCACTTGATAGATGCCTTGTTGCAACTCAAAATCTCATTGATCTTGGTTATGACCATCCGCCCGTCTCAGTACTACCAACCCCTTGCGGGTGGAGTCTGAAGATTCGTATAGTTGTTGAACCAACATCGTGATTTAGGGACCTTAACGGATACGACATTGCTAATGGTAGAGGCTACGAGGATTCCACATTTAACACATATGATTTACACATTAGATATGAATCTGAGTGCGGGACCTAGGTCTATTGCCTTGGTGGTAATTATTTTGCAACAAGAGGTGTATAATCCTGCACCAACATGATTACTTTGGGGTCAAATCCTTGACCGTGTCCTCTGTGATCTTACACTTCGTTTAAGAAGCTACCCTTTTTTATTCTAAAGCACACAAATTCACTTGAAGTGTGGTAACCTCTACTTTCTTGGAATCAATCTCTTCTTTGAAGGAGCTTCTTCTTGATCAAGTGAATCGCCACTTTTTGATGCCGCTAGCTCGGCTTCTAACCTTTTGGTCTTTGCTTGAGAAGCTGTAAGAGATTCTTGTGACACTGCCTCTTTTAACTCCTTACGGAGTTGTTCTATTTCTTTTCTTTTTCCTTTGATTTCGGCATTGAGGCGGGCCACAATATTTTTGTGTTTGTAGGAGGCTAGCCTCCATTTTCTTTAACTTGCTATTGAGCTTGAGATAGTCCGTGGTGACCACGGTAAATCTATTTTGCTCATTAATTTGACATTATCCTGAGGCCGAATTGGGTTAGGTCCACAACAACAATGATGATGGAATAATCATCCAAATGCATTATTCTCGCAGATTTTGGACATTGGGGACCATCTCAGGCGATGGTCAGAGAGCTTTCTAATGGTCATACAATGACCGCACATCTACCTCTCAGCTCCCATTTCCATCTACTTTTTCTTCTTCTTCTCCCTCCTCTTATCTCGAACTGCTTTGGCTATCTCGACTTGATTTAAAAACTCTAAGGGTGAAGGGACTATCCCTCCTGTAAATGGGAATCCCGACAACAAGCCATAGGGGATCAGAATGTCATGGGGGCCGAGAAGTCAGAGAGCAGTAGAAGGGCCCGTTGAAACTCGGGAGAGAATACATGAATGGTAGTGGGTGGCAGAGGTAGGAAAGGGGAGTTGGGGAGAGGAAGAGTTTGGGTGGTGTGACCAAAATGGGAATTCCCTCTGTCATGAAATGAAATGTGGAGAAGAAGGAGATGGATGAATGAGAGGAGGTGAAGGGGCGGAGGAAGAAGAGACCTCATCCAACTTCAACTTCTTCTTTGGAGGGCTATGAGGGATTGCACCTTCACCGGTTGTCACGAGAGGAAGATTGATGGTTGTATTATTGTCTCCGAATCATGAGCGCCTAGAACCATTTGAACAATGGGTGTATAGCCCTAGGGATCTTCTTTGAGGAATGGAGGGAGGGGCGGTGGTGACATTTGTTGTTTATAGGGCCGAGGGACTCCATTGTATGCCGTGTGAGCTGCTCTTTGGATATCTCCATTTCCTCCTCGTTTCCGAATCAAACCCGTGCTCAATGCCCCAAAATTCTTGCCACTTTGCTCATCGGTGGGTACGACCTTGAAATTGAGGGTATTTTTTTTGATTTCCTACCTATATTTCCAATAGGATTTTATCTTCTCCGTGCTCTAGTATTTGTTACACAGGGGCCGCCCTCAAGCCCTTGGTCATTGTTATGGTGGGGTCATACTTGTACAAGACCGGATGAAATGACTCCCATAGTGGAATCGGGATGTTGCTCAACTCGACATAAATATTAGGAGCTTCTACCTGGGAGACCTCCTGTCTTCAAAAAAATTCCTATGTTCGTCTTTGGCGGGAGTTGAAGACTTTGTTTTGGGACAAGGTGGCTGCCATCCAATCATCTAGATCATACCTCCATGTATCTTGGATCAAGGTGAAGCCATAGGAAACTAGCTTCTACATGAGGATATGCTCCGCCTTGTGTTTGATTATAGTAATTCCTCCCTACTCAAGGGAGGTAAAAAAATCCCTTCTTTTTATGGCCAATGAGCCATATTCTCATGTCAAGGAGCACCAACTATCTAGTTATCTCAAACCTACCACCCATGGTGTGAGGATCCTTGGGAGCATGAAGGATTCCTCTTGGAATCCATGCAACTAAATCATTGAATGTGTTTCCTTGAAGAAATAGTCGTAGGGATGCAAGGGGTCCGAAAGGATGGTCCAGATTGAATCATTCATTCTATTATTGACCCCTTCTAGGTCAAATTCATGTAGAAGAGGTGCAAAAAAATAGTTGGTGAATTTATATGTGTCCGAGGAGCGGTAAAACACATGAGTCCATGTGGATACCTAGATGACCTTTTGAGGGTCCACCTCCATGTCCCACAACTTCAAGGTCATAAATTGGCTAAGGAATTGGGAGCTATGGTACAAAATGAGGTGGAACAAATAGGAAGAGTACTTAAAAATGGAGTTCGCATGGAAGTAGGCTAATTGCTTGTAAATAGAGCTGTTTATGGCCTCGGAGAAGTCATACCAATATGTCTGGTCCTTATTCACTATTCTCATCCTGAAAAGGGCCACCATTTGCTAGTCATGGACATTTCTATCTGAGTCTTGGCCAAAAATGAAAGCCAACATGAGCAGGCATCCTGAGAATCCACCATGAACACTTTTAGCGGGATTGGGAATCCCGGTGTTCCGAGTTGGTTGAATCAAATTACCATAACTCCTCCTGTTGATAAATGCAACTTTATTTTGGAATTGAGCTTGGACTCCTTGGATTTTGGCCATGTTGTATAAACTGGCCAATTTTTCATAGGGCAGGGCCAACATATCCCTGATGGCCCATGGTGTAATCACCACCTGCATGTTTTTACCCTTGATGGTATTAGAATCAGGGTCAAAAAAATGTGCACACATTTGCACAAGCTCTGGATATGGGTGCACGAGAGGCACCATGTATTGGAAAGTGTGGAGGTCCAAATTATGGAGCCAAAATACTCAGAATCCCCCAAATTTAGGAGTCTGGCATGGGCAACCTCTCTCAGAGCCTTCAGTTTCTTGTTGAGGATGGGATCGAAGACCCCATCTACGAAATCTATGACCACGTAAGTGTCACTAAATTGTGTTCCTTTATCCGGGAATCTTAACCTTCGGTTGAGAGAGTGATGTGGTGCTGGGTGTTATGCATAATATTTTGGCTGAGGCAGGGAATCGAAAGTCATCATGGCTATTCTAAAATTAGGAAAATCTCTGGTTCTTCAAATTGGGGATTTAGGAATTTAAGGCAAAAGACTCTTAACGCTTATAATGAAGTTTTTGTGACTTCAAAAATTGCCTCAAATAGCCTCCTTGACTCATGTGAAATAAAGGTTCACCCATACATTGTGTCACATCACATAAAGGAACTTTAGTCAAATGATCCTTAGCACCAAATTTTTCATTTCCCAAGAGATTTTTCATTAACGCTTCGATCCTTTTCATTAATTTTTCCAAAAACCGTCGAGCTCATTTACTTGGGGTAAAAAAGGAAGGTACAATACCTTTCAAAATTTCAAAAAGGGTAGAAAGGGTCTATAAGAGACGTGTTCAAAGACACTTATTCGAAGGGGCGACACCAAAAAAGAAAACAAGGAAAAGAAAAAGAAGGGGACTATACATATGACACAAAATTTACAATATTAAAAAGATTTAGTGGAATGGTTTAAGGTGGTCCCATTTATCAGAATCGCCAGGGGCTTACCTTCCATAGTCTCGAGCTCGAAAGCATTGTGTTGTTTGCATGTAGTGATTTTGAATGGTCATGTCCATAGAGGGTCAAAATTTCCATGATTTTCGAGCTTGGAGGCCCTCGCATCCCACTTTAAGACTAAAGTGTTGACTCGGTATCTAGGTTATGAAGTCTTTTGGTCAAACTAAGTCTTGACAACCTGCTAATGACTCATGGATTCATGGGCTGCCTCCCATTTTTCTAAAGCTCTATCATCTCTACGAGTCTTACTTGCATCACTCCATATTCCTCAATCTCAATTTGCTTCGATAAATGCAAATCTGGGATATCCACATTGATGGGCATTACAACGAGTTTATGATAGAAAATTCATATGGTGAGGCCTTTAGGATTTGTTTGGGTGTGATTTAATCGGCCCATAAGGCCGTCTTGACATGCTCATGCCATGATCTCTTATGTTCATCCCCCATATTTTTATGAGTCTGATTAGATTCTTGTTGGTTGACTTTGCCAAACCATTACCCTGCGGGTAGTAGTTGGAAGATGTCTTAAGATAGATTCCATGCCTCATTGTGAATTTAGACACTTTGGTCCCCAGAAAAGCCTTGGCATTATCTGATATGATGGTGCAGGGGGATCCAAAGTGGGTGGTGATATCTCAGAGAAGTTCCAAGATCATATTCTTTGTGGCTTCTTTTAACATAACTACCTCCATCCATCGGTGAAGTAATCAGTGGCGGTGAGAATCCACTTATGACCTATGCTTGAAATTGGATTAACCATTCCAATGAAATCCAGACCCCATTGTGTGAATGGTTCCTCAACTAAGATAGGGTTAAGTGGTAGTGCAACATTTCTCCGTAAGCCCATGTAGAACTAGAAAATTTTGCATTTACTTACCATTGCATAGCAATTTGCAAACAAACAGGCCAAAAGTATCCTACCTATAGGACCTTCATGGTTGTGGTTTTGGCCGAGAAGTGGCCTCCTAAGCTTCCATGATGTAACTCATGTAAGAATTTTTGGCCTCCTTTCTTTCTAGGCATCTAAGCAAGATTCCATCAAAGTTCCTTTTAAAAAGGAAATTATCAATTATGACAAATTCAGATCCTTGTTGTCTATAATATCTTCTCTTTTTAAGATGAAGGTGACTTGGATACTCACATGTCTACATGAAATGCATCCTGTATGATACCCATTTTTAGATTCATTCTCCTGTATATGGAGCACCACCTCGATTCTTCATTTTTTGGGGCCATTGGATCTTGTGCGAGATATTGGCACAAACCTCTTCCTCTTACCAATTTTGTGGGCTTTATCTCAATGTCATATTCTAAGATATTAGTGATCTAGTTAGCCCTTTTTTCGGTTATCTCACCTTCTGTGATGTATTCTTTGACACTAGAGTGTGCCACCATAACTGTGATCTTGCTATTGGTAATAAGGTGTCTAAATTTCTTCAGACCTTTGACAATGGCATAAGCCTATCTTTCCACAAAGTTGTACCTTGTCTCATAATCATGGAGAGTTTTTGAAAATAAAGCAATTGGATGCTCCTCTCCTTGTGACTCTCCTCTCTACGTCGGCAAGACGGATGCTACACTCGTGCTCATTACCATATATATAGATAATGAATTTTTGGATAAGTCCGGGTTATGTAGCACCGAAGCAGATGCAATTGATTTTTTGATCTCTTCAAGGCTTGATGACCTTCAATGGTCCATTTGAAGTTTATATTATTTTTAGCATTAGTGTGATCGGGTGGATCATTCTAGCAAAATATGAAATGAATCTGTTGATGAAGTTAATCTTTCATAGGAAATATTGTCTTTGCCTTCTTGTTAACAGGTAGAGATAATTCCAAAATTGCCCCGACTCTTTCTAGATCAATTGAGATCCCATCTTTTAAGACAATGTGTCCCAGAGTTTGCCTTGTGGTACTGTTGATGCAAAATCATAAGCACCCCTGGATGCACATCGGGCTTCTAGGTTGATGTTCAAGCATCCAAAGTGTGATTTTGACAACATGGAAACCTCTCTCCAAGCGTGGGACTTGTGAAACTCGAGAGAGGAATCTCCAGAGAAGGCTGGTTCTGCTCCTAAACTACCTTACGCCACAAGCTATTTCAGGTCAGAAGCAAGCTAATCTAATCCTAATCTAACCATGCCAAGGAGACAGAGCGAGAGAGAGAAGGGAAAAACAGAAAAATCCTACACTAAAACGGTGATACACCGAAGGAGAATGTTGGACATCTATCAAAACGCCATGGACAAAGAGAGGTGAGCAATGGGAAGGATGGATGGATGCATCACAGGGCCCAAGGATAGATTCCACACGTAAAATGTCCCAAAACTCCATGAACACAAGCTCCAAACCTGCAATGAACATTCGAACATGCACTGGATACTGCAATGAATGAGAGAGGCAAGAAGAGAACAAGCGAAAATGAGCAAGGATGGATAGATGCATCACAAAACACGTTTTGTTGCTCCAGAAGTTTGCACAGAACATCATTCCATTAATAAGAGGCAAAAACGCCATTACAGAGCAAGGGAGGAGGCTCGAACTCCATTTTCAACCCTAGAGAAGAAAAGAAGGGAGGGCAGAGCAGAAAAGATGAACAACTTGTTATTTTTGAGCCAAATCTGGCTTTTTACATTGCATGGGTCGAGCCCAGGGGACAGAAATGTGGGAAAACGTGCAAGCCCATTCCTCATTGATTGCAGATGCATTAAAACGGCATGGGATACCTTACCAACCCATATCCTGCCATCTTTGACTGATTTGGAGGAGAATGCGACCCATTTGCATTAATTGGGCCACTGAAATGTCACTTCTGGCCGTGCTGAAGAAGAATGCGACCCATTAGCATTAAAACAGGTTGTTGAAACGTCGCCTCTGGCCATTATCACGCGTCAGAGCCGTTTCTCAATTTTATCTCTCCAGACTACACCAAAACTCGAGATTGATCCTAGAATCGTGTAGAGAATTTCAACCGCTTTCGTGATATAAAGAACATGCAAATCCGAGCTCTGGATCAAAAGATATGGCGATCTGAAGATTTAGGGCACGGAGCATTTTGAAATATTTCCGTGCTTCGCCACTGGATGACACGTGGCACGCATTGATTGGTCACGATTCTCTCTCCTCTCGCCTTTCGGTGGGCTTTCTTTGAAATTTCCTTGTGGGCCCCTCTTTAAGGACACGTGGCGCTATTTCATTGGTTCGGATCGGTGCTCAAAACTTCGCCCCTTTGAATTTTCTCGGACCTTTCCCCTTGTGACACGTGTCATGATTTGGTTGGTTCTCGGCTCTTTTCGGCTCCTTCAAGCGTCCACCGCGTCCATTTGTCCCTGATGTCCCAAGGTGCTCCTTGTGCTGATTTCTTTTTTCGAACCGGCTGGTTCGCGTACCTCGTCCCACTTGTCCCACTTTGTTTCTGATCGCTTGACCTTTTGCCCGGTTGGCCAGATTCGCGTGACTTCGCGGCCCAAATGTCCCATTTGCTTTGGACCATTTGTTCCCATTTCGGCCGAACAGGCGGTTCGGGGTCCTTTTGTCCCGATCCCGAGCAACACTTAGTCGCTTTTCTTCCTCTTTCGGCCGGATCGGCTTCTCGCGCCGCCGCGTGCCACGCCCGATTGTCCCAAATGCTTAGCGGGCCGCCTGGAGGCTTTTCGGCCGATCCGCGTCTTTCTCTGTCCCCACACGTCCCACTTGCTCCTAGGACTAGGACTTAGCCGATTTTCACAATTTTTCCTGATCAACCTACTTGCCTGGAACTCAAAAACTGATGCATGTTATCAAAATTTACCCCTGGGGTGAAATTTTGACAACAATTTTGACGACTTCGGTCACTCTGCTGCTAGGTGAAAAGACTAGTTCTGAAGCAATCCATTGGGCATGGAGTCATAAGCAAGCCAGAAAACCGATCTAGAACTTTGAAAACTTCCTTTGAGCCACTTGAATCCCACTGGACATGGAGTTGTTCGCACCAAAAGGCCACTAAAAGAACTCCGAGCAAAACCAAGAACACCAAAACTATGTATTTAATCAAAATCATACATGCCCCAAATGGAACATGCGAGTGTGCACAAGCACTTCTTCACTTTGAAAGCAAACCTAGCTACTTTCTAGCTCTAATCGAAGCAAAGGCAAGCTAAACAAACCACAGAATCGGTTGTGAGAAATAGCTTCCTTTCTTCAAAATTGCACCATGCAATTGATTTGCACTGATCATGGTCATTTTGGATGGATGGAAAATCAACAAGAAGTCGGTCTTCTATCCAAATCATCAAGGTATCAACCAAAACAAATCCAATACCTCTTTTAGTTGTTCTCATTTGGATTGGAGAGGTATGGCGGCTGATCCTTGGTACTTTGTAGCTCATCCTCATGCTCAAGCAAGCATGACTTGTAGGCTTCTCCTTTGGCTCCAATGAAGCCAAATACCTGATTGGGCAAGGTATGATCAGTTTGATATGCCCATAGCTCGATTTTCAACTCCAAGAATGGAGTTCTCAGAGACCTCTTGAATGGGTGGTGTGGAAGAAATGGTGGAATTCTTGTCCTTTCTCTTCCTCCAATGAAGAACAGGGGAAGATTAGAATCTTCCAACTCGCTCCCAAAGGGCAATTGTTATAAGATGTAGGTGCTACAAATGAAAGCTCTCCTTCATGGCAGCAGGCTCGTGTTTGGAATGTGGATGATGAAAGAGAGAATGGTGAAAAGTCAACCGGCTCTTCTCCATCAAAACAGTCCTCCAAATCTGACAGGTAAACCGCCTCATTGCTGTCCTGCCAAAATGTTCAACCTCTCCCATGGCATTCTCTTGATCTGCGCAACTCGATCACCATGGTTTCTTTCATCCTCCAATATTGAGTTTGAGAGATCAAACTCCTCTTCACTAGAACTTGAGAGAGGTGAAGTAGAAAGAAGAACTAAAGGTTCTCCCTGTGCTCCGCTTTGTGCTCAAAGACCTTGGATCTCGCACTTTCTCCTCCACACTAGAATATGCTCCTCTTCTTTATTTGGAGCAGCTTCTCCTTCCTCCAATGTTTGAAGACAATCTTGCTCTTGATTGAACTCCTCCTCTAGCATGAAGTTTGTCAAGTCAAATTCTTCAACTGCTGCTCTGAGGGCAAGTCAGGGGCTGCAAGATCTTCTTCTTGATGAAATTAGTCCTCACCACCGCTTGTTCAACCTTAGCCTCTTCATAGGTTTAACCATCAAGGGGATCTTTGTCATCCCAAACTTGGCAGCCCAAACTTTCAAGTCGTCCTGTTATTTCTTTTCGTTGGGCTCCTCTTCTTGCTGTCCTTGATGACTAATTTTTGCAAGTTTTTGTGGTGGTGGAGGCAAAGTGAAACCTCTTGTTTCTTTGGAGGAGGGGTATTTTCATTAGCTCTTGTGGAGGGGATGACTTTAGAAGGGAAAAGGAAAGAAGAATCGAGATGAGGTGGAAGACTAGGGGGTGGAGAAATGGATTCAGCAAATTGGGACAACAGATGGAGGGTTTGAAACTTGACACTTTGCTGAAATGAAACAGATTGGGAAAGAGGAAAAGAAAAGGCATGATAAGGTGTGCTTACCCGTTGACAAGGTTGTTGAAAACTCCTCTCATACACCTCTATTTCTTCAATCCACTTTGCAAGCAAAGGCAGCGTTCCAATCATGAAGTCAAGCTTCTCCCGAGGGTCAGTAATGCCTTGGAAAAGGTCCCACCCATGGACAGGTGCTCCACAACCGATTCCAAAAGCTTTCATTTGTGCTTGAGCTCCTGGATCGCACCATCCCCACCTCCATCTTTTAAATTTTCTCCAATGTGACCAGCATCTTGGATATGATGGTCTTCATTGTATGCATACTCTTGCTCTTGAAAGCTCCATAGCCAAACCGAATTTGCACCATGCTCATATGAGTATGCATGCTGATCTGAAGATTTGTAAAATGTGTTGGAGGTGGAATATACTCTTGTTGATGTGAATTCCATGATGGAAATGAAGTCATGATTGCACAACTTCATGGAATGGAAAAGAATGAAAGGGATGGAAAGAAAGATGGATGAAAATGGATGGAAACGGGTCTGCAAGCTCAGAGAAATGGGTTGCTGATCAGATGGAGTCGCCAGATGTGTTTGAATCGCCTCAAAGGCTGAAATCTTCACAGAACACACCAACTTGCAAAAGATGAAGTGAAAGACCTCTAAGGTCCCACCAGGCGTGCCAAAACTATTAAGGTCACACGGTGGCTTAAGATTTTCTATTTGATAATGAGACACCTCTAAAAGATGAAACTATTGATGCAAAATCACAGCACCCCTGGATGCACATCAGGCTTCTAGGTTGATGTTCAGGCATCCAGTGTGATTGCACAACATGGAAACCTCTCTCCAAGCGTGGGACTTGTGAAACCAAGAGAGGAATCTCCAGAGAAGGCTGGTTCCTGCTCCTAAACTACCTGCCACAAGCTATTCCAGTGCAGGCAAGCTAATCTAATCCTAATCTAACCATGCCAAGGAGACAGAGAGAGAGAGAGAGAGAGAGGGGAAAAACAACAAAAGCCTACACTAAAACAAAGTGATACACCGAGAAGGAGAATGTTGGACATCTATCAAAGCTCGCATGGGACAAAGAGAGGTGAGCAATGGGAAGGATGGACGAGATGCATCACAAAGCCCAAGGATAGATTTCACACGTAAAATGTCCCAAAACTCCATGAACACACTCCAAACTCTGCAACGAACATTCGAACATGCACAGATACCTGTAATGAAGAGAGGCAAGAAGAGAACAAGCGCAACGAGCAAGGATGGACGGATGCATCACAAAACACGTTTTGTTGCTCTGAAGTTTGCACAGAACATCATTCCATTAATAAGAGGTAAAACGCCATTACAGAGCAAGGGAGGAGGCTCGAACTCCATTTTCAACCCTAGAGAAGAAAAGAAGGGAGGGCAGAGCAGAAAAGATGAACAACTTGTTATTTTTGAGCCAAATCTGGCTTTTTACATTGCATGGGTCGAGCCTGGGACTAAATGTGGAAAACGTGCCGGCCCATTACTCATTGATTATAGATGCATTAAAACATCATGGGATACCTTACCAATCCATATCCTCGCCATCTTTGATGATTTGGAGGAGAATGAGACCCATTTGCATTAATTGGGCCATCAAATGTCACTTCTAGCCGTCTTTGAAGAAGAATGCGACCCATTAGCATTAAAACAGGTTGTTGAAACGTCACCTTTGGCCATTATCACGCGTCAGAGCCGTTTCTCAATTTTATCTCTCCAGACTGCACCAAAACTCAAGATTGATCCCAGAATCATGCAGAGAATTTCAACAGCTTTCCGTTGATATAAAGAACGTGCAAATCCGAGCTCTGGATCAAAAGATATGGCGATCTGAAGATTTAGGGCACGGAACAGACCAAAACGGATTTTGAAATATTTCCCGCGCTTCGCCACCTGGATGACACGTGGCACGCATTGATTGGTCGCGTGATTCTCTCTCCTCTACCTTTCGGCGGGCTTTCTTTTGAAATTTCCTTGTGGGCCCCTGCTGGGACACGTGGCGCTATTTCATTGGTTCGGATTAGTGCTCGAAAACTCGCCCCTTTGAATTTTCTGGACCTTTCCCCTTGTGACACGTGTCATGATTTGGTTGGTTCTCGGCTCTTTCGGCTCCTTCGCATCCATCGCATCCATTTGTCCCAGATGTCCCAGTGCTCCTTGTGCTGATTTCGGCCGAACCGGCCGGTTCACGTACCTTTGTCCCACTTGTCCCACTTTGTTTGATGCCTTGACCTTTTTCACCCGGTTCGGCGGTTTGCGATCACTCGCGGCCCAAATGTCCCATTTGCTTTCGGACCATTTGTTCCCATTTCGCCGAACCACCGGTTCGGGTCCTTTTGTCCCAGGTCCCGAGCGACACTTAGTCGTTTTCTTCCTCTTCGGCCGGATCGGCTTCGCGCCCGCCACAGTTTCTCACAGCCCGATTGTCCCAAATGCTTAGCGGGCCGCTGGAGGATTTTCGGCCGATCTGCGTCTTTTCTGTCCCACACGTCCCACTTGCTCCTGGACTAGGACTTAGCCGATTTTCACAATTTTTCCTGGATCAACCTACTTGCTCGAACCGCAAAACTACGTGCATGTTATCAAAATTTACCTGGGGTGAAATTTTGACAACAAGACCCAAAAACACACTTCTTCGATTCGAGAGATTCCAAATTCCTGACACTTCTTAAATACAACTTCTAGGGTGTCGAAATGATCTACCACCATTTTGGTGAACACTGTGAGGTCATCAAAGTACATTAGGATTACATTGTTAATCAGCTCTCCAAATGTGATATCCATGGCTCTTTGAAAAGTTTACCCAAATTTGGTGAGTCTTTGAAAGGTTCCCACTTCGTTGTAAAGGTGGTTTTATGTTGGTCTTCCTTTGCAAGCCATATTTGGTTGTAGCCCGAAAAACCATCAAGCAAAGAAAATATTTCCGAACCCACTACTATAGTTTGTAGTATTTGTTACATGGAAGGTAAGGGTAGTGATCCTTAAGGGACACTTTATTCGATACCTGAAATCCACGCAGAGTCAGATTTCACCATTTTTCTTCCTTACCAGTACCAAATTGGACACCCATGTGGAATGCTTGATTGGGAAGATTATTTTAGCCTCTAGGAGCTTCCTGAGCTCTTCGGCCATGAGATAATCTATCTTCGGATTCACAGTCTCTACTTCAAGCACATATTTTGTCCCTTTTTCTAGATCAATAGTATGTTGATGATGTCCTTGTTATAACCATGTAGGTCTTCATAAGTCTAGGCTATTACCTTATCATACTTATGGCATAGAGCCACAAGTATTTCTCTTTCTTTTTGAGTGACTAATTTCCCGACCTTTAACTTCTTCCCATTGGCTACTTCTAGCTCAACATAGTCTTCCTTGACTACCACAAACTTCCTCCTATTTGTATTAGCATCATCGGAGTTGAAAATATTTTCCAACATTATCAATCCTTTTGGAAGCTTGTTTGTTTTGAGTTGGATGACTTGATCTCCGTATGCTTCTTCAATTTTGGGTTGGAGTTGGTCCGCAAACTCTTCGATTGCTATAAGAAGAGCAATATCTGTTGATCGCTTTCGAAGACTTGCCAATGATCCACATTATCGGTATGGATGGGTGGATGATAAATTTCACCACGTCTTTGTTTGTCATCAATCTTGAGTCGGGTCAAATTGGGATCCGATCTGGGCCATTCTATTTGCTTCTATGTTTTGGTCCCAAGGGATAACCTTAATGTTAAAGGCCTCAAAGTCTTCAATAAGATCCCATACCCTATGACGATAGGACCTCATCCTTGGATTTTTGCTGCGGTGATGCTTCTAACTTGTGTCACTACTAACTCAGAGTCCTCAAATACTCTTAGTTGTTGTACGCCCTCTTTGCACACCAATGTCAAGCCATGCACTAAAGCCTCATACTCTTCTTCATTTTTGGTGCAAGTGAAGTGGAAGCAAAATGCCTAGAGTATCTTCCTTTTGCTTGGTGAAGATAGGCATATTCGGCTCCCGAGTCGTTCCTACTTCTAGCTCCATCAAAATGTAGAGTCCACATTTGGGAATCCCTTGTGGGATTATTTTCATTTTTACTATCCTCCCTCATAATATTTGGGATGTTGGGATTCTCATCAAAGATCACATAAGTACCTAACCCAGTGGAATCAAAATTTCCGAAGGGGTCTCTAGGTGACAAGTCAACCAAATAATTTCCACTTTGATGGTCTCCATCATCTATATATGACTCTTCTTCTTGGGTGATCATGGCATGCGAGGCCTCAAAACCTGAGGCTACTTGATCCGTAATATGTTCCTCGGTGAGGGGTTTTGATAGCACCTTCATTTTTGATCCATAATTAGTCCACAAAATCAGATGAGACCAATTAAGGGACATGTAGCCTCTAATTTTAGTCATGAAATCATAGGATAAACATAGTCCAAGATTGGCGGAACATCAATTACCACTATATCCTGCAAAAAAATATTCGGGAAGGAATAGAGCTGTAATGGGAGACCTCTAATAACACCAATAATTTGAACCGATTTCCCATCTAGCTACATGAATCCTCTCTTTAGGGGCTCATATTTAACTCCCAAGGCATCTCAGAACTACTTTGGGCATAACCGTAGTGCTTACGCCAGAGTCTATCATGGATTTATGTAACAATTTCTTACCAATTATCATAGTCATGAAGAATGGTTGGGGTCTTAGTTTACTTACCCCTCGTTTCTAATTCATCAAAGACTTGACTCTTTTGAGCCTAAGTTGTTTTGAGTCGCTCTTTCCCCTTCCTAGTCATAGTCGGTCAAAGCCACTTTGTATTTCAACGCTTCTTGAAGCAATTCCTTTTGTTCGGAATGCCCAATGTATCCTCGGCGCCTTTTTAAGTTTTTGACTACATTCATGGGCCCGAAAGGTTGCACTTTGGAAACTTGTTGGTATTTCACCCTCTCAGCCACTGGATGGAAGGTCCCTTGATTCTGAGTGGTTACCGGGGTTTCTTGTCTAGCTGTGGGTGGAGGGACGGTGAACGTCAGAGGTTATTTCCTTGCTCCATTCATTGTTGTAGGAGTAGGGATCGTAGCTTCCATCATCTGCCTCTTGGAGTGAGTGTTGTAGTTTGAATGTACTGGATTCTTAGAAGTGGATGCTTCATTTGTGAATACAAATTATTCTCCTTCGATCTAAGAGAAAAGTGCATGTTCAGGTGCAATATCTACCTCTTGTTCTAGGGACATCCCTTGCATTTACACAACAAAGGCCACATTTTGAATTCCTGGGACTGGTAAGGTTCAAAGCATTAGCCTCATGGCCTTCTCTCGCTCTTTGTTCTGATACCTTTTGCTGTAGATTCCCCTGGGGAAATATTTTGGCATATGAGGGGTATTGCAAGGGAAGCACCAAGCATTGGGATCTTCCACCAAATTATTCTGTCCTAGAATCATCTCTCTCCCACTATTGGGTGGGAGCGTCTGGAGTGGTGTTGGTACTAGGAAAATTTGGTTAGATGGCTATGTCAATAGCAGTCTCTGGGAATTTTGATATTGTGGAGGATAAGCGGGTCTACCCCCTTGATAGCTTTGATAATTTTGTCTTGGGTACGTGCTTTGATTTTCTTAAGATTAACTATCTTGTTAGAGAAGTTCCTAAGGATGTTTTTACTTCCTCCATCTCTCGAAGAAGAAGACGATGATGTTACGGTAGGGGCGGTGGCTCCTTGAGAGGATGGGTAGCTATATATGGACACAGGAGTTTGGGTAGAACTTGAGGTCTCGCACAAATTATTCTCAAGATGGATTACAATATCGTATGCTTGTGGCAAAGAATCTCCTCCTAATGACTGAATCATAACGGAAATATCCAAATTTAGAGATTTTAGATAAAAGACAATAGCCATACCTACAGGTGGTTTAGCTAGAGATGGAATCCTTTTCCATGTCTTGTGGAATTTGTATTGAAATCAGTCATGGGCTCTTGGAGATTTCTTGATATTGATAAGTTGTTGTAGAAGTGAAGATCTATCTCCCTTTTCACTGAATCTTGTAAAAATACATTTCCTAATTGATCCCAAGTACCGATAGAGTTAGGATTCAAAGACATGTACCAGTCGAGAGCTTTTCCCTTAAAGGAGGAAACTAGTAATCTTAAGGCAACATATTGCTCCATGATATAATGTACCGTGCATATCTCTACAACATATTAAAGATGTTCCTTTGGGGTCTTGAAGTCTTCACCATTGAATTTAGGTAGTGCCTTTAGCGCATTTGTTGGGATGGGATTCTGTATGCACCCAAAATTACACGTGCTACATTTTCGAAAAACAGTTACAAAAGGTCCCCAATGATGATTCATATCCTTTCAGAAGGTGTTTGAGTTCCTAAACCCATTCACAATACATATTTGTAGCCTAGACATCCTTACTTAGCCTTTTCACACTTTCTTCTAGCTTCCCACTTCATTGTATGCATGTTTTGACCTTCAGTGTCAAAACCACCGCCCTGCCTAGGTGGCGGTTTTGAAACCACCACCGAAGCTTGGGTGGTGGTTCCGTGTTTGTCACCTAGTTTAGGCAATGGTTTTGAAACCACCTCCCAAGCTTGGGTGGCATTCTTGAGACCGCCGCCTAGGTTTGGGTGGCGGTCTGTGTGATTTTTCCAGAACTCTTCATGCGGATTTTTAACATGCGACGCTTCACTTAACTTGACTTCTAGGGTGTGTTTGTAAACTAAATTGCCTAAAAATAGTCTTGATTACTTGATACTCCTTCCCTCTTCTATTTTTAAATAGATTTAATTAGTTTGAACTGCCTCTTCACCCAATGATTTGGCACTCCAAGGCTTCCTTATGTATGAAGGCACATCCCAACCAATTCCTATATATTCCATGATTGTATCAAGCAAAAATGCCGTCATAATTTTGTGTATCTTGCATAGTATTGCTGCCACAATCCTGCTGGAAATTACATAGTCAAGCTCTGTTCACTTGTGTTATCTCTCTTCCACTTGCATTGCAACTAGAATGCCTTCAAGCTGCCATTTCTTAAGTGCCTTCTCCTGCTCCTGCCTTTGCATTCCCAATTCCTTGAACTCATATGGACACACATAGAAAGAAAGGATAAACTGAGGGGAAAAATTACTACAAATCTAGATTTACCTCTGTTCTATGAATTCCAGGTTGGATTTGTTGTTTGATTTCCTTCATTCCTCTATTTTGTCATTGTAACATGATATTAAATAGATTAGAATTCAATTTCCTTTCATTTGCAAGTAATTAGTTGATTTCCAAGAGGGTTTAAATCATTAATAGTAGCTCCCGATGATGGATCCTCTTCTTCACATCCCTATGGATCTGAAGGAGAGAATATCTGTAGGAGGTTGTCTACACATCATGATCATTTGAATAGTTATTGTTTTAATTTATTTTAGTTTCAATACACTCAACATGGGTGAATAACCACACCAGGTTATTTCTCTTGTTTAGTTCTAGTGTAGAAGTAGATTTGATTATTTAGAATAAAAGTAAATTGTTGTTTGTGATTGTAATATTTCTGTTTTGTGATTTTTTTAGATTAGTTTCCTTCAACAGTAGCATAGATTGTTAGTTTTAGCTTAGTTAATTTGAACACTTCAAACTAGATCAACACTTAGATCCAAGTTAGGTAAACAAACCATAGGGAATTTACGCTACCCGTTCATAGCCTCCAAATCTCCCCTTCGCCAATTCAGCTACCAGAGATCACACTACCAGATCTTAGTCACTGATCCTCCTATAGTTAGCCACACACATTCAACATCAATTGCTCTGACATGACCTTGGGGGGTCGAGTGCGGTTGAAGGTTGCATGTAAATTTTCATCCATATAAATTGGTGAACCCAATGTGAAGGATTAATTCTTCTTATTTTCTCTTTTCTTTCATTGCTAGTACCTCATCTTTCTGTTTCTTCCCTTATTTTAGGTAGGTATGGTTATCCATATTTTTCCCTCCAGGAAAAGTATTGGATCAGCCACGACCCCACACAGGAAGAACCAGAGAAAACACAATTAAATCTTGCAAATAGGTCACAAAAGGACTCAATGATGAAGTAACAGGACCTGCGAAGGACCAAACGACCCTATGCACGAAGAAAGAAAAGAGATGGATTTGTCGAGTGGATCCGTGTCTTAAATCTATTTAACAGGTTACATGTAGGATCAAATGGAACAACAAGGTTAGAGAAAGAGGAGCGATGTCAAAAGAGCCAGGAGCAAGAAGAGAAAGAAGAAACAAAAGATCCAAAGTCTTCGGGCTCAAAATGGTTCAGAATGAGTCCAAAAATTGGCTAAGTATGGAGGAGGTAGTAAAGAGAGCCATGTGTCCAAATGGGGCACCTCCAAAGATTAAATTCAAAGGGGAAACTCAAATGAGCACCAGGGATTTCACGCGTCTAGAGCCCCAAAAGTTACACAAGCTGTTGAAAAGTCTCCGACTCGGCGGAAAGGGCTAAGTGTCATCTCAACGTAATTCCAAAATGGGAGCCCAAGGAAGAGACTCAAACTCACGCCAACCCTCCACGTAAAAATGGTCAACAAAGGTCAAAAGGTGGATAGGGCGGGCCTTAAAAAAGGATAAGTTTAAAAGTGGTCATGGAGGAAGCCACATGTCGACTCTACGCATCTCCAAGGGTAAATCCAAAAGTGGAGGCTCAAATAAGCACCAATTCACCACATAGCCTAGGGTCTGAAAAAGGTAAGAGGGGCCGTTGAAAAGTCTAAGAGCCCACGGAGGCTTCCAAGTGTCAACCCGATGCTCCTCTAGAGGAAAAATCCTAAGTGGGTTTCTAAGTAAGCGCGGAGCCTCCACACGTCCAATTTCAAAAAAGGGGACAGAGTTGGGTTGAATAGTCAATGTATTGTGATAGACCAACGGAGGGTGCCAAGTGTCAACATGGCGTGAACTCAAGGGTCAAATAAAGAGAGGGTTTTTAGACGAGTGTTCTAGACCACCGCGTGTCTTGGTCAAGAAATATGACCTCGCCGAGCAAAGGACTTAGCCAAAAAACATAGAAATTGAGCAGGCAGGAGGAAGCCACGTGTTAGCCCCATGCCATTCCAAGAGAAAAATACAGAGGCCACCCTCAGACAAGTGCCAACCTTCCACGTGTCCCATATAGAAAAGGGGGCCCTTTTTCAAACCGGTTTTCCGCCCTTTTGTACAGATCCGATACAAACTTCAAGGGGTATATCTTTCACTCGGGGCTAGAGATATTGCAAATCGACACCATTGGAAAGATCTCGGCCTCGTCTATGCCATGGAGATCTGAAAATTCAAATTTGGGAGGTTAGGTGGGAGAAAAATGGAGAAACATCTTTAGAGCCATCAATGCAAGATCTATCTTTTCCCCAACAACCAGATCGGATTTCGATCTGATCGGTCGTTTCCTCCTTCTTCGAGGTGCCAATAAGAAATTGATACGGTTAAGATAGATTTTTTTACTGGGAGGCATTAATAGCAGTGGTTGAGTTTGGAACTATTTTTTTCTTGCTTCTCTCTCTTTCTCCCCTCTGTGTTAAATCTATAAAAGTAGGGTCGAGACTCATTGTAAAGGGTTGGACATTCTTTTGTTTTGTAAGCTCCCCTCTTCCCCTTGGCAAGTGAATTTGTGGAGTTTTAGACCTCCCATATAGACTGTAAACACAAATTTTCCTTGTTACTATTGTAATGCATCATATCAAGCCATGAGAGCAATAATACATGTTTTATGGGTGATCTTCATCCCTTTCTATGTTAATTGTTGTCTTCTGATCCTTCATTACAACTTTGGTTATTTGTGCATGTTTTTGTGTTGCATTCTTCTAGTTTGTGTCTACCAGAAAAACAATTGTTCATCACTCCTTTGGTGTATCACCTTGTAGCTTAATTTTTATTTGCTTTGCATCCCTTCTTTAACTTTGTCTCCTTGGAAAATTAGAGTAGGATTTGGGATTGATCCTCACAATTTCATGCATACACCTAAACAGAGGAGTAGGAACTAGCCTTAATCTGAAGAGTTTTCCCATTTTCAAAGTCCCACACTTTGGAAAAACTCAATGTTATGCGAATCACACCAAATGAATCTGCCTTAGAAAAGTAGATCTGATGACTCATTTGGGGGTCTTGTGATTTTGCATTAACAGTTTTGGCATGCCCAGTGGGACAAAGAAGTCTCCATCTTATTACAGTAAGATCGATGTGCACTTGTTGTGATTCTAGCTTTTAAGAAGCTTTTAAGAACTACACATCTGGCAACTCCAAAAGGGACAGAATCCACTTGGTTTCAGTAGTCCAAGTTTCCCAAGTTCATGAGAAGGATACAAACAAGGTCAAGAACAAGAGAAGAGGACAATTTGTACACCTACACTTGTCTCCAGAACAGAAGGAGAAGAGGAAGAAGAGCCTAGAGGTCTCTATCTCCACCAAAATAGAGCCTTATCGACATCTCCTCCCTCCCGGTAGTAGGTCATTCCTTTAATCAAGAAGGGTGCTCGAGGCGATCAGGATGGTACAACCAAATCCTTATGTTAATTTCACTAACAACAGCCCACTCGCTCTGAATGCACAAAATCCAGTCCGGTGGCAACATTGAAGAGCATCCCATATTTCACTGGGGAAAACCAGACTTCTCCTGGTGACCACGTTCAAGATATTACAAATTTCTATAAAATCCATGAGATCACTTGAGATGGACATTGCAGTCAAGTTGCTAGCCTATTCACTCAAGGGTAAAGCCTCACAATGGTTTAGGAGCCTAGAAGCAGGCTCTATTCAATCTTGGGACCATATGTGCACAACTCTTCACAACTAGTTTGGAAAAAGGAGATAACTTATCCTTGTTGGAGCAACTAACAACAATCAAGAGAGCTCTCAAATGAGCAATTGACAGATTTCAACCTCAGATTTCAATGGACCTGGGATAGGATTCCAGCAACAGTAAAGCCCACTAATGAAGGTGCCTTCTTATACTTTCTTAGAGCTTTAAATTATGATATTGCTTTAATGATTCAGTTAATGGGGGAAAACCTTACCTGCAGCCTATAGCCTTTCTATAGGAGCTGAGAATCATTTAATTCAGGTTGAAAAACTTGCTCCTAGGCCATCCATGCCTCTATACCCCAAATTAGGAAACCCAAGTACCATCCAAACACCCACAATAGCTCCTATACCTACTCTCGGAGTCAAAGTTTAGCTGAAGCCTCCACTTCATCATCTAACACCTCAAAGGAGCTTCAGGAAGTTATGAAACAACTTCAAAACCTGGGGAATGAGCTAGTAACCATCAAAAGACAACTAGGCTCAAATTTCTAGGCCATATCAGCCTCAAGCCCAGTATCAGGCTAGACCCTCGTATCAACAAAATAGACCACCAGCCCAGGCTGTAAATTAGAGTCAACACCAAGGACAACCTCAAGTTGTTAGGCCTTTTAGGTCATATGATCCAAACACAACTTTGACATCAAGAGAATTGGTTCCAACATAGAATAACATGGCATAATAATATGATTGGTGTTTCCCATGCAATCAGCCACATAATCAATCAATGTGCTTCAATGGTGCACTAAATCAAGCTTTGATGGTGCAAATTGTTGGTATGTCACAAGAACCTAGCCAAGAAGAAAATCAACAACAAGGGGACCAGCAAGAGAGACCTCCAACTAAACTATGCTTGTTAATTGGCAAGATGAATACTTTTATGGAATGAATTAGAATCTTTCTCAAAATATAGCTACCAATACACAGTCCAAGAAGAGAAATATTGGAGAAGGACATTCACCAAACTTAGGAGATCCTCAATCCTCCATTTCTCCATAAGGAATTGGCATCCAAAATATAACTCCCAATATGCAGAGCCAATCCAAGCCACCTTCCAAATCTACTCAGGCACCGGTTGTAACAACCCATGTGCAAGAGAAAAAATGTGCCAAGGAAGGGGCAATAAAAGGATAGCTTGTTTAATATCATTGAGAAAATGAAGAGGACAAGTGTGAACATTTCACTATGGGAGTCATTGGCCATTCCAGGGTAGAGGGATCTATTACAGACTGCCATGCAAAATTGGTCAAGCTCAAATCAACCCCCTAACCAACAAGAGAAAGTGCTTACCAATACAGCTCAACTTGGGGAAACCATCGAGAGCAATAAGGTAAGAACCTGAGACCTCCTCCATTCTATGTTTCATTAATCATTGGGGATAAATTGGTGCATAATTGCATGATTGATTAAGGGCAAGTAGTTATGTAATGCCCAAACAAATAGCTGATCAACTAGGTCTCCAGTATGAATTCATCTCTAGAGGGTAGTACAATTGGATGGGACAATAATGACAATTGTTGGAATCATCAAGGATCTGAGCCTCACTCTACATGCCTGCCCCAATGTGACTATGTTTGCAAACGTATCAGTCATAGACTTGCCACCACATTTTGCATTGTGTTTGTCCAAGGACTTCACTGCCAAAATTGGAGGCTATTTTTCTACTGACTGGTCACATATGCTCTTTAGAACAAGGTATGGGGTAAAGGCCATAATCATATCCGAGCCCATAGCAGATTATCACATTGAGTCTTATGTGCCTAGCCCAATCAATGCAAATTGTTCGACTTTTGATCAAGAAGACCTCCTAAACACTTTTGAAGTAGACACCAAGGTGGGGTGTATCCTGGACCTAACTCTCAACGAATGGGTGTCAAAAGACATGCTTTTGATCCCTATAAGGAGATGGAAGAATCTGAGCTAGGGTCTCTATTGCCTGCATGAAGAGAATCATCCTCTTCCTAACATCATTAAGCCAAAATATAAGGATGAAAATGAAGTATGGAAATTGTTCTTTGATGGCTCGAGAAGTAGGTAAGGATCCAAAGGTGGAGCTATGATTGTGTCACCCCAAGGTATGAAGTATTACTTAGCTTTCCATTTCCAGTTTTCCTGCTCAAATAACACTACAAAATATGAGGCTTTGGTTCATGGATTGCATTGGGCTAGAAGACGAGGAATCAAGAACCTGTAAGTGTTTGGTGATAGTGAACTGGTTTCCAATCAAGTCAAAGGACAAAATGCTATCAAGAATGACCTGCTCAAAAGCTACAAGAATAGGGTATGGGATCTCATTGAGGATTTGAAGCCTTCAACATTGTGTCCATACCCAGGAAGGAGAACAAAGCTGATGATAGGCTCATGATAGTTGGAGAAAAATTTGATGTGGTTGACAACATCAAGAGGGAAAAAGGACAACCACATATCCATGTGATTGTAAGGCCATCAGATTACAGATAACAACACATGTTGGCAGGTGTTCGAGAATGATCAACAAATCATCAATTTTTTGCAAGAGGAAGTTGAGTTCTTAGCTAGGAATCAAAACAAATTAGAGCAAAATATGGAGACCAAGTAGTGTAGTTGCATATACAAACAAGCTTCCCAAAGGCTTAGTGACATTGGAGTTTATCTTCAATCCTAATGATTAGTTTTGAAAAGAGAAGGATAATATACAGATCAAAGGAGAAGATTTAGATTCAATTCTAGTTGGAGAAGGAAAAACACTTCAAATTGGCAAAGTGGCCACCAAGCAAGAAAGGTATGAATTCATGCAACTTTTCCAAGAGTTTCCAGATGTATTTACTTGGAGCTACGAAGACCTAAGCGGGTTCAATTCAAAGCTATAACAACACACAATTGAACTAGATCCAACTACTTAAGCCCATCAGAAAAAAATGAGACCGGTTAATCCACACATTGAACCTATGATGAAGAAAGAGCTAAACAAGTTGATAGAGGAAAGTATCATTTCCAATCAAACACTCAAGTTGGGTTACAAACTTGGTCCCAGTCAGGAAGAAGAATGGAGAGATTAGGTTGTGTGTAGACATTCGAGACTTGAACAGAGCCTCCCTCAAAGATCACTACCCACTTCCTTCAATGGAGAAGATCTTGCAAGTGGTGTCTGGATCAAAGAGATTCTCTCTCCTAGATGGCTACTCAGGGTACAACTAGATAACGGTGAAGGAAGATGATCAATTCAAAACAACTTTCACCACCAAATGGGGCACCTATGCCTATAGAAAAATGCCATTTGGATTGTCTAATGCCCACTTTCCAAAGGAGCTGGCACTTTCAAAGGACTGATAAAAAAATAGTACTGATCTATCTGGATGACATTACTGTGTTCTCCAAAAATGCAACAGACCACCTTTTTCACCTAAGGCAAGTGTTTCAAAGGTGTAGGAGATTTGGGGTATCATTGAACCCTAAAAAATGCATATTCTTGGCCCATGAGGGTAGGATTCTGGCCATATTGTGTCAAAGGAAGGTTTGAAAATTGACCCAGAGAGAGTTGAAGCAATAAGAGCCTTGTCATTTGCTAAGCCATAAGAAATCTCTTCAAATCTTCTTAGGAAAAATCAATTTTGTCTGCAGTTTGTACCAAACTTTTTTGCCCTTGTCAAGCCAATAACATTGATGTTGAAGAAGAGTTTGGCATTTAGGTGGAAAGCTAAAGGAAAAGCAAGTTTTGAGGCCATCAAAGAAGCTATATCACAAGCCCCAACTCTCGTGAATCCATATTTTTCTAAGGATTTCATACTATATGCCTTTGGTGGCAGTGACACAATTTTGCAATCCTAGTACAATAGAACAAAGAGGATACATAGCAGCCAATTTCTTTCTTTAGCTAGGGTCTGAGAAGATTATGAAGTGAGATACTCCTTCATTGAAAATCAAGTCCTAGCAGATAGTGATTAGAGGGTTAAAGAAGTTTAAACATCTGGTTTGAACAATAAAATCCAATTGTTAGTCTCCCATGCAAGAGTTAAGGACTTCCTTCTCAGCAAGGATTTGAATGAAAAATGTGTAGGATGGATCACTCATGTCATGGAGTATGACATTGAGATCAAGGTCACTAAGTTGGTTTGTGGGAAGGGATTGTGTGAACAACTAGCCTCAAGTCAACAAGATGAGGAAAACAGTGAAAAGAAGTTGTTTTTGTTCTGCAAAATAGTCAAGAGGAAGAAAATGATGATGTACCCACTCCTTGTTGGACTCAAAGCATGGTGCACTTCCTTCAAATAGGCATGTGTCCTCCAAAAATGAGAAAAACAAAAAGGAGACATTTTAGACTACAGGCCATCCCATATGTGCTTATTGATGACATCTTGTTCAAGAGGGACATCAATGGCATTTTGTTAAGATGCATTGGGACAAATCAGATTGAGAGAGTGTTATAAGAATTCCATGATGAAGCAATGGAGGCCATTTTGCTCCATGGGTGACAACACTCAAGATCATGAAGGTAGGTTATTATTGGCCTAGGGTGTTTAGTGACTGCTATGCATGGATCAAAAAGTGCAAAAATTGTGCATTCTTCAAAGGCAAAGAAAGGCTAGCAACACTTCCATTGCACCCAATTTCAGTTGACCAACCATTCATGCAATGGGGATTGGATTTCATCGGGGTCATCAATCCAAATTCAATCCAAGGCCACAAGTGGATTTGGACGACAAATGACTATTTCACTAAGTGGACCAAGGCGGTGGCACTTAAAGAAGCTAATGAGTTTAGCATATTAGATTTCTATGAAGGGATAGTGACTAGATTTGGAGTGCCACCACCATTATATCGAATAATGCATTGGCATTCATAGGTTCCAAAATCACGGGGATGGGCCATTAGGAACGGTATTTACTTGAGCACTTCATCAAATTATTACCCTCGGGTAATGGCCGAGCAAAGTCCACAAATAAGAACCCTGCTAAAGATTGTCAAAATAACTCTAGATGAAAATAAGAGAAATTGGCACATGAAACTCAAATCAGCCTTATGGGCTAATAGGAAAACACCCAAGAAGTCTATAGGCATCTCTCATTCAAACTTGTCTATGGGAAAGAGGCAGTGTTGCCTATATCACTTGAGTTTCCAACATTGGAACAACTCATGAAGCAGCTGGAGATGTCTGAGTTTGAACCAATGGAGGCTAGGTATGTAGAGTTGATGGAGTTGGAAGAAACCAGAGAACATGCACTTCAAATAATGGAGAAGGACCAGGTCTTAATCAAGAGATGCTTTGAAAAGAAGGCAAGAACAAGGGTCTTCCAGGAAGGTGACCTAGTTTTGAAATGGGATGCAGATCGGGAAAAACCAGAAGGCATTCCAAGTTTGATGCCATTTGGAGTGGCCCTTACATGGTCATAAAATGTAAAAGTAGCAATGCTTTCCAATTGTCTACATTGGATGGTGAAGAGTTACAGATTCTAGTGAATGGAATCTATCTTAAACACTACTACTAGAAGGAAGTTCCCACCTTGTACATATTAGTTTAGTTTCTCATTCCTCTAAGTGCTTGTGCACATTGTCTTGTTGTAGTTTAGGTTGCTTTTCTCCTAAGTGCTTTGCACACTCTACATGTTCTACTTGGAGCATGTATGATTTCAATTTTGTATATAGTTGTGGTGTTGTTTTGTTGCTCTTGCATAACCCATTCAGAAACAGATGAAGCCTCAAGTCAAAACAATTTTCTACTCTCAGAAACCATCATTTTGAGATTTCTTATGAAAATTGAGAGTGCAAATAGTTGGGCTCATGAATCAGAGGTAGGATCAGTATCGATCATCATCCTCGACTCCATGCCCAATGTGACAAGGCAATTGGTCTTTTAATCTAGCAGGAAAATACCCCTGTGAATCACCAAATTGTTATCCATATTTCACCCCCGGGAAAAGTATTGGATAAGCCATGATCCCGCATAGGAAGAACTAGAGAAAACATGGTTAAATCTTGTAAATAGGTCACATAAGGACTCAACGATGAAGTAGTGGGACCTGCGAAGGACCAAACGACCCTATGCACGAAGAAAGAAAAGAGACGGCTCTATCAGCGGATCCGTGTCTTAAATCCATTTAATAGGTTACACGAAGTCTCAAAATGGAACAACAAGGTTAGAGAAAGAGGAGTGGTGTCAAAAGAGCTAGGAGCAAGAAGAGAAAGAAGAAACAACGAAGATACGAAGTCTTTGGGCTCAAAACGGTTCAGAACGAGTCAAAAAATAGGCTAAGTATGGAGGAAGCAATCAAGAGAGCCACGTGTCCAAATGGTGCACCTCCAAAGATTAAATTCAAAGGGCAAACTCAAATGAGCATCATGCTTCCACGCGTCCGAGCCCCAAAATTTGCATGGCTGTTGAAAAGTCTCGACTCGGTGGAAAGGGCCAAGTGTCGGCTCATCGCAATTCCAAAATGGGAGCCCAAGGTGGAGACTTGAACTCATGCCATCCCTCCACGTAGAAAACGGTCAAAAAAGGTCAAAAGGCAATAGGGAGGGCCTCAAAAAAGGCTAAGTTTAAAAGTGGTCACAGGGAGAAGCCATGTGTTTGACTTTATGCATCTCCAAGGGTAAATCCAAAAGTGGAGGCTCAAATAAGTGCCAGTTTGCCACGTAGCCCAAGGTCCGAAAAGGTAAGAGGGGCCATTGAAAAGTCTAAGAGCTGCGAGGCTTCCAAGTGTCAACCCGATGCTCCTCCAGAGGCAAAATCCTAAGCGGGTTTCCAAGTAAGTGCGGAGCCTCCACGCGTCCAATTTCAAAAAAAGGGATAGAGAGATTGAGTTGAATAGTCAATGTATTGTGATAGACCAACGGAGGGTGCCAAGTGTTAACATGGCATGAACTCAAGGGTCAATAAAGAGAGGGTCTTTAGATGAGCGCTAGACCACCACGTGTTCCCGGTCAAGAAATATGACCCTGTTGAGAAAAGGACTTAGCCAAAAACATAGAAATTGAGTAGGCCGGAGGAGGAAGCCATGTGTCAGCCCCACGCCATTCCAAGAAAAAAATATAGAGGCCGCCCTAAGACAAGTGCCAGCCTTCCACATGTCCTATATAGAAAAGGGGGGCCCATTTTTCAAACCTATTTTCCAGCCCTTTTGTACGGATCCGATACAAACTTTGAAGGGGTATATCTTTCGACTCGGGCTCGAGATATTACAAATCTTACACCGTTGGAAAGATCTCACCTCGTCTATGCCATGGAGATCTGAAACTTCAAGTTTGGGAGGTTAGGTGGGAGAAAAATGGAGAAACATCTTCAAGGCCATCAATACAAGATCTATCTTTGCCCCAACAACCAGATCAGATTTCGATCTGATCCATTGTTTCCTCCTTCTTGAGGCACCAAATAAGAAATTGATATAGTCAAGATACATTTTTATGGGAGGCATTAATAGCGGTGGTTGAGCTTGGAACTATTTTTTCTCACTTCTCTCTCTTTCTCCCCTCTGTGTTGAATCTATAAAAGTAGGGTCGAGACTCATTGTAAAGGGTTGGACATTCTTTTGTTTTGCAGGCTCCCCTCTTCCCCTTGGCAAGTGAATTCATGGAGTTTCAGACCTCCCATATAGATTGTAAACACAAATTTTCCTTGTTACTATTGTAATGCATCGTATCAAGCCGTGAGAGCAATAATACATGTTCTATGGGTGATCTTCATCCCTTTATATGTTAATTGTTGTCTTCTGATCCTTCATTACAACTTTGGTTATTTGTGCATGTTTTTGTGTTGCATTCTTCTGGTTTGTGTCTACTAGCAAAAAAATTGTTCATCACTCCTTTGGTGTATCACCTTGTAGCTTAAGTTTTATTTTCTTTGCATCCCTTCTTTAACTCTGTCTCCTTGGCAAATTAGAGTAGGATTTAGGATAGATCCTCTGTAATTTCATGCATACACCTAAACAGAGGAGTAGGAACCAACCTTAATCTGGAGAGTTTTCCCATTAGTAAAGTCCCACACTTTGGGGGAAAACTCAATGTTATGAAAATCACACCAAATGAATCTATTTTAGAAAATCAGATCTGATGACTCATTTGGGGGTCTTTGTGATTTTACATTAAATGTATTTTATAATTTCTAAATATGTCGGAAGAGAGTTTGGTGGGCCATTTGGCTCTGATAGATATTACACCAACGTTCAACCAAAACAGTCCCCTTCTCTTTCGAGATGGGGTGACAATTACACAAACAACGTCCAAACCTCCCCTAGTTACACTTCAAACCCCATTAGCTATGTAAGTATGGAGGAGGTTGATCAATCATTAAACATGTAATATGGTCAACCCAATGCAAACCACGTTGTTATCACAAATGGAACATGTTCTTACCATAGAGTCTTGTCAAGACCTCATATTTCCATGTAATCAATAGAAGATGATACATTCACATGAATAACAAATCCTCTTCATCAGATAGATGAGTCTTTGGATAAAATGAAGGCTATAGTCTCTAGATTTCGAACACCTATCCTATGATTCTTACTTCGAGGAAGACAAAATTATAACACCGAACAATTCATGACAGGTATCATGAGCTTGCTTAATCAAACCCTACATATGTCATAGGCACCTCAACAAGGGACTCAATCCTCTCCCAATGATCTTATTTCTACTTTAGTAGGGAGGATTAGATAACTAAAAGTTTCCTAGACTTCACAACCAACACATGAGTAAGGAAGAACACATGGTATCCGGTTAACAACAAAGAATACATCCCTCCCAATGAAAAACCAACATAATATCTTATACTACATGGTTATCCGGTTTATTCAAATCTAGTGATCTTCTCATAGGGTTAGTCACACTAGGGATGGGTCCTCATCCTTCTCAAGCTTATCCTATGCAAGGGATAGCCAAAAGTGCATTCTCGAATGCTGCCATAACAGTAATGTGACGCTCCATGGTTTTATACCCGCTAGTCCATATCCCGTACTATCCCATCTTACATGCACATGTATTCAAAAACTCCACAGATGGACCTATATACCATTCTTGCTCCCTACATGGCATATCACGAGACCCAATATGTTCCTATCAATGCTTATAATGTAGCTTATCTAACTCCTCTTCCTCCACCTCCTCCTCAAGGATCTTCAATGATGGAAACTTACGTAATGGGTACATACACCGAGTACTTAAAGGAGCCTCTTGAATTCACCATATGTGGTGTCATGATTTCATGCCCATTACTGGATCTTCCAAAATTTAAGGGAGAAGGAGACCCAAACACTCATATCAAGGCCTACGCTACTGCTATAAGGGAATTGCTTCCTTGGGATGATGTAGTGGTTAAGATATTTCTAAAGAATCTCAAAGGAATTGCATTGGATTTGTATTATCGTATTCTAGAAGATTCTATACATTCCTTTAATCATCTTCTTTCGATTCCATCAAAGTATTTGACATGAACAAGTTGTTCCATACATGGATTAGGGAGTTCCTACATATTAGATATGAGAAAATGAATCTTCCACCCATTTCATCCAGAGATGGTGCCAAGTTCTCTATTCCTTTGTAAGTGCACCCAACATGGACTAGATGGAAGTTTATGATCTTTTCCTTCACTCACTCAATCGAGAGACTAGGGAGGAAGTACAGAAGTTTCTTTTCCACAATTATGAGGAAGTATTGGAAGGTGAGCTTTGGATTAACCAAGCCGCTATAGATAATGGGCATAAGATCTATGGTCCCAATGGAAAATTGGTATCCCCAAATCAAAATAATGTAAATTATCAAAACAATGGTGCCAAAAACCAAGGACCTAAGGGCATGAATCACAATCATGGTGCTACCATGAATAGTGCTATTGATCAAGCAAAGAACGATGGTTTTCCAAACAATGACAACAATAAAAATAACAACTTGGGAAATCAAAGAGGCCCTAACACTGTGTCATCTATTAACACAGTTGATGTAAACCATCCCTCTCAAAAAAAAAATCAAAAAAAAAAACCCAAGGCCCAAACCAGTATCAAAACTCTGGCCAAGGGGCAATGAATCATGGTTATAAAAACCAATTTCAAAATTATAACGAGGTTATAATCAACAACAACAAGACACTTATCAAAGGACAAGAGATTATGATCCTAACCTATATTGTGGTTTCCATAAGGTTCAAGTTCATGATGATAGGAATTTCTGCGGTTGTAACAAGTTTCTGCAAATACTTCCCAAAAACCAAAGGCAACTCTTTGTAGACATGTTCCTGGAAAATCCTAAAACAAACCCACAACCTAGTCATACAGCAGACTTGTCACACCTCAAAATACGAACCCTAAATGTCTTGGGGATTCCCAAGTGAATCCTCAAAATATAAACAAGGGTATTCCTATAGGAAATAATGACCATGAAGCCTCAACTTTTGACAACTCTCGGGTTGCTCCTAACCTTGGTTCAAACGATAATACAAAAATCTTGGGGTTAGTCGAGCTAGAGGTCGAGCCAGAAATTAATGCAAAACTCGGATGAAGGAGTACGTTTCATAACCCCTACCTGCTCTTTCCTTCCCATAGGATGATGTTCCTACTATTGAAAACCAATAAGAGCCTATGATTTAATATCGGATTTGAACAAGACCTTTTCTCATATTTTGTTTCTAGATTTGCTAAAGAATTCACTGCGCATCGTTCTGCATTGCTCAATGCACTAGGTCTTGGCCATCTAATCCATGTTATGCCACCTCCTAGTGCTCAAATAAATCATATTGACATTGACATACATCCTCTGGGATAAAACACTAGGGATACTGGGTTTGTTTTTGATATAGACAAGATGCCATCTAACACTGAAATTACCCAAGAGGTGATCCTGGCTTATTTTTACAAGTCTAGGTTTATAACAATTGCATTAAGAGATCCATGATTGATGATGGGGCTGTTGTAAATGTGGTTCCCTTCTCTTTCTTATAGAAGTTGGGATATAGAGAGACAAATTGTTCCTCTACAAGAAACACGTTACAGGGGTACGAAAGTCTTAAAGCAACCTCGATTGGAACCATAGTTCTTCTAGTCACACTTGGTCCAAAACCATCTTGATGTATTTTTACATTATCAATAGGAAACACTTTATAACATGATCCTTGGGAGACCTTGGATTCATCGAATGAAGGCTATCCCTTCTACCCTATTCTAGGAGATTAGATTCCTCCATTTGGGGAAGGTCTTCATCGCTTAAGGGGATCCTAAGCCCTTCGATATACACTTAGAAAACCTCAAGAAGAAGAAAGGAGTCCATACGAGTATGAAATTCTAGTGAATCAATTGAACAAACCACCTCCATCAAAAGATTTAGTCCCGATCACCCCGGTGTGTCGAAGGCTGAAGTCATTGACCCAAAAACATTTGAGGTGGCAAAAACAAATAAGGGTAAATTGATATTTGTGGAAATAGTGTTCACTAAAACCGTAGTGGAAATTATGAAACTCTTAGAGAATGGCGATCCGATCTTCCTCCCGTTTGAACCACAAGGGATGGGTAGTCTTCTCGGTTTAGCTTCCATCCGATGACCTAGGTCTAGGTGTAAACATGATAGAATTAATAAAAAAAGAAGGAAAATTTGAGATTGAAATGATAACCATCAAAACCATCTCTGGGGGTTGTTCTATTCTAAACCCCGGTTTCAATCCATGTGCGTCATGAAATTAAGCTTTCATATCCATCGGGCCCAGTCTCATCATTCAAAAGTGTCACAAATAAAAAAACTCTCTACATAGGAGACGAGACCGAGAGCAACATAGTCATGCTCACTCACACATCATGTCTCAAGAAAGTGACAAAGAGGTGCATGAACACCTCTTTCAAAAAAAATATTTTAATAATTGGACATACACACTTCTAAGAAAGGGTTATAAGTTTAAACCTAGAATGCTAGGCCCTTGTCAAGAGAACAAAATTTTTTTGAGGATCATGGTTCTCTACTGTGTACTTTTAGGGGTGAAGAATTTGATATTAATCAATTTTCTTCACCTTAGACATCATGACATATGGTCTCACCTACATTTCCATATGTATATTACTACATCCGCATTGCATTTTCATTTTCCAGTTCATTTGGTAAAATTTGTGATCAAGGACTTATTCTTATAGAAATTCCAATAAAATTCTGAACACATTGGAAAAACATTCAAATCATGTCTCTTCAAATCTTCACGGTCTCATCAATTGTTTCGAATCATTTCATCATTCCAAGCAAGATAAAATAAGCTTTGATAATAACCATACCAAGTCCCGCATACTTGGTTCTATTCGTAGTTTCTTCTAGATTAGGTGTCTTTTCCTATGGTCCTGTTATAGAAGCTTCATGGTGTCACATCTATCCCATATACTTCTATTTGGAAATAAGAACATTCTAGACATTTTCCTAGATAAATAAGTGAAATGCAAATCCACACAAAAAAATATTTTACACATTTCTTTGCCCTACCAACCTTTGGTGTTGAGCTTGCATCTCTTACTAGTGATGTAGGGTTGTGAAAGGAGAGAAGTGACCTTACTCACCTATGCCTTGTCCATGGTGATGAGCCCATACTTCCTACTAGTAGTATGGGGCAAGGTGTAGGGGTCTCTTTGAAAAACTTGAAAATTAGAAATAGTTCATTCAAATGTTGTGAAATCATAAATCAAAACAAAGTGAGTTAGATGTCAAAAATTCCAAAAGATTTTAAAACCTCAAAACCAAATTTTGTCAACCAAGTGGCCATCTACGGATCTAAGTCTAGATAAACTAGAAAGCAATCCACATTTTAAACTATGAAGAAAACTTAAGTAGAATGAGGTTGTAGTGTCTCAATTTGGTTTTTCCGAATCCTTGTCTTTCTCTTGTCATTACCATTCAAAAAAATTTTCTATAACTTGTGCCCCTTATGACTCTTGGTGTTGAGCCCTCACATCTTATTGGTTGCGTGGAGTTAGGAGTGGGAAAGTTCATTCACTTATCATATCACTCTTTCGCCATGTTTTTCCAAAACAATACAAAGTATCAAAAATTGCTTAGAGAAACTAAAGTTCAATATTACAATGTGATTGCATTATCATATATCAACATTACAAAAAAAAAAGAGACCATTCTATTAGCATTCATGTTCACTTTGCATACATTCTAAAGGCGACATAGCATATTTGTAGAGCAATAATAATTTCTTCTCTCTGATTAATTCGAATAATAACTTGAATTACAATTATATAGGAATATGTATTCCTATAAACAAGGAGTTATATTTTTTATTCTTGTAACCATTCCAACAACCTCCCATATTTTATCTCATAAATTCCTATTCAATGTAAGTTGTTTAAACTACATAAACATCTCACATAATATATATTTATTCTTTCACTTCTATATGTTCACACTAATAATTAAATATAGTTTTGATAACATTCCCACACTTAGTGTGAGCATGGGGAAACACATCTCGAAGAACTGAAAAAAATTGTATACCTCTGCATACTATTGGCTTGGATCTTGCTGCACATGACCAATCTACTTCACCATAGTGAATCCCATACCGATGATCACACTTCCACCAATTCACCTACATACATGAACTCAACAGTTCCCGCTTTCACTTCCAATGAATGCTAGATTTCACCGGCCGATCGATGTTAGAAGTACAATAGTTGAAGGATCTTTGCAATCAAAGGATCACTCCAGTTCAACTTCCCTCCTATACAACTATTCTCATATTCCAAAATGCACATTCTCTATGTTTGAATCAAAACAAGGGAAGGAAACCACACACCATTTTATTTTGCACACCACTCAAAGAAAACAATTGAAATAATATAGAAATATTCCACTAGTGCTATAATGACCCCATCATTGGTGGTCGACGAGAGGCACCGATCATCCTCAATCCTCTGTTGCCTCCGACATCCAAAGGTGCGAAGCTTATAACTCATCCGGATTTGATCATGGATCTCAATTACATCTCGACGCCGTCGATTCCACCGAAAATGTGTCCGTGAGACAATTTTTTTTTGTTTTTCATATTTTTATAATGGCTCAACTCTTTTGAGAACTTAACTATTTGACTCTTTTGACAAGATGACTCAACACACAAAATGACTCATAATGAGACTCTTGATACTAAGGACACAATAACATACATTAACATTGACTCAAGCTTTCATTTACGACACTTAACACATGGACCTTTTACTAATAAAGTGAAATGTTTATAAGACCTAGACTACATGTTTAAACATTACAAATTTTAAAAGGATTATAACTAGACTAGACATATATATCTGTGACATACTGACCAAAGACTAAACTAAACAATAACAATGTTTTAAACACATTGAGTATAAAATGGGACTCAAACGTGACACTATTTGACAATTACAAATGTTTTCATAACAAAATGACTTACACACATATAAGGTTGATAAAATGGTCTATTACTAAAATGAGCAACTAAAAAAAATAAGACTCACATGACTGACTCGAGTCTATTTAGTTGTTTTTAGGCTAAATTGATGGTGGAATGCATGGACGATCTTGTGCAGCTCCAAGGATTTCTTGATCGCCAAATGAAGGAAGCTAGCAGTCGTGTCAGGCTAGGAAATTTGAAGCAGTTTAATATGTGACTGGATCAAATCTCACAAAGCAGAGATATTCATAATTCTACGTACTGAGCAACAACAATTCTACCAACATTTTCCAAGAAAACAATAATAGATGTGTCTCACGGTGAACTCATGTTTGTAATAATGTAGTGATACGCTGAAGATGGAATTATTAAAGATTGAGAGATGAATCCAGAACAAAACTGATAGATGCAAGGTATCTTTCACATACATTGATAGACATCCCAGATAGAGACCGTGAAATCTAAACACCAACTCGATCCAAATCGTGAGAGAATTTTTGAGAATGGTCAGGTCGATGATCTGTAACAGAGGAGTCTATGAGATTTGACTTACGCTGAGTACTGAGGAGAATTTCCATTCAGATCTCACACTTTGATTTGTGAGCCAAAAAATTGAAGTTGATTTGAGAATTCCATCCACCAAGAATACCACACAAACTTCCAGGGTGACCTATGTGCACGCGGGCGAATCAAACTAGTGCATGAATTATTATTTTTGATTTCCTTACAAATCGATCTTGAGACAGGTACAAAAACAAATATTCATGAGACCTCAATAATCATATTTCATAAAAACAATAAACTAGCAAACATCAGACCGGGAACCCACATCACTGAATTTCCCCTCAGGAATTAAAATCTCTATTCATCTTGCATTTTGCCAAGGAATTAAGTCGCTCTGATACTAGATGAAGGCGACAAAACAGATTTGCAGCGTAATAATAAGTTCTTCTCTCTGATTAATTCGAATAATAAACTTTAGTTACAATTATATAGGAATATGTATTCCTATAAACAAGGAGTTATAGTTTTGATTCTTGTAACCATTCCAACAACCTCCCCTATTTTATCTCATAAATTCCTATTCTACGTAAGTTGTTTAAACTACATAAACAACTCACATAATATATATTTATTCTTGCACTTCTATATGTTCACACTAATAATTAAATGTAGTTTTCCTAACATATTTTAAAAGCATAAAAAATCAGAAATTCTAAACATCTAAGAGTACACATGTGAATCAAATCATAAATGGAAGTCAACTCTATGCAAGGAATAACCGAGCCAAAAAGAGATATCTGTACATATCATGGTGTGTCATAGTTTTTACAATGCCATTACACACTAGGTGCGGTCAAAATGCTCACAATGAGCACGAAATACCAAAACATCATATATGCCTCAAAAAATGGAGACTAAGCAATAAAGGCACTCTGCCTATCTGCCTCTTTGAGGCCCCTTATGACCATTCTAGTTACAAATTTCTTAGGAGTTCTTCTCAAAAGCATTCAAACAACAAAGGGCCAAGCCTAATGCAAAATACCATTCCTAAATCCATTCCAATTCAAACATACTCACAAATGAAATGGTCACATGTGGCCCAAAGCTTTACAAAAAAAATCACCACATCAAACATGTGCGAATGAATTGAAAATGGGTTTGTTTATATATATATATATATATATATATATATGCTTGTTTTAAACCTTGTTTCAAGTGTATGTGTCCACAAGGATGGAGCATTGGTGCAGGTATATTCCTATCCCCACACAAATGGTAAGTCCTCTTGTCATTTTGATTTAGTGTTTATTTTTCGATATCGTATCTATCTACACTTGATTCTTCTTTTCAATTTTTCAAGTAGCGAGAGTTTGGACGATGACATTTTGGCACACGGGCATGTCAGGTATAGTTTCTAACTCCCCATTTTGGGAATGCCATACTTAGAATCTATGTTTTATGTCTCTTCATGGCTAAGACGATTCTCATGAGGGGGCAATATGTATGCACCCAAAATTGCACATGCTACATTGTCAGAAAAATAGTTACAAAAGTTCCCCAATGATGATTCATATCCTTTCAAAAGGTGTTTGAGTTCCTAAACCCATTTAGTACATATTTGTAGCCTAGACATCCTTACTTAGCCTTTGCACACTTTCTTCTAGCTTCCCACTTCATTATATCCATGTTTTTACCTTCAGTGTCAAAACCACCACCCTGCCTAGACGATGGTTTTGAAACCACCACCTAGGCTTGGGCGGCGGTTCTCCGTGTTTATCACCCATGTTGGGTGGAGGTTTTGATACCTCCTCCAAGGATTTGGTGGAGGTCTTGAGACCACCTCCTAGGCATGGGTGACGAGACCGCCACCTGCGCGATATTTCCAAAACTTTCTAGAACTCTTCATGTGTGGTTTTAACAGATGACGCTTCACTTAAATTGACTTCTAGGGTGCGTTTGTGAACCAAATTTCCTAAAAGTAGTCTTGATTTATTGGTACTCCTTCTCTCTTCTATTTTTAAATAGATTTAATTAGTTTAAACGCATCTTCACCTAATGATTTGAACTCCAATGCTGCCTATGCATGAAGGAACATCCCAACCAATTCCTATATATTCCATGCTTGTATTCAAGAAAAAGGGCCTGAGAATTTTGTGTATCTTACATAGTATTGCTACCACAATCCTCCTGGAAATTGCATAGCCAAGCTTTGTTCAATTGTGCTATCTCTCTTCCACCTGCATTGTAATTGGACTACCCTCAGACTACCATTCTTAAGCACCTTCTCTTGCTTTGCTACCTTTGCATTCCCAATTCCTTGGACTCATATGGACACACAGAGAAAGAAAGGATAAACTAAGGGGAAAAATTACTACATAGCTAGATTTACCTCTGTTATGTGAATTCCAAGTTGGATTTGTTGTTTGATTTCCTTCATTCCTGTAATTTATCATTGTTACATCATATCAAATAGAGTAGAAATCAATTTCCTTTCATTTGCAAGTAATTAGTTGATTTCCAAGAGGGTTTAAATCATTAATAATAGCTCCTGGTGACGGATCCTCTTCTTCCCATCCCTGTGGATCTAAAGGAGAGAATATATGTAGGAGGTTTTCTACACATCATAGATCATTTGGAAAATTTCTTGTTTTAAGTTAGTTTAGTTTCAATACACTCAACATAGGTGAATAACCACACCGGGTTATTTCTCTTGTTTAGTTTTAGTGTAGAAGTAGATTTGATTATTTAGAATAAAAGCAAATTGTTGTTTGTGATTATAATATTTTAGTTTTTGATTTGTTTAGATTAGTTTCTTTCAAGAAAAATATATTTTTAGTTTCAACTTAGTTAATTTGAACACTTCAAACTAGATCAACACTTAAATCCAAGTTAGGAAAACAAACCATAGGGAATTTACGCTACCCGTTCAGAGCCTCCAAATGTCCCCTTGTCAACTCAACTACCAGAGATCGAGACTACCATATCTTAGTCATTGATCCTCCTATAGTTATCCATCCACACATTCAACATCGGACTACTTTGACATGACCTCGGGTGGTCGAGTGTGGTTGAAGGTTGCATGTAAATGTTCATCCATACATATTTCATGTTGCGGAGGTATTGACAAGATGAGAAGACTTCCTTGATTCCACAAGATGAACTGTCTTGAAAGAGGCTGATGAGACATTATGATAGGTCTGAGAAATCTAGTGGATTATAAGAAGGGCCTACCAGGTGGAGGTGTTGAAAGAGTTCGGTTTGGAGGAGATGAAGATCTTCAAATCTATCTACCTCTTTTGCTTCTTCCTAGGGACAACTATAGATATTCAAATATGCCTTCTTCTCTTGTTCTCAACCTTGTTTGAATCATTCTCATGGACTAGAGAGGATTAAAGCACCAGTACTACTAAAACCAATTGATATGTCGAATGGAGTTGCCATATGTATTATTTTAGAGCCTCTCGAAGGCAAGAGTTTCATCAAGACACACATCAAAACCTAATAAAAATGGAAATATTGATTTGGTCCCACCATGCATGCTAGGAAATTGTTGATGATTATCTTTGCATATGAATCACCAAAGTTGTGGGAAATATTAGAGATGTGGGACTTAACCCTAAGATAACCTCCAAATTTTATAGAAGCTGGATCTTCTCTGATTTGGATTGAGATAAGGGTTAGAGATAAAATAAAACAATATGTAAATCCTATCTAAGGTGATGTGCCGAAACTTTGTTAAAAAGCACAAAGATTAGTATCTAAATAACCACTAGATTAGTCAAAGAACATTAAGCATGATCAAATATTTTGAAGATATTTCATACCATCTAAGGTGAGATGAAACTAAAACATAATTACATGCACAATAAATAGATTTATGTAAAAGATCTAAGGGCATGCAACATGATAGATATTTAAACATTCATCAAGAACTGAAATAAGAGCAAACAGGAAGAAACAAAGGACATAAAGTATTGCAAAATTCTCAATGCATAGAAAAAGAACTCTTATTTATAGAGAAAACAATACATAAGGCCAGAATGACACATATTATAACATTTCCTTACAATAGAGCCTTGTTAAGGCCAATGAACACAATAGAATGAACCTAAAATTCTCTTCTCTAGAGCTCTAGAACTTATTTCTTCCCATGCTTCAACACAAGAAATCTCTCTTATAGATCCCCGTGGCTCTTGCTCCAACACGCCTTCAATCAAGAATCCCATTGTCCACATTTAGTTCCTACCTACGCGATCCTTAGATCCTTGGAGTGAATATCAACTTTGCATGCTTTGGGCTCTGAGATCACATTCAACTGGCTCGAACCTCAAGCCATCTGCTTCTTTAGTTTGTCCTTTTGACGTTGGTAGCTTCCCTATGACACGTGGAGACCTAGCGTGGTTTTGGGGCTTCTCCTTTTCTCTTTCCTTTTGAAACTGCACCTAGGTGACACGTGGAGGCCTGCGCATTCTTCTCTTCTGTCTTTGAATTTTCAGCCCATTTGGGCTACCTTGCCGTGCTTTAGCCACATGTCAATTTTCACTTCTGAAGGCTCCGATTCTTTGTGCTTTCTCTGAAATTTTCCAAAGGAACACATGGATAACCTCCATGCTCGGTTCCATACTTAAGGAAAATTTAGTCTCGACAAAAAAACAAAAGAATACTAAAAGGAAAAAGGGGTCGGGCGAGAAAAGGTAACAAAATGGAAGAGCCCAAAACAATGTAGAATTCATTCTACAGGTTCCCATACAAGTCTTATGATGAAGCTTTATAGAGCGTTTTGAGAATCAACCAAACAACAATAGATAGTGGTTGTAAGACCTATGGTTAAAATGGAAGACTTGTTTTCATCGGCTAGAACTCGGAGGATATCAAAATAATAACAATAATGTACAAACCTCCAAAAATTCCCAAGGTAAAAAGGTTCTTACCCAAAATTTTAGTGCTACTATAAACAATGTTATGAATAAACCCAAAATACCAAACTTCCTAATAATACAATCAATCAACCCAACACCGACAAAAATAATAACCGAAATGGAAATATTCACACTAAAAACAACTAACCCAATCTAAATGTGGTTGATTTTAACTGGGATATAAATACCAAACTCAACTACAACCCAAACCAAAAACAAAAACTAGTTCGAACATGAATATGGAAGGCCAATAACAAAAACAAATGGTCCCAATTGTAGTTATCCCCAAAAAATTGGAAATTTTCAACCGGTTGTAGATCACCAAACCATAGGCCCTAAAATTATGACCCGACTTGTTCGATTACTTACTTCATGGGTTAATAAGCCACATGATACCACTACTTGTAGAGAGTACAATAGGCTTATCTAATGCCTTCCTAAAACCAAAGACAAGCCTTCCACAAATAAATTTTAGGGGCATCAACCACACTTATTAGCCCTAGCTCATATGGGTCCTTTGCACCCTAAAATGCCCATATAGATATTCAACAAAATCCCTTCCCAAACTATAAACTAAATGCCATTTTTGAATAACATGCAACCTAATAATGTATAACAAAAAATACATTTACCTCCACCAAAACCATAACCACCACCGCAACAACAACAAGTCATAGCCCCAGGTGGATACCATAATAGTGAAACCTCAACCTCTAACACAATTAATCCTAATGTGGCTCCACGTGCATAGTACACTAGAGAAACCACACATCATTAGCATTGTAAAAATAGAAACCAATGAGAATCCGACTTGATTAAAAGGAAAAAAGAGTATCAAATTCCCAATTCCCCATTGTAGGCTCCCATTGAAGTAAAAAACAACACAATCTCCAAACAACTAGGGAACTACGAGATTGTCATTGACCTTGTTAAGACATTTTCCCATATTTTGTCTATGATCTCTTAAATAACTCCCTAGCCCATTAAATCATGCTCTTAGATGACACTTAGCCTATTCCATACCTCCATTAGAAGCACAAATAAACCACATAGACATGGATATGTTCCCTCTATGGGCCATAAAGAGAGGCACATGATTTTCTTTGGCTTAAGTGAATCGCCCGTAGATGCAAACATTGCAAGAAGAGGAGACACTGCTCTCCACTTACAAATATGGATATATGACAACTTAGTGAAGTGAGCTATGGTGGATAATGGGGAAACAATTAACATCATCCCTTTCTCACTCATGTAGAAAATGATATATGATGAGATAAGTTGTTAATCTAATCGAAATACTCTTCAAGGGTTAGATAGTCTTAGAGCCAATTAAATTAACACCATCGTTCTTCCCATAAATCCTGGTTCAAAACCATTCTTGCTGAATTATATGTCATAGATCGCGAAATGAACTACAACATGATATTGGGATGGCTATGGATCCATCCGAATGAAAGCAATTCCTTCAACACTATTCCGAAAAATTCATTTTTGCATTTAGGGAAGGTTTTTATTGCCAAAGTAGACCTTAACACATTTGACATAATTCAAGACAATGTTAAGAGATTGTCAAGCACCCATGTTCACCATGATTTACTTGCAAATGATCTATGAACATAAATTTCCATAGAGAAGGGTAAGAACCAAGTTAGAAAGGCTGATTTATTAAACCCAAACTTTCTCTCCTAGCTCTTCACACTCCTTTTAAGAAAGGCATAGAAGAGGATTCATGGGTAGGAAATGAGCCTCCCATAATTGATATTTATGAATTAGAAATCATAGTTTGTTCTTGTAAAATACTACATAGATCATTAACATCCTAGAAAGGATTCAAATCTCATGCTTTCATTTGATTCAAAATATCCTTCCATTTACCATTTACGCTTAGTTGAGGATGAAAAGATCAAGCTTCTCTAGCTATGGTCATATCACTTGACATCTTAGGGTCTTAACATATCACTTACTTCTTAGGGTCTTAACATATTCCCAAAAATGAATATTAGAGCTCCATCCATCTTCCCATCACTCCATGTCATGGGTATTTATGATGGTAATTCAAAATATAGCTTATACCCTTCCAATGGATGTATGAACAATAAACAATAATGAATCAAAAGAGATAAAATAATAACCGAATCAACGAGAAAATATGATGCAAATATGGGCTCCCAAAATTGAATCATAGGTATTCAATTCTATTTAAGTGAACTCGTATGGATCCCACTAGACCTCTTGAATGCATGTTAGAAGACGTACCTTAACTTTAAACTAGCATAATGTATTCTTGCTTGCAATAGTGAATTATAACATCAGGTTTCTAGTTCTTATAAGCGTCATAGGCATATAACAAATGTTACCATTTAAATTCTCGGACCTTGTAAGTGGAAAATTATTAAAATGATAAATCAGATGCCCATGCAAATAAACCATCTCATTTGCAATACATAAATTTACCTTAAGCTTATTATATACCTACAACTCATGCCATAATGAATTGATTTAAATCAAATTTTACATTACCTACATGAAAATATGAATGAATCCTTCAATGACATATTTTGCATAAGGAATGAAAAAATGAAAATTATTCTTATACCAAATGCATAAAATTACAACCAACGAATGATTATTAAATAATTGGATTGAATCATACATTACAAGGGTAGAATAAGGAATTGAGACATCATTATACCTACAAAAATCAATTCAAGTGACATACAAGTAAATTTAAACATGTCTCATTAATTCTTCTTCCATTGATATGGCTCTCCAGTTCATTAGCTCTTTTTATTTCTCAAAATTAAAGAAGTTAAACTCAAGATTTCTTCAATGTTGACTTAATCGCCTCTATAATTCTCCATTTACTACTTCTGGCCCTAGTTACCATTCTACCCCATCCTTTCAAAAATTTCAAGGTATGTAAATATCCCACCATGAGATCAAACACCAAAGAGTTAGGAACCAATTCCACGCTCTTTTGATTGCATGGACATAATCGTTGGGTTCAAGAAGAGAGACATTATGTTTAATAGGCAATTTAGAGGTAAATCTAGATACAACCAACTCCAAAAATCATCCAATTATACATGAATATGATATGACCCTAAATCTCATATCAGTCACATGTCCTAGTATACATGAAGGAAAAAAGGGGCAATATGTAGAAAAAACAGAATCAAAAGCGTACCCATGTATTCTCTTCTAGTTTCTTAATTTATTTGATCAAGTGTAACAACTATTAGAAATAATATTCTTTTCCAACATTATTCTTATGATTCAAAAAGAAGCACTCAACTCTAGTTTGAAATTATTTGGCTCAACAATCCTGATTTCATCAACAAATTTGATACATGGTGGACCAAAACTCTATTCATTCCTGGCTATCTACCATACAATTTTTTTCAAAAAAACTAAAATCAAGCACTGAAACAGAAAAAAATTGGTAATATTTTTGAGATAGGGAATAATATTAATGCCCAATTAGCAGCCTCCCGAGAAGTTAATAAGTAAACAAAGGATCAATCAAAAATTGAATAAATAAGAATGAAGATTAAATCAAGAGTTGGCTCTAAACCAAAATGAGAAGAATATTATTAGCAACAAAAATCAAAATAACAATGGAACAAGCAAGGAGAATCTTATAATAAATTCTTTCACTTTGTTGTTCTTAATGGGAAACATGTATACTAAGCTCGAAGACTTGCAAAAGAATGGAAATCTTATCACTTCCACTTGTGATAATTCTATCTCATGCCTTAATTGTTTTCTAAGGAATCTTAACAAAACCTCCCCTACTCTTCAAAGGAAGAAAATACAACTTGAATTACTCCACAAGATTTTGAAGATTATCCAAGATATGAACAATATTCACATAATGAGACTTCGGTGATTTTCTAAGAGACTCTAATGCTTTTCTAAGAGACTTCAACGCTTCTCTAGTGGACTCTGATGCTTTTCTAAGAGATCTTGAAAATTCTCTAGTGGAATTCGATGCTTTTATAGAGACTCGACATACAGTAGTGAAATCTAACATTTTCTTAGAGCTTTTACACTTCTCTAATGGACTCCGGTGATTTTCTAAGAGACTTTAACACTTCTCTAGTGGACTCTGATTATTTTCTAAGATACTCTGACACTTCTCTAGTGGACTCGAATTTTTTTGGGAGATAACTTAATGCATTACAACTATTGTGATTTATAGTAATAAAAACTACCTTCATGTATTTTTTTTTTAGTGGCGAATATTCATAATTTGGTGAATATTCCATTTTAGGAAAATTTGAAAAGGTGAATTTTTTGGAGCAAGTCAATGTACTATTCACCTAAAATTTCTAGTATAATTTTTTAGGGGTCGGCTTCACCTACCATTGAAAACTACTCCTATATAAACCTAGGTAATTCACCTAGTAGTATACTAGTAACTTATTGAGGTACCATCCGAATTACTTGTAAATTACAAGTAGAAAAGTGTGGATCGAGTCTTAGACTAGTTATTTAGGACTTGTAATAGAAAGTGTCACTAATGTGTGACAAGGAAGATTTTCATTTCTAGACAGAAACAATATAGTGTTGTTGATGCGCAACAAGAGGGTTGTTGATGCGCGATAAGGGAGGGTTACATGTGGGAAAAAATGAGTGTAGCTAACGAGTGACAAGGGGGTTGTAAATGGTCAAAAAATGAAGCATTTTTTTGGTGTCGGGCGACAACAAGGTTTGTTGTCGCACGACAACAAGGCAAGGCTTGTTATCGCGTGACAACAAGGCTTATTGTCATGCAACAACAAACCTTGTTGTTGTTGGCATAATAGAAATATATGAATAACATGATGAGATCCCTCTCCACCATAAGTTTGAGTTTTTATTGACTTTTGGTGTGACGGCTGAAGTCATGCAACTCTATACTGGTAGTTAAGCGCACCGCCCCGAGTAGTTCTAGGATGGGTGACCTCCGAGATATTCCGGTGTCACTTCCTCCTAATGTTGTTGGGCTTGATTGGGTGTATACCTAGCTCCATCGTGTGGGAGGGTATTGGCATAGCAACTGATTAACATGATGAGATCCCTCTCCACCATAAGTTCAAGCTTTTGGTGTGACGACAAGTCATGCAACTCTTTTCATGACTTGCCGTCACACCAAAAGCCGGCAAGTCGATTTCCTTGTGGAATGTCCCAAATCATAAAAATGTGCTAAAAATGATAAGAAGAAAGGAAAAGCCCTTGTAGCTAGATTTACTCCTTCATTGACATGGATTATAGATTCCGATGCCTTACACACATGGGTTCTTCGCATGTTGAGTTTTCCAACATCGAACCTTGTGGAATGTCCTAAATCACGATGGGTAATGACACGAAAATGTTGGTTTTCCGATAGTTGTAGTGGATCGGTAGAGATGGATGGGGAACATTTAACCAAGTGTTGAGTGTTCTGATCTCTCTACCAATATCTATCGGTTTACAAATTAATCACCTTGGTGAAGGAATGCGAGTGGAATTTGGTCCTAACTCGGTGATTATTCGTATTGGCATAGCAGAACCGATTAACACGATGAGATCCCTCTCACCGTAAGTTTGAGCTTTGGTGTGACGGAAAATCATTGTGTGATGGCAAGTCATCAACATCGGTGGATGAAGCACATTGAGATCCATATGCACTTCATACGGGATCTTATTCATGATGGTATCATCGATATTCAAGATACATTGCAGACGGTGATCGATTGCAGATTTATTCACCAAGCCCTTCATTGAGATGAAGTTTTTCACTTACTTGGTATCTTCTTGGGGTGAGGTCTTCAAATTGCTCATCTTATTTGGGCTATGTAGTCCTTCTTTTCTTCTTCTTCTTCTAGGAAGATTGTGTTTATATATGGTATCTTATTAGGCCTTTAGTTTTGGGCCCCATTGGCACATCTTTCTTAGTTGTTTAGGGGTGTCTTCCTTTTCAGGTTGTCTCATAGCCGCTACCCCAGCTTTGATGAAGGGGGTGTTAATGTGAGTTATCCTATGTGTCCTCCTCTCATATTGGAGGGTCATCTCACATGGGTTAGGTTTAGGGTTAGGTTTAGGGTTTCATGTGTGTCATGTACTAGGGTTACTCAACACCCTATATGTACCCTTTCACTATTCATTTATGAGCATGCCAAGACACTCCATTGTCTTTCCTCTATGTTAAGCTTTGTTTCTGTTGATCAAGTTCTTCCATCACTGATTGATTCTTTTCTTGAAATTACGCTTGGAGCTATCATGATTCCGTTGGAGTGCAACTACTTCTTGGTGCCACAATTTTGTGATTTGATTCTTACAAACTCTTTTTAGTTGTCATTGAAGACACAAAAAATGTTGAGTGCTCCCCCTTAAGAAAATGACAGGAAAAAATTTGACTCTGAAATCCCGAAAAATTCACCTTTCTCGGTGAAAGTGGTTCCAGGTATATTCGTTGGGGATTTTCCACCTCTAATTTATTGGAGGCTTCTTAAAATGAACCCCAACTACCTTGAATTGGAATCTTACTAATAGAGGAAATAAAACCCAAACTCTAAAAATTGTTTGTAGCTTAGAATTTGATACATGTCTACTTACAGTGATTGTTTTGTTCTGAAATTTTATTTATACTATAATTGTTGTTCATTTAAGTATATATTAATTTTCACATGTTGTGTGAAATAAATTGCATCACATAATAAATGTCCCACAATTTTGGCATATAAACATGGATAAAAATACATATAAGATTGGATTAAGTTCTGCACACCTTTAAAAATTTCAGTTTTCTAACCTATACTTGGCTAAAGTGGATTTAAGTTGGCTGTAATAAGTTCATCCTTGAAAGATGAGTCAAGCTCAAATATTGAAAATAGATGATATCATGAGAGTTTGATGAGGTTGAGGCTTCTAGGAAAAATGTTACTCAATATCCATGTCCATGTAACCATTGCAAAGGTGGAATAGTTAGAAAAAGGAAATCATCTGTGGGCATATAATCAATTATGGGCACTCTAAAGTTATCCCTTGGCCTCAATCTAATTATCTTGATGAATTTGATGTGTATCATATGAGAGGTCATGATGAGGGAAAACACATATATGAAGGGATGTAAATGAATAGACTGGTGAATGATGCTTTACAATTACCTAACGAAAAAAGTGTAACTCATTTTGAGGGTGACATAAATTTCAAGGATAAGGATACAAGATTGTGGGAAATTTTAATTGATCAAGCTTTAAAAATCGTGTATCCATCTTGTAAACTAAGTCTTTTATCAAAAATCCTAAACATTCTAAATTTACAAGTGGTTCATGGATGGAAAAATGATAGTGTGGATAACTTGCTAGAATTTCTACATGATTTATTACCAGATGGATCTTCATTGCCAAACACACACTATAAATGTAAAGCTTTGATTTCCAAGCTAGGATTAGGTTATGAAAACATTGATGCATGTGTGAAGGGTTGTGTGCTATTTCACAAAACACTTGCAAATGAGATCCATTGTCCAATATGTGGAGAAACATGATATAGAACAAGTTTGAAATCAAATGCTCTAAGAAAGTTTCTTCATCACTTTCCTCTTAAAAAAGGTTACTTTGAATGTATAGTGTCATGAAATTACTAAACACATGCAATGGTATGACTAAAATAAGAGCCATGATGGAAAACAACGTCATCTTTTCAATTCCCAAATGTGGAAGGAATTTGATAACGAGATGTGTGGGCTAGATTTTATGCATAGCTTAAAACCTAGGCAATCATGAGATAAATCTCCCTCATTTAACGGTGAGGCTCCTGTGTAAGATGTTTATCAATTTGGTAAGGGTGAATCCTAATAACTATTTCCAAGGGTTTTACTTTAATTCCCACAGCTCATGAACCACAGTTGGACAATTTTGCAGCAAGTAAGCAGTTGTGTTGAGGATTATTTGCAGAAGGGGGAAAAACAAAAGTAGGGAAAGAAGAAAGGAAGATGTGCTGAATCAACCAATAGTTATCAGAGTTGGTCTCATCCACACAAATTAAATAAATAGATAAATCACAATATTTAGTAGAACGGAAAGAAATGACTTCTAACCTAGATCTGAGATAACACAAAGTTTATCAAAAACCTCTGAAAAGAAGAACTTAGCAAAACACTATAGACACAAAGTTCTCCAGAAATCTGCCTTTTATTCAATCCCAAGCCTTCACAAAAATCACATCAAGGGTTCCAACACAAAGTCTGAAAACTCAAGAATGCTCTAATTACAAAAGCTCTTGCTAAAAAAGTTTTGATAGAACCAGGTTGTGATTAGGCTCTTCCTCTATTTATAGTGTATAGAGGAAAAATACAAATAGGTAACTTTCAATGAACTCCCACATGTGGAAGCTCTAAAGGAAACAACTGGAAATCTATCTCCTGAAGTTCCTCTTTGCATGACATACATCTGAAGACTAAATCAATACCCTGCATGTCTGCCACCTATTCCCAAGTAATTGATTTTTTCTAGTAACTCGAAGTAATGGCTTTCAAAAAAATTACCTAAGTTTTATAATTTAATTGATTACTCAATTGATTTGTTGGATAAAATAAGAGAAAGAAGAAGAAATAAAAGAATTTATTCTAGCTTAACACTCTCTATTTTTTTCTTCTTCCATACTCTACATGATGATCCAACCTATACTGCACTTTTACCTCTTGGATGATCTAAATGATATCTCTGACTTGAATCTGAGATGTGTTTTCTTCTCCCATATGTTTTTAATCCTTCCCTTTGATTCTCACCAAATTGGATCTAAAGCAACTAAATTTGATTTGCTTGCGAGTGTTTCCTCTAACTTGTCTTCTCCTCTCATCCTTGAAGCTTTTGTAGTTCTTCTCAGGTAAGTGCACCAGTGAAATGTTTGTCCTAAAAAAATCAGAAAAAACTCTCCAATTTTTTTATTTTTAATTGCATATGAGCAATTATGAATTCTAAAATTACTCCGGGTGAGAAGCAAATAGAAGTGGTCTTGATGTGAACTCAACTGGGAGATTGGAAATAACATGCATGGGATTTTAGAGGGAATAATTGAGAGAATTTGCATGCATTTTTATATGATGTGTGGAATATGGAAAAGTTAGCTTGAGTGGTGATCCAATTTTGGTGTGGATTTTGCAAAGAGAGGGAATTGTATTACACTAACCACATCATCAAATTTCAAACCTTTAGAAGCGGCATTGTATTACTAACAACCATTACCAAGTTATCCCTACTATCGACAAAGAGCGTAAGAATAAAATTACTTTCACTTCACCATCAAATGGAATTTCTACCCATTTTAAATTGATTTACAATAGATCAAAATCATTCAAATGATTAGATACAGATCCACCTTCTTACATCTTAGAATTAAACAATTTTTTCATCAAATAAACCTTATTTGAAGCACTAGGAGTTTTATACAAATTTGCTAAATATTTCATCAACTCTACCATGGTTTTTGCATCTATAAAATTTGAAGCCACCGATGCTATCATGATCAATCTTATAGATCCCAGAGCCTTTTTGTCAAGAACCTTCCATTCTTCATCAGTCATTGTGTCCAGTTTGTGTATGCTCATCCAACAGTAAGTATAGATCCTTCTAATACAAATAATCCTCCACATGCATCTTCCATAGTTGATAATTACGACCGTCAAATTTCTCTACTTGGTATTTACTATCTTCTGCCATTGCTATTCTCCCACTCAATCAGAAAACCCTCTATGAGTAAATCCTGTCAACACACAAAACCTCCAAACAAAGCTATGATACCAGTTGTTGGGGTTTAACCATATAACAATGTTGCACAAATCTAAAATTAGATAAAACATACAAGCAATGAATGCAGAAATAAACTAGAAGATAAAATAAAAAGAGAAAGATAACACCAAATTTAATGTGGTTCACCCAGTGTGGGCTACATCCACTAAGAAATGACCAAAATTATTATTTAGTGCTTTATAAGGAAATACAATGAAGATCTGTTGTCTTCCAACACCTCACATGATGTTCAATATTTTTCCCTTTCTCACTATTCTTTCTTGCTCACCAATAAAACTAACATGAAAATAATTGTTATTTTCTTCTCTCGTACCCTCATCAATGCATACATGCATATATATCTATTCTAGCAACTAACTATGCTTTTACAATCAAGAAATCATCTTTAAAGAAATAGATTTATTCTAATTCTCGGTGTAGACACCCTAATTTCACATATGTCCTAAATCAATTAATTCCCCTTCCTCATTTCCCATAAAATACACTTTGAATTAATCAAATATAATTTGATTAATCATCCATTTCAAAATCTAAAAAATAACCCAATCCTCACCACATGTCATTATTCTCCATGTTTTCTACTATTGAATTTAAAATTCAAATTCAAATCCTCACCTACTCTTCGTGGTCCCCACTCACCTAAAATCCTCCACTTATGAATTAAAAATCTAAAATCAAATCCTCACCCATTCTTCGTGGTCCCCACTCACCTAATCTTGCCCACATTTTCAAACCATGATTACTTAAATTACTCTAAGTTAATCACTCCCTCAAGCTATAAATACAACCTTACCCCTCCCCTCTAAGGACAGGGAGAATGAATTTGAATGCCCTATCTAAGTTCTTGCATCCTTTGAGCAAAGAACATCCTTCTGCCTCGTCCTAATGCCCAAATAGTCTCATAATCATTTTTCCCATCTAGTGCAAAGTAAGAGGATCGTTGTTGCAGGAAGGCCTTGCTCCATCTTGAAGAAAAGCACCTACATATCACACAATCAGGGCTCAATCCAAGTTTCCTAGCCCATTCTAAGGTTTCTTCTGACGGACGTGAAAGAGAGGTAATATTGTTGGTATTTTACTTCCTTGTTAGTAGTGTATTTTTCCTAGCTTACATTCTGGCACGCCCGGTTACTTTTGATCTGTTACCATTGATTTCTCAATTAGTGGTGTTATCCATTATGTGTTTATTATTGTTCATTATTATCTCTTTTTCCGTGACCTTATGGCCTTCTTTGGTTAACCTTTATGTTGTGGGTAGCATTTTTGTTGTGCGGTGTCTTGTGGTGTATCTGCAGGTTATAACAACAATGAAACTATGATGCTCATCTTGTCTTTGATCTCCTCGGTGCTTGGTGTTTAGTTCCTAGTTCTGATTTTTCTATTCACTCGTAATCTGTAGAAACACATGAACTAGTCATTAGTTTATCATCTTACTGTCATGGGACAACCAATCCGGAAAATGCATTTATTTATTTACTTTTGCTAAAATAACTGCTTTGTAGGAAGTTAATCATTTTTCTTTCTTTCATTTTAGTTAATCATTTTGTGATCTAACTCTTTATTTTTGTTTATTGTTCTTTTTAACTTTCTTTGTCAAAATTTTAGCTTCCTAGGTGAAGTACAGAAGTCAGAAAATAAAAAAAACTAGCTCTCGGGCGTTTTCTCACGTTCAAAATTTTAGTTTAGAGTCTTATCGTAGCCCATCTTTCAAAGCCATAACTTTTTCTCCCGAACTCGGAATGAATTTGTTTTTTTAACAAAAATTTATTGAAAATATCTACGATGGAAAAATCATTTTTTGATTTAGACTTACAGAAATTTTTTGGTTTCTTTTCTTCTAACACCTGTCTTTTTAACAAAAAAACAAAAACAAAAAATTGTAGTTTTTTTTTAAATTTTTTTTTTTTTTTTTAACATAACAACCTCACGTGTATGCTCTTTCCTTGCACTTTAAAAGTGATCTTGGAAATCAGAAACGTGAGGCCACCCGGGCTCCGCAAAATAATTTTTTTGCCTTACATTTCAATTTTCCACAACAACACTTCTAGGTAACATTTTCACACTCTTCTTTCGTTGTTTTTCTTTTTTGTGAAAATAATCATTATCACTATTTCGCAATCATGATTAATTGCAATAATTATTAACATTTAAAAGATTTTTTTCAAAAAAACAAAATCTATTCTAATTGTATCTGCGTATGCTCTTTTCTTACGCCTTCGAGCGATCTGGAAAATCAGAAATGGTCGCAATTTTTTTAGTTTCTTGTTATAACATTGCAGATCCTCTAGCTTTGTTTTCTAACTGTCATTTCAATCATTATTTTCCTTCGTCATATTATTAATATTTGTTTGGTCATTGGTTGTGTATGCTCTTTTCTTGCACCTTCGAGCGATCTGGAAAATAAAAAACAACCACGATCACTTTTCTAACATTTTGTTTGTAGGATAACTACTAATTTGTTTTTACTGTAGGACCGCGTCATTGGAATATTGTCAAAAAAACACAAAAACAAAAATCCCACAAAAATACCACCATTCAAAGAAAATTGTTGAAACAAAAAAATAGTACGCTCAGGTACGTAATTATTTTCTGCTAGTGATTTATTTCAAGTTGGAAAGAACCACTGTGTTTAATCACTTTATCATTTTGTTTTTACACATAGACGAGGTGGATTTCATCACCACCAAAGCTACACCGATGACGTGGACTTGACTACCACACACCAACAACATTTGCATCTGCATTACACTTTGAGACCTAGTCTCATCACAATGTTCGATATTTACCTCGCCCCTGCTCTTCACTTATAGGTAATGTTGTCATGTGATGCATGCGAGTCACGCCTAAATAGCTATAACAACGAAGCTTGGGCATCGTCCCTATAAATCTTCGGGGAGTTATAAGGACACCATACACATTCATCCCTCCATCACCTTCCACATTTTCACAAAACATGTTCTGGATGTGGTGATTCACTCTGAAACAGGCAAGTAAGAATTGGTGAGTCTCCTCCAGTGCTCTAAGGGTTCCCATACTAATTCTTGTCCCCATACAGAATTAGGTATATCAGGACTAGGGTATATCGGAGGACGCATCTTTTTGGAGTAATAAGAGCCTGCATCCATCATTCCATAGCATACTTGTATGATTACATGAAACAATGATCATTCCTGAAGAATTTACCTCCTAAGCCAAAACAATTGGATCCACATGATTGCTTGCTGTGTGAAAACAAAATATTTTAGCATTGTTTTATCATAAAACTTAGCTGATATCAATGTGTTCATTGTAAAATTTCAAACCCTAGTTGTGTTCCACAAAAAAAAATTAGTTCTCGACCAATTTAATACCAAGCGAAAACATCCAAACAATCCAACAACACAGACCAAAACATCACACCAATTTCATTAGCTCGCTTTAGCCAATAATACATCTGCCATAGCTTGTCTTCAGCTATATCCAATTGATATTGAGTGACTAGCATTCACTCCTCATATCATCAATTGTCAAAACATCCTTCATAGCTTGTTTCCAGCTATATCAAACTAATATTGGGTGAATTGTTTGAGTTCACTCATTATTCTATCCACCATCACGTTTATCCAAATCACAACCAACACAAATCCGTGAGAATCTACAAGTGACTCTTCGCGTGCCCGACCTCTCGAGGTCATGTCGAGAGAAAGCCGTGGGGGTAGAATATGCGTTGGATTCGAACAAACTAGTTAGGCGAGTCTAATGTCTTCGACACGCACTAGTGGAATTTGTGAATCTAAGGCAAAGAAGGCCCTTCTAACTTGGGTGTGTGATAGATCGATCGCGAGGATGAGCGCTCGAAGGCTCCAATCAATATCGAGCTATGGTGTGATTTGATCTATGGGTTGTGGAATACGTGGAAAATGACACAGGATAGTTTTGTATGTCTCGGATAAGGTCATAGGGTGGATGGTGAAAACAATTGACTCTATGGATGATTCTACGGCCTAGTCGAGAATTCTCTAGCTTCGTTGCGCTATATCTAGTAAGGACAATTGTTTCGATGATGATGGGTGGAATTGGAGTGGATTGGAATACTAGTGTGCGTAAGCCGATCGTCATATCTGATTGACTTATGGATTCGTTGGGTGTGAGATCTGTGGGTCCTGACCATGGACTCTTGGATGTTGCGGTCTGTTATGGTCATGCGCGAAATCAAGTTCTAATCCCTAGTATCCAGTGTAATCGTATGCTTTCTCGGCTTCATGTTTAGGACCAACAACTATGTGATTTTCTCGAGAATATCTCACGAGCATTCGTGCGACTGGATCCTTAGTGGTATCTATATACGTGAGTGTCTCCTACTACACTGGTGTGGGACCAAGGATCACAACCAAAGGTTTGTTCTCTTTGAACCCTTCTACGGTCATGTGAGTGTTTACCTAGGGAAATCTGTAATTTGGTTGGTTTGACCAAAACGTGTGTGCTTGGTCGTCTTCTATGTTTAACCCTCTCAGTGAGAACCCGATCGATTGTAAATCATTGTTGTTGTTCGAATACTTGTATTACGAGATTTTGGTCTATGTCAACTATTGCTTTGTGACGAGGTTTGGTTGAGGCACGATTGGCTCAAATATATATTCCACAGGCTCTGAGGTCCCGTGATTGTCATACGAAATGAAATGTAAATCTAACTATAACTAAGTAAACTCTAACTACGTGGAATAAACCTAAAACATAAATAAGTTCTATTCTTCTAAGAAACCTTTCAAGAATATAATGAAAGCAAGCTATTTAAATGTATCTAGGAATAACAACTAAACAATAATTTAAAATAGACAAAATAACCGAGTGTAGTTATCAGCCTATGTAATTTGTAGATTTATTCTAAATAAAATAGCTCATCTAATCTATCTGCAAGATTCTCGATCCTACCTCAGAAGTGAGGAGTGAATCATAGTTTCTCAGAAACTATCAATCCTCACAGCTTCACAACTGCAATATCGAGAATAGAATTCACTGAAATGAAGCAATTATCTACTCTATTTGATATGATTCTAACTAGAACTTTGAAAGCTAGAACCTGGATTCCAGAACAGTGGCGAATCCGATGGTGTGTGTGATCTTGTCCCCTCAGTATGATCTCCTCATTCTTTCGTGTTCACATGGATCCAGAAAAGCGTGTAATACTAGCATCGACAGGAGTAGATATTGGGACAAGGACAGCTCAGAATGCAGACCGAAAATGCGAGTAGGAGAGGGATAGCGCAAGAGTACAGAGCTTGGCTTATGCGATTCCTAGTGGGATTTTACTGCAAGTCATGCAATATGAAGCGACCAGAACCTGAAACTATCCTGTTTGAAGAGCAAAACCTGCAACTTTAATGGCTTCCTAAGCTATTCTATTCCAATGGATTGGATAAAACAACAACACTGTTTGCACAAGCTGGATATGTGGCTTACCAACAACTGGACAATGCTAATGAGCATGCAAATGAACTAAAACAAGTATTCTAAGCAAAATAATAGCTAAATCTAATGCAAAGAGAAATTCAGAGACAAACTTTAGACCGGATTGGGTGAAATAACAGCACTGCCTGCACAAGATGGGTATGTGGCTTACTATGACAGTGAAACAATACTAACTAAACATGCAAGTGAATTGAAACTATGGCTTCTAAACAAGATAACAAGCTGGACTACTAAAAATGAGGAGATGAGAGCAAAAGATCAGTCTCTTTTGTTTGAGCACAAGCCATGCATTTATAGGAATTCAATCACCCAAAGATCAAAACCAAACTGAACTCCTAAACAATAAACAAAGGAAAAACACTATTCCAGGGGACCAAAAACATAAATGCATGCTCAAGTCAACAAGGAAAGCTGGTGAAACGTGATATTTCACGCGAGTTACGTCAAAAGAACGTTACGGAAAATGCGTGCGAGGACCGCCGCCCTACTCGGGCGCGGCGATTCTGACTTGCCGCCGCCTGTTCGGGGTGGCGGTTCTGACCGCCACCCGGTCGGGGTGGCGGTTTCATTACTAAAGAGAAAGGGGCAAGAAAAAGAGGGGAAAAGGGGAAAACAAAGCACGTAGGGGCTAAGCGGGATATGCGGGATGTTAACGCATATTCGGAGAGCTTTTCTGGATCCCAACACCTTGCGAAGAGACCTGTATCATCATTGGGGCACTTATTACTGCTGTTCATGATCACGATACCTTACAATTTTGGACGTACATATTGCCCCCTCGGAGAAGCGTTTTAGCCATGAAAGGCATAAAACGGTGGGTCAGTATGGCAGTCCCGAAATGGGAAGTTAGAAGTTATACCTTTCACGTCAGTGTGTTGAAATTACGCCATCCAAAATTCCCTTACTGAAAATGAAAAGAGGATTCAAGTGCAGATAGATACAATAACTTGGAAAATAAACGCTAAAATAATAGGGAATGAGAACGTACCATTCGCGCGGGGATAGGGACTTACCTCCATCAGCGCTCCAAACCTGTGAAAAAGTCTTTTAAAAGCGAATCGAGGTCTTATATATATGAAAGTGGGCCCATTTTCCTATTCATTTAGCGAGTTGATTTGATTGATTTTGAGCTCACGGGACCCACGGTGACGGTTTCTTGCGTGAGTAGAGTCAAAACGTCCACCGAGATCGTGATCATGCCTCCACGTGCGGAACACCATCCTGCTTAGATCACAGGTTGGTTTTCTTCAATTTTGTGTTTTTCCCCTTTAAATTTGAAATGCTAAATTTGTCGTAATGGGGGTTATTTTTGAAAATATTAGGTTGAAAAGGTCCACCTAGGGGGCGCCTCTTTGGTAGGCTCCATTTTTAGGTCAAATGGTCATTTTTTGCTAGTTTTAGGCTTTTTAAGATTAAAAACCCGCGTGGGTTTTGGACCATGACCGCCGCCTGTTCGGGGCAGCGGTTCTGACCGCCGCCCTTAAGGCGGTGGTTACAAAACCGCCTCCCTGCTCAGGGCGGCGGTTCTGCACAGAATGCAAAAGAACTTATATTTGAGATTGTGTTTGTATTTTTTTGCACTTCTACATGTTTTTATGACCTTCTTGGTATTGTTCAGATATTAACTTGCTCTATTTTGTGTGTTTTTGGGTGTATGCAGGTGAGAGAGGAGTATATTAGATGGAGCAGAGAGAGAGAGTGTGATTGGCTCTCAGGAGTACTGGATGCTCTCTCGCAGGACGAGGAGGACACACTTCAGAGGGCTGGTATACTACGTATATCGCGTGTGCCTCATGTTGCACCATCTAGTCACATCCTTTGTGACTTATTCTCTTATTGGGATGCAGATCGGAACACCTTCCGACTGCCAGGGGTCCGTGGTGAGTGGACCATCACACTCGAGGATGTCTACCGTATTTTGGGGGTCCCGATCATCGGGAGGAGACTTACATTGGAGACAGCGAGAGCTCACGAGCACAAATTGCACGTGGGCGCATATATAGGAGATGCGGTTATCTCCACGAGGTCGAAGAAGGGAGTGAGAGTTCGATCCATTCCTTCTTTGCCTATCCCGTACTTGACAGTAGTCATGGGGATCCTTGCCTCGAGGCCCGATCGGGGACAAGGGAGGGGATACATTGTTATCTTCTTTGGGCCCCCATCATTGCGCGAGATAGAGGGCATGGCCGGATATACGCACTTGGGTGCGAGATATTACAGGGACCACCTACCATGATTTATACGAGGTGGTCCGTTTACAGGGACAGTCATTGAGCCACCCGACTTTAGTCATGAGTTGGGTGTATGAGTGCTTTATCCCTTATGGCAGAGGCGTGGAGGTGGCGAGATCACTGGGGCTGTGAGGGCAGCCGGATGGACGAGATATGTCGGTGCTTAGAGCACCTCACCCAGCCGATTGCCTCCTTACTACTGCTGACATGGAGCGACACCGTACCGGCTTATGGCCGGCATATGGGGAGAGGAGACTCTTACCTTGATCTCTTGCTCCACCACAAGGTAGCTCATTGATCGAGTGGGGTGAGTGGAGGTGCATCCTTTTGCGTAGATTCCTCGGCGGTTTGGCCTACCATATATGGGCATGCTTCCCCAGTGGCGCCGGTTCTGATCGTTCGCGAGGCCGGGGGGCCTAGAAGGCCGTGGTTGGACAGTGATCACTCCTGGCATTCCCATTGCGGCCGGGAGGATAGTTCGTCTTAGAGGAGAGCTGGTGTGCCTCGGGCACCTTTACTTGATTGTTGCGGGTCCTGCTCATAGTAGCGATGACCCCATAGATATTGACTCGACTACGAGGAGCTTACGAGAGGAGGAGTCGGAGGAGTAGGCGATGACGGTGATCTGAGTGGCATGACACTCGGGACATTATCGGCGAGAGAGGAGCGAGCGCGAGAGAAGGACACTCTAGTTTCAGAGGAGCCACTCTCTCAGGGCCATGGTGGAGAGGATGAGTCAGTTGCAGGGTGACATGTTGCCCCTGCCACAGGAGCAGCCCCTCAGTCGGCAGCGGCATCCGCGGTGGGTGCTGGCCCCAGCGATCCATCTTGGAGGCCCGGTGATCCGAGTAAGTTATCCTTTCTTCCTTCTTTAACGTTTGTTTAATTTAGGATTTGTTTTAATTGCTATCTCTCCTTGTGTTTTTATCTTGTATCTTTTAGCCTCTTGCTTGGTTTCTGATTTGTTTTTCTTCTTTGTTTGTAGAGACTGTTGATGAGTGGCGGGATCTGATCCGCAGGGTATGTACCGATTCCCTGATGATCCCCATGGATAGGACCCATGCGCGGAGCTATCCGTAGATGCCGGGGAGCCCTCAGCAGCTAGTAGACATACTGATGTCTTCGCTCCCATTTGGCACGTGGCGGGATGGTGTCGACCCTCCGCGACGAGTTAGCGGGCTACAGGACGGCTGAGCACCTTATGAGGAGCCATTCTCGTGGTGAGACCGCGGCTGCCCCTCGGGACCACAGGCCCTCCGTACATTCGGGCGCCGGCGTGGCCGAGTCCTGGCGGCGTGCACCTTCGGAGGGGTCGCGTAGGGGTTGAGAGGCCATTTGGCCCTTGTGTATTTTGTACTATTGTATATCACGGGCTCTTTGAGCATTTTGATCATGCCTAGTGCATGATGGCATTGTATATAAACATTGATTATTTATATATACGCATTCGTTTTGGATCAAAATCTTGGCACTCATGGCTTCTTTTCTATTTCTAGCTTCTTTGTATATACTACGATGTATGTTTGTATGCTTTTTAGAATGTATGCAATGGATAACAGATGATGCAAATGTTTACTTTCTTTTTGTGTTTCATGATGCTGATACATGATATTGTAGATATATTGTGATTTTGAATCCTAGCTTCTGTGAGCAATTTGGATACCTCATGTTTGTTTTGCAAAGTGATGAATATAACCAGTATGATGAACAGATTAACTTGCCCCACTCCCAACTCCACGCAACTAGTAAGATGCGAGGGCTCATCACCAAGAGCCAAGAAGGGCGCAAGTTATGAAATGTGGTGAAATGATAGTGATGAAAGACAGACAAAGCTTTGGTGGAACCAAATTGGAAGCTACTGACTTACTCTGCCGAATGACTTCATAGTTTAGAATGCACTTGCTTTGTGGTTTATCTAGACTTAGACCCGTAGATGGCCACATAGTAGACAAGATCTGGGTTTTAGGATTTTAACTCTCTTGGAATTTTGAACATCTGATTCATTCGTTTTTGACTCAAAGTTTGAATTGTTTGTTTATGACCTTTTAACGTTTGCTGTGTCAAGAGGACCCCCTATACTTTGCCCCATGCTACTAGTAAGAAGCGTGGGTTTATCACCGTGGGCAAGGCATAGGCGAGTAAGGGCATTTCCATCCTTTCCCAACCCTACGTCACTAGTAAGAGATTGAGCTCATCACCGAAGGTTGGTGGGAACAAGAAATGTGTAAAAATAAAATTTTCTGTTTAATCACTTTTTGACTTGCTTATTTGAGTAAAATGTCAGTATATGCTTATTTCCAAAGAGATGTATATATGGGATAGATGTGACACCATGAAGCTTCTAGAACAGACCATAGGCAAGACACCTATCCTAAGAAGAAATCAAAGTGAGAACAAACTTGCAGATCTTGGTATGGTTACCGTTAAGACTTTGTCATGTTTGATTTATTTGATAAAAAGATTAGAGATGATTGATGATATATGAAGATGGAGAAGATATGATTAAAGAGCTTAATGCCAAAAACATCACGAGTTTGTAATGAATTGCTTTGAGAATAGATTCCTTGATCACAATTTATGTAAGAAACAAGTGGACAAAATGATCTAAATCTATATGAAGATGCATGTAGATAATTATACAAGTAGTGCTAGTTGCTTATGCGTAGAATCGCTTGAGGTGCGGGAATTATTGTTTCACCAAATTCCTCACCTTCTAGCGTACATAAGAGGGTAAGCACCATTTCCGTAGTCCTTCATGACTCGGTATGGGCCCAACCATTTGGGCCGAATTTCCTTCCTTCGCCGTCTTCTTGTCGATCCGGTATTGTCTAGTCTTAGAACTAGATCACCTTCGTATATATCACGTTCATAGACCTTCTTGTTATATTTGTCGGCACATTCGGTCAGCATAAGCTCTATGCCACTGCTCAGCATCTAACCTAGTTTCATCTAGGCTTTCTAGTTGTGAAAGATGTGCTTCTCTGTAAGCGTCTTCATCCAGAATCCCTTGTAATGAAATGCGGAGACTGGGTATTTCGACCTCAAGTGGGAGAACTGCTTCTGCCCCAAATACTAGCGAGAAAGGAGTTGCTCCCGTTGGTGTTCTTATTGAGGTTCGGTGGGCCCACAAGGCCGGATATAACTTCAAATGCCAATCTCGTTTGTTTTCTTTCACCGTTTTAAGGAGAATGGCTTTCAGTGTCTTGTTTGTCGCTTCAGCCTGTCCGTTGGCTTGAGGGTAATACAAGGAAGCCGTATGATGGCTTATCTTAAATTTATTGCATAGTTCGCGAACCTCTTCATTTTTAAAAGAAGTTCCATTATCGGAGATAATGATTTGTGGGATACCGTACCTGCAAATGATTTGGTTCAAAATGAACTTGGCGATCACAGAACCAGGTACAGTAGTAAGAGGCATGGCCTCCACCCATTTGGTAAAATATTCAGTGGCCATGATTATAAAATTATGGCCATCTATGGATGAGGAGAGAATTTCCCTATTAAGTCTAGACCCCATGTAGAAAAGGGCCATGGAGTTGCGATTGGTTGTAGAGCTTGTGCTGGCATGTGGATCTCGTGGGAGAATTCTTGGCACTTATGACACCTGCGTGCAAACTCTATCGCGTCATGTTCTAGAGTGGGCCAGAAATAGCCCATTCGATGTATTTTTCGAGTGGTGGCATGGCCACCAAGTGGCCTCCACATATACCATTTGTGAGATTCATGGAGAATCTTCTTGGATTCCTCTGTGTCGACACACCTTAGGAGCATTCCATCGAATGCTTTTCGATAGAACACTTTCTATAATGACGTATTTAGCTACGATTATGCGTAACCGCTTCTTTGTTGTGGTGTAACTCCTTCGGATATGTATGGTCCATGATATAATTAATGATATCCGTGTACCAAAGGACACTCGAGAGATGGAGGGTTAGGTTTCGATGTAGTATACGCACTCATCACGGAAAGTCTAAATCTACTAGATCACCTCCATCTAATGGGTTGTCAGCTAACCAATCCATGCGATGATTTGTCCTTTAACTGACTTCTGATTTACAAATGTTAATTCGAATTCTCCCATTAAGGTTATAAAACGTCCAGCCTTTTTAGACAATGACCCTTGTGTGAGGAAAGTCCGTAGATGGTCCGTTTTTACCATGACCTTCGTTTCTTGATTCAACATATAATGTCTTAGGCGTTTAGTAGCAAAGACTATGGCGAGGCATTCTCATTCTTCCTGTGTATAGCGTGTTTCATAGTCGAGCAGCGTTCGGCTAATGAAATAAATCATACGTTCTCTCTTGTTATCGTCTTCTTGGGCCAACATACAGGCCAGCGAGACATTGGTAGCTCGTGAATATAGAATTAACGGGTGATCTAGCTTAGGTGGCATTAGCGTAGGTGGTGATAATAGAAAACGCTTAACTGCTTCAAAGGCTTCATTACAGTCTTCGGTCCAATCAATGCTATAGTCCTTCTTGAGTAAATTGTTGATTGGATGAACGGCGAAGCTTAAGTCTGGGATAAATCTCGGATTGCACCCAACTTTCCGAGAAATGATCTGATTCCAGATTCATTTGAAGGTGGAACCATTTCGAGGACAGCCGGATTTTGGTTGGGTCAACATCTATCCCTCGTGATGATATGATATAACCTAGGAGCTTCCCTCCCGTTACACCAAAGACGCATTTCTCTGGGTTTAATGTGACTCCGTATTCTATTAGACGTGAAAGAATGACGCGGAGTACTTCGGGATGGTCACAACGCTTCTTGGCCTTAGCCAATAAGTCATCTACGTAAGATTCCATGATTTTATGAATTAGATCGTGAAATATGTATGTCATGGCCCGGCCGATGTACGTAGCACCGGCGTTTTGAACCGAATGGCATAACAACATAGCAATAGGTTCCCCAAGGAGTTATAAACGTGGTTTTAGCTTGATCTTGCTCAGATATTCTGATTTGATTGTATCCCGAGAATCCATCCATGAGAGACAAAAGTTCAAAACCAGCCGTTGCATCAACAATAACATCGATGGATGGTAACGGGAAGTCGTCCTTAGGACATGCTTTGTTGATATCTCAAAAATCTATGCAGATGCGTATCTTCCCATTCTTCTTGAGAACGGGGACGATATTAGATACCCATTGGGAGTAGTCGACTGGTTTGATGAATCCTACCTGGAGGAGTTTTATTACCTCCTCTTTTACCATGAGAGCTACTTTGGGCTTCATGGGTCTTGATTTTTGTTTAATTGGCTTTGCATCTGATTTAGTGACGAGGTTGTGCCACATGTGGGGTGCGACTCCTGTCATCTCCTTATAATTAAATGCAAATTCCTTCTGATGTTCTTTGAGAATCTGAGTATGTATTTCCACTTCTTCTGGGGTTAAGGATGATCCTAATTTCAATATTCTCGGTTCATCTTCTGTCCCGATGTTGACATCGATTGTTTCTTCGATCAAAGAGGCGTTACCCTCTTCGAACTCAGGTGGTGCTGGAGGTAAATCCAAACCCTCCCCATTGTCTACTGCGTATATGCTAGGTTCCATTTGTGAGGGGAAATCCATCATGGGATTCCCGAAATAGGAAGACGAATGTGGAATTAAGGATAAATCTAGCATATGATAGGAGAGATGTAATGCCGCATAGGCGTTTAAGTATTCCAAAGTGGCCATATTATTATCGACATGGTCTAGGGTGGTAGATTCACTTCCGCTTGAAAGGGGATTTGTCATTATTTTTATCAATGGCTCATCACGAATGGACACCGTGAACTGGGTATCTTCTAACTCATTACTTGGAGTAAAACGTGATGCTGAAGTTGCTATTGAATCGGCGAGAAGATTTTTCTCTCGCGGGATTGCTTCAATGGATATGAAGTTAAATGCCTTGCTTAAATTTAATACGGCTTCTTTGTAAAGCTGCAAGTGTTCGGCTTTAGTTTCATATACTTCAGAAACTTGATTTGCCACTAATTGTGAGTCTCCTAAGACTCTGATGTTATCAACACCAATTCTCTTGGCTAAAGTGAGGCCAAGGAGGAGGGCTTCGTACTCAGCGCCGTTGTTTGTGCATTCAAAGTTTAACTTAAAAGTGAATGGGAGGACTTTCTCCTCGGGTGAAGTAAGAATTATACCTACCCCGCTCCATAACGGCATTTAGCTCCATCGAAATGGAGAGTCCAATACTTAGTCGGGAGTATAGATGTTGGGGCATTTGCTGCGTTTGCGCACTCTACTTCTACCATACAGAGGTCCTCTGCTGGAAGGGAACCAACACCTAGGGAATATCCTATGCCTACTGAATCAAATGGTAAGAACATTGGTGAATCTTGTTCTATCAACTCAACGATTTTCACAGTAGTCCCTAATGATATTGTTTCTTTAGTTTTATCTTTGGGGTTGGAATTGTTTTGGCTATGCTGATAGTTTCAAGATCCGTCGTAGGTACCAACTTTTCCTCTGGTTTTGGGTCAGTGGGTTTATTAAGTTGGTTTGTTGGAAGTTCAAATTCTGAGTGCACCCCTGGTCTTTTCTTTAAATCAGCTAGGTGCAAATCGAAAGGTTTTGGATCGCCTTTGGCTACAAATACCTTTCCTAGATGCAAGAATCTTACTTCTTGAAATAAAGTAGAAGGGATTGCCTTCATTTGGTGTATCCATGGTCGGCCAAGTATCATATTATAATTAGTTTCCCGATCTATAATATAAAACTCAGTCAGGATTGTTTTGGGCCCTAAGGTGACCGGCAGTATTATAGTTCCTATCGAAGTGGCTTTAAGGCTATCATAGCCTCTCAATGTATTTCGAGTAGTGGAACAGTTTGTTTCCCCATATCCAAGTTTTTGGAGGAAAGAGAAAGGGACTATGTTAACTGTGGCCCCATCGTCAACCATTGCCCGTTTTACATAGTTATTATAAACCCATACTTGTAAGTGTAAGGCTGGATCACCTCGGCATGCGATCTCAGCATCTGTGGGCATTTTACTTATTTCGAATATGAATTCGACATCCTTGTCCGGCTGCCCCGGAGGGTGGATATCAAAATCTACGTGATTTACTTGTGTTTCAGGAGGTGGAGTGATGTTAATTAGATGACCTAGACCTAATGCTTCTAAAAGAGCAGCTCTGTGAGGAGGAGAGTTCTTTAGTAAATCTAAAAATGAGATGTGCGAGAAGGTCTTTGTTAGGTCATTAATTAAATCATAGGCACCTACGGGTTTTTCTACTATTTGCTGACTCTTATCTATTTCACGCGATGACTTGAGCTCGGTTGAGAGAAATATTCTCGCGTTCTTGTTATAGCTTCGATAGGTAGTTCAGGCGTCTAATTCTACCAAACCTGACTATCTTGGGTCTCGGTTGACTTCCTAAGCGTGGTGCAGTGATGGATTTAATGAAGTCGAGGCTTCGTGATCATTGTTTCCTGTCATTGCACTTTTGTTTGTTCCAGTTGGATTCAGCCTATTGCTATCATGATTTGGGAGCGGATCGTTAAAGATCTTGAGGAGCATTCGAGGGAAACTTCTCTGCGGCGTATTTGGTTGTGATGACACGGGATCTCAAAAACAAATCTGTGAAGAACTGTCTTTGTTCTTCTGGCAAATGTTGCATAAATTTATTGTAGTCACGACACGTTCTAGTATCGTGACCCCGAATTTTGTGGAAACCACAATAAGAATTGGGGTTGTAATTCCTATTTTGTTGGTTCGGTGTGTATTGTGGCCTAAAATTCTGATCAAACTGTTGCCTATTAGGATTAAAATTTTACATTTGTTGTTTCTGGTTTTGACTTTGGTTTTGATAACCAAATGAGTTTTGGCTTGGCCCTTGTATGGGATTTCACCGTTGTTGTTGTTGTTGTGGATGATTAAAATCCACTATATTGATCGTCGGGGTAAAGTTGTTGCTTCGTTGGTTGTTTGTTTGTGACGGAGTATTAACAACATTTACCCTTTTGGGCTGGTCGGTTACTCCATCCGTTGTTACCCCACGATTTTTGTTAAGGATTTTGGGTCCTTGATTGATATTTGTGATAGTTGTAGTGTTCTGAGTGGAGGTGATTAACCTCCCGTTTGTTCCATATGTCTTACGACCACTATCTATCGCTGCTTGGTCTATTCGAAGAGCGCTCTCAAGTACTTCATCGTAAGTTCTTAGTGGGAACTTCTGGACTTCTTCCTTCACCTCTTTGCTGAGAGAATGAAGGAATAAATCACATAGTTCCATCTGATCCATGTTTGGAGCACTTGCCGAGGAATAAAGGACTGTACGCCACCTTTGGATGAAATGGGCGACAGATTCGTTGTGTTCTTGTTTGATGTGTAAGAATTCCCTGATTCCTGTTCTCAACAATTTGTTCATGTCGAATGCCTTAATGAATTCTGATACGAGCTGTTTAAATGAATGGATGGAGGCTTCAGGTATTCTATAATACCAGTCGAGAGCAATGCCTTCCAAGGTTTTGGGGAATATTTTAGCAACAACCCCATCCCAAGGGAGTAATTCTCGTATGGCTGTAGCGTAAGCCTTGATATGTGCGTTTGGATCTCCCTCACCTTTGTACTTGGGTAAATCGGGAAGGGGTCTTGGGAGCATGACGCTTCGTATGGCGAAGTCTAAGGGCTCCTTCAGATATTCTGAATAAGTCCCTATCGCATAGTTTTTGACCATTGATGGTGGTTGCTGAGGGAGTGGTGGTGGGATGGGTTGTTGATATGGTGCAACGTATGCATTGGTAGGGGCATAGGGAAGTCCCTGTGTTTGAGCAAACATGCCGGGAGAGGAGAACATATCTCCTTGTGGTGATTTGGAGTACATGTTTAAGTATGTCGGGTATTGTCTAGTAATGGGTTACTTGATACTAGACCGGGAGGAATAGTGTTAGAGATGACAGGCCTTGTTGGCGTTTGTTGTGGATAGTGAGGAGGCATACCTAACGTGCCTACGCCTGTGAGGAGATCTACTTGGCTAGAGTGGTATGGAGGATTGGAACTTCCTGCTTGTATGAACGAAGAATTTTGACTTGCTTGAGCAAGCTCTAACCCTCTCACTTTTTCTACTAACGTTGAAATGACTTCATTTGGTGAAGTCACGGTGCTTTGCCTGAGCGGCGTTTGTTGTATACCCCTGGTGTTGTATAGGCATGTGATAGCCTATCATGAACTGATTGCTATCTTGCCAAGTTTCTCCGAGAGTATTTCCTATATGCAGTGGCATAGAGGTATTTTCTTGAAAAGAGACCTCGGGTTGTATTTGTAAACTTCCTATGGGTGGGTACATACCCCGAGAATGTTGTTCACTCCTAGGATAACGTATTGACCGTTCATCATCTAAGACCGGTATGGAGTCATTGTCTACTGATTTGTGGTCTAAGTAGCATTTGAGGAGACTAACCAGATTCTCCGGTAAACGTCATATTGTTCGAGCCTGAAGGCTCTGTTTGTTGTGTTCGAGGGGGTTGATCTAACTCCTCTGTTTGAAAAGATGAGTTATATCTGTTTCTTGTTGTGTTGACAACCGATTAGTTGAATAGTTGTCGCCCCATACTGAGTGAGGGTGATGATTGCCTATTCTGTTGGGCGTAGTATGCCTCGAGACCCAAGAGGGGTCTGCCATATTCATCGAATCCCGACATATTCGGGGGGTATATGAATACCCGTAGAATAATGGGAAGGAGCGAAGGTGATTGAGATGAGATAAAACTTCTCAAAGAGAAGGTGAAATGTGAAATTGTTTGTTTCTTTCGTCGGGTTCACCAATTTTGTATGCCGAAAAAGTGACAGGCGAGCGTGAGAATCTACAAGTGACTCTTCCGCGTACCCGACCTCTCGAGGTCGTGCCGAGACAGCCGGTGGGGGTAGAATATGCGTTGGATTCAGACAAACTAGTTAGGCAGTCTAATGTCTTCGACACGCACTAGTGGAATTTGTGAATCTAAGGCAAAGAAGGCCCTTCTAACTTGGACTGGTGTGATAGATCGATCGGTAAGGATGACTGCTCGAAGGCTCCAATCAATATCGAGCTCTGGCGTGATTCGATCTATGGGTTGTGGAATACGTGGAAAATGACCTGGGATAGTTTCGTGTATGTCTCCAGATAAGGTCATAGGGTGGATGGTGAAAACAATTGACTCTATGGATGATTCTCTGGCCTAGTCCAGAATTCTCTAGCTTCGTTAGCCGCTATATCTAGTAAGGACAATTGTTCGATGATGATGGGTGGAATTGGAGTGGATTGGAATACTAGTGTGCGTAAGCCAGTGTCTATATCTGATTGACTTATGGATTCGTTGGGCTGTGAGATCTGTGGGTCACAACCATGGACTCTTGGATGTTGCGGTCCTGTTATGGTCATGCGTGAAATCAAGTTCTAATCCCTAGTATCTAGTAATCATATGCTTTCTCAGCTTCTATGTTTAGGACCAACAACTGTGTGATTTTCTCATAATATCTCACAGGCGTTCGTGCTGACACTGGATCCTTAGGCTGCTATCTATATACGTGAGAGTGTCTCCTACACCTGGCTGTGGGACCAAAGGATCACAACCAAAGGTTTGTTCTCTTTCGAACCCTTCTACAGTCATGTGAGTGTTTACCTAGGGCAATCTATAATTTGGTTGGTTTGACCAAAACGTGTGTGCTTGGTCGTCTTCTATGTTTAACCCTCTCAACTGAGAACTGATCAGTTGTAAATCTGTTGTTGTTCGGAATACTTGTATTATGAGATTTTGGTCTATGTCAACTATTGCTGTGATGAGGTTTGGTTGAGGCACGATTGGCTCAAATATATATTCCCTGGGCTCCTGAGGTCCCGTGATTGTCATACGAAACGAAATGTAAATCTAACTGTAACTAAGTAAACTCTAACTACGTGGAATAAACCTAAAACATAAATAAGTTCTATTCTTCTAAGAAACCTTTCAAGAATATAATGAAAGCAAGCTATTTAAATGTATCTAGGAATAACAACTAAACAATAATTTAAAACAGACAAAATAACCGAGTGTAGTTATCAGCCTGTGTAATTTGTAGATTTATTCTAAATAAAATAGCTCATCTAATCTATCTGCAAGATTCTCGATCCTACCTCAGAAGTGAGGAGTGAATCATAGTTTCTCAGAAACTATCAATCCTCATAGCTTCCCTGGCAATATCAAGAATAGAATTCATTGAAATGAAGCAATTATCTACTCTATTTGATATGATTCTAACTAGAACTTTGAAAGCTAGAACCTGGATTCCGCATAACAGTGGCGAATCCGATGGTGTGTGTGATCTTGTCCCCTCAGTATGATCTCCTCGTTCTTTCGTGTTCACGTGGATCCGAAAAAAGCATGTAATACTAGCATCGACGGGGAGTAGATATTGGGACAAGGACAATGAGCTCGAATGCGAGACCGAAAATGCGAGTAGGAGAGGGACAACACAAAGTCTGAGAGCTTGGCTTATGCGATTCCTAGTGGGATTTTCTTGCAAGTCATGCAATATGAAGCGACGAGAACACAGAAACTATCTGTTTGAAGAGCAAAACCCTGCACTTTAATGGCTTCCTAAGCTATTCTATTCCAATGGATTGGATAAAACAACAACACTGTTTGCACAAGCTGGATATGTGGCTTACCAACAGCTGGACAATGCTAATGAGCATGCAAATGAACTAAAACAAGTATTCTAAGCAAAATAATAGCTAAATCTAATGCAAAGAGAAATTCAGAGACAAACTTCAGACCGGATTGGGTGAAATAACAACACTGCCTGCACAAGATGGGTATGTGGCTTACCAACAGCTGAACAATACTAACTAAACATGCAAGTGAATTGAAACTATGGCTTCTAAACAAGATAACAAGCTGGACTACTGAAAATGAGGAGATGAGAGCAAAAGATCAGTCTCTTTTGTTTGAGCACAAGCCATGCATTTATAGGAATTCAATCCCCCAAAGATCAAAACCAAACTGAACTCCTAAACAATAAACAAAGGAAAAACACTATTCCAGGGGACCAAAAACATAAATGCATGCTCAAGTCGGCAAGGAAAGCTGGTGAAACGTGATATTTCATGCGAGTCACGTCAAAAGAACGTTCTGGAAAATGCGCAAAGGACCGCCACCTGCCTTTCTCGAGGCGCGATTCTGAGACCACCGCCTGTCGGGGTGGCGGTTCTGAGACCACCGCCCGGTCGGGAGGCGGTTTCATTACTAAAGAGAAAGGGGCAAGAAAAAGAGGGGAAAAGGGGAAAACAAAGCACGCAGGGGCTAAGCGGGATATGCGGGATGTTAACGCATATTCGGAGAGCTTTTCTGGATCCCGAACACCTTGCGAAGAGACCTGTATCATCATTGCACTTATTACGCTATTCCGATCATGATACCTTACAATTTTGGGTACGTGCATACTGATTACTCTCCCCCACCAACAATCCAGAGCTTGTTTAAGCCAAATCTAAACCATTTTTATTATAGCTTATTTAAGCTATCACATATTTATCCTGAGTAGCTTGTTTAAGCTTGCTCCTTATAGCCTTACTTGTTAAAACTCGATTGAGCCAAAACAAAGATCACAATCAATAGGTTGAGTTCTTCATCACACCTTTCTTCATTCTCCCTCTCTTTCAAACATGATGAATTCACAAAAACATCACACAATGAGCTATTAGAACAAATTAATAAGTTGACAACACAACTCTCTCATATGGCTACCCAAATCAGTGAACGATCACCCAAAAAGCTAATCATACAACCTAATGAAGACGTCACTTCGCGTAAAGTCCAATGCCAGTTTACCCCCTTGGAGAAAGTCTCTCTAGTGTTTTTCATCAACTAAAAGAGGCTAAACTGATAAGATATCCAATTACAAAACCCTTTGCCGAAGGGGAAGCTAAGCCATGTTGGTACAAACCTAACACATACTGTGAATTTCATCACATTGATGGTCATCACACAGATAAATGTGTGTGATTTAAGAATTACGTCCAAGACTTAATTGACGACGACGTCATCTCTGTAGAACTTGATGACAATGCTCTTGCAACCAATGACACATCCAATACCACAACTTTCCATGAAGAGCTGACTACTTTCGAAACTCCTATATATACTAAAATTCCACGAGATCATGATGACAACAGTCAAGACTCTCTAATTCCAAACCAATCCATATCTTCTTCAAATTTCCTTCCATTAGTTCAAACATACATTGAACTTGTTTTGGACAACAACATTCTTCCAACATCTACTGAGCACTTGAACTTATTTCGAGACTCTCTTTCAACCCAAACATACATTGAACCTATTTTGGACAACAACATTCTTCCAACATCTACTGAGCACTTGAACTTATTTCAAGACTCTCTTTCAACCCAAACATATATTGAACCTGTTTTAGACAACAACATTCTTCCAACATCTAATGAGCACTTGAACTTATTTCAAGACTCTCTTTCAACCCAAACATACATTGAACTTGTTTTGGACAACAACATTCTTCCAACATCTACTAAGCACTTGAACTTATTTCAAGACTCTCTTTCAACCCAAACATACATTGAACCTGTTTTGGGAAACAATATTCTTCCAACATCTATTGAGCACTTGAACTTATTTCAAGACTCTCTTTTAACCCAAACATACATTGAACCTGTTTTGGGCGACAATATTCTTCCAACGTCTAACGAGATCTTGACCTCACTTCAAGACTCCCTTTCAACCCTTGATATAATTGTAGACACTAAAAGAGGGTCCATCATCACACATCGTTGAGCTTGATTCCATCATTCCTATGCCTAACATCTCTAGCCTTGCCGTCAAACACAACCACATCAAGTTTGGACACTTGCGACAATACAACCTGTCGTGTCCATTATGCTTTCAACGATTGATCTTGTAGGCATATCATCACCAATGATTCCCACCTATCAAGAATTCTACATGCATACATTCTACGAGGTACGTATACCTAGGAATATCCTTATGCAACCTTTTCCATCTTTAATTGTGAATCTATCCTCAAATCAATTAATTAATGGACAAAAAAACAACCAACCAAATAATACATACCATCATGGAAAATATTGTCAACACACATGGAAGCTATTGGCTTAACCAAATCTATCCCACTCTTTGGGCTTACCACACATCTTATCACACACCTACTGGAGCCACTCCCTTCTCCTTTGTTTATGGTTGGGAAGCTATTTTCCATGTCAAGATTGAATTTCGATTCTTTAGAATATTCCTCAATGAGGTAATTAATAAATATTATTATCAACACTCACGCCTTAATGAACTCGAGCTTCTTGATGAAAATGAATTAATGCCTAGTTCATCTTCAAGTATATCAACATTGGCTATGATGTAACTACCATAAAAAAATCAAACCTAGAAAATTTAAGGTCAATAATCTCATTCTCAAAGAAAATCGAAAGAACATACCCAAAGAACGAGACCAACAAGACAAATTTGAGCCAAACGAATCATAGATAAATTTGGCTTTGGAGCTTATAAATTGGCCATTGACATGGGTCAAGTCCTTGACAAACCCATGAACGTAATCCATCTAAAGAAAGTTTCTTTATGAGATGTTCACTATTCTGGGAAACAACGTGTACATTGTTCCTTGTCTTACTAATCTCCAAATAATTTCAAATCATTCATTTCATTGGCAGATATTTTCATTATCAAAATCACATCTTCATATTTATCATCATGAGACAGGTGCTAATATAAATCCTATTAAGTTTGTGAGCATCATACTTCTTATAATATCTCCCATTTTTAGCTAATTTCACCTATGATCATACCTAGAAGCTTACTGATGGTAATATATTCCATTCAAAGACATTCTCTCTTTCATAACAAAGCTCTAAACTTATTTACCCAATTCATTTGGTCATCCATCTCAGTCTTTGGTGTTGAACCCTTGCATCTTACTAGTAGTGTGGGGCTGAGATTGGGGGCAGATGTTCCTTCCCAAATACAAAGCACTATTATAAAAATCCATCAATTTAATAACTTATGAATAATTCATCGTCACATATTTCGTCCTTCATAGTCTTCGGTGTTGAGCCCACACTTCTTACTGGTAGTGTGAGATTGAGAATGGAGGAAGGTTCCTTTACTCATCTACATCTTGTCTTCGGTGATAAACCCTTGCCTCTTACAAGTGGCATGGGGAAAAGCGTAGAGGGTCATTCTCATAAAAGCATAAAAATATTGCAAAATATTAAAAAAAATAAAATAAAACAAAAAGAAAAAAAGACAAAAAGGGAATTCACTCGCCTATATTTTGCCTTCGGTGATGAGCCCTTGCTTCTCACTAGTAGCATGGGGCAAGGCATAGGGAGTCATTTCAAAAATACAAAATATTACAATGCTTGCAAATTATAGAATCCCCAAAGAAGTAATTTAGATGCCTAAGTGAAGAGAGAACTATCCCTTCACCTCATATCTTACCAATTAGCAGGCCACATAACTATCTAAGCCTAGCACGTGACTCATAAAGTGAAATCCATTTTTGAAATTGGTTCAGTTCCATTATGAAGAATGGAGTCACAATTTCCCAAAGGGATTATTGTTAGCATTTGTCTCTATATTCATTATCTACCTCCTACGTCCTTCTTGATTCTTGGTGATGAGCCCACACATCTTACTAGTTGTGTGGAGTCAAGAATGGAGTTGGAATTCTTTTCATCATATCATCACCACCATATCCTGCCAATGGAAAGAGAATTTGTGTTATTCCGAGCATAAGTTACCACATGGAACATGGTACATGCGGATAATATCTTGGTTTATCACCTCTCAAAAATAAGTCTACACTCTGGTCCATAAATTGCCAATAACAGTGTAAAAATCCACAAACAATGTGAAAATCGTCAAAAATCTAAAAAAAAGTGTAAAAATCTAAAAATCTAAAAACATTTGAAAATCGTCAAAAACCCAAAAACATTAGAAACAATTGTCTAAAATCTAAAAAAAAATTAGAACTCGTCAAAAATCTAAAAACATTAGAAACACTCATCAAAAATCCAAAAACATTAGAAAGAATCGTCAAAAATCCGAACACATTTGAAAATCATAAAAAAAAATCAAAATCAAAATCAAAAAATTAGAAACGATTATCAAAATATAAAAAACATTAGAAAATCTATATATATCATAAACAAAAACAAAAATGTTGTAAAATTGCAAAAACTCTAAAAATACCAACACAATTCAACCTTTGAACTATTATCCCCAACGGATGATCCAATCACTTTATGACTACCGAATTCAAAACACTTCTCCTCGCATGAATCCTTGCTTGGGGAAAATTTGGCTCTCATTGTTTCCTTGTTTGAGGACAATGACCCAATGCTTTACTATGTCCTCGTACTCCGCTGCTAGGGGCACATCCAATCAATCCTCACTTTGGAACACGTTAGGGACATGTTTATTGGTTTTGTGTTGCATTATTAGTTATAAATTATTAATTACTTTCTTGTATCTTGATATATTATAAGGACATTTTGATTTTATGTATCCTGGTGTTCTCTCTAATATTCTTATGTTATCTGATTGCATGTCATACTGGGGCATCATATTTTCTTGATGGCCTTTGTCTATGCTCTCTTCCATTTGCATATCATATTGGGGCATCAAACCTTTTTGATGGCCCCTATCTATGCTATCACGCATATTACAGTCTAGTCATCCTGATCTTTTATATCACAATGCATCTTGTTATGTGCTATATTAAAATTAAGATATTTTTCGTCACATGAGTATCTTCCTGTATGATCAACATCTTACTTTGCACCCCATCCATTCACCCATACTAATACATTCCCCAATTTGGGAATCCTACTTGATCACCGTTGAATTTGTGAATCCTACTTGACGATCTTTCTCAAGTAGCATTCACTATCCAACAGCTCCTCCTCCCCCACCATGCTCACCATGTATTTGATCCATTCATCCTCGCTCCTCATTTTTACTCCTCTGCCACTTATCCCCATATTACCCTTCTCACCATTCCTGTCCCCTCTCACCCATTTGTATTCTTTCCTTTCACCCTTCTGCTTCCCGCTTGACAATCTTACTTAATAACCCCTTCTATATGGAATCCTCAGTGGAGGTTTACCCTCTCCCTAAGATCTTCCCGTTGTAGAAGCTTCTTCACCACCTCCCCTCTCATCAAACAACACTCACCACCACACACATCTTCCCATTCCACCTCTTCTTTCTCATTCTTGCATCATTACTCTCACCACGTGGGCATCCCAATTAAGGATTCCCCTCACACTCTCCACCCTTCACTACATATATTCCTTCATCCATTCATGTTACACTCCTTTTTTTCCTTTCTTTCTTGTTATCACCTCATCTTGTATCCTATTCCAATCAGGCATACCTCACTCACTCTTTTCTCATCCTTCCCCAAATCCATCTTATGCCTGGTCATCCTACTTACATGCTCTCATAGTATGGAAAATTCACTTGAGGGTTCCCCTTCAGTCCATTTTTTCATACCCTATTCCCACCAACTCTATCATCATCCTTGTTCTTCTTTAGCTTGGCAATCTTACTTAACCATTTTAGCCGCATGGCAATCTTACTTAAGACTTCCTCTTAATATTGATCTCGCCCTATGGCCTTCCCCATCCCATCATATTTCTCCCATTATATTTCTTCCACCTCTCATCACGATCATCTTCTTCAACCTACCATTCCACCCCTGTCCCCAATATCATTTTATCTTTCTCCTTACATATCATCCCTATTGGTTAGGTGATCTTACAAACTTCTCTCGACAACATGACGATCTTACTTAAGAGATTCTCTTAAGCATGACATGTCATCTTACACTCACCCATCACTCTACAATCTCACCATCCATCTTTCCTCTTCATTCCCCATCATCACATCTTTTTACCATCACTATCACCCTCCTCTACTTGGCAATCTTACTTAACCACTCACCCAACATGGCGATCTCACTTAAGAGTCCCTCTTAAGGATGATTTGTCTCCTTGCCTTTCCCCATCACTACACACCATTCACCCTTCACTTTTTCTTGGCATTCCCCATTATCACATCCTTTTACCTCCTTTTCCATTCTTGCAAACACCACTTCTCGCTTGCCCACTTGTCATCTCCAGTTTCACTCGCTTGGCAATCTTACTTAACCACTTCCGTCACATGGACGGTCTTATGTCAAAGGTCCTCCCTACGCTTAAATCGTCATCGTGAACTTCTACCTCACCTCATTCTTCATTCACTTTGTTGATCACTTCTTCCACCTGTTCTCTCCTACTACTCACTTTTTCCTCATACTATTATCCTTTCTAATAATTATAAGTGGGATTTCCTAAAAATTATCAATCATCATTCCACATGACCTCATTCACTCCTTGGACCTTCTAGAATTTCCCTTCATTCCTTCCCTCCTCTAAGCCCACCACTCATTGTAAGGGGGATTTCCCTAACGTCCCTTAGTTGGCATTACCCTTTCCAATCGTCGTTACCTTTCTCCTTTTTTCATTTTTCTCTCACCCTTCCCCCACTCATCATTGTAAGGGGAATTTCCCTAATGTCCCCTCATTGGCATTGCCTCCACTATCCTCCATTCTCTTTTCTCTCCTATTATTTTCCCTCAATCCCACCCTTTCTTGTCGCTTCTTACCCATCTCTCTATCTTCCTTTGCCCTCTTTCAATATCTTTATTGTCTTCATCATACATCCTTTGTCTATTTTCTTTTCGTAGTCCTAATATCCTCATTTCATGCATCTCCACATCTTTTCCAATCGATGTCATTCCTCCCCTCTTTCTTCTCTTTACATTCCTTATATTGTTCCCTTTCCACTTATTATCCCCTTTTTGTATTCCTTCCTTCTACATCATTTTATTTGTTATTCTCTTCTCTCTCCCACCCCTCATCTTATTTCCTTCCTCGTATCGTCTTCTTCCCCTTTTTCCATCACATTTCCTCATTACTTTCTCATCGATAACTTTGGCTCTTCAACATTGTCTTGTCTTTTTATCATACCACCCTCCACATGCATCTCCATATGGTCTGCTCCATATTCTTTTCCTTGGTCTTCCTCGCAATGACATGATTCCTTCAATCTTCTCCCTGTATTCACTCTATCTTCCTTTCCTCTCCCCTAATTTTCACGTTTCTTCTGACCACTTCTCCTTTTCTCTACCACCCCTACCTTTTCGTTCATTATGTATCTGTTTCTCTTCTTTTCTCTACTATTTTTTCACACTTTCCTCGCTCCTCATAGTGTCTTTTTTCTCATTCTACTTCTTCTTTCGTCCTCTTTCCAATTTCGTCCATTTCACCCCTACTCCCACCTCGTTTTCTCCTTCTTATTTATCATTTCCGTTTCTTACTTTTCTCATCTCTATCATTTGTTTCACTTTCACACATCCTCTTTATTATCTCTGTTGCTTCCTTCATTTGGCACATCTCTCTTTTCATCCCTTCACCCTCTACTACTCATTTTCCTATTTTTGTCTTGTTTTCCTTCATCATTCCCTTATTCCCCTATCATCCCTCTCTTTTATTTCTACCTCTTTCATTCCTTTTTTTCCCTTCCCTATCTCCCTTACTCTTATCATAATCAACCCCAATCCTATCCATTCCCTTTCTCTTTCCCACACACCCTCACACCTAGCATTCAAGGCCGATTGAATCCTTTCTCCATTTACGTCGTGTGGTCATTCCAATCTCTTCCACTCCATTATCGTCCTCTTCTCCGTAGAATTCATTTCTCTTCTTTTAAGAGTTTTGTACTATATTCCATTCTCATCAGTCCTCTCAGGGGGCATCACCACATCTATCCATAATCACATCTTCTCATGACATTTTTTGTCTTGAAGGATACTATGACATCCATCACTCACCACTTTCTATTCTCCCCAAAAATATTTGCTCTACCTTTTTCTTAAGAAAAGTAGATTGAATTCTTCCCCCATCCCATCTACTTTCTTTGAAAGGACACTACTTTCATAGTACCTTCCAAAGAGGGTCAAATGTAGACACCCTAATTTCACATCTGTCCTAAATCAATTAATTCCCCTTACTCATTTCCCACAAAAATAAACTTTGAATTAATCAAATATAATTTGATTAATTATCCATTTCAAAATCCAAAAAATAACCCAATCCTCACCACATGTCATTATTCTCCATTTTTTTCCACTTATGAATTAAAATCTATAATCAAATCCTCACTCATTCATTCCTCATTGTGGTCCCCACTCACCTAATCTTGCCCACATTTTCAAACCATGATTACTTAAATTACTCTAAGTTAATCACTCCCCAGTGCTATAAATATAACCTTACCCCTCCCCTCTAAGGATAGGAGAATGAAATTGAATGCCCTATCTAAGTTCTTACATCCTTTGAGAAAAGAACATCCTTCGCCTTGTCCTAATGCCCAAATAGCCTCATAATCCTTTTTCCTATCTAGTGCAAATTAAGAGAATTGTTGTTGTAGGAAGGCCTTGCTCCATCTTGAAAGCATCTTCAAGAACAATCAGGCTCAATCCAAGTTTCCTATCCCATTCTGAGGTTTTCTACGGAATGCGAAAGAGGAGGTAATATTGTTGGTATTTTACTTCCTTATTAGTAGTGTATTTTTCCTAGCTTACACTTGAAAAAAAACAAAGCATCATCGCATAGGTTGACCAATGTCGGCCACTACCTAACCGATGCCACTCACTTCCCGACCGATGTCGGTCACTTCAAGACCAATGAAAGTCATCACAACCAGAACATGTAAAAACAAGCTTTCTATGAAGCATTAAGCTCCATAGTCAACAATTTTATAATTTAATTGATTACTCAATTGCTTTGTTGAGAAAATAAGAGAAAGAATAAGAAAGAAAAGAAATTATCCTAGTTACAATACTCTCCATTTTGTTCTTCTTCCATACTCTACATGTTGATCCAACCTGTATTGCACTTCGCCTCATGAATGATCTAATTGATATATTTGCCTTGAATCAGATGCTTTTTCTCCTCCCATATATTGTTGAATCCTTCCCTTTGATTCTCACCAAATCAGATCTAAAGCACCTAACTATGATTTGACTTGTTTGTGGGTGTTGCCTCGACTTGCCTTCTCCTCTTATCCTTGAAGCTTTTGTAATTATTCTTAGGTATGTGCACCAAGTGAAATGTTTTTGTAAACAATTCAGACAAAACTCAACACCTTTTTATTTTTAATTGTGTATGAGCAATTCTAAATTTGAAAAATCACTTCGGGTGAAAGAGAAGAGAAGTAGGCTTGATGTGAGCTCAACTGGGAGATTGGAAATAACATGCATGGGATTTTAGAGGGAATAACTAGGAGACTTTGCATGCATTTTCATGGGATGCATGGAATATGGAAAAGTTAGCTTGAGTGGTGATCCAATTTTGGCGTGGATTTTGCAAAGAGAGGGAAACTTTTAACTTAGCAGACAAGCCCCCTAAGAACCACGACTTACTTCCAAACGTGTTGCTTCTAACCTTTCAAAAATTGTGTTTAAAATCCAAGGAGACTCTTTGTTGGAAATCCATGACTTGGTAGAAGACTGGGTTACTAGGAACCACATAATTCACTTAAGTGATTTTCTTTTTATTTAAAAAAATTGTGTGGATTCCAAGGGAGGAGGATTATGTGGATCTAGAAGGGAGAGGATGCTTTGTAAAAGGAAGACAAGACACCGAACATCCACACAATTCACTTAAGTGATTTTCTCCTTCCAACTTGTGCGTGAAAAATAGAAGACTCTGCTTTAGAAACCATGATTTGGTTAAGTGGATTTCCCCTTTAAAATATGGCATGGATTTCTAGAGTGAAGGCTACTTGAAACAAGAAGACAAAGGCATGAAAAACCACGACTTGCATAAAAACTTCATCTTTGGATAATTGCGTGGAAGTTTGATGATGAGGGCAGCTTGAAAAACCATGTTTTGTTTCTAGAGTTCGTATTTCTTTCCATTTTGGAATTTTGGTGAAGAAAGCACAAAGAATAGAATAAAATTTTCCATTTTTGGAAAGGGTCCTTAGAAGATGTAGCAAGAAAAACTTGCAAGTTCCATAACTTTCACTCTATGGATCCATTTTAGGTGCCTTTTTTTTTCCAAATTTTCATAATTTTCTTGAGCTCTATGCATTAGTGGTAGTATTTTCCTTATTTTCACAAAATCCATTATTGCACCTTTTTGGACCAAGCAACCTCTTGCAATCTCCTGAAGGAATCTTGAGCTTTGGTCACCTATAGAAAAATTAGTTAGAATTTGAAATCACTTGGATAGATTTTCAAAACCCTAGGCTAGGGAAAAGGTATGGCATAGGAAGAATGAATAGGCTATGAGGATTGCCTAAAGAAAATGGATAAAACTAAAACACAAAAAAAGAAATAAAAACAAAACCCAAAAGAAGTCATGACGAATTCCTCAAAAAATTCTCCAATTAGGTGATCTGTGAAAATTCTTCCCCACAGGTGAATGTTCCATGGTAATAATGATGGGTTAAAGTGATTTATATAACCTAAATCCTCAAATTTTAGCCCTATCTATTATTAAAATAACTTTATTTATTTAATATAAAAATAAATAAAATGCTTTCAAACAAAGCCTGAAAGGAGTTGAGTGAGCTTCAACATGTGGGTATTTGGCGAATGTGGTTCTTATGACTCTTTAAGGATACCTTAGAGCAATGTAAACAACTACAGGAAAAACAAAACACAAAACACGACTCACTATTTAAAAAGAATGAAACTTTTAAAAGGGGTAGTCCTAGATTTCAAGGTGAAATCTCGGGGACACCAATCGGCTCTGTATGAGGACATCTTTACTTCTACCAGAATGAAAGAAGTGAAGATGTGATCCCAGTATCTCTGGTTTCATATCTTGTCCATTGGGTTTGGGGTCAGGAAACAAAACAAACAAAAAGAAAAAGAAAAGAAAAGAAAACAATAAAAAATTATTTATATATAAACAAGTTTTACCCTATCTCTCAGTTCTTGAACAACCTTAGATCTTTGCCCATTGAAAGACAGTGGTAACTCAATTCCATCCTAGTAGGAAAGGATAAAACTATCCATTCCGGTAGTTCTCTTGATGATGAAGGGCCCTTTCTAGAGTGAATAAGATTTTCATGTACACCCTTCTTCGGTTCATGTCTCTTGTCCCACCGTAGTATCCTATCTCCGATCTTGAACTTCCTTTCTCGGCTTTCTTTTCAAATAACCTTGGGTCCTTATCCTTTGTGGTGGCTCATCCTTTCATCTCTGTGTTGTGGGTAAGTCTTCATCAACTTCCTCCATACACAATTTACAATTTGCATTCTGGTAAGTCTTCATCAACTTCCTCCGTACATAGATTTACCAACTACATTCTTGAGGAAGAATTATTACCATATTCTTTGTTCTTTTTTCATGTCTTGATCATGCTTATCGAAAGTCTCCTATAAGGAAACTAAACCCTTGCAGATTTTGTTACCTTCGAGTTGGATTATTATACTACTATCATCATAACATGGATCAATTTTGTCTGCATGATTGTTTGTCATGGTGGTGATTTACTTCCTTCAACATTCAAATTGTCAAAGTTGTCTTGTTCGAGAAATGTAGATATTTATTTGTTGTTATTGAAAGTTTTGCCATTATTCAAAATTGTCGGGGACTTTTGGGTTATAAACCATCTCCAATTTATAGTTTCCTTATCTCGAATATGAATGGTGGTCTATCTCGGATTCAATAGTGTAGTTGTGATCTCCAAATATTTTTCCTTAGAATTATGATTTGTTGAATGAATTCAAAGAGAAGGCTACAAAATCGAGTGTGGAAGAAATCACTTTATCTTTGTAATGCTTTAGCTTATCTCTTTTGACTTGAATTTTCCCTGAACTTGTTTTACTAGAAGTTTATCATCTCCTTAGGCATTAAGGAGTTTTACTTCTTTATTTTTATCTTGTTCCATTCCTAATAACAAGGATTCATACTCTTCCATGTTGTTGGTGTTCTCAAACATCAAATTGTGGGTGTATGGGAATATCTCATGATATGGAGATATTAATAAAACATCAAATCCTTACCCAAAAGAGAAATAAATGCCTTTAAACTCTAGCGTCTAAACTTTTCGTCTTCCTCCGTTGGCTCTGAATTTGGTTGAAGTTCTAGCTTTGGAAACGTCTTTATCCATTTCCAAGAAGTATACACCATGGTCAAACCCCTAAAAAAGAATTTGGGATCTAGGATCTTCAGATTTTGTAATAGTGTACTTGGACTTCTTTTTGGCTCCAACTTATGGTTTATTCCTTTGATAAGAATATGAGGACATGACCAATCCATCTTTACTTCCCCTCCTAGCTCTTTGCAGAAGTTTTTCTACAACATCCCATAGGAGACATGAATATCTACAACTAAGATTGTCATTTTCAATCTTTTGTCAGGGAAAGCTGCCAAAACAGCTTATGCATCTTTGATTTGTCCGATTAAAGGGACTTGTCTTTCCATGGAGTAGCACCTTCTTATGGTCTTTGTCAGGAAAGACTAAGAGCATCTGTAACTTTAGCTAACATGAAATTATCAAAAGCACATGAGTCTAAAATGTAGTTACTTAACTTGAAACCATTAAGAAATAGGGAAACATATAATGGTTCTACTCTTTCATAAGATGTTAGGGTGTTAACAACTACAAAATTGTTTTGGGAAGGAGTATCTTTTGGTTTGGGAAAAATTCCTTTTGATGCATTAGATGGTCTTGGTGATTGCACATATTTTACTAGCCTATTTAGCTACTCGAGAAAGGCTCTCAGGTATTCAAATTTTGACATTTGAACTCTAGTTTTCTTGATATGATCAATAATGTCAAAGGAAGGAATAGATTCAGATACCTAAGCTACTTTCTGTGGTTGAGACGAAGAACTCACATTCTTATCTCTAGGAGCTAAGGAAGAAGGTAAAGGGATGCCCTTCTTTTTCATCAGCTAATGCCTCATCTTAGCGAGTTTGTGATCTTGTAAATACTGCATATGTATGACCATGATCGTCTTCAATAATCTTCTCATCATCATGTTCATATTTTTAGTTTAGGTGATAAATGTTGGAGTCACTAGCAGGATTTACAAAATCATCATTCTCTAGCTAAACAATAATAACTTCATGATCTTCTTCATTCATCTCCACATTGTCTCTTGGAGAAGCTTCAATTACTAATCTTTGAGGACCGAAAATGTGGTTTCGATTGTTGTTGTTGAAATTCTCAGCAGGGGCGATGTATTTCCACTGAGCCATTTGAGCCATTTATTTCTTCATCTGTAACATCTCATTTGTTAACTTTTGCAATAGTGAATCAGAAGTAGTAGTAGAGGGATGAACTTCCAGCTCTAAAAGTGTGCTCTTTATCTTTCCAGTACCATGATGAGGTCATCTTCAATTTCAATTGCCATGTTTTGAGCTACTAACAAATCAAGTATGACATGCTCTTCATAATTGATAGTTTACCTCATGAAGTATTGCATTGATGAAGAATACCTTTTATTCTCATCATTCGAGAAAGCGAAACTGGAATTTTGTAAAGTAATCTTTGGAATTTTACAATAAAATCCCGCATGTTCTCATGTGGTTCTTTCTTCAGCTGAGTCAATTGAGTTATCAAAGTACTTGAATCTTTTTAGGAATGGATCTTACATGGTAGCCCAGTTGGTTATAGAACTAAGAGCTAACTAGTAGAACCATTCTGCATCCAATTTGTGCGTGTAGTCTTGATGAAGATTCTAACAGATACATTTTCATGTTCCACTGCGAGCACTCCACAGGATATAAAAAACACAACCAAGTGGTCATTTGGATTTTTCTTGTCATCTCCAAAGAATTTTGGAAAATTATTTCTCATCCCCTAAGGTAAATCATGCATAGGAGAAGTTAGATTCAGAGGTCCAAAAGTTGCACCCCATGGAACAGGTGTTGTAGGGATAAGTGGTTGATTATGCATTATGAAAGGAGTGTGTCTTCTATGAGAATAGATTTAGTGAATAAACCTAACTTCTTGATTATGCAAGACATGATCCGGATATGGAGGAGTTTTCATTCTTCTTCTTGGTGAAATATTGGATTTGTAGCTCTAATTTGAGGAGGATGGTTGAAATTAAACTACTTCTACAATCTATAAAAATGATTAGTCCTTCTTTGAGTTCTACTAGGCACCACAGGTGAATGGATGTTAAACCAAGTTAAGGTTTCAATATAAAGGGAACATGCATAGAAAAATTTGGTTTGCTAAATGTATTATTGTTCCCAGTGGAGTCATCAAAACTATTGGCTATATTTTATGCATAGCTTAAAACCTAGGCAATCATGAGATAAATATCCGTCATTTAATGACAGGCTCCTTGTAATGTTAAGGATTTTCCTGAAAATGAAATGCTCAATGAAGGGAATGAAGTCCCTCCTATTGAAAACCAAAAACTAAAATTGTATTTACATCTGTACATTCAAAATTGTATGTGGGGGTGTTTTGGAACATCAATGGAAAGAAAAGTGAATGAGGGAGATGGAATGGAATGAAGGAAAGGAATGGAATGGAAGGAACATGCAAGAGTTAGGTAAAAGCAGAGCCTAATATTGCATGGAGAAGAACAATAAATAACTAACACAAATAAAACAGAGTTTACATCAGCTAAACGAGAATGAGTAAAAGGGAACACACGTGAGCAAGTAGATAATCAGAGCTTGATCATTGTGAACTAGAACAACATATTAGTAGCGTTGACAATAAGATCCAAGACAATATTTGCATGCAAGATTCAAACACTAACATCTAATGAACATAAGAACATCAAATGCTATAAGAGACAATGAATGGGACACAAAGTTCATATTTCATTAACTCCAAAATGTCTTCTCAAAAGAACACAAAGTTTCTTTCTTTGAAGTAAAGCTTGCATACAAAAGTATTTTCTTCTCCTCTCTCAAAGTCACCCTTACAAATGAGCCCCTGACTTCCTTTTATAACCCAAAAGTTGGTTACAAAGTAGTTAGGGTTTTACATGAACATTAAATAGGGCATCTTAAGTGACTTTGACTTTCTCAACCAACTTTATTAAAAGCAACTAAAAATAGAAATCACTTAAGTTATCCAAAGTTTTCCAAAAGTGAGTTCAATAATAACACCATTTTAAAATACCACTTTTAAAACATACGACAAAAACCAATGCCTTATCCATTGAAATGGGGTCCCTATCTCAATCGTATGAGAAATGGACTCTCCCACTTCGTTAGATACCAAGAAAACTATCTCCTTATCCCATCGGTGAAATTAGGATCTGCCACCTTCGCCAATTGAAAGGATTTGAACCTTCCCAATGTTTCAACATATTTTCTTCTTCGGAGGTTCATTTGGTCAAAGAATAGCCTCACAAAATACCTACAATTCCAAGATCCTACCTGGCATATCATTCAGATTGACCATCTTTGATTGAATATTCTCAAACAAGTTCTTTAATTTGATGCAACGTTCCATTGAAGTTGAAGAGAAATTGATGGCGGGAGTATACATGTCTTTGAACAATTGTGAAAATTGCTCCTCCACATGTTCTGATGAATACCTTTGATTTTTCTCATTTACAAGATCACAAGGGATCTCAGCTATGAATTCTTGAATCAAGGCGAGTGAAGTGAAGGCTTCATTGCATACACTCTCATAATGGATCATAGAATCCTCGAGAAGTGTCTTTCTTGATTTGAGATGCAGACACCAAAGAAAATGTGTCCCTCGACATTCAAATTCAAGAATTCCTTCAATGGCTAAAGTTGAAGATTCCATACTTGTCATCTCCTATAGACTAGGCAATATCTCATCCAAATTTGATATGTTAGAAACAAAATTTCCTTGAAAGAAAGAATTGGATCAAGATATGCACTAATATCTTCATGGAGCTTAACGGTTGTTTTGATCATCTCTTTACAAAACAAGAATCTCTGAAAGCCAAGATTTAGTGACATGGCCCAATGTGTTTATTTCTTTTGAAAATTGAGAGTTTCTTCATCAGGGGCAGCCACTTTGATCGGTACTAGGAAAGTGGATGATATGGGATTTATCAGATGTTGAACATATTCCACCAATTGATTCTTTTCACCTTGAGTGAGAGAGTTATGAGACTTATATTTCTCAAGCCTCTTTAGCACGATATCTATTGAATCTTAGGCCATTGCCATGTCACTTTCCAATGTGGACTTCCCAAGTCCAAGTCTGGAAACTTCATAATCAACAAGATGTCATGGCATCACGTTCCTTGTCAACTTGTGGGATGGAAAGATCCATACAAATCTATTTCCGTCATCATCCACCATTATTCGGGAGAGCACTTTAGGTTTCTTGGGAATGACATCATTTGAAAAGCTTGAAAAGGGCATCAAAGTCAATGTCAATTGCCTTGACAACCCTCTTCCTTTTCTTGATTTCACAATCAACCCAAAAAGGAGTATCCTTTACCACTTCCGCATACAAAATCCTGGAGTCCAAAGCAACATTTCATTGTTCTCAACATCATTAGATTCTACAAGAATCCTTTCCATGACCTCAACTTCTGGAGAAATAACCTCGATATCTACCTCTTGAACATTAGGGAGATTTTGAGAAATCTCTTCATGAACTGTAGGTTCAGAAGTGTTCGATATCTGACTACTTGCACTTGAGTGGACTCTTGTGCAAGGCACGGCTGAGGATTGTTTGTTATGAGCTTCTGAGAACTATCAATAATGTGAGTAGAAGAATCTCTACTTGAAGTGGAAAATCCCGATACACTCTCTTCCTTCACTAGGGCTAGAACCCTTAGCTTTTTCACCTCATGACACCTTCTTTGGTGAAGTGGATTTTGGAAACCACTCCTTTCTTGTTTGATGCATATGACTAGATGGCACAAGGTTGATTGAGAAGAAGCTTTGGTTGACTGAGAGACCTCCTCGAGTTGGCAATTTTTGTAATCCTGAGGTATGATCTTGGATTGATTGTAACTTTGCAAGTTCTCTTTCATACCAAGATATGCTTCTTTTGAGAATCGGTTGATTCTTGTTATCAAGAGAAAATTCATCTCTTTTGGTCCAATCAATTCATGGCAATGAGGGTAAAAGCAACTGCATCATATGAGGGATCAATAACATCTTCATCATCATCCACCAATGAATCTGGAGGGTTTTTGATGTGAAAGGCCTTGATCTGAGCAAGGGTTAGGTGGGAAAACTCTCACCTTCTCACTTCATGTTCGTCGGAATAGGAAGCCCAAAAATCTTCCATGGTAGGGTTGTGTTGATACTTTTCCCAAGCATCTTCTACATATATCCATTGATATCAAACTGGAATCTCTTCACATATGGATGAATAGTGATGAGGAAAACTCTTTCTCCATGAGTTGTGCACTTGAAGAGATTTGGACATTGGTATTCCCCAATTTGGATTGGGAAATGAATTCTGAATGATGTTTCACTTTGAGAAGACAATGAACTTGGAATAGTTGTCGCACAAGCTCCATTAATGCCCACTTGTCACTAACGTACTTAGGAAGCTTCCATGGAGTACCCATGAAATCCACTCACACGAATATAGGAAAAGGATGAAAATTGAATAAACCATGTTCCCCATTGGGAAATGACATCCATGGCCTCTTTGGAGAATCTTTCCTCTATATTCTGATTCAAGGTTTTGAATCACGCGGAAGGTGAATGCATCGTTAACTCTTCTAAAATGATGAGAGCTATTTTTGAAACTTAGTTGTGGATAATAATGGAAGACATTATTTGATGGACCCATGACTCCCTTTGTTTTGAGCCCCAAAATAGCTTTCTTCTAGCCACTGCATAAGTCGGTATGATGTCATGTAGAAACATCCAGTCATCTTCACTTTCGATCAATTGTTTGTGAAGGGTATCATTGATGATGGTGGCCCAATCCACAAACTCTCTCTTGGCAAGGATGATATAGATAAATGATACATCCATGGGTGGAAAATCCTGGCAGAGGGTAGACCAAAGACTCGACTCAGGAGAGTGATCATGTCCCCGATTTCCTCCACGAACTCAACGTGTACAATCTTTAGGAAGCCGGTCAACTCGAGGCCTCTTGGTCACTAACCAATTATTATTAACCATCTTGCTCCACCTGAGGGGTTCTTCATCCCAAAATTCTTGTGTTGACTTTCGAGTGATGTCAACATTCTCAGGGAAGTCAGGTATGCTTGAGCAATTCCTCAATGTGCTCTGGTGTGATTAAGAGGAAAGGCTCATGATTATCTTTATAAATTCCTCATCTCTCGGGATCATAATGCTCTATGCAAGTGATAACCAACTCCGGGCATTACACCGAGACCGGAAATGTTGTTGCTTGGGTAGACCACTATGGTAAAGCCTATCCGAGAATATGGTTTTGCCTTCAGCTTTCACCCGATCACAAAATTGTTGCACATTGATGTGACCAAGATTTGTATCGGTGATATTGTCGTATGTAGACTTGATAGAAACTTGGGAGGATGATTCCTTGGAATTCGTACTTGAGCACGACTTATTTGATTTCTCCATTGGCTTCCTCGATTTTCCCTGTAGATTTATTAGATTTTTTGGCCATTATGAATTTTACAGAAAAATGACTCAGGCATGCAAAACAATGTAAATGGTGTCGGTCTCAGTCTCGAACCACCATTAATGCAAAAGGAATATAGCTCGTTTTAATTTATTATTATTATTATTATTTTAATAAATAATAATAATAATAATTGATCCTGAATTACAATTTTTTTAAAAAATGTCAATACAACATATCGAGACTAAGCTCGAGTTCCAAATCTAGCGACAACAATGATATTTATTTTTTAATTAAAATCTCCCAATTTTAATATTTTACGTGGATCAATTTAATTTTTTTTATTTAAATTCACTTTGCTTCTCTGCATGCGATTTGAGATTGCCCAATTTTTATAAATGTGTGAATTGTAATCTTTTTCTATAAATTGAAAGTTTCATTTTTCCTTTACGTGAATCGTGACTTTTCTTTGCATGCGTAGAAAAATGAATTCTCTTTTGTGTGAAAATTTTTCATGAATTCATTTGAGATTTACAATGCGTGGATTGACTATTTTATCCAATGCGGCCTTCCTTCTACCCATATGGTCTTTCTTTTTTCCCTTGGTTGTGACAAACAAAAAAAAAAACAAATTTTATCTTTACATAGTTTTTGTTTCTCTCAAATGCGTGGAGAACATTATTTTTTTGGACTTGTACTGTTGGGTTGTCTTTCTTTTGACTCAATGTGTGGAATTGTGTTGTGTTCCCCATGGATTTGCATGTGGGGTTCTCTTCTTGTGTGTGGACTATTTTCTTTTTTCTTAAAATGCATGGGGAAATTGTATCTGTTAAATGTGTTTTTCTTTCCTCTCCACATAGTCTTTTGGTGTAAAAGAAAATAATTAAAACAAAACAAATTTCTTTTGAAATTTCTTCATTTCTTTCTGGAACGTTGGATTCTTTCCTCTTGACTGTGTTTTCTCCTTCCTTCTTTAGCTGCTGTGAAAATGATTTTTATTTCTTTGGCTTAATGAAGATCTCCTTTGCCTGATGCATGGGTAGGATTTTCTCTTAATCTGGGTTTGTTGTTTTCTCCTTCCTACTCTTGCATGGAAACTTTTTTTTGTTGATTGTTTTTCCATTCCAAAACATGCATTTTCCCAAGTTTTCTTTTCTCCTTCAAAATGTGTGGGCTCCTCTCCTTCTTCCCTCTCCCATGGCTTTCTCAACAAAAAAAAATGATTTTTTTTTGAATTTTTTCTCCCATGTGGTTTCCTTGGTTTCCTTTCTTGGATTGCGTGAAATTGTAGTTCTTTTTTCTGCATGGGTATTTGGAGTACTTTACCAATGCATGGAGATGTTTGGATTTGTGTTTATCTCCTGTGCATGGCTTTCCTCACTTGACAATGCATGGAGAATATTTTTTAGCAAATATGATTTCAATGTGTGATAAAATTTCCCAAATGTGTTCACATGAAAGCTAGCATTCTTTGTTTCTTCTTTGTATTGAAATGTGAACAAAAAATTTAGCAATAACACGAACAAATCAATTAAATGGAGTAAGAAACAAAACTTCTTCCAACTAGTTTCACAGGGAAATGGTTACGAGAATTAAAGAAGCTTCCCCATAACTTGTTTCCCCTTCCCATTGAAATAACCAATTCCCTCTTTCTTGGGTAGTGGCATTAATTGCCAGGGGAAAATGGGAAAAAGATAACCATTTGCTAGCAATGGAAATGGCAAGGCAGGCTGACAATCCCCACCTATTTCCCCATGTGGGAGATCGGAGATTTTTTCCCATTTTTCAACTAGTTGAATTGGCAATCAATAGAAGAAATCCCACAAGTGGGGAAATAAGAAGAATTTGCCAGGAAAGGGGAAATCCGGGTATGGGAAGCCAATTTGGCATCCCCAACAATTGGAAGCGGAAGCTTAATTTCCCCAATTAATTAAAAAAAACTTGTCGATTGAATTTTAATAAATATTATATTAATATTTATTTAATTAAAAACCCAAAAATCAATAAAATTGATTTTATCAAATAAAGGGTAATAAATTAATTAAATATTAATTAATTAATTATTAACGCATATGACCTAGTGGGAGGAGTTCTCACCGAAATGAATGAAATGAAGACCAGAACGATCACAAGAATGAGACGATCACGACGAGGGTGATAAAATATGCAAAAGAATACTTTTAAAAAATTCAAAATTTTCATGCTTATTAATTTTGTGAAGTCAAAATTAGCCGATAACATCACAACAATCACATTAAGGGTTCCAACACAAAGTCAGAAAAACTCAAGAATTGTCTAATTACAAAAGCTCTTGCTAAATAAGTTTTAGAGGGAATAGCGATAGATATAACCAATTGTGATGCTTTAACTCTAGGATTGTCCTCGATTATAGTGCATAGAGGAAAATACAAATAGGTAACTTTCAATGAAATCCCGCATGTGTAATTTCTAAAGGAAACAACTGGCAATCTATCTCATGGAGTTCCTCTTTGCATGACATGCATCTGAAGACTAAATCAATACCTTACATATCCGCCACCTATTCCAGTAACTCAAAGTAACGAATTTCAAACCAATTACCTAAGTTTTACAATTTAATTGATTACTCAATTGCTTTGTTGGAGAAAATAAGAGAAAGAAGAAGAAAGAAAAGAAGTTATTCTAGCTGCAACACTCTCCATTTTGTTCTTCTTCCATACTCTCGTATGCTAATCTAACTGTATTGCACTTCGCCTCATGAATGATCGATTGATATCTCTACCTTAAATTTGAGATGCCTTTTCTTGTCCCATATGTTGTTGAATCCTTCCCTTTGATTCTCACCAAAATAGATCTCAAGAAACGGTGATTATGATTTTTTTGTGGGTGTTACCTTTGACCCATCTTCTCCTCTTATCCTTGAAGATTTTGCGACTCTTTTCGGTATGTACACTAGTGAAATGTTTTCCGTAAACAATTCAGACAAAACTCACCACCTTTTTATTTTTAATTGCGTATGAGCAATTATGAATTCTAAAAATCACTCCAGGTGAAAGCAAATAGAAGTAGGCTTGATGTGAGCTCAACTGGGAGATTGGAAATAACATACATGGGGTTTTAGAGGGAATAAGCGAGAGAATTTACATGCATTTTTATGGGATGCGTGGAATATGGAAAATTTATCTTTGATACCACAATTGTTGGGTTTAACCATATAATAATGCTACACATATCTAAAATCGATAAAGCATACAAGCAATGAATGCGAAATAAACTAGAAGATAAAATAAACAAGAGAAAGATAACATTAGATTTAACGTAGTTCACCCAATGTGGGCTACGTCCACCAAGAAAATGACCAAAATTATTATTCAATGCTTTATAGAGGAAATACTGAATGAAGATATGCTATCTTCCAACACCTCCACGAATGTTCAATATTTTCCCCTCACTCGGCTACTCTTTCTTGCTCACCAAAAAATAACATGCAAAATAATTGCTATTTTCTTCTCTCATACCCTCATACAATGCATACATGCATATATATCTATTTTGGGAAACTAACTATGCTTTTACAATCAATAAACCATCTTTAAAGAAAAAAAATTATTCTAATTCTCGACCAAAAAACAAAGCACCATTGTATAGGTTGACCAATGCCGGTTCTTACTGATGATTGCATTCACTACTCCGACCGTTGCTTTGGTCATTTCATGATCATGTTGGTTGATAATCACCAATATCGGTCATTTCCTAACCGATGCTGCCACTTCTTGACCGATGTTGGTCATCACAAAATCCATAAACATGTAAAAACAAGCTTTCTGAAGAAATTAAGCTCCACACTCAACAATATCCCACTTGGAGATCAATTACTGCATTGTATTGTACATCACCATCCTTGGATCCTTTTCCTTATCTCATTTCTTCCTCTTCAAGTCTCAAACTTGAAGACCAACAGAAGTGGAGTGAAGCTCCAACTTCTCCTTTACCAATGGCTTTATTATCATATCCATATGGTTCTCATCCGTATGGATTTTCTCTAACTTCAGCTACCCATCCTCCAACACCTTTGCCATATGAAGTGATACCTCAACTGAATGTGTTTTGTTCTTGAATGAAATGTTGAGTTCTTTCTAGATGGATCATGCTCTAACTATCATTGTATAATCTGTAATCCTCTTGCTCCTTACCCAAATCTTCCATGAACCTACTCATCCATATCATCTCCTTGCTAGCTTCTATAGCTGCAACATACTCTACCTCTGTAGTAGACAAAGCCACAACCTTCTACAATCTCGAAATCCAACTAACTATCGTTCCACCTACTATTAAAACATATTAGTGGTGCTCCTCTTGCCATCCAAATCTCCAACCATATCTGAATCAACATAGTCATGTAAAGAAGTATCTGACCCTCCATAGCATAACTCCATGTCGGATGTCCCTCTCAAATACCTAAGAATCTATTGGACTTCTTTCCAATGTTCTTTACCTTGATTATCCATAAACTTACTCACAAATCCCACTTCTGTGCAATGTCCGGTCTAGTACAAACCATGGCATACATAATACTTCCTACTTTTGAAGCATAGGAACACATGCCATGTACTCAACCTCCTTGTGTGATGAAGGACATTGATCTTTTCTCAATTTGAAGTGTCCAGCCATAAGTGTACTAACAGGGTTTGAATTGTGTATGTTAAACCTTTCTAACACCTTATTGATATAAGCCTCTTGAGACAAATACAACTTCTTTTTTTCTGTCTTAGTGAATTTGCATGCCAAGGATTTTCTTTGTAGATCCCAAATCCTTCATTGTAAATGTGTGAGCTAGCCTTTCTTTAAGTTTATTAATGTCCTGCATACTAGATCTTGTAATCAACATATCATCCACATACAGTAACAAAATAACATAGCTCTCATTTTCAAGATTCTTAAAATAAACACAATGGTCAATTCACATATCATATAACCATTCTCATGCATAAAACTATCAAATATCAAATACCATTTCCTTGGAGCTTGCTTGAGCCCATATAGGCTCTTTTTCAATCTACACACAAGTTTATCCTTACCCTTGACTTCATAACCAAGCGATTTGTTGCATATAAATCTCTTCCTCCAAATCACCATGAAGAAAATCCATCTTAACATCAAGTTGTTCTAAATGCAAATCTTCTGTTGCAACCAAACTTAGAACAATATGAATAGAAGTCATCTTAACTACAGAGAAAAAATCTCATCAAAAATTCCTACGCTTTACATGCAAATCCCTTTACCACAAGCCTCACCTTGTACCTTTTCAGTCCACCTTCTTCTTCCTTGATCTTGTAAACCCATTTGTTCTATAGTGTTTTCTTACCTACTGCAACTTGACCAAATCCCATGTCTGATTTTTTTCCAAGGAGTCCATCTCCTCATCCATGTCATGCTCCCACTACATGTGGGTATCTACCTACATTGCTTCTTCAAATCTTTCTAGTTCACCACTATCAATCAATAATAAATAAGAAAAGGAAGGTGAAAATATATCTGGAGGTCTACTTACTCTTTTTGACCTTCTCACTGAGATCGGGGTGTCGGGGCTAATTTTGTGCCTGTTGCATGTTTGTGTCATTCTTTGTCAATGATCGATGCCGGTATCTTGATACCGATCATGGTTCTATAACCAATCGCGGTTCCTCTATTTGCTGACCAACTATGGTTGCCTTACCACCACCAGTTTGAGGAGTACCGACACTGGTTCCAGTAGTTGTCTATTATGAACCCAATCCTATCTAGCGATACTAGTTATCCTAACGCACCAACTTCTATAGAACCGGCGCCGGTGTCATGGATGTCTATTTTAGATCCAAAAGTTGATTTTCCTTCAAAATCTCATCAACATGTTCATGTTTAGGCACCAAAACCTGATCCATGTACATTCTTTTTTCATTCCAATCAACATCATGACTCCTAACAATCTTAGAATATTCTAAATCCCAAAAACAATATCCAAAATCACCAAAGCCATAACCAATGAAAGTACATCTCTTAGATTTAACATCCAACTTCTTCCTATTTTCCCTATCAACATACACAAAAGCTTATGAGCCAAAACTCTAAGAAAATAAAAATCTACCTCTTTTCCATACCAAGCTTCTTATGGTATTCCACCATCCAGTGTTGTTGAAGCCCACGATTGATCAAGTACACTGTATTGTATCCACTGCTTCTACCCAAAACTTCAAAGGTAAACTAGTATGTATCCTCATGCTTCTAGCACATTCCATGATTGTTCTGTTCATTATTTCTACAACTCCATTCTCTGTGGAGTTATAGGAACCATTCTTTCTCTTCGTATTCCATTCATTGAACAATAATCATTGAAAGCCTTGTTGCAGTACTCACCACCATTGTCAGATCTAAGGCACTTTAATTTTAAGTTTGTTTCATTTTCCACAAGGGATTTCCACCTTTTAAAAGTCTCAAAAACATCATATTTATGCTTAATACAATAAATCCATACCTTCCTTGTGGTATCATTAATGAAAGTCACATAATATTGGGATCCTCCAATAGAAGCTACCTGAGTTGGTCCCCACACATCTGAGTGTACAAGCTCCAATTTCTGCTCCTTCTTTATTGACCCAACCTTGAGAAATCTCACTCTCTTCTGCTTTCCAAATATGCAATGCTCACAAAATTCAAGATCTAATTGTTTCAAATATGATAACTTACCCTTAGCCTTTAGGATCTGCATTCCTTTTTCACTCATATGGCCTAGCTAATTATGCCACATGGTTGCATCTGAATCTATAGTAGATAACATAGAAAGGAATTAGTAACACATGTAGACAGATATAAAGTTCCTACCTTCTTACCTCTTTCCACAACAAGATATCCCTTGGTAACCTTCCAAGAATCGGTTGTGAATGTAACCACACATCTAGATTCACCTAGTTTCCCTACAGATATTAGATTTCTCTTAAGGCTTGGCACATGCCTCACATCTTTCAATACCCATGGATTTCCATTATGTATTTAGATGAACATCACCTTTACCAATAATATTGCATGGCTCATCATCTCCTAAATAAACTTGTCCAAAATCACCCTGAACATAATTTTTGAAATAACCCTTATTAGGGTAGCATGGAAAGAATCTCCAGAATCTAAAACCCAATATTCTAATTTATTATCCAAGGAGAGAATAAGGGCATCTTTATTTACCTCACTTGCAACATTTCCCTCTTTACCTTTTTCTTTACCTTTTCTAATGTATTCTCTTTTTTTTCCTTGGACCAACACTCCTTCTTTACGTGTCCTCTCTTTCCACAATTCCAAAAAGTAAATCTTTGTACTTGGATCTAGATCTGCCATTTCTTGAATTTGATCTCCCATTCTTCTTTCTCTTTGATGATCTCTCCTTAGATATTCCCCTTCTTTCTACATTTAAAGTGTTTCCAGATGATGCTTCTCCTAAGCTTTTCCTACGTATTTCCTCATTAAGGATTACACTAACCACATCATCAAATTTCAAACCTTTAGAAGTAATAATTGTATTACTAACAACCATTACCAAGTTATCCCAACTATCTAACAAAGAGCATAAGAATAAAATTTCTTTCACTTCATCATCAAATGGAATTTCTACCAATTTTAATTGATTTACAATAGACCGGAAATCATTCAAATGATTAGATATAAATCCACCTTCTTGCATCTTAGAATTAAACAATTTTTTCATCAAATAAACCTTATTCAAGCACTAGGAGTTTCATACAAATTTTCTAAATATTTCATCAACTCTACTATGGTTTTTGCATCTGTAAAATTCAAAGCCACCGATGTTGCAGGTGCTCAATCTTATAGATCCCGAGCCTTTCTGATCAAGAACCTTCCATTCTTCATCAATCATCATGTCCGGTTATGCATGCTCATCCAACGGTAAGTATAGATCCTTCTAATACAAATAATCCTCCACCTACATCTTCCATAGTTGATAATTATGACCGTCAAATTTCTCTACTCGATATTTACTATCTTCTACCATTGTTATGCTCCCACTCAATCGAAAACTCTCTATGAGTAAATCTTGTCAACACACAAAACCTCTAAACAAATCTTTGATACCATTTGTTGGGGTTTAACCATATAACAATGTTGCACAGATCTAAAATCAGATAAAGCATATAAGCAATGAATGCGGAAATAAACCAAAGATAAAATAAATAAGAGAAAGATAACACCAGATTTAATGTGGTTCACCTAGTGTGGGCTACGTCCACCAAGAAACAACCAAAATTATTATTTAGTGCTTTACAGAGGAAATACAATGAAGATCTGTTGTCTTCCAACACCTCACAGGATGTTCAATATTTTTCCCTCACTCAGCTACTCTTTCTTGCTCACCAAGAAAACTAACATGAAAAAATTGCTATTTTCTTCTCTCATACCCTCATACAATGCATACATGCATATATATCTATTCTGGGAAACTAACTATGCTTTTACAATCAAGAAATCATCTTTAAAGAAAAATATTTATTCTAATTCTCAGCCAAAAAACAAAGCATCGTCGCACAAGTTAACCAATGTCGGTCACTACCTAGCGATGTCGATCACTGTCTGACCGATGTTGGTCACTTCTTGACCAATGACAGTCACTATCAAATCCAGGTAACATGTAAAAACAAGCTTTCTATGAAGCAATTAAGCTCCACACTCAACAATTTTACAATTTAATTGATTACTTAATTACTTTGTCGGAGAAAATAAGAGAAAGAAGAAGAAAGAAAAGAAGTTATTCTAGCTGCAACACTCTTTGTTTTGTTCTTCTTCCATACTCTGCATGCTGATCCAACCTGTATTGCACTTCTAGCCTCATGAATGATCTGAATGATATCTCTACCTTGAATCTGAGATGCTTTTTCTTCTCCCATATGTTGTTGAATCCTTCCCTTTGATTCTCACCAAACTAGATCTGGAAGCAACTGACTGTGATTTTCTTGCGGGTGTTGCCTCTGACCTGTCTTCTCCTCTTATCCTTGAAGCTTTTGCAGTTCTTCTCAAGTATGTGCACCAGTGAAATGTTTGTCGTAAACAATTCAGACAAAACTCACCACCTTTTTATTTTTAATTGCATATGAGCAATTCTGAATTCTGAAAATCACTCCGGGTGAAAGAAAATAGAAGTAGGCTTGATGTGAGCTCAACTGGGAGATTGGAAATAACATGCATGGGCTTTTAGAGGGAATAATTGGGAGACTTTGCATGCATTTTCATGGGATGCGTGGAATATGGAAAAGTTAGCTTGAGTGGTGATCCAATTTTGGCGTGGATTTTGCAAAGAGAGGGCAACTTTTAACTTAGTAGACAAGCCCCCTAAGAACCACGACTTGCTTCCAAACGTGTTGCTTCTAACCTTTCAAAAATTGCGTTTAAAATCCAAGGAGACTCTTTGTTGGAAATCCACGACTTGGTAGAAGATTGGGCTGCCAAGAACCACATAATTCACTTAAGTGATTTGCTTTTTATTTAAAACAATTGTGTGGATTCCAAGGGAGGAGGATTATGTGGATTTAGAAGGGAGAGGATGCTTTGCAAAAGGAAGACAAGACATCAGACATCCACACAATTCACTTAAGTGATTTTCTCCTTCCAACTTGTGCGTGAAAAATAGAAGACTCTGCTGCTAGAAACCACGATTTGGTTAAGTGGAATTGCCCCTTTAAAATATGGCGTGGATTTCTAGAGTGAAGGTTGCTTGAAACAAGAAGACAAAGGCATGAAAAACCACAACTTGCATAAAAACTTCATCTTTGGATAATTGCGTGGAAGTTTGATGATGAGGGCAGCTTGAAAAACCATGTTTTGGCTCTAGACATATTTCTTTCCATTTTTGGATTTTTGGTGAAGAAAACACAAGAATAGAATAAAATTTTCCATTTTTGGAAAGGGTCCGGGAAGATGTAGAGACAAAACTTGCAACTTGCCATAAATTTCACTCTATGGCTCTGTTTTAGGTGCCCTTTTTTTCCAAAAGTGCATATTTTCTCGAGTTCTACACATTGGTGGCAGTATTTTCCTTATTTTCATGAAATTTTTATTGCACATTTTTTGGATTGTTGTTGTGCAAATGTGCAATAGGAAATTGACAATTTCTAAGCATGAAAATAATACCCATGTACCAAAATTTTCATGTTTTATCATTCCGAGGCACCCCAGGTCTACCCAATCAGTCCAGTAACCTCCCAATTGGTGTTAATTCATTCCCCTAGGTGATTTAGGAAATTTAAATCAACCCCCTAGGTGATTTTAGGAGTTCATTGAAAAATGCAAACTTCGGGTAGTTGTGGGAAGGGCTATCACTGCCTTCCTAGGATTGGAGAAACCCCATGGAGCGGAACATAAAATATAAACTAGAACATAGAGGTGAATCAAAGGCATAGGAATATCATGGATTTTATTTAGGAAGATTCAGGAAGGATCTAGAGAAGTTGGGACAATTTCACTAAAATTAGGGTTCACAGGCCTAGGCAGTGCATAGGCCAAAACAACTATTGAGCTTCTGAAGGTGATTTCGAGAGCTTCGGATGGAGTTAGGAGCAAAACAAACATAGTCAAAAAGGTAATTACAATACATAAAATATGGTGAAATTATTATTTTCACAACACTTTGGATCAATGGGTCTACTGAAGCAATATTTATAATGCACATGTGGAGTTTGAGATAGTAAAATTATGATTTTTCAGGGATCAAATGGAGGATTCAAGACCTTATACCCCACCTTTGGATTCATAATAATATTTCTAGTCAAGATCATTTAAAACTTCATCAAAAAATTCCATCGGGAGCTCATTATCGTTTTCAAGTTGCCCTCTTGGAGCGAGTTCGAGAGTTAGTCAAATTTTGGAAGGACATGTGTCAGCTCCAGGAGCCTGGCACAATTTTTGTCCCTCACATCCCTCAAGGGGAAATAAAGGTTGAAAAATTATCCTAGCCCCCATAATCCCTCCAGGACTCTCATGTAACCTCTAGGATTGTTAGTTCAGCCCCCAAGTGCTTACAGGAGCTCAAGCCTTCACCATTGGATCGTTGCCACATGTCATCACCTGGCATGCCATGAAAATTGATGTCCCTCATGTCCCTTTGAGGTGATGGACATAAGACATGAAAATTTTTACCAACCCCTAAGGATTCTCATGGTCACCCATGTGACCTCTTCAAGAGCAAATTTCCAGCCCCTTGGTGCTTGCCAAGCCTTCATTCTCAATCGCCGATTGTGCCACGTGTCATCACCTGGTGCACCATGCAAACTAATTTCCCTCATGTCCCTTTGAGTTGAGGTACATAAAGGTTTAAAAAAATTTCCTAACCCTCCATGATGCCTCAAGGTCCCTCAAGTGACCAACTTCTAGCCCCTCAGTGCTTTAAAGCTATTTTTTTGGCTTTAATCCCCTGCCGTCAGATCTCCGCCACGTGTCAAGCTAAGGTACACTATGAAAATTTATGTCCCTCATGTCCATTTGAGGTGAGGGACATTAGGGACATGAAAATGCACCTCTCTCCATGCCTTTTAAATTTTCAAATTTTAAATTCCCTCCTACTTCTAACATCTAACATTCTTGTGCACAACTTCCTCTGCAAACTCCTCTGCAACTTCCTACCACCATTCCACCATTGTCAAAGCTCAAACCAGCTCCACCAAAGCAATAAAATCCTCTACCCCTTGGTGATACATAGGTATCAGAAGAATTTTTCATCAAACTGAGAAGAAGAAACAAAGAATGAAAGAAGAATAACGGTGAAAATCTCCATTGCCGCAAAATAATTTTGAAGAGATCTTACAAATGGATACAGATTAATGAACTATATTTTTCTATTTGTTCCTCTATCAAAAAACATCAGAAAAAAACCTTCAAACCCTCCTCCCATGGCATAAAACATTCACAACAAAGAAATCCTCTTTCCGGCCCAACGGAGAAAAAAACTTGATTTCTCATCAAACCGATCAGGATCAAGCTAAAAACTTTCCCTCAGACTCCAAATGAAAAACCTATCACAATGGAGTTAATTTCATTGCAATCAGAGAAAAAAACTAGACCTAAAAATTTTGAGCTCCATTAATGGCCACCATGGCAGCTCCAGTCCTTGAAGCCACTACCAGGCAAAAATTTTAAATTTTATTTCCAAGCATTCTAATGGGTGAAATCAAGTGAAATTCGGAGGACATGACCATGATGATGAGATGAGTCTGAAAAATATGTTCCATTACAAACCAAGTAGTGGAAGTCCACTTTCTAAAAATAGTAAGTTTTCCTATACAAACTTGCTATGTTTGGGAAGTCACCATCAAAAGTGGCTATGGTAAAGGCAATGTGCACTGAAGATCACCAGGAAGCCATAATGATTGTCCGTAGCGGAAAAATTGAAAATGACCACTTACTAAAAATAATAAGCCCCCTATATGGGTTCTTACTAAAAATAGTAAGTCACCCTAAGAAGTGGTGAAGGCGAAGGCGGTGTGGGCAAAAACAAATGATGGAGTTCATCACATCATGATGGTCAAGAAGAGGAAAAAATCACCTCTTACCAAAAATAGTAAGTCTCCCATCTGGGCACTTGCTATTAATAGTAAGTCACACTCAAAGGGAAGTTTTGGCACAATGGGACATAGAGGGATGATCATTCAGGTCAACATCATCATTCGGGATCATCATAGGCATTTCTCATAGGGCATTCGAGATCCATCTCAGGGAAATCGACAGTGTTTTTTTACTCACTACGTGGTTTGGGTCACAGTATATCATGTATAGGGTGGAAGTTGTGATCATCAATGAAACAATTCATTCAACTTGGTAGGATTGGTTCTGAGTTCCTATCTCTTTGGAAAGGATATTTATGAGTTAGTGTTCATGGTCATCGGTGAAGTCATTCGATAAGTGTTTTTGAACACTTAAACCCAAGGTGTCTTGGAACCATCCTGAAGGAGTTTCTCAAGGTGCAAGGAGTTCAAAGATTCATAGTTTCACTACATTTGGAGCTTTCCATCGACAAGGATCAACAAACTTCATCAGGAATGACATCTCCTCTTCTTCTTCTCTCTTTTCTCTTCATCCCCCAACTTTCTCTCTCTTCTCAATGTTCTAATTTTACGTTGGGGTTGCACTTTTCATATGTATTAATGTTCCTAATGTAATAAGTCACCTTTATGTTATAAAAAGGGACTTAAAAGTTTCCTAGGAAGTTGAAAAGTTTTAAGTTGTGTGAGGACATATGAAAAGGCATTGGGGGGTAGACGAAGAGTCATCTCTCATTCTATAAATTGTAAAGCCATTCCCATTTCAAAGGGTTGGTGATCGATTTTGTAGACTCAAGAGTGCATTGTACTTAGAGAGAACAAAGGAGATAGCCATTTTCTTCCATTTTCCCCACTCTCAAATTTCTTCCATTTCCATGCTATGTACAATTTCTGCTCAAGCATCAATACAAGAAGGAGTTTCATGCCTTTTTGATGAGGAGATTTTAGAAACTTTGAGTTCTCAATCTTAACTCGTCTTGTTTCCATTTGCAGGGTTGTTTCTTCTTAACTTTAATGTGTGTGTGAAATTTCTGGTTAATGGGTGTGGGAATATGATTTTTCTACCCATGACATTAATCCCCTCTTCTCTTTTTCTCACTCCCTTTCCCACTCTCTTAACAAAGTCCTCTCTAGCAAGAAATTTCTAGCTTTTCCGCAGGATCGGTGGAGTGCCCTTGTTTGATCCTCGGCATGCCGCAAGGCCACTAGGAAAAACTACCTTTACTCGTGCATACATATAGGTCAACTACACCGATTAAGTACAAGAACTTATACTCCCAAAGCATTGTCAAGAATTCCACCAATTTTTCCCCGAAAAATTTTCTCGCTAACATGGACCGAAAACCTCTTGTAATCTCCTAAAGGAATCCTGAGCTCTAGTCACCTATAGAAAAATTAGTCAGCAATTAAAAACATTATATAGATTTTTAAAACCCTAGGCTCGGGAAAAGGTCTGGTAGGAAGAATGAATAGGCTACGGGGATTTCCGGATGAAAAATGGAGAAAAACCAAAACAAAAAGAAAAAGAAATAAAAACAAAACCTAAAAGAAGTTGTAGGCAATTTCTCGTAAAATTTCTCCAATTAGCTGATATGCAAAAATTATTCCCCATGGGTGAATGTTCTATGGTAATAATGATGGGGTGAATTGCTTTATATAACCCAAATCCTCCAATCGTAGCTCAATATATTTTTAAAATAACTTTATTTATTTAATATAAAAATAAATAAAATACTTTCAGATAAATCTGGTGAAGGAATTGAGTGAGCTTCAGCATGTGGGTATTTGGTGAATGTGGCTCTTATGACTCTCTGGGGATACCTTAGAGCAATGCAAACAAATGCAGTCAAAACAAAACACAACCCGCTATTTAAAAAGAATGAAAAATTTAAAAGGGGTTAGTCCTACATTTCAGGTTGAAATCTCGGGGACACCAAGATGGCCTAATTTTGCACAAGAACAATGCAATATAAGGATCGGGTTGGATTTAGATGGTGTGAACCCATTTTCAAATATCATCACTACTTGGTAAACTTGGCCAATATTTTTTATAAATTACAATTTGCCTCCTTAGTTAACAACCAAGCCATATTTCTTAATAATTTCATTTATTATACTAGGGACACGCAAATTGTAACTTCGTATATAATATATATGTTTATTTAGAGCCATTATATGATGAGTTAAAAGAATTGTGGGAAGGGGTTGATGCATTTAAATATTCAAGGGGTGGTTATTGTTGAGATTCACAATAAGAGAAAAATTGTTTTTATGATACATTACCTTCCTACATATGGAACCTTATCTGGGCTCACTATTCATGGCTACAATGGATGTCATGCTTGCATTATCAATCCATTTGTGTGATGCTCAAGTGATTTGAATAAGTGAATTTATTGTGGACACCATGCTTACCTTCCAATAGATCATCCATATCATCAACAAAAATCATGTTTTGATGGTAACGAAGAGTTTCGGCAATCCCCATCGGTAATAACAAGTGAATACATTATTAAGAAGTCTATAATAAGAAAGAAATTTATGGAATTTGGTGGTATTTATGATGGTAAATATGATATTATTGTTCATATTCTACAAGTTTCCATACTTTGTAGAATTTCTAATTAGACACATTATTGACTTCATGTATTGTGAGAAAAATGTTGCTTGGGTTATTTTAGAAACTCTTTTTGGTGGGTATGATACAATTTTAGTGTGACAAGACTTGAAAAAACTAAATATTCATCAAAATATTTAGGTTAAAAGTATTAATAATGGAAAATTCAAAAAGCCACATGCTCCTTATGTGTTGATAGAGGCACAACGTTGAAAATTCATAATATTTTCTCACGATGATGGGTCTAGTTTTTACCCAAATGTTAGATTTTTTAAATTTACTACAAAATGCTCCAAATAACTCTCTCAACTATGAACTATGAAAATATTAGAAATTCAATTCATAATCTTGTTGTCTTAAACACAATCCCCCACCGAATATACAAGCAATTTATTGAGACGTCAAGCTGATATTAAAGGTTTAAGAGGTCTAAAGACCCATGACTATCATGTTTTGATTGAGGATATTTTACCTATTATAGTCATATAAAGTTTAGAAAAAAGGCCCAAAATAAAAATCATAAGGCTATGCTTCTTTATTAAAAGTATGAGTTTACATGTGTTAGATCCTTCAAATTTTGATTATTTGAGGCAAGAGGTTATTGAAGTCCTTTGTTTGTTGGAATGTGAGTTTCCACCAACAATATTTAATATTTATATGCATCTTATAATACATATAGAGAAGGAACTTGAGTATTTAGGGCCATTGAGAACAAGATGGATGTATCCTATAGAATGATACATGAAGGTTTTGAAAAAAATGTTCGTAACAAGGCAAGACCTAAAGGTTGCATGTCTAAGGGCTATATAATGAAAGAGGCCATTAAATTTTGTACAAATTATATGAAGGAATTTACAAGTGTAACTCAATGTGTATGGGATGATGAAGAAGAGGAAAGAGTTGTAGGTGAGTTTCTAGAAGGAAAGGAGACTCGTTTTGAGCTATCACATAATGAAATAAATGTGATACATTCTTATGTTCTTCAAAACATGTCTACAATGGAGAAGTGGTACAGTGAATATATTATCTATTAGTGATGTTTTTATTATTTATTTTTAAAATTCAATTATTTTCACTCTTTTCTATTAAAATTTTGGCAATCTTGTACAATGATTATGTTTGTAGGCAATATAGTCAAGATATATCAATGGGAATGCCTCTTTCTCAAAAGCGTAGACAAGATGTACCGTTAAAGAATCTTCATTTCCATCCTTTGATGAATGGATTATTGATGTAATGAATCAAACACAAGAACAAGGTCAAGATATACCTATGGGGGAATATGAGCTTTCAAATCCTCCATCAATTATGGCTTCCAAATTTAGTGGAATGTGGGCATATGGAAATCATTTTAGAGTGGAAGACAAAGACCAAGGGAAGGAAAATTGTGATTGTGTTGTGAGTGTTGAATTTCAACATGGTTCTCATAAGAAAATTTATGTTGGTATCATAAATGAGATCATTTGAGTTGATTATGGGGAAAATATCCCTATAATATTGAAATGTAAATGGGTCAAACCATCTACAACACACCATAATGAGTATGGATTTATACTTGCTAATACTCACCGATTTTGTCACAGATACATGAACCATATGTGTTCCCTTCTCAAGTCAAACAAGATTTTTTTATTGATGATGTCATGAATCATGGATGGTCTTATGTCATTCAAATAGATTCTCGATCAAAACGTCATTTAATGGATTTTTGCACAATGCACAATGGACAATATGTTGATACATTACAACAAACATTAGAAGTTGATGATGGTGAAGATGAGATTAGAGGATTTGAAGAAGTGACTTTATAGCCTAATGGAGATCTTGAAATTGATGTTGGGGAGGGTAATGAAATAAATGGTGATGAGGATGACATTGAAGTAGATGCATATATGAGTGATGAAGAGTTCCATTCAAATGACACAGAAGATGATGATGACCTTCCTCTCTAAATTGAAATGTTTTATTTATGATTTTAGCTCATCAGTTCATGCATACTTGAATAAGTATCAATGTACATGAAAACTCTCTTACAAATAAGGGAGTTATTTTTTCCTAAGGGAAATTCATTGTGTGGTGTAATAACAATCAATTATGCTCATCTTGATGTTTCTTAGTTTCTCTTTTTGGTGCCATTGCTATAATATTCATCTAGATGTTTGTTAAAGTCATATCATGAATATTAGATCTTAATTCCTAAATATATTACAAAGATAAAACACCTCAATTATTTTGTTACTTAATTATCTTATTCTTGTTACATTCCATTGATGTATCTTTGTTACTATCTTCTTAGTCACCAATTTTAGAAAAAGAATGCATGAAATGAATGATTATGTTTCTAATTTTATGTTCATGTGTAGGGTGTTGTTCAAATCAATGAGGGCTTGAAACATGATTGTGATGATGCACAAGAATGGATGACTGATTATGAGCATCTCCGTAGTGAGAATGTGAAGAAAAATAATGAATATTTAATGTCACTTGGTATACCAATTAACAACTCCAAATCATCAGTGTATGTCTCCAATATTTTGAATCTCATTTACATTTGTATATATTTAATTAAAGTATTATTGTATACCTCTTATTTTTATATAATACTTTTTTATGTAATCTAATTTTCAAGCCAAAAAAGTGTCTACAAAAAGGTTAAAAATAAAAAAGATCTTAAGGAAATTGCATCTTCTTAGAAAAACATGTGTTCAAAAGAAATGATTCAAGAAGGGAATGTCACCAATGAACATGTTAATTTAAATATTGAACATGGACCCCTTCTAAATCAAGTTGTTGACCCAAAACTTATAAATCAATTTGTCAACCCCAAAATTTTAAATCAAGTTATTGACCCCAATGTGTGAATATTATATGAATGGTTGAAGTACTTGTATGGAACAAAAAATAATCATAATGGTCTCATGACACCTATTGCAAATAATCAAGTACCATCTCCACCTATAATAGAAAAAGAGATGAAATGTAATACAAATAAATTGTCCACAACACCTTCAATAGTTAATCGGGTTCCTTATATGGATTCTTTAGAGAGGTTTGTAGCCACAACACCTGAAAATTTCAATGCAGTGAGTCAAATGAGCTACATGCTCATGATTCAACATCAAGTCATGGTTTAGATCTATAAAAAATGTAGAATTTATCAAGAGTTGTATAGGGCCACATTGAAATAATGTAATCAAAGAGAAAAGGAAGGAAAGGTTCCCTATGTGATTGAGGTGAGAGATGGGGTTCCTATAGGAAGACATGTTGCAAGGTGGGCCACAATATTGGGGGTATAAGTGAGGTCACATTTGGATGTTAGCATTGAAACATTATCACAAAAAAAAAAATGCATGTAGATATTGTTATTCAAAAAATGGAAAACATGTTTAAGCTATTGGTGAGGTAGCATCATGTGAATGTTATAGATACAAAATCTGACAAATCATAAATAATTACAGGCATAAGTGTAAAAACATGATTCTTGAAGGAAAGGAAGAAAATTTAGCCTTGGATCCAAAGATTTGGAATGCATTAAAAGAGGGTATGTGTTATGTGGATTTTTTTAAAGAAGTAGCAGGGGAAAAAAGCAAGAAATTCCATAACATCTCAATGTGCTTTTGGAAGAGCAAGGGTGAGAGTAAGAAGAGAAATATTTGTAATTTTTTTAATTATGTACTTATTTTTTACCTTCTTCTACTTAACAAACATGATGGTGGTTTGGGTTTAATTGGCACTAAAATGGCATGATTTTTGAACAAATTTGGCCTTTTTCTAAGAGGAGCAACATGAAAGAGCACCTACAATATGTGAGATACATACATTGACAAAAGAAGATTTTATGAAGACTCAAATGATGCAAGACAAGAGAAAATTTCTTCCTCCAATTCATCAATAAAAATCCATGAATTAATGGTGTTACTTTGGAGTCCCTAAACATCCTTTTTCTATTGATTTGTTAATTAATTTTTTAGAAACATGTGTTTTGTTTTGTTTAATTTATAAGACATTTTTTCAATTTGTTGATACAACCTCACTATTTTATTTTATTTCACATCTGATTCTTGACACTTATGCTTCTTGGCTAACAAATACCTTGTTCCTTCTTGACTGAACTCCAAATGACTCATCCTCGTGCTCTTAAGACTTTGTTCCTTATTTATTAAGATAATTATAAATACTATTTGAATCCATCACACATTCTCTGATGAAGATTACAAACTCCCATCAAACCTATTGAGTATTGGCATATATCATGGAGTTAGGATTTTACTCTTCTTTCTTGGTAAAATCCCCAAAGAAGAGAATTATGCCATGAATCTACAGGAGAGGACAATGCGCAGTCCACTTTGGAAACATTTTTATATGGTCTTATTTTGGATCATTAAAGATCCTTGAGACTCTTAGATGTTTTTGCATCATTTATTTTCTAGAAGCAACAACATAATAGATCACCTACAACTTATGTGTTATGTCATCTGAAAAAGAAAATGTTATGCAAAATGAGATGATGAAAGGGAGGTCACAATATCCACCTTCAATAGATTCATATGCTAAAATCCAAGAACTATAATCACATGTTGCAAGATCAAATAATTGTGATTAATCAAGGGTTGTGGAATTTTTGTGAAAAAAAGAGGTATTATCATCTAAGATGACTAAAAAATGGGCGCACTTTCCTTCTTAGTTTCACAAATTATTAGTACGAGGAATAAAAAGACAAAGATCCTATTCCTTTAGAGGTAAAATTTAATAATTGTTACCATTATACATATATATTTATATATAGGAGCTAGATCATACTTGAATTTTCTTATTTGACTCGTTTTATGTTATTTATGATAAAATGAAATAATGAAAATCTCCAAAGATATAGGTGGAAAAAAGGAAGTATTTGTGATTAGATCTATATAATCCATGCTAATGGAGAGAAAAATAATTTTACAAGAAAAGATGGTACGATAAGTATATTGGACTTAATCATTTGTATATGGGTTTTTTTAGCTTATCATTTAATTCAAATATACCAATATTACATTTTTGTGCTGGTGTTCAAACAAAACTCAATATATATTGGGTGTAGACACAAAATTATGCACTTATTACTATTACATTATGCCTCTAATATGTCATTATATGCATGATTCCTAAGTAAGAAAAATAGACATTGATAACACTTGTTTTGCTTTACATTGACATTATTTTATCTTTCCATGCTTATGTCCTCCGATGTTATGGAATTATCCCTTTATTTAAATGGACATCACATAATGTTTTACTCAACTAACCATTTCCTAATATATCCTTAGATATTTTTGGACATAAGTTCCTACTAAGGGACGGTAATGCACCGATGCTATTTTCCCCTGTGGCACTTCGACCATTCACTTGGTTCTTATATTTTAAAAATGACCCATCACTTGTTTATCTTTTATAAATTTGTATTGATCACTTTGGGTTAGATTCTAGTGTTGTTAATGTCAAAATTCAAGCAAAGGAATAATTTATATACACAATGTAGTCACAAAATCATGCACTTTAGACATAATATATCCTAGTCTCATACTACTTATTTAGAAGGTTCTTATGTGAATAAATTACTAATTAACCCCATCTTTTGAACATCTCATTTTTTTATTTCGTCATTGTTGGCCTCTTGCACTCCATATGCCCGGTCGAGATGCTATCATCCCGCATCATTTTATCCTTGATTGGGGTGCCCAGATTAGTACTAGGGCACCCGTGGGTGCCCTGGTCCCACCATGGGCGCCCCGATCCTTCTAGAGATTTTCCACCTCCTTTTGGGCTCTTTCTAGCCATTTGGGATATTTATCTTTCTTATGGTCAGCCTTTTCCAGGTTAATTATGAAATTAGACCAAGATAACCCTATAAATATAAAGGTATGAGACCATAATGACAGACTGAGCATCACTTACTACTATCACTCCATCCAGATTTGAATCCATCTATTGCATTAGAGATCACTTGCATCCACATAACTCCATTATCATGGCACAAGGCTAGGAAATCTGCACCACACTTCATAGGGGGAGGGATTCTATTCCATTCCATGCACACATTATATTACATTTTAAACACATAGTTATTTCTCACTACTTCCCAAAGTGTGACTAACACAAAAGCAACCTAGGGCATGTTCACACACACTTGCACATAGAACTACATCGGTCCAGATGTAGTGCAATGCTCAGTTAGTAAGTCCACCATTGTGGTAGCTGAGGTCAGTATGATCCCTTCATATGCATTTATTTTTTAGGGTTTGATGCTTTTTGGGGGTCTTGCAGGTATTTCTTCCATATTGATTTATTAGCGAAATCTAGCACGGGACATTAAAGTTGATGCAAGGGTAACAACAAGGGTTTGGATCGATCATTTTCACTGGACACAGGCACACAAATTACATACCAGAGTGCCCATGCGCAGCACCCATCCTCCTCCGGGCACTCCAGTCGAGCTAGATCCTTCACTTCATCCTTTTAGGACTTCTGCATAGTCATTTGTGTTCTGTATTTTCCAATAATCTCTTCAACATTGTCCAACATGCATCTATATTTAGCCGAGTTATTTCCTCTTCCTTCTTTGCACATTAAAGTTAGCATTTCCTTTTACATAATTATTTAGCTTATTTACATCTTGCTTTACTACATTTATTTACTTTATTACACTTGTTCATATCTTAGATTAAATAATACCCTATACAACATATTAGTTAATTTTAGTTAATCATTTTGGTGAACCCGACTCGATCATTCACGCTTCTACCTTCTCCATCCCTAGGATTAAGTCATCATGAATATCGCAACCAATGACTATTTGCTTGAAAATTCTAATTTATTACATAAAGTACAACATTTTCTTGCCACTACTCACATTCGTGTTGACATGTACCTAGGCGTGGTACATCAAGCCTTTTCGACGCCTTTTCCTCACATATAGTATTTAAGTCTAGCCTTCCCTCTGATGTTCACACTTTTGATAATGACCCACCTTTACATATCATATCTCACATTTATAATGTCGTTGTTAAGTGTACTTTGATTGATAATAGATCTAGCTTAACTTGTGTCCTATGTCATTCCTTGAGGTTTTAGGTCTTACTAGCTCATGATGTCAGTCCATATAGTATTTCACTATGTGCTTATGATGGTTTTGTCCATCCTTTTCTTGGTCACGTTGCATTTCCTATCACTGTTGGTCCAAAGATTGTCCACACTATATTTTTGTTGTTGATTTCCCAGTCTCCTACAATTGTCTTTTGGGAAGGCCATGGCTTCATGTCATGCAAGCGGTCACATCCACTATACATAATTGTGTCAAATTATTACATGAGAACATGGAGCATACCATTTTTCGTGACCATGATCCATTTTAGTATTTTGATAGGGCTCCTAATACTAATCTTCCTATCCCACACATAGATATTATAGATGAGCCCCAACCTAGGGAAGAACCACCTCACTTACCACCACTTGATGGTGCCATTTGTGTGATAGATGCATTTTATTCTATGCCACCTACTACTACTATTGTTATGATTCCTTATTAGGGGCATGTCCACCTATGGACATCACTCTATCACATACACCTTCCCATGCACCACCTACCTTAGCACTCCCACCATTTACTTACACGCTCTTCATGAATGACTCATATTGAGAACATATTCCATTTGATCCTACATGCGATGACATTATATGTACACATGAGGTCCTAGATCACTTAGGGTTTATTTTTAGGACCTCTATCCTACATTACATGCTCCTCATCTTTATTATGGCTTTGTTAATATCATTATTGCTTATGGTTTACGCGTCTTTCATTTTACATTTTATCTCTCATGTACTACTCACTTGTCATCACTTACATTAGGATAATCATGGCTTGATTATATTGGAGGTACACTAGATCTAGATCATATAGACATTTCATTTCCTATGCCCTTTGGACGTGTTTTCATTTACAATAACTCTTTCCTAAGATACAATTTGAATCTTACTTGATAGTATGCAAATCGTGTCCAATTCCACCATTTACCAATGAGGAATATGTTATAGGAATGTACAACTTAAACATAAATGGCTCATTACTTAACCCACCCGATACTATTTCTTATCAAGTCACTAATGCAAACCCATTCGACTATGAACTAAACTAACAAAGAGCAATCATCTTCTAGATGACATTACATGATAGCCTATTTCACCATGCATACATTAAAGGGGCATAAAATTTCACATAGTCCCACCATCATCATATTAACATAGGTGCATTTCTCATCTTTTCATTACCATACGCTCATATTCTCACATAGGTATGTTCATCACACATTTTAGCAGATTCATTACATACGATGACACACTCTTGTGCTTTTGTTCACACTTGACTTTGAGGGGATCACTACACATGAACCCCATACAATGCACTATAGGGCATACACACCACATCTATTCATACATTACACATCATACACTATACATTCTACATTTCGTCTTCTTACAACATTTTTGAAATTTTTGCATTTATACATCATACATCATGCTAGTCGCCATTAGGCATACACATTCCCACCATCATCATACTAACATAGGTGCATTTCTCTACGCGTCTTACGTTCAACACTAATTATCCTACATACTACATCATTTATTTATCTACATACCATTCGTATTACACCGTGCATTTTCACACATATTCTACTAGTCTTCATCATATATGAGTCTAGCATAACATCATCTTATATACTACATTACTATTCCATCTCCATACATGCCATTTTACACATTCTACACCTCTTGTATTTACATTCTACATATCGCGTATTCACACGTTATATTCACCTTGCATTTTACACATTCTATGCATCTTGAATTTTCATTCTACACATAAAATACTTACACATTCCACTCATCACATGGTCGAATTTTCTCGTTACATAATACTACTACATTGTCTTCTACGTGCTACACTCATTACTGATGAAGCACTTTAGTTCCTCGGTCCATACTCGACTACCGAGGGTTTACAAATCAAATGGACCTTACATTCATCACACATTTTCTATTCGACCTTTCATCATGTGACTTTTATAGCTTAGTGACATATGCTTTAGGCTAAATCATCACCTATTCTATCATTTTGTAGTGGCATACACCTTAGGTTACTATTATCCCAATTTTTCCCCCAGTAAAATTGGTCAGCCATGACCCCACATAGAAGAAACCATAGAAATCACATTCAAATCCTACAATCAAGCAATAGAGGGACTCTCTGAATGGACTAGGCCTACAAAAGATCAAACGACCCCTTGCAAGAATAAATTCAAGAAATGGCCCCATAGAATGAGCCATGCTTCAAATCCAACAACAAGTTACAAGTGGGCTCTAAAATGGAATAGCAAGGTTGGGGAGAAGAAACAATGTCAAAGAACTAGAGGCTCAAAGGAAAAAAATAGCGAAGGCTCGAAGTCTTCGGGCTCACAAATGACTCAGAATGAGCCCAAAATTGGCTAAGTATAGAGAGTCAGCGGAGGCTGCCAAGTGTCCAAATGGCACACATTCAAAAGCGGGATTCTAGGGTAGAGACTCAAACTTGCACCAACCCTCCACATGGTCAATGGTCAAAAAGGTAAAAAGGAGAGCGGGCCCAAAATGACTAAGTATAGAGTGCAGGCGGAAGGTGCCACGTGTCTTAATGATGCTCCTTCAAAGGTAAAGTCCTGAAGTGGGTTTTCAAATGAGCGCGGGCTCGCCGCGTGTCCCAGGTCCAAAAAAGGACAGAGTTGGGGGTTGAATAGTCAAAATAGAGGTAGGCCCATGGAAGCCACCACATGTTAGTCTGGTGCTATTTCAAAAGTAAAATTTGGGGTGGGTTTCCAAACAAGTGCTAGGCCTCCACATGTCTAGGGTCAGACTTTTGGCCTTGCCGAGAAAAGAAACTCAGGTAGAATACAACGGAAAACTATAGAGCCCACAAAAGCCACCACATGTCATTTTGGCACTATTTTAGAAGCAAAAGGAAGGAGCCATATCTCCAAGATGCGCTAGGCCACCGGTGGACCTGTATGGACAGACTCTTTAAATATTGCACTCCTGTGACCCAAAACTTCAAATGGCCATATCTTTTGACTGGAAACTCAAATTTAGGCGGGAGAAGACTTTTTGGAAACATCTCTCGACACCCTCTATGCCATGGAAACATAAAATATCATTCTTAGCAGGATTTGGTGGGTGAAAATTGGAAAACGTCTTCCAGGCCATTAATGCAGAATCTGATTTCTTCAACTACTAGGCTAGATTTAATTTGATCCACTAGGAACCAGAATCGACAGATTGTAGGCAAATTTATAAGGGCATTGATTGATGGTGGTTGAAGCTTTCAAGGTAGGATTCAATTCATATCCCATGGTGGTTAAAGTAGGATTCAAATTTTCCCTCTCCTCTCTCTCATTCTTCCTATATATTGTAATGAAGGGGCATATTAAAGGGTTGATATTTTCTCTCCTGCCCCCCTTCTCTTTCTTATTTAGGGTAGAATGTGGAGTCTAAGCCTCCTCCCATGGCTCTTTAATGGCATTTTCTTGCCTCTTGCCCATTGATGATGTACCGTGTAACTTTTGGAGCAATAAATCTATTTTATGATGCATCTTTTCATCCTTGGCTCATTTTATTGTCTCTTCTTACCTCTCATTGTCGCAGGGTATACTGTGCATATTCTAATGTTTGTTGCAGATTTTGGGGCTGTGCTTAATGGTTTTGAAGTGTTTCTATGTGTGAAAACTATCTCTGGTCTATGGTGCATTCTATCCACCCTCTCCTCTACTCACCTCTCTCCACTTCAGGCTAGTCAAATCTGTGATTCAACCACTTCCTTTTCTAGTGTATCACCACTTAGTGTAGGATCTTTCACCCTCTCTCTCTTTGTGTCCCCTTGGAATGGTTAGATTAGGATAGAATAGGTTCTACCTACACTAGAGTAGCTTGTGGTAGGTAGATTAGGAAGCAAGAACTAGCTTTCTCCGGAGGTCCATCTCAAGTTTTACAAGTCCCACAGCTTGAGAGATGGTCCCATGTTGTGCAATCACACCGAATGCCCCACTCCACACCTAGGCATTCGAGGGTGTTGTGATTCTACACTAATAGTTACATCACCACTCCTCATCATTTTGTAGTGATATATGCTTAGGGATAAATCATGACTCATCCGTTCATCTTTAGTGATATATGATTAGGCTAAATCATCACTTGGACATTCATATAGTCGTGATATATGCTTCGGCTATAGGGTTCACACACACATCGCTACTAGGTCACATCTCATCACTACACTTACACATTCCTCACAACGCACGTTAGACATAACACACACTATTCAACCATTTCCTAATGACACACTCTCGTTTACGGTTCATTCTTGATTGCTAAGGGGGAAACAAAATGAACCTCATTGCATACATTTCCATTCACTCGGGGCCACACAACTCTTATCATTCCATTTCATCCATCCATGACATATTGCATATTATGGTTACTTTTATTCTTGTTTACTTTTTCTTGTTCATGGTCACTTTATTACACATGCTAGTTAGCTTACTTGTATGTCATTTATCTATACCATCCACACATGTGCATTCACACATTTTTCTAGTTGTGATCACAGATACATGTCTCTTACACACAGCATGGATGCTCACCTTCTACCCTTCCTACATTGGTCATTGGGGGCATCCACATTCGTCTCTTCCAGGTGTTATTGTTTCATTTTGTACTTAGCACTTTACATTACTTGGTTATACATGCTTTTAACATACTAGTTATCTTTCTAACATGCTAATGGGTGCTTCATGTGTAGAATTTTTATGTAGGGATATTGGTTTCCATACTTGTTTGTTACATTATATGTTATTGTTTGTTATTGTTTGTGGGTTGTGCCCTTTGTTTAGTGTGTACACTTGTTTTTTGTTTGCGGCCATGATGGCCTTGTGTGTCTTGCAACATCATGAGTTATGTCTTAGGTTTATAGCTCGATTTGTGTGGCTTAATTATCTTCTTACATGTTTACTACTTTGCTTGGTAGCTTACACATTGTTTCAATAGCTTACACATTGTTTTCTATATACATGTATGTTTACACTTGTCTTGGGATAGCCTTCTTATTTGTGCATGCCTTAGTTTTTACCAAGAACTTTCCAAGGTTACATCATGCATACGGTTGGCACTCTTTTGGGTGTGAAATCTCCTATCAAAATGTTGCATGCACCCCCAAAGAGGGGGGCCATCATTTATCATTTGGGTTTTTTACATACTAACACAGAGATTCTACACCATTTTGGTTCAATTATATTCAACAAGTGGGTTCAGACCTAGTCTACGAACCCCATACACAATAGCTTTTACAAGACATGGTGTCCTTAGCATTATGGGAAGCAATTACATGCTTAGAGGTTACAATGGGTGTGCCTCTCTACACTACTTTGGCCAATGGCATCAAATCACCCAAAAACAAGGACAATACAAAGATCTCTACACACACAATTCAGGGAAGTAGTTAGAGCTTAGAGGACATAAGCATTTCCTCCCTACACTTCTTCAGCATATGGCACGAGATCACCCAAAAACACGTAGTACATGATATCCTTCTACACTCTCTTTCTCGACATGGATCAGGTGCACATGTTCCATTTACATTTACATATTTTACATTTACATGCTTTCATATACATGTGTATTTTACATTGCGTTTTTACACATACATACATACATATTTGACTACTTGATCATTTTCTCCTTGCAGGTCCGGTCGTATGAGAAACAAGTAGTCAAATAGGGGCAACAACAACAACAATGCCATTAACAAAACACTCTACAACAACACACACTTTACTAAACATGCATGTTCATCACACACCGTAGGAGCTACACAAGTGTTCTACCCTAGGTTCACACTCATCACTTTTCATTTGCACATTTTTCATCTTTAGTTTCCACACTCCTCCATCTTTTTATCATTTCATTCTTTTCTAGTCCTTGACACACTCATAATAAACTCTTCATCGGTATTAGGTACATCTCTATCTACTTTATGTTACCAAGCTTTCCGCTCACCAACATAAAGTGGGGGAAAATTTAGTCACAAAATCATGCACTTTAGACATTATTTATCCCACTCTCATACTACTATTTAGAAGGTTCTTGCATGAATAAAGTGCTAATTAACACCCCCAGTTTTAGCCATATTATTTTATTTTATTTCATCATTTCCGACCTCTTACACCCGTATGCCTAGTCAGATTATGTCATCCCACATCATTTTAGCCTCGACTGGGCACCCAAATTAGTATTGGGGTGCCCATGGGCACGCTGTTGGTCCCACCATGGGTGCCTCGATCCTTCTAAAGCTTTCACTTTGTTTTGTGTTATTTATATCTATTTGGGATTTTTATCTTTCTTGTGATCGGCCTTATCGAGGTTAATTATGAAATTAGACCAAGAGAACCCTATAAATATAAAGTTATGATACCATAATGAGGGATTGAGCATCACCTACCACTATCACTCCATCTAGATTTGCATCCATCTATTGCATTGGAGATCACTTGCATCCACATAGCTCCATCATCAAGGCATAAGGATATGACATTTACATCACACTTCATATGGGGAGGGATTTTATTCCATTCCATGCCCACATTCTATTTACATTTTCTATAAATAGTTATTATTTTCTACTTTTAAAAGTGTGAATGGTGCAAGAGAAACCTATGGCATGTTCACACACACTTGTACACATAACTACATCAGATCTGAGATGTAGTGCAATGATGAGTTAGTAAGTCCACCATTGTGGCAACTGAGGTCAATTTGACCCCTTCATATGCATTTCTTTTTTTTTTAGGGTTTGATGCTTGTTTTGGGGTCTTGCAGTCTTTCTTCCATAATGAGTTATTGGCGACATCTAGCACGAGACATCAAAGTTGATGTGACAGACAATGAGGGTTTTGGATCACCTTTCGGCCTTGTGAAGATCAATTTCAGCTTTTGCATAGACCATGGTGTCGACATTACAAACTAGAGCGCCCGCAGTACCCCAGTCCTCCTCCAAGCACTCCAGTCTAGCTAGATCCTCCAATTCTATCCTTTTCAAGACTTTTGCATAGTCGTTCTTGCTCCTCTATTTTCCAATCATCTCTGCAACACTATCGACAAGCATCTATATTCAATTGAGTTTTTTCTCTTCCTTCTTTGCACATTAGGGTTAGCATTTCCTTTACTCGCATAATTATTTATCTTATTTACATACTAATTTTACTTGCATTTATTTACTTTATTACAACTATTCATAGCTTAGATTAACTAATCCCTTATACCACATATTAGTTAATTTTAGTTAATCACACAAGATACTAACTATTTTAAAGGGAAAATGGGTTGTTACTTATCTATCCACTACTTGTGTAAAAATGAGAAACTTAAGGACTGCATTTGAGTTGCATCATTCATTTGCATAGGAAGGGATAATTTTGAATTCCATACTATAAATCATTTTGGGAAAAATTAATATCTTCCTATCTTGGTACAGCTTGCACAAGGGAAATCTAGTTTCAAGGGACATAATTTCTATCACACACACCATAACTACATTGATTATAAAATGTCTTTAACACTTGATTACAATCACATTAGGGTGACCGCCGAGGTAATTTCACTCAAGCATATGCATATTTTATTTCGTCTAATGTGTTCTTGAGCCTTGTGCATGTAGTTAGGGTTTTTTTTACAAGTATAAGTGTTGTAGGGAAACCTAAAATGAAGTGGATGCCACATGATTGAAGTAAAGGAGACATTATAAGACACCTTTGAAAGAATCGGATATGTACCAATTAATAGGAAAATAACACCCAACTCGGATACTAGCACCCGAGATAATCCTATCCCCTTATGGGTGATATTTTTGGGATAACTTCCAGATAACTATTTTCCGGATGAATCATATACAATCCATACTTGATCCTATTTCCACCATTATTCCAGCCCAAATCCATTCCATACAACTATATACAAACTAAGTGATTTTTATCCCCTTGTTGGTTGCTCTTGCTTATCATTGTAATTCTTATATTGCATGTTTCTATATATATCTTGATTTAGTCTAGTATTCTCGATTAAGATTTAATATTTGTTAAATCATTTGGTGAACCCGATTATCAAATTGTGCACATCAGATCTATTTGTTTCATATCATGGCTAGGGCTTCTCATGAATTTACTATTGAAAATATTAATGACCTAAATACATACATTTTTACCATCCTAAAAATAGGGATCTCATGTTATATCTACTCGTTAAGAGGCACAACAATTATCTAAGTCAACCCCTCTAGTTAGTAATGTTATCCTCATAGAATCTCCCACATATTCTATTCCAATTTCTTCTCCCCCAACCAATATGGGGAATCCACCATCCATATTCCTATTCCCACACCTAACACTCACTTTTCTTCCCCTATCATTTCTCATATCCAACCTAGTACCTCTTTAGGAACCCATGCCTTAGAGTCCATGTAGCTCAAATTCATCAATTACAACACACCTTTTATTCTTCACCCCCTCTCTTGATTATTCACTTCTCCTACATAGTCCTCTTACACCTGAAGTTTCTTCTTACCCACTTCCCCCTAATTTTTTTTCACCCAAGTTTCCTCTTTTTGATAGTCATGGAGATCCACAAGAACATCTTAGATCATTTCATGTTGCATGCTTACTATACTTGTGATGATACATTATTGAAAAAAATAATTCCTAGGAGCTTACAAGAGTATATTTTACGATGGTTATATGATTTACCTCTACACTCTATTAGATCTTTCACTCCTCTAGAAAATATATTCTTGACACACTTTTCTATGAACATTAGAACTAAAATATCATATGCACAAATGGATAAAATGAAGAAAGGATCTAATGAACATCTTAGTGACTATGTTTTGCATTATAAGAATAATCTTACTAAAATGAACAATGTATTGGATGAATCAGAATTACAAGATCTATTTATCCAAATTCTCTCACCATCTCTAAAATAATGCATGGTCTTTGATTATTTTTTTATCATTTATGTCATACTCTTAAAGAACATGAACATAAGTTACTTTCTATGGGAAAGCTTAAGTATGGTGATAATACTTCCTATCAATCTAGTAACAAATTCCAAAGTAAATATACCTTTAAGAGAAAATCTAATGAGCCTAATCCTATTATTAATGTTGTATCTCAACCAAAAAAATCCAAATATAACCTACATGACACATTTTTACTAGATTTTCATATCCACCTCACATCTTGTTTCCTAAGCTCATTGAAAGCAATCTGATTTCTCTTCCATCCCCTCTTGAGCTAGATCCTAATTGTCCTTGTGGTAATAATTTTGATGAAAACACACACTATGATTATCATAGATGTAATGGAAATTCCATTGATATATTATTTAAGATTAGACATTTGATTCGGACTTGATTGATACTAATGAGCTTGAATTTCCTAAACCCACTATTTCTAAATCTACAAATGACAATGACAAACTCAAGATTTTCAATGATCCATTACCCAAACATGAAAAAGTGGTTCTTGAGTCTTCTTCTAATCATACTTATCATGTGGTTCCACCTCCATCATCTTTTGATCATCCTCTTGGATTTATTTTGTTACTATTGATATTCCCCCATCTATTATTACTTCACTAATACAAATTTGTATGCTTCTTTTTCATTGCATTGACTACACATTTATGCTTTTGTTGGTATTCATGTTGTTAAAAATGTTGTGGTGCATCCTAATTTCAAACGTAATACATGTTCATTATCTTTCCTATGAGCTATTAGATTTCCATTATCCTAGATAAACTTAGATCACCTACTTCTTGTGGGCATGTGGTTCTCCCAATCACTATTGAGCCTCTTATTATCTCTATTCCTTTCTCTGTTAGATCAAGGTGTTACACATTGGTACATGATATTAGGATTTCATTGTCTTAATGTTGTTAAATACATCCCATCCATAGTTCATTTATGTCTTAAGTTTGTACATGAGCATCATGTTGTCACTATTCAAGGCATCCCACCACGGACCCCTTTATATTTGGCACCTATCACCACCACATCTTCAATTTCTACTACCACTAGTGTACATATTGATGATGGTCCCATGAATTTGACATACACTACTACAATATCTAGATCTCCTACCACTCCTAGTGCTAGTTCCACATCTTCACCTAGATATCCTTCACCTATGATTTATGCTTCTAGACCACAACATATTCATCATTCTTATAGCCCATCTCATAGGAATAGCTCCCCACACAAGATACATGCTACACATGGTACATCTAGGCCCACTTCACGGTATCATTCTCCACATGCATGACATAATCCTACTCGCACGTCATGACACATGCACTTTCACATGACACTAGGTCCTTGGATCATGTTCACTTTCACATTAGTAGATAGTGGGCCCTCACCTCTATCCTCGTTAGATAGATAACTATGGAATTCACACTTAGGGGTATATAATTCACCCTTCTGCTACTGATGACATAATCTTGTTTTAGGTTCAAATATGACTCTCGAGGGTTCACTTGTATACATGAAACTCACTTTGCACACATACAAACTAGAGGCATCCTTAATTCCCTTCCATTAGTCATAGCATATCATATTCAAATAATACAAAAACATTTAGATTTGGAAATAATACAAAACATTAGCTTAGATCTTGGTTGGATGTATCTTTGTTTTCTTATACTATTCCATGTTGCATTTTACCTATCATGTTAGCTTGATTCATAGTATGTTATATCATTTTATATATACACATGTGTGTTCACATTGTGCTTTGAGGTGAATTTAGGATATACACAGGTTATCACAAGAATGCAAGATGTTTGACATTGTTCTCTACCAGTCCCATCAAGGCTCTAGGGGCATCTACCTTCCATACCTTTCCATATTTAGGTGTTATCATTGCATTAAATACTACTTTCATTTTTATTTCAATCATTTATGCACATTGTGACACATTATTCATTATTCTAACATGCTAATGGGTGCTTCATGTCTAAAATGTATCTTTTTGGATTACTTCCAACCATAGTTATCTTTTTGCTTGTGTCTTGTCTTTTATGATTGTGACTTGTTTTCTATTATTTGTGGGCTATTCCCTATGATTTCTTGATTGATTGTATGGACTTGACAACCTCAATTGGCTTGTGACATCTTGAGTGGTGTCCCATGTATTCTAGCGGATATTATGATGTCATCTTGATTTTTATTACATGTTTGACTTGTTTCTATTACATTATGTTATGATTGGTTATCACTAACACTTCTTAATAGTATTATTTCCATTGTTTTACATGTGCCATGTTTGTTACCATGCACATACTCTACTCTCCGTGTAATAATTCTTCTTGATTGTGTATATCAAATTCAAATCCTCTCATTTGGGTTGCACTCATATGGATCCATCTCACATACCCAAAAAGAGGGGTGACAACCATCAGGTGATTATTTCACCTGCTATAGTTTAGAAATCATATACAAAATGGTACAAAATAGAATTGGATAGAATAGGGACTCAAAAATGGTTCAAAATCAAACATAGGCCATAAAAATAGAGGGATGAAAGTTCTTAGAGTAGATAGTAATGATGGGAATTAGTGTCCCACCTAGGTAATTTTTACCTAGGGAAAATTAAATATTTGATAGCTAGCACAATTTCTCAATGAAAATTTTGTATAAACTCTAGCAACAAACATTCAAATCCAGTTTATTATCTAGAATGAAGGAAAAAAATCAATAATATGTTTCATTCTTTTTGTAAGGGAACTAAATTATTTTCTTTCTTAGTTCACATTTTTCCTACCTCTATCTAAATAAGGTGTGGCACCTAGGGCATATGCATGGAAAATGATATGTGTGGAAGAAGTGTCATCTGTGGTCAGTTACTTATTGGGTTGGTGACCATATGGAGTGACACTTATCCATGGGAAAGCATCATGGATGGAGGGTAAAGTTGACCACTCTCCTAACACTCTTCCTCTGGTGGCAGGATGCCTAAATCCTAAGAGTATTCACATAGGTTCGGGAATTGATCACTCCCAACCCATCCAACCATGTCTAAGGAAATAATACACAAGGATATTATAATATTTATCTCTCAACATTCAAGTGCACTCTATCCTTGATTCACTTGTTTATCTTACACATTTCTATTATGATTTTTCTAAGTTAAAGTTTAATTTTATATACTATGATCATTGACTATACTTTTTTTTTTTTGCATATTTGTCCTTATCTTGACAAAAGGAAACACAAATGGAACATGGAGCAATCTCAAGAACACAACACTCAGGAAAAGACAATATTTGGTTACAAATGTAGGTACCATTTTTCATTACATATACAAGTCCCCCTAGGGTTATTATTCCCTCTTAGACTCCATGATACAAATCCTACAATTTTCATTCAACATGGTATCCATTCAATATTCTTCATCTCTCGCATAAGATACAATTTTTCTATCTAAATATGCTAGTGAATATTCTTCACCAACATAAAGTGGGGGAAAATGTAGACACAAAATTATGGATTCATTACTATTACATCATGCCTATAGTATGTTGTTATATGCATGATTCCTTTGCAAAAAAACTTGACATTGATAGAGCTTAGAGTATAGTTCAAACTGCCATTACCCATATTTCATGTCATTGTTCTATGTTCCTTGCATAAAAATTCTGCCACTTTGCGATGCGTTGTCCAGTTTTATCTGCTTGTATGGGGCGTAAGAAAAAGTCAGAACCTGAATCTGTAGAGCTCCTCCTACGTAATGCTACTATCTCACAAGTGTTCCATGATTCATGTTGGTTATAATTCATTATAAAGTTTTGAGGTTTGATGAAGAACTGGTTGATGAATTCCTGTTAAATTTTGAAGCAACATGTTCAAAAATAGGGAGTAAAAGAGTTGAGATAAACAATCATATTATCGCTGCCATATCTCGGCCTCCCGATTTTGGACTAAAAATTGTTACTAATTCCCCATTGAAAGATTTAATACCATTATTTCATGATCAAGGGGAAGTTATGCCAAAAATAATCCTCACTCCCCAGGGTATTCAAAGATATTAAGTGAGAGTTTACTAGGTCACTTTGGAAAGAAGTAGCTAAATGGGTTAATAGATATTTTATCTATGATGGGAAGCCATCAGTACTCAGAGGTGATACATTGAAAATCCTGACTCATCTAAAGAAGGGTCACACAAACCCTGAACTTAGGGTTAATCTACCAGAATATCTTGATGAGGATGTTATAAAAGTGGGTCAAAAATACAAGAATGGATTTGGTAAAGCCGCCCTCAAACACCTAGGACTCATACAGTTGATATGTGCACATCATGTGTTTTACAAGCCTAAGAGGAAGATAGAAAAAATGAGTTCAAGGGAATTTTGAAACAAAAGAAAATTAATAAGGCTCATGCCCCAGTCTCTTCAATACCACCTCCAAGTGCCCAGCCTAAATTGGAGTCAACTCCTAAAATTTCGAATGAGGTATGAGAAGAATCTACAAGCTAGGACTCCCAGTCCTCTGACCCTCAAATTTCCAAGAAGAATGTTACCCCACATACATCATTGTTACTTCATCCAAACCCATAAGGTTTTTGCTTCTAATAAACTTGTAGTTCCTCAGTCTACACCATCCCCTATGGATTTCACCCCAATTATAGAAGAGATTATTGAAACTGATATTCCTTCTAGCTTGGAAAATCAGTCAAATGTTGATGAGTTTACAACAACAATTCCAGAGGAAAAGATTCCACATGATGATATGCCAGATGTTCTTGCAGCTCCAAACCGAGTCTAAAGCTTTGGAAATGCTTGCAGCACATAAATACAGATCATAGCTCTAGAAATTATTGCAATGGAGATTGGTGGTCAGGAACCGCATGGAGATGAAGTGCTAAGGCATTACTAGGATGAAATTACCTCTTTGAAAGAAAGGTTGAAAGGTATGGAAGATACTAATTTTTCTTTACAAACTGAATTTGTACAAAGAACTGTAGAGAAGGTTAAAGAAATTACTACTTTAAAGGTAGAAGTTGGTAGTCTCAAAAGACAAAGGAATATTGGTCTCAAAGCATGGAACGATTTATCTACTCATTTTGACCAATTATCTCTTCAAAATAAATAATTGGAAAAGGAAAATAAAAAAATTAGAGGAGAGATTGAGGCTAGTACAAGTGATAAAAAGAAGTTAGAATCTATTGTGGACTTTGTTTGTCTTATGGCTTGCAAAGTTCTAGCCTGTAGGAAACTCTCCTCTGTTTACAGTATGTTTATTCAAGAATATTTTTATGTTTGGAAATTGATGAGCATATATAGTAGAGAATCCTATGAGGCCCCATATGGAAAAAAATTCTTGGAAATCTATCAAAAGAGTACTCTGAGATTCAAAATCTATTGTGAGAATTTTACCTTCACAATATGCTAGTGACTAATGTTCCTGATTTCTTCATTAATTTGTTTGTGGGGAATTTCAATTAAAGGCTTTTCAATCATTACTCAGAAACCAAATTGTATGGGGTGAGTAAACATAACTTTTCAATCGACAACCCAAACTATAGGTTTCTACATCAGACCTACCCATCACAACGTTGTGTCTATGAAGAAATATTTCAGGTCTCTTTACTACTAGGATGGCATAGAAAGAATACTTCAAAGGCTTTAGCAAAATGTGTTCAAGATTTTGAGGTTTACAATCAACGAAATTTTAGTGAAGCACTACAAGCTTGTGATAAATGATGGGATACATTGAGCTTGTCATTGAAAAGAATGGAAGTGATCTCCCAAAACCTTAGTTGGAGCATGAGGAGGGGGATGCACTTGTTGAAATCATCTAGCAATTGTCAGAGAAAGGTGAAAAAGAGTACAATGATGAGTGGGTTAGAATGCAGGTGAGACCACCCCTTATCTTGAGTCCCATGACTACCTGGTAGAATAATGTTTCCCAATCTCATGATAGCTTTACAACATGGGAAGAGATTATCTTGGGCACTCAGGGGTGTAAGGGAACAAAGAAACAATATGTAGACCAATTCAAGGAATATGACATGGCACAACAACTTGGACAAAGAGCAAGGCAGAGATGAGTTTGCATGAGGACATACAAAAGGTAAAGTGTAGGGAGATGATGAGTGCATGAATTGACCTATTATATCATCTATATGGATATTGATTTATTCCTAAAAATGTTAATTTGTGCATGGGGGATGTTCTATATAGTTATATCCTAAGGTTGATGCATTTCTCTTGTTTTTGTTTCATGTGAACTCTTGACCATAGAAATTCCTACTAACTAGCTTCTATGAGTAATGTGATGACGTGTACAGGATAATAATGTGCATTTGCTGCCAATTTTGGGAAGTTATAATCAAGAAGGCTGAGTCTTTTTCCATCATGCCATCATGGATGATTTTCCCATAAACAACCTACCAACAAGGAACTTGTTTTTAGCTATATTACAGGATTCCATTAGCTTTAATGAGGTTGTTATTGGATAAATTCATTTCCTATAATCATGGCATGTTTTGTAACTAATTGGGTCTATAAAGACACCTTCTTGAAGACAATTTCATAGTAGTTGATGATAGTAATTTACAGACAACAGTTTTATATCAGTTGGTATTTACTTTCAGTCTCATACTAAAATATGTTTTGGAACTCATTTGAATCAATATAGTTAATGTTGTTTTGAATATATTTTGGTGTTAAGAGTACCTCAATCCCAAGGGAGAGCAAGGGCCCACTCAACCAAGGCAATTGGAGGATTGATGTTTCATGCATGATCATTATTTCTGATAAGTTCAAGTTTCAATGCTTTGATTTGAATGTTTATCTGAATGTAGTTACTTATTTCCTTACTTAGTATATTTCCTTACTATTATTTCAATTCGGTGTGTGCATTTCAATTTTAGTTAAATTATTTCCTTTGAAAGCATTTTTATTACAGCAATGTTGTTTCAGTAGCTTAAATGTATTTCCTTTCAGTAGTTTAGCATCGCATTCACTTTTCATAGATTAAAGGAAACAAGAGAACTAAAACCCCGAAGAAGAACTTCCACAACAACAATAGTTACATAAGACTTCATTACATACAACCTAAGACACAACCATGGTTTCATAATGACACCAAATATTGAATTTGTTGGTTAAATGGTTAGATATTATAATGACCCATCAGCAGTAAGGGGGTAAAACAAACAAAATTTCCAAAATTGACAGGGGCCTAGTCCCACCTTAAAAATGGAAAGTTTTAGTTTTTAATGTAGAAAGTTTCGGTTAGCTTCATTTTCACTCATATCACTACTTTTTCCACCCTCATAATATTTTAAGGTGGTTTTGTAGCTCAAAAAGGAAATAAACACCCCACAAGAATCTTGAAGCATCATTCTAATCATAATTGTGTCAAGGAGCAAGACAGGGCATATCAAGTCGCAATAATTGAAAGTCAAGAACATTGTAAGGCTAGAAAATAAGTTGAAGAGGATCAATAACTTCATTCCAATTCAATTCATGAAAATTATGGTCACCATACATATGATGAAAGTGATTCTCCATGCGTAAGGAAAGTGGGTATCTCGGCAATGCATTCCCCATGAAGTGTTTCTAAACAATTGATCCATCCCGATAAGGAGCTCAAATCTCACAATTCAGTAGAGGCATAATATGCGGTGTTTCATTACGAGTGTAAAAACAAGAACATGTGACTCATTCTCATTCATTCCTTTCAATTTCATCTAGGATTAATATTTCTATCAAGAAATTTTGCTTACTTCCATGAGAAACATGTGTATGAGTTGATATTATTCAAGAAGTGTTTGGAGCCAAGAAAGGAAAATGTATGATCTTCATTCAAAGAATCATAGTCATAAGAATGAGTAATATTCTCTATTTCATCCACTTATTAGAGATCACAAGCACTGAGAGGGGGGTGAATCAGTGTAGATTAAAAAAATTCACTTATTGCCAATTTTAAATCCTTTAAGTGATGTGTGGATTTAAACTATGAGAATTCAATCAAACATATGTCATGCACAATAACATTGAACACGAGAAAACCCACCTAAAACCATTATTTATATTACACAAAGCAAGGACTTGCAAGAATATTACACATCCTACAAGATTTTTTTAGTGAGGCTCCAACCCCACAAGGAGCACCAACCCCTTACACCTTTGTTGATATTACACACAACAAAGGACTCAAGTGAATATAACACATCACAAGATATTTATTTAGTAAGGCACCAACCCCACAAGGAGCACCAACCCCTAATATGCTAAGCTATAACTTAGACTTAATTTACATATACATTTTGATCATCTAGTTATAATAATTGCTTTTGCAATAGATTATGATCACCTTTTGTATATGTTTATGTTCTTCTTTTCACTCTCTTCTACTCATTTGATTCAATCCCTCTTGCTCAATCACTTTTCTTCCCTTATGCTTTTTTCATCTGATGAATATTTTCTTCATCAATCTACTCTCCTCTTTCCTCTCTCTTTTCTTTTGTCACTCTTTCTTAGCTTGATTGCATCGTATTCTCTCTTCTACAACTCTTCCTTATCTCAAATACTTATTTTCTTACTTGAGAAACTTTATCAAATGGCTCCAAGTTTGATATTTATTCACAATCGATCCCATTCTTCACTTGAATTACATGTTATGCACCTTCCTACTTGGTCACTTGAGAATTTGAACTAATAAATGCATGCAGCTGACTCCATATATTGTTCCTTTTGTATTCGGCTTGATTACACCACTTTCCATGCATTTCCAAAAGCTATTTATTATTCGTTTGCCAAAAATAGATTTTCCACATTTGTAACGTGACCCAAATGAGCGAGTTGTTTCCTTCTCCAATATTTTATTCTACCTTGAAGCTTGGGATCTCATAGAGAATGTAACTACATTTCCACAAAGTTAATACACATTAAATGTTGGCAGCTGGAATAGTAGTTTTCTTTGTTCTTCATGGAGATCAAGTTGTATCCTTAGCCGTAATCACCTGACAATAAATCACCATCAATTTTGGAGAACCAACTCTCACTTGTTCATGTTTAAATCAAATTGATTTCCTTCAACCCTTGTTCAATCCATATTCTATCATTTTGTGGCTTTCCTTAGCTCCTCTGACTTTCTTCTTTGTATCACGCTCTTTTCTTTGTCCTGCGACATCTCTTCCTTCATGGTGACTTTTTAGTTATCCACGGCTCTTCTATGCTTTATGTGACTTTTGCATTGTCTCACAATTATCCTCCTTGTTTTTTCCTTTCCGTGGCTTTTTTCAAAGTCCACAACTCTATCTCTTTTACTTGTGTCTTTTGTGGCCTTCCGTGGCTATCTTCTATACTTAGCAGCTTCTCTATTCCTTCGTGGTTGTTCTCTTTATCCGCAGCTTGCTTCGACTTCCTTACTTTCATGTTTTTCCTATCTCACATGCGGCTTGTCCTTTCACTCCATTTTGCTTTGTGGCTTCATCCCTTTATTCGTGGCACTCAATTACTCTCGCGATTTCTTCTAGAGCCCTGCTGCTGTCTCCAAACTTCGATGGCTACTCCAAGTCTTCGGAGAATATCTCCTCATGTCTACGACATGCAAAAATAATGACTAAGTCCCTTAGCACTTATCCTTATTCATCTTGAGCCTCTATGAGCTAACACTACCAATCAACCTTCATCTTTTCAACTTTCTCACTTTACCAATTCACTTCTTTTGCCATCAATACATCTTGACATCAACTGATCCATCTTGACATCAATGAAAACACATATGACATATGACAAAGGTCTAACACCACTCGGTAGTTTTTCTAAAAACTTACCTCAAACCTTGTGGTGTGATCATTTCCATCTCCCCATGTCATTCAAACCAGTGGCCACTTCTCAAGTATTATATTCAGGGGCCATCCCTTTCACCCATATATGAAGGCTTATTTCAGTAAGTGAAGGACAAACATCAAGAGGTTCAAGCATCATGGATCTAGTTTGTGATCACTAATGTCAATTGTGAAAGCCTAAGGAGCAAGAGAGTGATCCTCATTCTCACTATGAGACCAAGAAGGAATCATCATGAGTGATGCATGTAGTCATCTTAGGCTCACATTGGGAGGTCTCACAATAGTGTTCCTAAACACTCATTTGGCAGTCTAAAGTGTCTGTGCATCTTGTAGAAGGAGGAGATTATGATCACCATGCCTCAAATCAGCAAGTTCTTCATCATAATCAAATAATTCGACCACTTCTCTTTCTCTCTTCTCTCTCTCACTCTCCATACTCTAATTTTCAATCGAGAATGTAATTTTTCTATTTTTCCTATTCACTTAAGTGACAATAAAATATTTGTAAAATTTAAAATTACTCTCTCAAATTATAAGAGAGGTACTTAATTTGTCTCTTCTAAGGGCAATTGAAAAGTCACAAGTGATGGGACATGAAGAGTCATGTGGGGGGTAGATGAGAGGATAATTTGCAATGTTATAAATTGGAATGGATTCTCCATTCCAAAGGATCTTGAAAGTTATTTTTCCTGTAGAAATTTTGAATTGTTGTAAGTTGTGGATCTTTGTATCACCACTACACAAGAAATAAGATTTTCATTTCTTCCATTTCCTTTTCTTATGCTTTCCTTTATCCTCTCTTTATTCTGCAACTTTGCAAGCATAGTGATCTTGAATAACCAAGAAGTAACTTGTGTCCTTGATTGATGAATCTAAAGAACTGTGTGTCTCTATTTTGTTAGTCTTACTAATTGCTTACATTGTTGTTTAATTCTAATTGAATGTGGACCTACTCTAGTTATTATAAGTGAATTATGGTAGTGCCTACTCACAACAATAATCCCATCTTTCCTAATTTCCCCAACTCTCCTTTATCCCTCATCACTACTAATTCTTCCCTTGTACTCAATACAAGCACTCTCTGCCACAAGCTCAATAAAGTGTTCTTGTGTGATCTCTAGCCTATTGGCCACCCCACAAAATTAGGATAATTTAAATTCAATAATGGGATCCTACCCATACACAAGAAGAAGGGGTTTAGCCATGTGACCATTGGTGGAAACACATAATTTGCAACACAAAAATTATTTCACCAAAAAAATTGGTGACTTCACTAGGGAGAGATCTCATTGCGCACCTATAAAGATCTCTAAAAAACCAGATATTTACAAATCCATAGAAACTAAAAAATTGAAAAATACAAAAATATCATCCGAATGTTCAAAATCCTTGTTGCAATCCTTTTGAAAAATCTACACTTTTCCAGTTTCTTTCCTTTCTAAGTACTTGAGAAAAATTGGCAAAAAGAAGGTATACCCGAGCTGATCATACAAGTGGCATTATTGATCCAACATTTAAAGAAAAATTGTAGGTTGATTTCAGACTTCCTATTGTATAAGTAAGAAGAAAAGTTATTGGAAATCCTCTTGAAGATCATATTGAAGAACCAATAAAAACCCACTAGTCTTCATTCCATAACAAGAAGAAAGATAAGAATCTAATATGGCAGGACAAGTACCTGTTCCATGGGGAAAGAACACTGGTCCATTGGCTTTAACCCCTCCACTTCATGAACTTCCAAAAGGGTCAAGAAATAAATTTCCAAAATTCTATGGAGATGGAAATAATGACCAGATGATCATATCACAACTGTGGCATCCTTGTATTGCAACAAAAATATGTTACATTGTAGTTGTTCATATAAAATTACAAGATTCTATGACATAGTGGTTCTACTACTTTCCATCACACTCAATTTTAATTGGGATGATATAAAAATAATTTTGAAGAAAGATTCAAGAACTCCGAAGATGATCACACCCTCCTTAATCAACTTACTCGGATGAAGAAAGAACCGCAAGAGTCCATGAGAGACTTCATGGTAAAATTTAACAAGTTGATCAACAAGATTCCCACTTTGTTTCATATCCTAATGTAGATAAATTGAAACGGTTCTTCGTGGATACCCATTTTCCTAAAGTTAGTTTCATTCTACGGAGATTTCAACTAATAGATTTAGACAACGCTAAGGAAATTGACATCTAAGTGGAGGATGACCTTTTCTTGTCGAAAATATCAAGATGTTAGGAATTAATAATATCTAATTGGAATAATTCCTCGAGAATCACAATAATAAGAAGTATGAATAGAATTACGAAATGAAAAATGCACAACACGAAGACAATATTTAACGTGGTTCACCCAATGTGGGCTACATCCACCAAGAACACTTGCTCAGATTTTATTACAAGCCAACAGTCTTCACAATTACAATAATCAAATCTTGTTTGGAGCTGCGCTCAACAAACCCTCCCTAATTCACACTTAAATTCGCACACACTATTCACCTTCACAAAACACACTCATCTCAATCCTATTGTATGTCCATCTATTGATAAGTAAATCAATAGGTAGCCGAAGAGGTGGTTTTACAAAACAATGGGTACCAAAAAGCCATGGGCCCAAAAACAGCCCATAACGGTTTCCCATTACCCATGGGTTAATAAACCACCCATGAAAATTTGCTTGGGGCTTCACCCCAAACCCCCTTGACCCACTCATCGGCGGCGGGGGCCCACCATAAAAATATCCAAGTGTAACACATGGAAGGTGTACCAAAACTCTAACATGAAAATAGGCTCCACAAACATAACACAAGAACCATTCAATGAAGGATAAATCCCAAAGTTCCAAAGATGAGAGAGTTGATTCATTTTTACAGAAGTTGGCTAGTGACTTGACAATGTTGAAGGAAGTTTCTCAATGAGCATATCACCCAAACCGGAATAAGAATATGACTACAAGAGCACCCTAAAGGATTTCATTGGAAGATCCATTGGCTAATATAATATGTGATGCCAATGAAGATGAAGGAGAAGAAAATTTTGAATCGAAATTGAAGATGAAGGAGAAGAAGACTGTACTAGGATTAGGTACTATGAATTCACACTAGATGAAGAGATTGAAGAACCTATAGATATATACTCCTATGCAGTGTTCGATCGATCATAAATGGATAAAGTAGGATCTTTTTATGTTGTCTAATCCAAGCAATTGAATCCTCAAAAGTGACTCTACAAAAAAACAATGAAAGGAGGATCATCAAAGTATTCTTCCATAGGTTTAGTTGAGAAGAAACATGAGACTAATTCAACCAAGAATCCTTCGCATCTTCAGGTAAGTCTCATTCAACTTCCTTTGAAAAATTAGTTTTTGTTGATCCTAAGAATACCCATGTCAAGGCTTCCATAGTCCCCGATGTTCCTAACACTTCCTCATCCTTTCATATCATTGACCATTGCAAAAATATAAAGTTCAAATTTCGAGTATGAGTACTTGAAAACCCATCCTAAGCAATTTGATAGGATTTTTCAGTATATCAAAGGAAGTATTTCTATTTCATGTTCTAAAAATGTCACTATCAAAGAAATACCTCATGCATCTCATTTCGCTCCATCTCTGAACTTTCTCACTTCCACACCCTCCACCTCTAGGAAGGTAGAACCTTTCGTGTATCTTTTGGTCAATGGGTACAATCTAAATAATTACATCGACCCGTGCTTTAGATAACGTCATGCCTACAAAAGTGGCTAAATCTCTCTCTCTCTCTCTCTCTCTCTCTCTCTCTCTCTCTCTACCTCTAGAAATTACTTCTCCATGGAAATGAAATAATTTCCTCTTATTTTCTAGGTCAAGGATGCTTAGGTGGCATTGGCATATTTCCTTGACAAGAAGATCATGATGAGAATACTTGTAGCAAACATGCCCGCCTCATATGGTATGTTGTTGGGTCGAAGATTTTGTTAAGATGTTGGTGGAGATATGTAGTTGGATTATTCGCATGCCACCATTCCAGTCAACGGTAAAGTAAAGAAACTTCTTCCCATCAGGAAAATGAAATATATTGTTCAAATACTAGATGACCCAATGACAGATATCCTATGTCAAAATTCAAAGTCTTATAAAATTTTCATGACTTTTAAGGAAGATGTTGAGCTTCCCATGTTGGTGGAAGAGTATCCAAGCATCACAAATACAATCAAAGAACATCATGATGACTTGATGGAATCAAAATTTGAAAGTATATACTTCCCATGGGATGTGAGCATGAATGCAATTTCTGCATTGGATGTTGATGATGGTCATGAGAGTATTAACTCAGAAAAAGCAATCTCGAAGTGATGAGAAATGCGGATCAAGGAGTGATTCCCAAAAACTTCGTTTAGGGTGATTTAAATGTTTCAAACCATGCTCTCAACATTTTGCATGAGGTTCTATTCAATGAGTGTGCTTATGAATATGAAGACTTCTCTTTCTTATTGGAAGAGGATGATAAGAGATATGAGAATGAAAAGATGTTTTAGCCTCTTGAATCTGAACCTATTCAAGGAGATGATGATTTCATCATGGAAATGGACTCCTTAGTTCTTGGTGGTCAAGATTGGGAAGATGACAATATAAATATTTCAGCTCCAATATTTGTGCTCATTCCCCTTTCATGAAAATGGAGACATTATCAACAAAAATGGATAGATGAAATGGTGCTTGATCCCAAGGCTGATTTTGTTCAAAATGAAAATATTCTCAATGGGATATAATCTTTCAGTGTTCACTCTACTCAAGAGAAGGATGCTCTTAGCATGAAGATGAATTTTGAGGTTCAAAATGGCCAAGTTGAACAAGGTGATGGTTTTCATTCTTCACATCCAACCTTGTGCTCATTTTCTTTTCAAGATAATAAAACACTATGCACATCACATCATAATGGGAAATATGTCAAGATTGAACCAGTAAGCATGAAAGAAGATTTCTTGGATCAAGTGAAAAATAAAGAACATCAAGAAGTTAGTGTTATTTTTGAAGCTTCCAAAACATTTACTTTGATAATCAACCCATGGAAGTGGTGGTCATGAAGCAGATAAAATGAAGAACAAATGTCTATCAAATTACATAGGCCTTGGTATGAAAATGATAAGCCAAGTGTGATCAAGACTCTTCTTCACAACAACGATGGAAAATCAAGAAATTGGAATGAACTTGGGAGTCAATGAGAAGATGGAAAGAATGTGTCAAAGAAACAAAGGAAATGAACTGAATAAGTGGGTCATAAATTGCAATAACAATCATGCTAGATTTATCAAGAAGTTGAGGAAAGGTTCATATTTTAGTGATCATGTCAATGGATTTTTGGAAGAAATACATTCGGTGATACTCGTATATGTGTAAGCACTCGGTTTGATTTGGCACTTCAATGATAAATTGGGATATAACCCATGTACATAAGTGATTTAGTATTTTCCCTTTTTTGTGTGTTTCCTTCTCATTTTGTGTTTCCCTTTCATGTTGTGTGTTTTTTTTATTGTGTGTGTGTTTGTGTTTAATAAGGGAAGTTTCATTGTGTGTCTCTATGGTGACTCTACACCAAATGGATAAGGCACTGATCCACATAATGTCTTGAGATTATGGAGTTCCTACTTGTCCTATCCTCACCGTGTTCAATCCAGAGCAATTCCTCAACATAGAGCTAAATGTTGTCATATAAAAATTTTAGCATTAAAATTCAAAAAAATTGTCATGACAACCTAGTCCTCACTTGAAAATCCCCCTCCCATTCAATGTAAACATATCCTATGACTAACTCGGTCATTGTTTTAACCTCAAAATTTCTAGGAGGAATTTGATAATGTTATTTTAAATTGTGTTTCATATGCAGGGAAATGATTAATGGATTCATTCAAGACCATTCGAAAGGAATTGTTCCAAAGGCCTATTTTTAGGCTTTTTCACACTGGTGGACACCCCTCGGAAGTTGAATATTGAAGTACAAAGCTCATAGGAGCTATGAAGAGGAGATATGATATGTATGGAAGCTATTTATGAATATTTAGGCAATATTTAGAGGTTTAGGCACAGTTTGTGCAACAATGCATTTTTCGGGAGTAAGGAGTAAGTTGTAAAAACTTGAACCTGAACTTCACCAAATGATTTTGGGAAGTATATAAGGAGTTAAATATAAATAAAATAGTATTTAAAATATTAATTAATTATATACATGGTGGAGTCTTCAATTTTGTTCCAAGACCTAAGCGCTTCTCAAGGAAACTTAATGCGGGCGAAAACACCTTGCTTTCTTGAAGAAAAAGGGGCCAATTTTTTAATATGAAAGATGAATTGAAGTCTTTACCTAACCCATTATTATTGATATGGTCTTGGGAGTCAAAATAATATAAAATTTCATGTGAAAATACCATCTGGAGCTCCGGGAATTGTCTCGTCAAGTTCTCTCTTGTGTGAAACATGCTTCTCGTACTTAGTCATTTTTATAAGTGACACATGTCACCTTTTGGATTCATGGCACAATTTTGTGTCCCTCTTGTCCATTTACAAAGGGTAAATAAGGGACACAAAAAATTTCCCCACATCATCCTACCTCTCTTGTCCTCCATATGACCTAGCTCGGCCCGCCATTGCGTGTCAAACTAAACTCATCTCCCTCTCCCAGTACCATGCGGTAACACTTTTCATCATCTAGTCAGGGTGAATTTTCTTGTCCCCCTTGTCACTATTACCAAAGGGACATAGGGGACACAAAAATTTACCCCATCCTATCCCCTCCTCAAGTTCTCCATGTGACCTGCTTGATGCTCCTAGGTGTTAAGGCATGTTTTCTTCATCTCTCCCATCTTACACCTTACAGTAACACTTGTCATGATCTGCTTGAGGCACACTTTTTGTACTCCTTTTTCCCATTCCCAAGGGGACACAAAAATATTCTCCATATTTAAGCCTTAAAACCCAGTTTTAAATCACAAGCAAATTTCTCACCTGTGAGGAAAAAGTAGTTACGGAGGTAACTTAGAAACCTAGTAACTTATTTCCAAGTTCATTTCTTCACACAGTTTGACCTTGCCTCCATTTTTGAAGTTGTGAAACCTGAAAAAACATCAGACCACAATATTCATGTTGTCCAACATGTTCAAGACTAGTCATGACTGTGAAAATGGAGCTTTTCCCATGACGCCTCAACCAAAAAAATAATCGGACCAAGCTTTTCACTAATTTTTTTCTCCCAAGAAAATTTTGATCACTCGAGCTTGAAGACTCAATTAATAGTTGTCATCACAACAAAAGGTCTAAAATACTCCATCCAAAAAAATATTTGTTATTTAAAATAGTTCCAAAGGTGGATCATGACAAAAATTAGAGCATGAGGTCCCTGGTGCATAGCCGAATCTAATAATGGTGTTTTTATTGCAAATTGATGGCACAATGACTAGTTACTAAAAATAGCATATGATCTATTCCATAACATGGTAAAAATATTTTAAAAACTCTCAAAATTAAAATCTCCAGATTACTCGGTACATCCGAATTAATATAAAATGGCAAGTAGGGTGAAATAGATAAAATTTCCCAAAATAATAGGTCTTGGTCCCACCTGCCAAAAATGGAAAGTTTCAGTTTTCAATGAAAAAATTTATAGTTGGCTCCGTTTTTCACTCATATTTTTTATTTTTTTCATCCTTACAAGACTTTAAAGTGGTTTTATATCTCAAAAAAGGAAATAAAACCCCCATGATGATCCTAAAGCATTATTTTGATTATAATTGTGTCGAGGAACAAGATAGGGCATCTCAGGCACAACATGTGATTCATGAAAATTATAAGGCTAGAAAATAAGCTGAAGAGGATTGGGAACTTCATTAAAATTCAATTCATCAAAATGATGGTTACCATATGCATGAGAAGGATACTTCATGCATAAGTAAATTTGGCATCTCGGCATGCATTCCTCGTGAAGTGTTTCTAAACACTTGATCCATGCCCGATAAGTAGGTCACATCTTGCAAGTTAGTAGAGGTAGAATTTATAGTGTTTTTGACTAACTAAAATGTGGTAAAATGGTAGTTAATCTAACTAGGAACAATAGTAAATAATAGCTAAATGAATAAAGGAAAATGACCCAAACAACTAGGCTAATGAAAATAGAAACCCTAATATGCAAAGAAGGGTTAGAAGGAGCTTAGCTAATTTGGTGAGTTTGTTGGACTATGTTGCGAGAGATGAAGGGAGAAACATGAGGAGGAAATGATAATGTCGAGGTCTAGAAACTTGCAGATCTAGGAAATCTAAGTGGACTAGGGTGCCTAGATAGGTTCGGGGGTGCCTGTGGGTGCCCTAGTCTAAGATATGGACACCCTGGTTTGTGAAAAGGCTCTGTAACCTTCCTCTGAGGTGTCATTTGATGGTTTCCTACCTTTTCTTCATGTCACACTAGCTTTATTGGACAATCGCGGTATGTCGTTGGAAATCTAGAATGAAAATAAGACCTACAAAACCCTAAGATGAGCATCAAACCCCTAAAAATAGAAATATGCATATGAAGGGTTCAAACTATCCTCATCTACCAAAATGGTGGACTTACTAACTGAGTGTTGCACTACATTTCGACTCAATGTAGTTCTATGTGCTTGTGTGTACAATCATGCCCTAGGTTCTCTTGTGCCGATCACACTTTTTGAAAATAGCGAGCAATAACTATGTGTAGAAATGTAGTATAATGGTGGATGGAATATAATAAAATTCCCTCTTATGCTTGTGTGTTGTAGATGATCCACCTTATTCCTTATGATGTAGCTAGATGGATGTAAATGAGCTCTATATGCCTTAGATGGATGCAACTCGGGTGGATGATAGTAGTGACTAGTGTTTGGTCCCTCATTATGATTGCATAACTTTATATTTATGAGGTTCTCTTGTTCTAATTTCGTAATTAACCCCGAAAATGTCGACCATAATAAATATGAAATGTTCAAATGGATAGAAAGTGCCTAGAAAGTGGTGGAAAAGTGGGAAAGGATCGGGGTGCCCCGATTGGGACCAAGATGCATGTGGGTCCCCTAAGATGCAATCATGGGCGCCTAGTCACGGCTAAAATGATGCAAAACAAAAAAAAAAAAAAGCAGGTAAGTAGGTGTTGAAGGTCGGTAATGATGACAAAAAGCAAAGTAAAATGGACAAGAGATGAGGGTTAATTAGTACTTTCTTTTATGAATACTAGTGTGAGACTAGGACTAAATAATGACTAAAGTGCATGATTTTGTGTCTACGGTTTTAGTGCAAATATACGAGATAAGAACATGGGACTCATTCTCATTCATTCCTTCAAGTTCCATCATGGATCAATCTTGCTATCAAGAAAGGTCACCTACTTCCATGAGAAACATGTGCACAAGAGGTGTATGAGTTGATCTCATTGAAGTGTTCTGGAGCCAAGAAAGGAAAAGGTATGATCTTTGTTCAAAGCACCATAGTCATAAGAATGATAAATCAGCTCTATTCCATCCACTTGGTAGTGTTCCTAAACACTCACCTCAAACCTTGTGATGTGATCATTGCCATTTCCTTAATTCATTCCAATCGGTGGTCACTTCTAGAAATTTTATTTAGGAGCCATCTCTTTCACTAGCATAGGAAGGCTTATTTCGTAAGTGAAGGAAATACATTAAGAGGTTCAAGCATCATGGAGCTGGTTTGTGATCACTAATGTCAGGTTTAAAAGCCTAAGGATCAAGAGAGGGATCTTCAATCTCACTTTGTGGGACCAAGAAGGAATCATCATGAGTGATGCCCATAGTCATCTCAGGATCACATCAAGAGGTCTCACAACAGTGTTTCTAAACACTCATTCGGTAGTCTGAAGTGTCTATACATCTTGCAAAAGGAGGATATTGTGATCATCATGCCTCAAATCAAAAAGTTCTTCATTAACAATAGATTAATGAACCCCTTCTCTCTCTTCTCACTCTCACTCTCCATACTCTTTTTCAATTGAAAATGTACTTTTCTATTGTGTCCTATTCACTTAAGTGACAATGAAATATTTTTAAAATGTAAAATTACTCTTTCAAATTATAAGAGAGATAATTAATTTGTCTCTTCTAAGGTAAATTAAAGAGTCTTGGTCCCTCATTATGGTTGCATAACTTTATATTTATGAGGTTCTCTTGTTCTAGTTTCGTAATTAACCACGAAAATGTCAACCATAATAAATATGAAATGTTCAAATGGATAGAAAGTGCCTAGAAAGTGGTGGAAAAGTGGGAAAAGGATCAGGGTGCCCCGATTGGGACCAAGACGCATGTGGGTGTCCTAGTACAATCATGGGCGCCCTAGTCACGGCTAAAATGATGCAAAACAAAAAAATTGGGTGAGTAGGTGTTGAAGTTCGGTAATGACGACAGAAAGCAAAGTAAAATGGACAAGAGATGAGGGTTAATTAGTACTTTCTTCACTCAAAACCATATGAATACTAGTGTGAGACTGGGACTAAATAATGTCTAAAGTGCATGATTTTGTGTCTACGAGTTTTAGTGCGTATACGGATAAGAACATGGGACTCATTCTCATTCATTCCTTCAAGTTCCATCCAGGATCAATCTTGTTATCAAGAAATGTCACCTACTTCCATGAGAAACATGTGCATAGGAGGTGTATGAGTTGATCTCATTCAAGAAGTGTTATGGAGCCAAGAAAGGAAAAGGTATGATCTTTGTTCAAAGCATCATAGTCATAAGAATGATAAATCAACTCTATTCCATCCACTTGGTAGTGTTTCTAAACACTCACCTCAAACCTTGTAATGTGATCATTGCCATTTCCTTAATTCATTCCAATCAAGGGGTCACTTCTAGAGAATTTTATTTAGGAGCCATCTCTTTCACCCGCATAGGAAGGCTTATTTCAGTAAGTGAAGGACATACATTAAGAGGTTCAAGCATCATGGAGCTGGTTTGTGATCACTAATGTCAAGTTTAAAAGCCTAAGGATCAAGAGAGGGATCCTCAATCTCACTGTGGGACCAAGAAGGAATCATCATGAGTGATTCCCATAGTCATCTCAGGATCACATCAAGAGGTCTAACAATAGTGTTCCTAAACACTCATTCGGTAGTATGAAGTGTCCACACATCTTGCAAAAGGAGGAGATTTTGATCATCATGCCTCAAATCATAAAGTTCTTCATTAACAATAGATCAATGAACCCCTTCTCTCTCTTCTCACTCTCACTCTCCATACTCTTTTTTTCAATCAAACATGTACTTTTCTATTGTGTCCTATTCACTTAAGTGACAATGACATATTTTTAAAATGTAAAATTACTCTTTCAAATTATAAGAGAGATAATTAATTTGTCTCTTCTAAGGTAAATTGAAAATTCACAAGTGATGGGACATGAAGAGTCATGTGGGGGTAGATGAGAGGACAATTTTCAATTCTATAAATTGGAATGGCATCTCCATTCCAAAGGATCTTGAAAGTTGGTTTTTCATAGAAATTTTGGATCTTTGTATCACTACTACACAAGGAATAAGAGTTGTATTTATTCAATTTTCTTTGCTTACGCTTTCTTCTATTCTCTCTCTATTCTGCAACTTTGCAAGCATAGTGATCTTAAATAACCAAGAAGGAACTTGGTGTCCTTGATTGATGAATCTAAAGAATTATGTGTCTCTAGTTTGTTAGTCTTGCTAATTGCTTACATTGTTGTTTTCTTCTAATTAAATGTGGACCTACTCTGGTTATTATGTGTGAACTCTGCTAGTGCCTACTCACAATAATAATCCCCTCTTTCCTAATTTCCCCAACTCTCCTTTATCCCTCATTGATGAAAATTATTCCCTTATACTCCTTACAAGCACTTTGCCACAGTTCAATAAAGTGTTCATGTGTGATCCCCGGCCTATAGGCCACCCCAAAGAATTAGGATAGTTTACATTCAATTATGGGAGCCTCCCCGTGAAAAATAAGGAGGGGCTTAGCCCCGAGACCATTGGTGGAAATATGTAATTTGCAACACGACAAATTATTTCACCAACAGTTTTATAAATTTGTATTGATCACTTTAGGTAGGCTTATAGTGTTGTTAATGTTGAAATTCAAGCAAAGGAATCACATATATACACAACCTACTAATTATTCGAATGGGAAACTAGGCTATTACTATATATCCACTACTTTGGAAAAAATGAGTAAATTAAGGACCACATTTGGGTTGCATGAGTCATTGCATAGAAGAGAAATTTTTGAAAATCCATCGCACAAATTTTCTTGGGGTAAAGTAGTTGTAGCATGTTATCTTGGTGCAACTTGTATGCAAGAACAATCTAGTTTCAAGGACACGATTTTTATCACTCACTCACACACACACACACACACACACACACACACACACACACACACACACACACACACAAAAAAAAAACTATATTGATTCTGAAATATAGTGCAACGCTTGGTGATAATCACTTTGGGGTGACTATCGAGGTCATTTTGACCAAAGAATATGCTTCTTTTATTTAGTATAATGTGTGCTTGAGCCTTGTGCAGGTAGTTAGGGTTTGTTTTGTAGGTATATGTGCAATAGGAGGACCTAAAATGAATTGAATGTGACACAAAGCAAAGTGAAGGTGACATTATCGGACATTGAAAGAATAAAATTTTCACCCATTAATAAGACATTAACACCCAACTCAAACACTATCACCCAGGGTGATCCTATCCCCTTCTCGTGTGGTACCGTCTGCAGGATAACTTTTAGATCACTATTTTCCAGATGAAGCATATATAGTCTAGACTAATCCTATTTCCACCACCATTCCAGCCCAAATCTATTCCAAACAACCAAATATCAACTAAGTCACTCTTATCCTCTTGTTGGTTGCACTTGCTTACCATTGTATGTGTTATATTACATGTTTCTGATATATATCTAATTTAGTCCAATCCTCTTATTAAGATTAATTTTTTGTTAAATTAGTGGGTGTCAAAGTGGAAAGGATAGATTCAATCACATCAAAATTTTTAGGACATGGAAGGATGCATTCAATTAAGACATGTCATGAGAGAGGATTGCTCCAAATGATGTCAATGTTCATGTACTAAAAGTGTTGATAGATGTTCCTCTTCCTTACAAGGACAAGCTAGATGATTGCACTAATTTATCTCAAAAACAATATTCCTTTTTAAATGGCCAATAGAGTTATTGCGCAAGTGTTTTATATAAGAATTCTAAAAATAGCTCATGAATTTGAGACAGGGACTAAAAGATTGCTCTGTTTAACTTCTTTATATTTAATAAACTACAAATGTTATGTTTCTTAGCAAAACTAATTTGTGTCTAGTGGTTTCATATAGCTTTCATGTGGAAGCATTTTTGGACATATATTAAATTATTTTTGATATTCTACAAAGAATCCATGTCATGCTTTTTCTTGCTAGGTGTTATGCATTCTCTTTGTATCTCGTGGATTTGATTGTATTAATTTCTTCAATTATTATACTTGTGTTTTTTATTTTTAGAGGATGGTGAAAATTATGAGCCTGTTAAAGGAAGTGATTTTGTAGTCACTTGAGTTGCATTTCAAGACAATTCATCCAAATACTACATCAACAACCGAGGGAGTAATTTTACGAAGTTATGAAGAAATTGAGAGCAAAAGGAGTAGAATTGGACAACAATCATTTTCTCAGTCTACATGTTTAGTTTTATTTTTGGTAAATTTATTATGACACAACCTAACAAGGATGAGATTTAGTCCTAAAACCATGCATACTATATAAATCTTTATTGGATTTTTTTATATCATTTTTATTTCTTACCAATTTATAAGTGAAATTACATTTATTAGTGTATTGATATTATGATTGAGTAGTGATATTTATATTTGGATATTGCATGATGAAGATGAAGGTAGTGGAGAGGGAGGTGAAGATCTAAGTACATCATGGAAAAGAGTTGAAGAAGTTATTGGAAAGAAAATATGGGTTAGAAGGTGATAATGGGGAAAAATGTATGCTTTTCCACTCTTCCTATAATTATGTTTTGATCATCCTTCCCAAGATTTAAGAATTAGCATTGTGCATTTTACTATTTTATTCCAACTTGCTCAAACATTGATGATGTAGAGGTGTTTTTTCAAATGAAAAAATTTGGTTAGAAACACATAAACCTTAAGTTGATTATACTTTGTCTCCAAAATAGGGTACCAAGGGTTTGAATCCTTCTTAGTGCTTCACAAGAGTCAATATGCAAATATTAGGTCTCAATGAGTTAGATAAAGCTTTAAAAGATAATCTTTCAAATGAAAAGGAGTATCTAAACCATACTCAAACTAGTATATTTATATATATATTCTACCTCAATGATAGTTTCAATACAATACAAATTTTATAAGGTTTCAATACAATTTTACATATTACATGATACATCATACAATTTTGTAGGTGTGTAATATTTAATGGTTTTTAGTGAACTATGATGCTTCTTTGATTGACTCGGTGCTTATGTGATAGAATCTAATGCTCCTTAGCTGAACTATGATGTTTGAATGATAGACTATAGTGCTCTTTAGATGAAATCTAGTGCTTGATTGATAGATTTTGGCACTCCTCAGATGAACTCGCACTTCGAATGATAGACTCGACACTCCTCGGATGAACTTTGGTGCCCAAGTGATAGAATCTTATGCTCCTCATATAAAATTTGATGCTCGGTTAATAGACTTAGGAGATGATTAACTCCCATCCTAGGTTGTTGTAACTTAAATTCAAGATTGAACTAGTATTTATGCATGCTTTAACCCTTTTAGACCTAATTTTGTATACAAAATTGATGTTTGGCCTATTTATCAGGCCAAAACATCTAAAAACAAAAGGTTAGCTTTGATGCTTCTAAGAAACCATTATATTACTTTATATTCTACTTTCAAGTTACTAATAAGTACAATGTCAACTTTTATACAAAATATTGGGAAAATAATGTAGGTAAAAAGGAGTAAAAAATAGGCCATTTTGGGACTCATCATCTCTCCCACACCCAAACTCTTGCAAGTCACTTTACAAGCTATTTCCATTATCTTTCTTCATTACGAAGTTTCATCAAATCGTTATCGAAAGATATATTGGCCAAAATATTTATAGCTTATGTACCCTTTATGTTTTCTAATTTTATGCTCCCATATATAGACTTCAACTAAACCTTGGTCTCTTCATTGTTTCCAATCTGATGTAGGATATAAGAGTATGGGGGCCTATACCTCATTACTATCCATTCTTTCACAAATTCTCTCATGCAATGCATGATGGATCTTGTTGTATTGGCTATCTATGTTAGAGTAGTATGGGAAACAAATTATCTTCTCATCATGTAAAACTCCATACAATCCCATCTCACTATACAAAATGAGAATGCAACAGTGAATTTCTCGTATAAAAAAATGTTAAAATTCCGAGAAAGTGCACCTTCCATATGAATAAAATATTGTTTTGCTACACTTCCACTATAGATTAATTGTGAAATGTTCTAATAAAATATTTGGGCTTGGGATAATTAGACCTCATTAGTAATTTGATGCCTCTCTCTAAACTACTGAAAGATTCTAATTCCTTCCTCCATAGGATTTTATTTTGAAAAAGTGATATAAAATCTCTTATCTTTACCTCTCTATATCATAAATTAGTGAAATGTTGTTACCCGAAAGGTAACCATGCAAGAAGAACTCACATAATTGATTATGTTGCTCTATTGTGTTGGTAAAGTATGCTTTCAAGAATTGTACTTCAGTTTCCAGCTCATGAGGTAATTTTTGGAAAATTCTTAACATTTTCCACCTGCAAAATTTTCTTTTAGAAACAAATGATAGACTACAAATGGTTTTCTATAGACTTCCAATGCTTCTCTATACTGACAAACAAGAGATAATCCTTCTGCTAATTCTTTATTTTCTCGTTGGGCCTTTTTCAATTCTCTTCTTATAATTTTCAACTATGATTTAGTTTCTTCCAAAATCTTCATAATTTTCTCAAGATTCAAGATGTTTTTCTCATCATTTTCTATTAGAATGAATGGAGGAGGTATTTTCACTTTAATAGATTCCATAATCTAATTTAAATCATAAATGTGAGTGTCTTTTATTGAAATTTGACTTTTACTTCTTGAATTTATTTCTATAGATTGGAAAAGTTGTTTTCATTTTCATTATTATTTTTCTCTAATATTTGGAATTTTTGAGTCAGTTCCATAATACTGTGGTTTTTTTCACTAGTCTCTTGCTTCATAAGAGCTAGATCTTCTTTTATACTCAATAACTCAGTATCCTTGTTATGTAGTTTAGATTTTTAGACTAGAACTTGCTTTTGCAATTCAATAATTTTCTTTTGTTTCTCAACTATTTATTCTTTTGTTGCTCGATTAATATATTTGTTCTTAATAGGTTTAAGGCTTGGTGCAGTTGGTGGTCCAGTGTTATATCTTCTTAAAATTCAATCCATACTTCTTCTATTATCATTGACTTTCATTTGTCTATATGTGTGGAAGAAGGTTGAAAGGAAAATTTTCTTATTCCATCTCTCTATATCTTTAAATACTAATGGATTCTTCTATATTTTGAACATTTGTAGTACCTACAATTTCTTGTTCACTAGTGGGATCTACTCTTTCTTGCATGTCTGTAGGCCTAGGTGATTCTTGATTGATTGAAGGAGGTTGATTAAATGATTCTAATATTTTGTATTATCTCAATATTTGAGTTATTCTTCTAATTAAATGCTCGTAGGGAGAATTAGTTTTCTAATCCTTTTATGTTATTCTTTAGGGGTAGGTTCTTGTGGGGATTCCTCTTTGTTATCTCTTTTTTCTTTTAACTTTTTCTTGAGACAGGTTCTTGTGTAAGAGGTTTCTATTGACCCTCTTACCTTTCACTCCTAAATGAGGATTAGGTTCTTATGGGAAGGTTTCTCTATGTTATCCTTATATTTTTATTAGTGAGGGTTTTAGGATAGGTTCTTGTGTAAGAAACCTTCTGCTACTTATTCTCACATGGGAGGAATGAGTGAAAACTATTTCCTGCTCATCTTTTGACAACATAATAACTTCATGTTGTTCCTCACTTTCCTCTGTAATTGAAGGTGTTTTGATAGTGGTTTTCTTATGAAGCGTCCTTTTTATTATAGGTTTTTCAGGCTTCCCCATTATTTTCTTAGAGATTTCTCCCTCAATAACATTGGAAGGAAAGGTCTTAAGAGAAGTATCAGTTTGAACCTGACCCTTAGTGACCTTTTTCTTTTAATTATCTATACTAGGGGAAGGGCTTGTTTCATAGTATGTTTTTACTTTCTTCTTCCCTTCTTTTTTGTTTAAAATGTTTTACTTTCCTCTGTAATTGAGGGTGTTTTGATAGTGATTTTCTTATGAAGTGTCCTTTTTCTTATAGGTTTTTTAGGCTTCCCCACTATTTTCTTAGAGATTTCTCCCTCAATAACATTGGAAGGAAAGGTCTCAGGAGAAGTATCAGTTTGATCCTGACCCTTAGTGACCTTTTTCTTTGACTTATCTATACTAGGGGAAGGGCTTGTTTCATAGTATGTTTTACTTTCTTCTTCCTTTTTTTCTTGTTTAAAATATTCTTCCATAATTCTTCCTAATAAAATGGTGTTGGAAAATAAGGTACATTAGGTCATGGTGTTTTAATGGTCCAATTCCCTGAACAAACCTATTAGCCATTAATTGGAATGATTCATATAAATACCTAGGCAAATTTATTTTCCACTCAGGTTTATTGGTTGAGTGTCTCAAATGGTTTACCATTCTCATTTCCCCCTAGAAAAATAAGACTATATTTCCCCTCACAAGTGATATAATTCATTATCCAGTAGGCTACAATCTTCCATGGCTCAGGTAGGGTATTTCTAATTATGCCCTTGATTTCATTTTTAGTATTTACAAATAAAGAACATAGTTTTTCACCATCTACATGAAATATTTATGAATAATCACTATAATTAGGTCTATCTTGAATTCTCATATATGTATTCAGGATTCCATTCAGTTCACTAATTATTTCAGGATTCGCTAAAATCTTCACATTTTCACCTTGGTGTGAAATTATTCAAGATTAACTGCAAATGCTTCTATAATATCTCTATTAAATCCCTTAATTTCTCAAAGAATCTCATCCATCCAAAGCATCCTGAAAATGGACATATCTTATGTACTCTTTAATAGTTCCTCGATTCCTTCAGTTCGGACTTACATTTTTGCATTTTTTCCTATTTCAATTTCAATTATGTTTTCTTAATTTGGATTCAAAACCCCGAGAAAACACAACTTCCAAAGGGACTTGCAGAGATATGGAGTGGATTGTAGAGGTATGGATTGGATTGCAAAGATGTGAAGGGGACTTACAAAATAAGAGTTCCCTAAAATGCAATACAAGACGATGATGGAGGAGATCGAGCACTAAGGTCTAGTGAAATGATTTTTTGGGATTTAATGGTTTCTGCTAAGTTTAATGATGTGATAAGAACATATGAGATAATTAATTCATCTCACATGGGTGAAAATCATGGTAATTATGACTGAATCCACCAGGTTATCAAATCAAGTAAACATGACAAATAAATATGCAAATAATTTTATATGGCTTGTCATGTTATAATTATTGGATAGAAATATAGTGTTGATGAGGTTTAAATACTAATGGATTCAATGCCTGATATTTAGTGATGATGGTATATGGAAAGAGTGCATGCTTTATATATGGAAAGAAAAGGGAATATATTTTCTTAAAAATCGGTGAGTGCAACATCAACAACGATTTGAGTGAAGAAGATGAATGGATGTGTTTAGAAAGAAATTGGCTATGTAAAGGAAATGAAAAGTTGGTCTTTCAAATAGAAGTAGATCTTGTAGAGAACCCTCTAAATTTTGAAACATCCATTAGCTCATGTGAGATCATTAACCATAAAGACACAAAAATGAACCATATAATGGGATGCTCAAGTCAATAAAGGTTAATATTAGCTAACGATGGAGAAATTGGGGCGCTAAGATCTGGGTGAAATGATAAAAAAATGGAGGGTTTAATGGTTTTGATAATTTTAATGATGTGATAGGAACATATGAGACAATTAAGTCATCTCACACAGGTGAAAATCATGGAAATTATGACCAATCCACCAGGTTATCAAATCAAGTAAACATGAAAACAAATATGCAAACGATTTTATATGGCTTGTCACCTTATAATTATTGGATATAAATATAAATTTGATATTGTATTTCAAAGTAACTTAATAATAAAAATAAAAGTAATACTTAAAAATTGTTTTAAATTGTTAAAGATGCCTTTGATGTTTAAAATGGTTTCGGTAGTATTTTTTTAAAATGCACCTATGAATGTTATGTTCCATTTGGGTAGTATTTTTTCAAAATACTAAAGCTAAGATATTTCTATATTTTTTACATATCGTGAAGTGAGATAATATTATAATTCTTGATTTAAAAATAACTACACGAGGCTTCACATTCGTTGGCCATGATGTTTGAGTTCGGTAGAATATGTTGGTTATCAATCACCTAAATGCTTCAAATGCTTACATGAATTATTATAATGCAATTAGTTAGTAATTGGGATTTTATCGATTATAATAATTAAATCATGTGTTTTGGCCACTTATTGTACTATTCTATGTCAAGGGTTGATGACATTTATGAACCCTTTTAATTTATTTTCTCATGTTGATATTAAAAAGGCTTTTGAACTCACTCGCGGGCACAAAATTAAGCCCAAATTATTTTTGTAATTGTTTTATATTACTAATCAAAAGATCACTTTGGTTCCATTGATGATAGATTAAAATAATGACGCTATGAAGCTATATTGTCTCTAGCACTACAATTAAACACTGAAATTAAACACTAAAACAAATTATATATAAGTAGATAAAAATAAATGTGTATAACACTAAATAATTCACTAAACACAAACACTAAAATTCGGCATAAAACACTAGTTTGTGATTCGACAACACTAATTCTAGTTGTGTGGTAGTTGTTGTATAACACTAAAATCTAACAACACCAAAATTGGTTATGACATATAACACCAAAATTTGGTGTTTCATTTAACAAAAAAATGGGGTTATATATATATATATATAGAGTTATATATATTATATATACTTGTTTTATATATATAATTAGTTATATTTTATCTTGTTTATATTTTTGTGTTATATGTCATAACCAATTTCAATGTTAGATTTTAGTGTTACACAACAACTACCACACAAATAACACCAATGTTGTTGAATCACAAATTAATATTATATGCCTAAATTTTAGTGTTTTTAGTGTTATATTAGTTAAAATTCTTGTACCATCTATTCTATATTATGAATCTATCCCTAAAATCAATGTAGAGGACCATTTAATATGATGCATTCAAGTGTAATATAGGAGAAGGGGCTCGTATAATCTTAATATTCCTTGGAAGAAGAATTTTTCCTTTCATCTTTCTCATCGATTTCAAATGCACCATTAATACATCTAAGTACGAATATTTGTTGGTGGCCTTATCCTAGCATGTAGACTTGGTATTTTAAGGCTAAAAATCCTTGGTGAATCTCAAATTATCATCAATCGTGCAACAAAAGTTTATTAGACTAAAGCCACACATTTGCACTATATAAAAATGTTGATCATACATTAGTTAAGGATTTCGATTTGATATTCATTGAATCCATCTCTAGGAGCCAAATCCATCTAGTGACACCATTGCTACAACTTTTACATGATATTATACTTTCCATAGACTTTCTAAAACTGATTTTATTGTATCCTTAAGGTGTGGCCCTCTCGTCAAGAAGGAACTCCCACTCGAAATAGGTGTGGTCAAAGTACGAGATGACCTTAGATTATTAAACCTTGACATAACGGAGAATGATGAAGCCATTTTAGAGTATCTACATGTTTACAAACACCTACCTCCCTCGCATCACAAGAAGGGGTTTTCCATGAATTTACATCCTTCATCCACCCTAGGGAATGAATATTATGATTCATATTATAAAATTGAAAACAATGATTCTCCATACGTAAGAACTCAAAATTTGTGAAACTAAAGAGGAATTTTGGATCTTCCACTAAGACCACTTGAGTTTGAAGAAGGAAATTATTCCCTCATTGAAGACATTATTGATATAAACATAGGAACAAAGGAAGAACCAAGGATCTTGAAACTTGGCTCTTCTCTCTCACTACAAGAATTTGAAGACCATAAATCCTTTCTATATAGATATCTAAGGTTTTCACCTTCTCCTATTTGACATGACTAGAATTCACACAAACATATTCATCTACAACTTAGTCACGAAACCCAAATCCAAGTCAGTCAAACAAAATTTACCACTAATGAAGTCCAAGATAACACTAATGGTAAATGAGGAGGTCATAAAAATCGTCAAGTTGCTTTTATTAGGTCTATAAATTATACAAATTGGTTGTCTTGTATTGTGCTAGTTTTGAAAAGAATGGTAAAATTTGAATTTGTATCAATTTCATGATATAAAAAAAGTGTTTCCTAAATATGGCTTTCCATTTCCTCTATCAATGTGATTATTGATGAAATCATTGAGTATGAAATCCTTTCACTTGTGGACAATTTTTTGGGCTATAATTAGATCCATATTTCAGAAGAAGATAAAAACAAAACCTCATTTACTACCCTTGGGAAAATTTTTGTTACATCATCATGCCCTTTGATATAAAAAATGTGGGGGTAACTTATCAATGAGAAATGACTCATATATTCCATGACCTCATTCATAATATCGTTGAGTATTTCATTGATGATATCCTTTCTAAATCTAGAAAGAGAGAGGACCATTTAGGAGTTCTTAGTATCAATCTCATGTGTCTCATTGAGTATGAAATCACCTTAAACCCCAAAAAGTGTGTGTTTGGAGTAACATGAGGAATTTTTGTAGGATACATTATATCTCAATGGGGAATTGATGTTGATCTTACTAAGATACATACTATCCTAGAGATGGTTCCTCCAACCACCGAGTCAAGGGTCCAATCTTTCCTTGGGAAGTTAGGAGCTATACGGAGATTCATTCTAGACCTCACCTACATGGTTAATCTAATAATTTGTTGAAGAAACAAAATACCATTAAATGGAATCAAGAATGTCAGAAGCCTTTGAATCTATAAAATACTTCTTATTATCCCCTCCCACTCTCATGGATCCTTGAATTGACAAACCACTTATCATTTACCTTCACAAACTAACATTTTGTTAGTTTTCATGCTTACTCAAGAAGACGATGATGGAAAAGAGCAGACACTTATTTTATTAGTCACATTTTGTTAGACTATTAAATGTGTTATTCCCGAGATGAAAAAGAATGCCTCACTATAGTATTTTCTACTTAAAACTTGTGATATTACATGATAAATCAAGAGACGGTAATTTTTAAATCTTAGGGAGTGCACACATTTTTAACATAACCAAAACTCTCAAGAAATTTGGTCATCTAATTACACTCCTTGGTGAGTTTGAGTTGACCTATGTTAATCAAAAATGTCTAAGGGGAAAATAGACACTAGTTGGATGGTAGAAAACCCCTTGGACTCGGGATATTTAATATGTGTTGATTTCATTGATGAGATAATCTATTATGTAGACAAACCCAATATCACTTCATCTCCTAGTACATATATATTATCACTTATCTCATTGAACACACCTATTTAGAAGATTTCAATTCCCAATAGAGGTGATGTCTCCATGTCTTGGCTATAAAGTATGTAATTTTAGATAGTTTCTTATACAAGAAAGCCTTGATGGCATGCTTCTTCACTATGTCATGAATAATATTCTAAGTGTGTTTTATTTGTGTCATGATGGGGTATACGAGAGTATTTTATATGGCCATACAACATCCCATAAAATTCATATGACGGGATATCTCTGCCCACTCTTGAGAATGGCGCTATTGAGTATGTTTGGAAATGTCCCAAATGCCAAGAGTTTGTACATGTTATACATGTTCTGACACACAAAATTTGACCTATTGTTACATCATGGCCCTTTTCTACCTAAAATCTTGATTTAATTGGAAATTTGACCCCTTCTTCCACATATGGGAAAAAATTCATCATAACCGCAATATAGTACTTCATAAAATGGGTAGAGGCCATGCCTCTTACCACTTGATACTAGTTCAATCATAAGGAAATTTATCTTAAACAATATTATTTATAGGTTTGGATTCCCATAAGTCATCATTTCTTGTAACAATAACCTAGAGATGCGAGAACTACATAAGAAATTTTCAATTTTACACCATACCACATCTCTTTATTACCCTCAAGCCAATGAACATGATGAGGCAACAACCAAAACATTAAAGTTGATCTTGCTTAAAACGATTAAGAATAACAAGAGGGGGACATTTATAGTTATATCTCAAATTATGGGCCTATCAAAATAGCATATGCACATACACATATGTTATCCCATATTCATTGGTTTTTCAGGGCCGAAGACATTCTTCCATTGGAGGTTCAGCTCCCTACTGATCCAAATCTCACTTCAAAGGCTTCTATATGAAGATGAATATAGGGAAGCACACCTAGATTCCTTAGAATTTTTATAAGATAATCCTCTTAAGGTTACAAAACATCACAAGGTCTACGCCATTCATATGACTTGATGATATAATGAGAATATTCAAAAATGTGTTATTCAAGTCGATGACCTTATGCTTCATTAAGACAATTGGATAAATGAGAAGATTGGTGAGGGAAATTTTTTTAACTAAATTAGATGGGGCCTTATTTGGTCACTAAGAATTTCAATATTGGGGTCTTTCACCTTATATTCTTTAAGGTGAAGAGTTTGGTGAGTCAATTAACTCTCTTAATCTCAAATGGTATAATATTTAGTTTTGTGTTTTACATCACCCTATATGTTGTTATATTGCATTCTATTTTGTCTCACTTCATTATGATTAATGATCGACAAAGTTATTTAAAAAGAGAGATTCAATATGTTTTCTATATGATGATCCTTTTATCCATATGATGTTAACTTTTTTGCCTTCCATACTATTGTCTTAGCACCATTTATATTGATTCATATTTGCGCTATGACTTTACACTTTGGTTCTTAGTTTTCTAGTGTTGTAATTCCCTTCCCTAGAGAACCTGAGTTGGGCATAGGGACTTTGGTTTATATAGGTCTCTAGAAGATTATTTGTGACACATTCCCCTACTTCTCTCTCTCTTTGAGTATGAAACATCGGCGTGTCTCACCCCTATATATCTCTCTCACTTTACTTGAGTCTTTTTTGAGCCCAGATGTATCAACTAGTTATAAGGGTTGGGGCATGAGAGAGGTTTTAATTCATACCCAAACCAAAAAATGGAAATTGAAAAGGAAAAAATATACAAAAAATATTCTTATTAATTGACCTACCCTATTACTCGCCTTTGTTGGTCTCTAGTGATGAATCTACATCTCTCCCGGCAAATTGTGTGATGATAACATTAGGAGTAAGACCCTTACTCTCCCATATCTAACCTTTGGTGATGAGCCCGTGTGTCTTTCGTGTCACATGAGGTTAGATATGGGATAGCATATATAAAAATAAAAATAAGGCTATGTGCTTAGAAAGAAAGACAAAAAGAAAATGAAGTAATGAGAGATCTCAAATCATAGAGAAAAGCTAACTATTTACAATCAAGATTCAAGAAAGATAATTCCCATTTCCCATTATGTCAAAATTAAATACTAAAAGGTTTAACACTAGACGTCTATATCAACTCATATTTCTTTCTCCCCTAGGGGTTTATAAAATCCAAAATCGTGAGATCACTAATTAGTCGGAAAGATTCTTACCTAAGATTTAATTGTTTAATAACATTTTTACCTTTTCCCTTTGTTATATTTACTCAACACAATAATGTACAAGTGTGTTAACCACATTCTACATTGTTCCTTCATTTTGTAAGAGTCATATAGGGAATCATATCTCTTATTCTTGCCTACAAAATAGCTATTTAACATAGTATTTTGTTTGTGCTTCATTCATTGCATCACCATACATACAAGTCTAAAAAGCTATAATGTTATACATCCATTTTGTTACTCACTAGATTACATACATTTATAAGCAAAAATAACTTAAAAACACACATAATCAAATGAGTCTCATAACATCCTATAAAAAAATTCCAATATACGTGTCGATCAAATTTTCTACAATTTTTCATCGCATCCACGCTAAATGGGAAAGCATGGGCTCAAAAATAAAATATATAAAAAGGGGCATCCAAGTGCATCTATATGATATACACGGTAACGCATGATAAAAATAAGGTCACTTATGTGAACCTCTAACTTAGTGATGTGGATTACTCCTAGTCCTCTACCTCTCGTAAACCTATTATAGAGTTGTGAGGGATCCTTGATCAAATCTTGTGGTGTGACCCACTCAATTGTGGTGTTGGTGTAATCTATTTTTGGTATTTCTACTTGAGGATTCTCCTTTTCTACCTAAATATGTACCCATCACCTTTTGTAAGGTACGAATCTCATCCTCTAATGTTAAGGTCCCGACCCTCTCAATATTCAAGAGTTGTGCCTCGTGGTACCCCGTAACAAAGATATCATTGTGTTTCCCAATGCTTTGAGGAATTCTAGGATCCACCCGCAACTCATCGGATGTCTTCCACGAGACTAGGGAAAACATTTCCACTAGAATGTCCTGAATGAACTATCGCCACTTTCCAATAGTCTTTGTATACACACACGCATAATCATAGAGTTAGAAAACTATCCCAAAAAATCTCAAACAACCATTAGATGTAAGAATTTAATAATGTTAACATAAAAAGTAATAGTTTAAATAAAAACATGTGTGCATATACAAAATAAATCAAAAAAGTTACCTAGGTCTCCCACATGCCACTCTGGATCTAAACCAACATCAAAAGGATCGTATTCATCCTCCTCCTCCTCCTCCTCCTCCTCTTTGAGATATACCTAACCCTATCTAAGCTCTCCTTGCCCCATGTCATCTCCTCCTTGTTTATTTCCACCCTTAACATGGCTAATAAGGTGTATTACCTATATGGGCACTAGCCCTTGGTTGCGCCTTGCTACTAGTGGATGTCATCCAAGAAAATATGGTTTTCTTTGGAGGTGGTGTTAGTACACCTCTCCCTCCTCTTCTTCACATGTGGGCTAGTGCTACTCCACCCACATTGGCAACAATGATGACTCGGGTATTAATGGAGTTCACTCCAATCTCCCCAATCATGTGTCTTATCACTCTCACATGCCACAATACACCACTAGTATGTTTGGGAGTGTATCATCAAATGGTTCCCAAAATACTTAGACACCCTAGTGATATGATGCACCTCCACATTCCCCAATCGGTCCTTGACCTATATCGTTGTTACATGATTTCATGGTTGAGATTCAACTCAACCTAGAGCTATAACTCCAAAATTTAGTCAAGTTGCTACTTGACCTTTTTGACAAGCTTCAACTTGTTGGAAGCTTCAACTCCCAAAAATTTAACCAAAAATAACTGATCTTTAGTAAGCTTTACTTACAAGGAAGCTACAACTCCCCACATGCTAAGTTGCAACTTAGACTTTATTAAAAAAATTGTCACACACTTTGTTGTTGTCTCATAACTGATATGACAAATTAGATTAACTCACACTTTTTTCTTCTCTCTCTTTTCTTAATTTTTCATAGCTTTAATACATTTTTTCTTAAACATTCCCTCATCTCTCTCACTCTTTCAACAATAGCTCTCCATTTTACAACAACAATCTCATTCCTCTCTCTAGCAACAACAACATTTTCATGCTAAAAATTGAGCTTAAATAAACAAGAAAGACTCCTGAACATGACTCTTGACTTTTCATGTTTTATGACTCTTCACATGACCATTCTTCCTTCAAATAACTTCATGTGTTTGTAGGTTGACAAATGAAACTTCTTCAACTACTCCATGCAACTGACTTTTTGAGCTTCTCCATGAGCTCCTTCACTTCAATAATGATGTTTCATGTTCCATGACTTTTGAGCTTCTTCATAGACTTTCCCAATTGAGACAAAATTCTATCACAAATTTATCCTTTATTTCAAGATGAATCAACGTGATTTATTTTACAACACCTTTCTAATCTCCTTATAGACATTACCTATAATTTTTGGATTTTTCATCAATTAAAATTTAAGTTTCATGATTTTCCATGTCATGAAACTTGCACATTCAATCACCCCAAAAATTTGAGCTAATGAAAAATCTCCATGTTTACTTACATATTATACCGTTGATAACCTCTAAAGTTTGAATGATTTTTTTCCTTTTCGTAAAACATGAACCAATGAGAAGGCTCCACGTTTACTTCATCAATTCACTTTAATTTTAAGAACTTGTTAAAATGTAAAGCCTAAACCAATCAAATAGGCTCCACACATGCACATTTTGGTGTCATCTTTTCTAAGTGCATGAAGTACAAAAACCAATAAAAGGCTCCACACCTTTTTTTGATGTCAACTTTTTAACTCCACTAGCTTTTGCAAAATTCAATCCAATAAGGAAAGCTCCACACATCTTCTGCATGTATGTCAAAATTTCTAACTCTTCACTAGCTACCTTTATGTATAATGACAATCCAATAAAAGCTCCACACACTTTTGTTCGCAATGTTCATGTATTTTCTCTAAATGTGATTGTCTGACCAATGTCTTTATTCATGGATCTCATGATTGTTATAAAATTTGGCTCATTATATGGAATTCACATTCATGAGCCATTTACAAAATATGTCACCATGTCATTTCCACTTTCGTCATCGAATCATTTGCAAGTGAACTCTTTTTGGCTTCCACATGTCTTTCATTCTTTTATTGAATTATCTTCTCTCTCGACTTGGACTCAAAATTTTATTTAACACATGACTTATTCTAGAGGTTTAAGTCCATCAGACCCCAATTTCCTTCATCTTACCCATGAATACTGACACATAGCACCTTCCTTTTCATTGATATTTTGCCACATGTCCTATTGACTTTTCAACCTTTCCTTCAACCTAAAAAGCTATAACATTTGGTTAATTCCATGAACCTCACATCCACCGGTGCATCTCTACTTAGGAGTTTCCAAAAATCTGACATGTGTTTTTTGTTTTTTTTTTTCCATGTGTCTTATCCATCTTCCATGTTGTGTGTCCATAGTTTCATTGTGTCTTTTGTTTCATTCATCATGACTTATAAAAACTTTGAATGGCCATAACTTCCTCCAGAGCTCCAAATTGCACAAATTTGGACTCGTTGGAAAGGTCTCCTTGAGTTCTCAAAGATACATACCTCCACGACCTCCAAAAATATCTTACACATGCTGAAATAATAATTTCAAACATGTAGAGAATCTAATCCATGCATACAACCTTCTCCATACCTTCAATGGACATCAACCTCATTGTTTGAGCCTATAGCACTCTAAACTAGTATGAAACCATCTTGAGAGCTCATAGACCACTACACATCACTATCTAAACACCTATCTGCATGACATTTCACTCCTCCTTTTCCATTTTACTCCTCAATTCCATGTGACATCAATGACAACACCAATCAATGTAACAAGGTTCAACAATCTCCCCTTTTTCATTGATGGCAACAAACTCAAAAAATTTGATGGCAAGCCAATGCACCAACATCTTCAGATATGCAAGCCAATGAATTCTTGATTATTCTTGTTTCTTCACACTCTCTCCCCCTTTGACATCTATGAAAAAATGTGCACACACACAACAACATGAGTAACATGAAATAAAAACATGATAAATCATGTTCTTACCTCAATATTCTCCCCCTGGAAAGATGTTTCTCTTTTTCTTGATAAAACACAATCAATCAAGCCTTTCTTCATTAAACACCTACAATACTCCCCCTGAGATATTCAACCCTTTCACTTTCTACAAATTCCTTTTATGATGATTTTTGACTTGTGCCTTGGGTTAGAGAACTAACTCCCCTATCTAGACTCAACTTGAGCCTTCTTGGAGAAACCTTGGCACTTGAGATTTCTCCCCTATCATTCTGAGATCTTTAGTGACTGCTAGGGGGCTGATCTTACCCCCAATTTATGCCTTAACTGTTCAAAAGTTTCTCTTGGTAGAGGTTTAGTCATTATATCAGCTACTTCTTCCTTTTTGTAGACACATGTTCAAGCTTTATTATTTTCTCATTGACTTGTTCCCTCAAAAATGATATTTTATGGGTATGTGTTTTGTCTTAGAATGCAACACTGGATTCTTTGAAACACTTATAACACTTGTGCTATCACAATATAGAGGAATAAGACCTTCACTTTCAATTTTGTAGTCTTCAAGAGTTTTCTTCATCCACATCACTTGTGTACAACAAATGGTTGTTGCAACATACTCAACCTCACAAGTAGAAAGAGCTACAAGAGATTTCTTTTTACTCAACCATGAAACAAGGCACTTACCTACAAAGAAAGCTCCACCAGTTGTGTTTTTCCTATCATCAATGTTTCCTTCCCAATCTACATCTGTGAAAGCTTTGATTTGAAATTCATTGCATTTTGATACCAAAGACCATAGTCCAATGTCCCCATGAGATACCTAAATTATTTTTTGACTACTTGAGATGAACTTCCCTTGGTTCTTCTTGAAATCTTCCAACCAAACCAACTACCTACATGATATCAGGTCTAGATGTTGTTGAATATAAAATACTTTCCTATCATGGATCTATATAGGGTTTGATTTACCTTTGGTGAGCTATCTTCCTTGCTGAGTTTACATCCTACACTCATGGGAGTGCTTATTAGCTTACAATCTTGCATCTAAAATCTTTTGAGCATTTCTTTGATGTACTTTTTTGTGAGATAAAGATTCCTTCTTTGTCTTGAAGAATTTGCAGCCCTAAGAAGAATGAGAGTTCACCTAACATTGACATTTCAAACTCCTTTTTCATTACCTCTAAAAATCCATGTGACATGCTCTCATTATTTCTCCCAAAATGATATCATCTACATAGACAACAACAATCAACATGTGTTCTTCTTCTTCTTTTATGTACAAGTTTCTATCAGCTACACCTTTTCTAAATCCTTTCTCAATCAAGTACTTGTCTAACCTACTATACCAGGCCCTAGGTGCTTGTTTGAGCCCATAAAGTTCCTTTTTCATCCTGACACACATAATCCATGTCCTCAATAAGAGAAAAACCATCTGGTTGTTCAATGTAAACCTCCTCATTCAAGTGCCCATTGAGAAATGTTGATTTCACATCCATTTGATATACTTTGAAGCCTTTGTGTGTTGCATATGCTAAGAAAATCCTAATGGATTCCATCCTAGCCACATGAGAAAATGTTTCATCAAAATCTACTCCTTCCACCTGAGCATATCCTTTACAAACCAACCTTTTTGCTTATTTCTAGTAACTTCACCTTTTTCATTCAATTTGTTTCTAAACACCCACTTGGTTCCAATAATATTTTTTCCTTTGGCCTAGGTACAAGCTCCCATGTTTCATTCTTTTCAATTTGGTCCATCTTCATTCATTTTTCACCCAATTCTGATCCTTACTAGCCTCCATGACATTCTTTGGTTCTATTTTGGATAGAGAATTTCTTGATTTTGAGAAATTTTCAGTTCTTCTTGTTTGGATGCCTTCTTCTTTTTGTTTTATGATTTGACTTGGAAGGATGGTCTTCTTGATTTTGAGAATTTTCAATTCTTTTTTTTGGATAAGAGAGCAATTTTTTGATTTTGAGCAATGATTTAAGTTCTTCTTCTTGTGCCTTTTTATTTGTTTCCTATGATTTGACTTGGAGGATGGTCTCTTTTAACTTCTTTGCTTCATCTCTCTTTCTTCTTCTTCTTCATGTTCAACTTCTGAAATTTCTTCATCATCTTGATTTGCAGTTTGTGGAGTCTCTTTGGGCTGAGTTATGACCTTATTTGGATAGGATTCATCAATTGTGACATTAGTTACTCTCAATCTATATTTTTTGGCTCTTATTATAGCATCTATATGTTGAACTAACAATTGAGTAGCCTAAAAAATACCTTCATCACACCTTGAATCAAATTTACCCAAATTGTCATCATCTCTCTTGATGTAGCACTTGCTTCCAAAGACTCTAAGATGCTTCACACTTACAGGTCTTCCTTTCCAAATCTCATATGGTGTCTTCTTGTGATTAATTCTTGATTTGATCTCTATTTAAAATATATATTGTTGTACCAACTACTTCTCTCCAATATCCATCAGAAATTTTGATTCATTAAGCATAGTTCTAGCCATTTCTTGTATTGTTTTGTTCTTTCTTTCTACTACCCCCATTTTTTTGAGGTGTCCTTGCAGCTGATAATTGTCTTCTTATTCCATGAGTCTCAAAAATTCATCAAATTCATCTGACCAAAACTCTCCTCCTCTGTCAGACCTTAAACTCTTTATTTTGACATTCTTTTCATTTTCCACTAGTGCTTTGAATGCTTTAAATATTTCTAGTGCCTCAAATTTTCTTTGAGAAGGAAACCCATGTCATCCTTGTGAAATCATCAATCAACAACATGAAATAGCTATCTCCTTGAATGATTTCAGTTTTGTTGGTCCTACAAGATCAATGTGTATCAACTCTAGAGGCTGTGTAGTGGAGTATTCTTTTGATTTGAAACTTCTCTTAGTATGTTTCCCATGAAGGCATGCTTTACAAAGCTTATCATCTAGTTTTTGATCTTAGGCATGTTCCTTACACATCCCATGGAGCTAATTCTGACAAGGTTATCAAAATTGAGGTGTCCTAGTCTTCTGTGCCAAATCCAACTTTCATCTACTTTACTAGTGAAGCATTTTTCTTTGTTTACCTCCTTTAAAACATACATATTATTTTTGGTTCTCTTTTCCTTTCCAACCACCTTACCTAATTTTTTTTCTTTCTTTATGTCACATCCCTTGTCATGAAAAATAAATATATCCCTGTTTTCACATTTGACTGAACACTCAAAATATTGTGCTTCAATCCCTCAACATACAACACATTTTCAGTGATGGTTTTTCCATTGTCAAGACTTAGCTTACCTTTTCCCACAATATTAGTTGAGGTATTGTCTCCAAAATCTCACTATACCTAAAGCATTTTTCTTCTAGAGATATGAACTTACTTTTTTTCTGTCATGTGGCTTGAGCACCCACTATCAATATACCACTCCATGTCTTCACTCTGAGAATGGAAGGCAGTTTGGGCTATTAACCTTGTTCCTTTGCATTTGTAGGATCTGATTTGACCTTATAAACATTCTTTCTTTTCTTTGGAGGTATTTGATAACAAAACTTAGCTATATGCCCATACTTTTGACAATTGTAGAAAAAATCAACTCATCCTTACTTCTCAAATGATAAAAATCAAAATGTCTACCATGACCTTTAGCATGCTTTCTACATTTTGAGGCTTTATGACCAAAATTCATTACATGAAAAAAATATCCATAAAATGAATGAGCATACCTCATAGCATGATGTTGTCTTCTTGCATGATATCTCTTCCTGAAATCAACTCTCTTAGCTTTAGGAGGTTCTTGAGTTGTCTTGGTTATCTTCTTGCTTGTTGATTTGTCATCCTCATTCTTCTTCTCAAATCCTAGACCAGATTTTCATTGACATCTCTTTTCTTTCCTAGCAGGTCATCTAGTTCATTTGTGCTCTTCTCAAACTTGTGATACATCTTCAATTTGGTGGAGGTCTGATCCAATTGGGTTTGCAATAGCTCTCCATTCATATTTGAGCTTTAGATGCTCTTCTTCTTTGATTTTAAAATTCTTCAATCAATCAACTTGATTTGTGCCTCAAATTCCTTGACCATATCTTCATGTTCTTGAGCTTCTTTGTTTTTTTTTCTTCAAGAAGACTGATTTTTCCTTCATATTCTTTCACCATCAATTTCAGTTTTAATTCTTCTTTCTTTGATGTTTCAACTCTTCTAAAGCATTATTAATTCAGCCTCAAGGTTAACTTCTACCTCTTCTTCATCTGAACTATCATATTTAGTCTGAATTTTTCCTTTTGAATTTCTTGTAGTAGATACTTCCATAACCATGAACAATGTTTCATCTTGAGTCCCTTCATCATCACTCTCAGAGCTACTGGAGTCACTTGAATGAGAAGAGCTTGAACCTTCTTGTGTGTAGAAATTCTTCTTGTTTTTTAAATTATTTCTTCTTTCCCCTTGCTTCTTGAATTTATTATTTTTCCTTTGAGAATATTCTTCATCATCTTGATCCTCCTTGTGTTTTTGGGACATTTTGTAGAAAAATGACCAACTTGGCCACAATTGAAACATTTAAATGGTAGCTTTCCCTTGTACTTACCTGATCCTCTTTTCAGCTTCCTCACAAACATGGCTTCCACCTTCTCATCATCTATCTCCATGTCAAACTCAACTTTATTCTTCTTGACTATGATTCCTTATCATCCTTGAAGGTTTCCTCTTTCTTGACTTGACTTTGAGTCATTGATTCTCATCTCATATGCAGTTAAAATTCCATAAAGATCATCCATTTTCAAGGTGGTTAAATCCTTGGCTTCCTCTACTACTGACACTTTGGAATCAAATTTTGAGGATAGAGATCTCAACACTTTTTGAACAACCACACTCTCTTCTATTTTCTCTCCTAAGCCTCTGATCAAATTTATAACTTCATCCATTCTTTGCAAGTATGATGCAACATTTTCACCTTCCTTCATTTTCATGCTTTCAAATTGAGCATGATAAGTTTGTAACTTGGCAATTTTACACTTGTTGTCTCCTTCATATATAGTCTTCAATTTTCCCACATTTCCTTAGTTGTGGTACACTTGCATGACCTTTATGAACTCAACCTCAACTAGTCCACCCATAAAGAATTGCATTCATGGCTTTAGAATTGTTTTCACTTTCTCTTTTCTGTTTTGCATCAATAGGAGGTGTAGCTGGAATAGTGTAGCCACTATCAATTGATTTCCATATGTCAAACCCAAGTGACATTAGGTAAGTCTTCATTCTGACACTCTAGAAGGCATAATTTGATCCATTAAATAAAGGAGCTTTGGAGGTGGAAAAACCACTTTGTGACTGATTGCTTTCCATGACTGAATTGTCTAGATCTCCCTTGAGTTGTTAAACTCACCACACTAGGGCCTGCTCTGATACCAATTGTTAGAAATCTAGGAACGAGGGGGTGAATCAATGCTTATTAAAAAATTTTGTATTTATACTGATTCAAATTTTCAATCATCCAATTTTTAAATTACCTTAACTATGATAAGCATGCATATTCAACTAAAGAGAGAAAAGAAAAAACAAACATTCATGAACACATGTAGAGACCAAATTTAATGTGGGAAACCCATAAGGGACAAAAACCCACTAAAACCAAGAACTAGGCTTAGGAAAAAAATGTCCTATAAATGTTACATGATTTCATGGTTGAGCTTCAACTCAACCTGAGCTACAACTCCAAAATTTAACCAAGCTGCCACTCGACTTTGAAAAGCTTCAACTTGTCTGGAAGCTTCAACTCCCAAAATTTAACAACAAACAACTGACCTTTAGTAAGCTTCAACTTACAAGGAAGCTAAACTCCCCACATGCTAAGCTACAACTTAGAATTTATTAAATTTTTGTCACACTTATTTTATTGTCTTCTCAACTGATGATATGATGACTACTTAACTCACATTCTTTCTTCTCCTCTTTCTTAATTTTTCATAGCTTTAATATACAAACACCCTTTTCTCAAAACATTCCCTCATCTCTTACATATTTTAACAAAATCTCTCCATTTGATAACAACATCTCATTCTCTCTCTCTCTATAAAACAACATTTTCATGCTAAAAATTGAGCTTAAATAAACAAGCAAGACTCCCAAACATGACTCTTGACTTTTCATGTTTTATGACTCTTCACATGACCATTCTTCCTTCATAAACTTCATGTTTATAGGTTGACAAATGAAACTTCTTTAGCTACTCCATGCAACTAAATTTTGAGCTTCTCCATGAGCTCCTTCACTTCAATAATGATGTTTCATGTTCCATGACTTTTGAGCTTCTTCACATACTTGCCCTGACTGAGACAAACTTCTTGTCACAAATTTCTCCTTCATTTCAAGATGAATCAATGTGATTAATTAAAAATTAAGTTTTGATAATTTTCCATGTCAGATCAAACTCACACAATCACCCCAAAATATGATCCCAATGAAATATCTCCATGTTTACTTCACAATATCAGACCATCGATAACCTTGACTAATTGTCAAAAATGAGCCAATGAGAAGGCTCCACGTTTACTTTGTGATTCACTTTAATTTACAAGAAATTTGTTAAAATGTGAAGCCTAAACTAATCGGAAGGCCACACACCTTTTTGGTGTCAATATTTTTTGAGTATGAACTACAAACCAATGAAACAACTCCATGCATATTTTAATGTTAGCCTTGTCAGAGTACAAAGCTTAAACCAATAGAAAGGCTCCACACCTTCGCAATGTCAATTTTTTAACTTAACCCCCACTAGCAAATGACAAATCCAATAAAGAAGCTCCACTTATCATCCTCTAATTGTCAAAATTTTCTCTCTAACCAATGAGACACATGATCCATCAGAGACTCCAAATTCCTTTAAAATTTTGTCTCATGTCGTGGGTATTTCATTTTCCATTCTACTAAAAATCTATGTCAAAGCACAAAAAGAGATCGAATCAGAAGGCTCCATGTGTCTTTTCTTCACAATTCATGGGTAAACCTGAAATTTTATTTCAATTTGACTAATTTCGGAGGTTAAGTCCACTAAACCCCAAGTTTCTTCAACTAACCTAAATACTAAATGTAGCACCTTCCTTTGCTATTGATATTTCGCCACCTGTCATATTGACTTTCAACCTTTCCTAGACTCAAAAATCTATATCATTTGGTTAATTCTATGAACCTCACGTCCATCAGATGCATGTGTTTAAGAGCTTTCCATAAAGCCATGACACATGTTATTTTTTGATTTGATTTTCACTGTGTGTCTTATCCATCTTCATTTCGCCACATGTCCTTTTTTTGACTATTTCTTACTCTTTGTTCTCATTCGTCACAACCAATAAAACTTTGAATGGCCATAACTTCCTCCGAGAGCTCTAAACTGCATAGTTGGACTCATCGGAAAGGTATCCTTGAGTTCTCAAAGATACATACCTCCACAACCTCCAAAAATTCTTGCACTTTATATAATAAGCATTTCAAACTTGAGATCATTTGAGCCACACATATGCATAAACTTTCTTCTCATACCTTCTTAATGGACACTTAACCTAGCACTCTCGAAACCCTTTAAAAACTCATATAGAATCATCACACATCATTTTCAAATACACTATATCTCTACATGATATTTCACTCCTCTTTTCCCATGTGACATCAATGACAACAAATCAATGCAACAGTGGTTCAACATGAGTGATCATGTTTATATCATGCTCTCATAGTGTCTTTAAAAGGTGATCTTTAAAACCAAATTTAACTATGCAATTGTGCACATTACACTTTTCATGTTTGTATTGATTTTCGATTTAAATTTGTGCATTATTTCTTTTTGTATTTTTAATAAAAGAATAAAAACTGGTACTGTGTCTTAAATACAGAAATAAATGAAGAGAATTCACCAAAGAACGTGACGCAATTGATAACGGAGTTCATGCTTGACTTGCCTCCGGTTGAATGGGACCGATCTATTAAAATCTTGAAAATAATCCTTTACAAAGAATTCTACAAAATTTAGACCTTCTCACAACTTCGAAAATAACGAGGTTGCCTTTTACATCTCCTTCAAATTCCATGTTAGCTCAAGATATGAGCGATAAATATTTCTTACATTATGAACGCTGACAAATCAAAATATTACCCTTTTTTTAATGTACTTGTTTGTGCACCTCCCTGGAAGGCTCCGATGGCTGGGCGCATATCCTTTTACCACCTCCACCCGAGTTCCATTCCCCTTGGCTGATCCTTTTGGGAATAAAATCCCACATTGGGCGCTTGGGAGTATATCTCATGGTTTAAAAATAGGTGGAGGGGCGCATTTAAAGTGGCAAGTAAGCCACCTAAGCCTATATACTAGGCGCTTTGACCATGGGGCGCATTGGGTGGCGCATAGCATTCATTTTAGGTGCCTAAATCCCTAAAAAGGTGGACAGTACCATATATGGCTTGGACAGTTTGAATAATGCGTGGAAAATTTCATATATGCTTGGAAATGATAAAATATAGGCGTGGGAAAGCAAGGAAGTTTAAAAGGGCGTGGATAATTTAAATCAAGTATGCCCAATATCCCACATGCATGGCGTAATAGAAAATATAGAGGTTTATATACACAGTTGGTTGAATGTTTAAATGAGAAGGAGGCCAAGCATCCTAAATCGAGTGTCAACTGGTGAGGGCCCCACCCCCGAAAATAAGCATCCATTTGTCCATCATGTCATGCGTTCCCAAAACCCATTTTTTTAATACGTCACACAATTTTTCCATGTGTCTTCGCAACACTTGGCGAGCGACACATCCAACTTCTCGCACAAAAACCCCAAAATTCCCCCAAAAATTTCAGCATGCTATAACTTTTGCAAACGAGCTCCGTTTCTTCTGCCAATCAAGCTGTCGTTGAGTCGTATAATTTTTCCCCACGTTTTAAAAATGACTGCAACAATTTCTAGAAGATCTTAGATCGGTGTTTCTCTCATGTGAGGATTCTCTAGATCAAAAGGGGACATGTTCCCCCAATGACATGCTCTAATCTCTAGACATGCCACTAGGACTGCTCTCTGGGCATGTAGTTTGAACCTCTCGTATACCAAAATCATGACTAGTGTATGGAAACTCAAACCTGTTTGCCCAATCTAGCCACCATGTATATAATCTTGTATGTGTGAGATATCATATCCTATGCCCATATGAACATGCACTCACACTCTTCAATATCCCTAACAAAGGATTCCGATGTACACAAGTGTGTATGTGCCCTTGTCCTTGACCACTTGGGAGAATAAGATGCAATGATAACCTTGCAAAGTTCAAAATGTGAGCATTCCGAACCACTTTGCCAACTTTACTCCTTACTTGGGGCCACCTACTAGTGCATGAACATCTACAAAGTAGTTAGTCCATTGTAGATTCTAGGATGGACCTATGCTTGCTATTACACCTTGCTCTTTGTGATTAGGAGGCTTGTAATCATGTATACATCCTTGAGAGTGATGGTCCAATCTCCCACCACTAATGGAATCTGAAAAAAAAATTGGTTCACATCCCAATATGTAAGGAAATCATGCAAAATATTGCTCACATGAGCAAATAATGGAGTCTTGACTAATATCAATGGCCTCGAGTAACCTATAGGTATTGTTTCTTGTGGAGTCAATTATGTTATCACATACTGTATCTAATTGAGCTCTCTATCTCTACTCCTTTTGATTTTTTGCACCTGTAAAAAACTATAAATAATAGAAAATGGAAGTAGAAGACAACTAAAATGAGAAGATTTTAAATTGCAAGAAAAAAATTGACATTATAATAAATTTTTACGCAATCACTTTTTCTTGTAGGTGTAATTGTGTGTTTTCCACGAGCAGCTATAAAATCACCTTAGTGCTACGTGTTCACTAATGATGAACATAAAACCACCACAACGGTTGTGTGTTCATCATTGGTGAATAAGTAATGGATGAAATATGGTTAAATCCCCATCGTGATGGTTATGTCCCCGCCATGGCAATTACGTAACCATTGGCCTGCATAGACCGGCAGTTTTGCATCATGAGCCAAAAAAATAAACTTACTAAACTACCAAATAACCCTAAAAATCCAAATTTTTAATGCATTCCTAGTGTACTCTCCTACCTAGCATTCCTACACTAATTTCATGACCAATGATGCACCCAAACAATAGATCAAGGCAAAATAATATTTCCCCCCATCCATAACATAAAAATGATAATAACTCACATGTTTGGATGCCTCGCCTACTCCCACCGGTGATTTTGCCATCATAGCCTTATTTTCAATCCTATAATATGTCTCCCTAACATCAAATGGTTACCAATTCTCCAGAGCCCAAAAATTACAACTCTCACCCATGTAAATGATTTCCAAATTTGGAAAAAAATTGAATATATCGGGTTATTTTTGGCCAAAATTTTGAAAATTACCTAATTTTAGTAACCTTCTTGTATGATTGAACCCCGTGAGAGATGTAGATTGATCCCAATTTTGGTTAACCATGGTTATTTTCAGTTTATCATTGTATAGTTACATTTTTAGGCATTTTTATAGGTAACGGGTGCACAGTGGAAATGTAGTATCTCTAAACATTGCTTAAAAGGTAAGTCCTCTCATTTGATTTCAATTATGTATTCATTTATAATTTGTTTTGATATACCACACTTGATTCTAATTCATTTTGTTTTGTACGATGGACTCAGTCATAGCTGACATTGTTGCACTATAAGGTAAGATAGGTAAGTAAGGTAAGTTTTTCGTGTTTTTGTGATTTGGAGCTTAATTCTCGGGCATCACACCTTATTCAATTCATGGAAAGAAGGATTTCCTGAGGGGGAAATTTGTATGCACCCCAATTTGCACCGTGTGAAAGTTAAAATACTTAGTGATGATGACAATCTCTTAAAACATGATGAGATGTTTTCAAGATCTCAAAACCATTCTCTAAATCTCTCTCAACCCTTCATCCCTTATTAAGCATCTTTTTGGATCTTATGGACCCTTCTAGACTTCTTTCTTTCCTTTCTTTCCTTCCTTTTACCCTCTTTCACCATTTTAGGATGCAACCTCTCTAGCATTTTTATTAAAATGACTTGTTATTATGTAAACCGCCACAATGGTTTTAGAATTTGTCACCTGTAGGAACTAATGGTTTTCACAAATGATCATGGGGCTAGGCCCTCCTTCTTAGGTATGGGGAGGCTCTCATTTATTGAATGCAAGGACTAAATAAAATTGTGGGGTGGCCGTTAGGTCGGGGATCACACATGAATACTCCACTAAACATGTGGAAAACTACTTGTATAATGTACATAGAGGAATCTCTTTGAAGTAAGGTAAAGAGGAGATGGAGAAATAGATAGAGGGGGTTAATGTTGTGAGTAGACTTACATATTTCACACACACTAGCCGAGTAGTCAACATTCACACTAGCATTCAACATTCAATAGGAAGAAATCAATTGTGTAAGCAATAACAAGACTAATAAATCAAAGACACAAAGTTCTATGGATTCATTAATCAAAGACATAAATTTCCTTCTTGGTTGTACAAGATTACAATGCTTGCAAAGTTGGAAAGTAGAGAGAGTAGAAGAACATAGGCAAGGAGATAGAAGAATATAGCTTATTGTTTGTAGTAGTAGTGAAACAAAGGCCAATAACTAACAAATGATAACCCTTTGGAATGGAGAGGCCATCCAAATTTATAGCTTACAAAAGTCTCTTCATCTCCCCCCATGTGACTTTTCACCTCACCACCACTTGTGACCTTTCACATTCACTAGGAATGAAATTAAGTCCTTTTATTATTTTTGAAAAGGAAATTTTACAATGAAAATAAGGCCACTTAAGTGAATAAGACAAAAGAGTGAAAATTTGTGTTCCCAATGAAGGAGTGGAATGTTAGAGTGAGAGGAGGAGAGAGAAGAAGAGAGAGAAGTGATGATCCATGAGACGGGGAAGCTTATGTTGATGAAGAGCCTGCTTCTAATGGATCTTAAGAGAATGCTATGAAAATGAAGTTATTTTCCTTTGACCTCATGTTGAATTGAAACACTGTGATTACAACTCCTCCTTTTATGAGATGAAAACACACTCCAAAGCATTGAATAAGTGTTCAAAAACACTACTACAAGACTTGCATTGTGTGGACCCAAGATTACTACCTAAATCAATTAAATGTGATGACCTTTTTATGTGAATGATAGGATGGATTGAACCATCCAATCTCTTGCAAAAGTGACCCTGTCAACTCTGAATAAACCATTGAGAATGTCTTCCCCTTTGCATCTACTTAGTGTTCAATCAACATCCTTATTTTCAAGTCTTCCAGTTCCATACTTGTTACATCACTATCACTCTTATTAGGATACTCAATGTTTGAAGTTGAAATTGGCTCCAAACTTGAGTGTTTGAGCTCCATGGTGAAAAATTCTAGTGAGATTAACAGGACAATTTTCCAGTCTTGTAATGACTTTATTTTATGATTTTACCAATTTTACAACTTTTATATGTTTGTATCACTATCATACCAAAATTTTGCACATGAGACTCAACCTATAGCCTCATTATGATTAAATAATGATACACATACCTTAATAGATTCTTATACCCCCAATAACCTCTTGAAATACCTTCATAACCATTCAAACTACATGACTTACAAAATCCTTCACCAAAATCACTTACTTCATGTTAGCCTTTCTCCTCTTAGGAATACCTAAACACACAACATAAAAATTCCAAGATTGTCACAATTATTTTCCACATAAACTTATTTCCTTTGGTTACTACCAAAATAATTATCCTCATAACAATAATTCAAGATCTCTATACATTGAATAAACATCCAAAATATATCAATGCTCAAGAAGATACAAGAATAGCCCATTTCCATTTCGTTATTCATGTTATCAAACATATATAAGGTTAGACTCTTCATCCCTCTCGCAATTGATATATCTCCTTGAGTAAATACAAACTTCCTCTGAGCCTTTATACCTAGTTCCAACCTCTACCAAATTTCTCTCCCCGCCTCTCTCTATTCCCTTTAAATATATATTTTCCTATGCCCAAATAGAGATAGTTACTATTGATTTTGCTACTTAACTATGTCTAATAAATGGCTAACTATATGAGCCATCCAAATTAATGGGTGAAGTCACTTTAATACATCATACTAAACTCCCCATAACTATTACAATATTTGGAAATGTCACTACTAACTCCTATACCACCTAACACACACACAGGGAATTCAAATATTCAAAATGACCCTTTTAGAGGGAAACTCAAAATTAACCACCTTACACACATTGAAGGATCCAAATAGGTTGGATTCCATATAAAAATACTAGAAAGATCCCCATAAAGATATTAAACACTAAAATTTTCAATAAAACCAAAACTTCATATTTGGATGTCTCTTGATGTTCCCACATCATATCCTATAATCAACATGATGTTGAGTAATTTATGGGTGGAGAATAAATCATGGAGGAATTAAGGTCATGTTAAGATAATTAATCAAAGGTGAAATAGAATTCAAAGTTTAATTTACCTATTTCTTCATTTAGGAGAGGAATCAGAGTCACCATGGTCTTACTCAATAGGATTTATGGGGAGGAAAAGGATGATCATGTGAACTAAGCTTGGGTTCCCCTATTAAGCATGATCATGAAGGGGAAGAAACCTAACTTTGGTGAATTATTAGAGTTCAACTTTAGATTTTGTTGGAAAGCAACAACTACAAGTAATAATTTCAACATATTCTCTTATTTGGTATACATAGTTTGTGCTTACCTATCTTTTAATCCACCATTTCCAAATTGGCTACCTACATCGCGCATTTCAGCACTTGTCACTTTTTATAAACTATACAACCACAACCATGGGCTAAAAATTAGGGATATTTGTGACATATTCTATCATATTGTCTATAGTGTAATCTATGGAGTAGGAAGTCCTAGAATCCTTCCCAAAATGAGAGATTATATTAGAAGGGTGGGGGCTTATTGGTATTATCAAGAGTTCACTCTAATCCTAATAGAAGGCACTCTAACCCTCCTCACTAACTAACCATACATGTGCCAAAAATATTAGTATCCATAGAAGTGGCTCATCAATTTGAGAATGGGATAGGAGATAGGTTTAAGAACATGAATCAAAGGCATTTTCCTCCTCTTCCATTTAATATTGGTAGATATAAGTTTACTAAATTTTCATTTGTTTAGAATTTTACAAGGCAACACATGCCTTCTATTAATGTTTTCCTAATATCCAAAGAGAATGAGATCCTAATGGTCATGTGAGGGCACATCTAAAATATATAATCAATAGGTATCCCAAGCCTTGTATTCATATATGGATGGAGTCGTATAAGTATCACAAGAATCCCGAGCATGTAGAGGAAGTCATTATAAAAATAAAAGTAGCATAATGGATACCAATTACTCTACCAGTTCAAATTTATCTTGGTTCCCTATATGCTACCAACAAAGATCTTCATAAGAATATTCTAAAAGTTCTTCCTCATCCTCAAGTCACAAAATCAGCTCAAAAAAATGGATTCAATTTTAATTCGATGAGTCAATCCATTTGAACATATCAAATGACACTATCAAACCAAGGGCTTCCTACAATAAGAGAGGCTAGTGAAGAAAGGGTGATTGTCTCAAGTAAAGGAAAGGATAAGCCTTTTCAATTAAATGTGACATGAAAATTTTCATGATAAGTAAGATAACTTCCTTCTCCTCCATTACAATCAAATGTGTTTGTTATATCATCAGTCATGATGGTTTCTTATTTTTCCTCCACTCCTATTATTAACTCCCCACCAAATTATCCCATTGTTATCACTACTTGTCCTTCCTCTACCTCATCATCCATAATTTCTTCTTCCATTCCTAATTCCTTTACATTGGTATTATAATATACCATGATGTCATAAACTATGACAAGCCCACTCATGGCCACTATAGAATCCTTCTCTTTCATAGAGATTATAAATTTAGAAGGATAAATATTGATATGTCATTGCCACCAATGCCTTCATTTTTCACAGGGCCACTATTAGGATTTGTCCATGTTTTCCACCAACCCTAATATTTCATGCATCTAGGTTTTCCATTCCAACAATGCCGGGGATTTCAATACATATCCCAATGGGTAATCCTACTTTGGAAAAGTAGGCAAAAAGTCAAAATATAATCATAGGGGTCATCTCATATGACAAATGTCAACACAACCTTCTATTATATTGATTCCTTTATCTACCATAACTTCCCCATCTACTATTGATACAAAAATGGCATCATCCACAACCATGGGGATGAAAAATCCTAGAAAAGAGGAAGTATAAATTGCTAAAAATAATGGATGCTACAACAATTGGTTGCAAAGTCTCACGTCCCTACCTAAAAGCCTCTTGAAATATCTTTGGTCTACAATAAGAAGGAAAATAAATTTCAAAAGGTGATGACAAGAAGAATCAAGGATCAAGGGAAATAGCTATTGTTAATAACAGAAGAGGATGTCATGAGATTATCAAGAAAAATATGAAGAGGCAATGAGCTTGATGTTGATCTATTCAGTGTAGCAGAGGCTTCATTGAAAATGGCTACATGAGCCATAAGGGAAGAAAAATAGGATAGTATATCCGCTTAGTCACAAAACCGTTTGAATCCCAACCTAAGGAATAATGTGTATCATGCCTTGAAGGATTTATTTATTAATTTTAGAGACATTTTAAATGTCGAGGATAGGAAAGAACAATAGATCCAAGGCTAGATAATTTGAAACAAGAAGTAATGGAACTCAAAGCCAATATTTCAATCATAGGAAAGATGGTGAAAGGTAACTTGTAGCTAAATTCTTTGTTCATGTCTATTGATGATGTGATAACTATTGAAAATAAGTTGACCAAGGAAAATAGAGTTAATGAAGCTTCTAACCAATTGAAACCACATATAAACAATTGGACATGTTCCATCCTAGAATTTTTTACTACTTACTGATGTAGGATTAGTGTAACTTTTGGATGCAATTGGAAAGGTTTTGACAATAGAACAATTTGATGAATATTTTACTTTAGTTCATGGATTTGTTTGACCAATAGATACAAATCCCTCTCTTAACAAATGATGTTGGGATGCTTGATTTTATCCTCTCCAATCCATCAAATTGGAAAAGTACAAAAGAATAAAGCTATTTTTGGATAAAATGTTGTAAGATCTTAATCGTGAAATTCAAAAATGTTAAGGACCATGCAAACCATTGATCATAAATATATAGGTAATTGAAGCTAATTATAGATTATGCCAACAAGCTCGGAGCATCATTCTACATTCTAGATAAAGTGTAAAGGCTACATCTAAGTAAAGGTGATCAATTTTGAAGGACTTATTGTTATTCTTTTGTACATGCAAGGTCCACCCAATTATGATGATTCAAATTAGGTCGAAAATTTTAATGGAGTAGTATATAATTAGGCCAAGATTTTGTAAATATGAGAGCTTTCTCTCATTTATAGTTTTCAAGATTTAGATAGTTGTAGTTAATTATAGTTTAATTACAATTTTAATTATTTTATTGGAAAACCAAAATTAACAGAGACCATGAGGCTACATCCCATGACCGCATAAAAGGACAATATTGTAATGTAAAATTATCCGACACTGGTGAATTAATATAGAAGAAGGTTTGGAGATTTAAATGGTTTTGTGAGTTTCAATTTTATTTTAGTTGTTAGTTTATGTCTTGATGCCTGAGACAAAGACCTATTTTCTTTTATTAAGTAGAATTTCTACTTCAAATTACTTGTTAGATCTCATAGAATAGAGAGATTGAGCTATGTTGGTCTCAATGTTATTGGTTAATGTTTCTCGTGCTTGAATTTATAGATGTGCTTAGTAATCTTACAGTTTGTGTAAATAAGGGATGTTAACCAATGAATATTATTATGTTTGTGTTTAGAATTTGATTAGCTTGGAAAATTGTTAAGCTAGTTAAAACTCTATTATAAGATTAGTGGACGAACTAATAGGTTATTTACGTTGTTAATGTAGGGTAAAGATTCTATTTTGTGTGGTTTCCTTAAAATGATGGTCTGAATTATATAAAGAATTAAGAATACTAATTCATGTATGCTTTGGTATTATTTGTGGTTTAATTGTTGAGAAAGATGTTAGCAATACTTAAATAAAGAGAGAGATCCTAGCTATCTCGAACTCATATTCTTGAATTATTATAGGTGTTCTGTCAAAACACGCCAATTCCTCTACAGATAACACTACATCACATGCATCCCAACTAAAGTTAGACATGTTAGAGTAATTTGTACCTTGAATCCATATGTCCAACTAGGGTTCTAAAATGAGTGGGAGTGAGAGATCCAATCCATTTCTCCCTATTTGAGAATTATATTTTGGTGTATAAAACATTGATCAATAGAATGTTACATTGAGTTTAGGTAATAGGAACAAGAGCCACATAGCAGCTAGTTCCTTCCTTATTTATTGTAATATTGTGTAATCGATCTCTAGTTAATGGTGGAGAATTAAAAATGTGGGATTGATATGTAGTTAATTGAAGAGATTGGAAATTGTATTGATTGTGAAGATGTATGTGTTTATTAAAAAAATTATGATGTGATTTGTTGGCATAAAATATGATATGATTGTGGGTCTTATAAGTTTGTATATCCTAGCTAGAGCTAACATCACCAAGAAGGGTATCTCTCTCTAGTATAAACTAAGTATTTATCCTTTATTAAACATGAATAAACATAATACTTGACACATGAATGGTTCAAAACACTAATGTCACATATATATTGATCTCAATTACATAAAATTCAAAAATATATGTTTAAATTGATTATATTCATATCTCTCACTTCTTATATTGATTCTTCTTCTCCATTTTCATGATATAATTATTCTTCTCATCCATTTTTATGAAATATTGATTTTTCTCATGCATTTTCATGATATTCTCTTCCCCCATATTTCACATCATTATATAGACTTTAAAAGGAAAAGGTTATGTATTTTCACTCATAATGACTCTTGGTAACCATTGGTTAACACTTATTTACATTCTTAACTACTAATTAGTGGATATTTACGTATATACCATGGTGTTTATGTGTTTTCCTTGTGTAAACAATTATATATTATTCATTATTATCATTTTGATATGTTTCTAACTTCCATAATATATTATAATGCTCATATAAATCTAAACTCAAGGTCTTGGGCTATTGGTGAGTTACAAGTAGTTTGTAATCATCAACCCAAGTTCCATTCCCATTGAGTTCATTGGATGCTTTCGATAAGTGGTCATGGGGACACCTTGAGATAGGGGTTGAACTTCTTCATATGGACCAAGTGGAACATAGCGGGTGCTCCGAATGTGGATCACTCGGCGGACATTAAGGACCCAAGCCCACCCCCATGTCCCACCTAGAGAAACTACTCCACCATTCTAGTTCATATCTTTCATATAATAAAAGCGTTTAAAGAACCAAAATTTTCCAATGGGGTTTGGGTGGAGCGGTTAAGTCGGATGGTTATTTCCAGCTCCACCTAGGTTCAAATCTTATTGAGGCACAATCCCCATTCTAGATCGTAATGTCCAAAGTGGCGTGGAAGGCGGGATGGTTTTCACTGAGGTAGTTTTTTGATCGGGAAGACCTACGCTAGATGTGTGTTCAAGCATACGGCTCGTGGTTTACTTATGGTGTGTGCATGTGTGGCATCTCGTGATTCATTAGATGTGTGTTCAAGTGTGGTGGCTCATGGTTCACTAATTGTTGAGCTTAATTGATATATCTTGGTTGATTGTACTCTGGTTCATAGCTCTAGTCAAAAGCATTTATCTAGTTCATAGCTCCGGTCAAAATCATTTATCTATCAAAAAAATGCTCATATAATCCTCGCCAACATCATAAAGGAGCTTCATAATATGAAGAACCCTATTAACATTATCCCCAGATCTCAAACATTATCTCATCCTTGAGACAACTAAATCATGAAGAACCTGTTAACGTTCATGTTGTCCCTAATACAAGTTTGATGAATAAACCACCATTTCATATTTCTCATTACAATTCTTCCTTCTCATGTTATTGGTGTGAGGGTATTATTTTACCATTTATTTGGTTATTTCCACCTCACATATGGTGAGTCATCTCACTTAGGTGAGTCATAGGTATTTTAGGGAGTTATATGCCATATGATAGATTCTTTCATGAATCTATCATTCTCGTCATAAGCGTCATTGTCATATGGGAGTTACATGTTATTATAACATTGTAACTCCTCACTCCATCATTGAGTATGATCAAGTACAGTGTGGGAGTTATATAATACTCCCCATATGTATTTCTCATTTTTGATCTATGAACATGAGTAGACCATTTTTATGCACAAGTTCCTTGAGTTCATTTTTGCTTGCTAATTACTTGGAGAAATTACACATTATCGCTTGAGTGCAACTCCATTGATGTGCAAACACTTTTGGGATATCTTCGTGCCCTTTTTCATGGTATCAAAGCTATATATTGGTAAATGTGTCACTCACCTTATTGTTGATGATTATTATTGATTTCATGCTTTTTTTATCTCTTACTAAAAGTTTTTATTTGTATAGGTTATTTTGCAATATTAGCATTAATATGACTTAATCTCATGTTTGTGGAGTTTTTGTGTTTTTTTGGTGTTTGGTATTGTGCGGGTTGGATTTGGAGGTTCCAGTTATTTATTCAACAAGTTTTTAGATACAACTAAAGATAGTGGGGTTTTTTCAAATGTGGACATCTTTTTGTGGCTCTCCTTCTCCCAAATCTCACTACTACATTTTTTTGCTCCAAGCTTTCCCTATTACATCCTCCACTTTCCTTGTACCTCAACCTTGTACTCACCCTTACACCATTCCCTTTACCAAGATCCCTCTCCAACTCAGAATATCCTTGCTCAGCTCCCCCATCAAGTTCATCGAGATCTTCCTTGGAATCTTGGTCGAGCCACCTTAGGCTCAGCCTTTCCTCGTGACTCTAGGCTCTCTGCCCTAGCATGAAACCTTCCCTCTCCACGCGTCTAATCTCATCCTACTTTGAGTTGACTCTCATATGGCCCCAATCTATGAGATCTCTCTTGGATCACTACTACCCTATGGATCATGTGCCTTCCATCACCCAATCTCCTATTGAGCTTAGCCCGAGTTGGTCCCTCCCCGTCTGCAAACCCTACTCCATCTCTAACTCACTTGGCAGCTTGGCCCCTCCTTTTCCTAGCTCAACTCATTCAAGCTCTCAAACTACTATGGCATGAGTTGTCCTCAGTTCGCCATCTTGTGGTCTCCTTAGCTTGTCACCACCCTCGCATCCTTTCCCGTGTCACCCTCTACGAATCCCCAAGATTTTTTCCTTGTGAGCTACTACCGATCCAATCACTAAACCCCCACACCTCCTGCAGACTTCTTCACAAGTCCGTCCTAGCCCTACACAAGACTAGAGGGCCACTCGGCCCCTCCTCCTCCCTTTTACAGCTCGTGATGCAGAGCACATGTTGCTCCCTTTTCCATCCTCTAATAGATTTAGGTTTCCTTTAGTTTTTAGGGTTTTTCCTTTTTGCCTTAAATTTTTTTAATTAAAATTTAATTAATTTTTAATTAAGCATAGTTTTTAATAAGCCTTATTTTTAAAGAAATTGGTTGAATCAAATTAGAGCTAGTTAGGAAAACTAGAAAACTAAAAATTAAGGGTTATTCGATGTTTTTTGCCACTATTTTTTTAGGGATATTGTGAAGTAATTGTGAAAGGAATAATATTTTTTAGAGATATCATCACATTTTTGGGATTTTTAATATTTCGGAGGCTATATTGTAACTTTTTGAGCTCTTATTATTTCATGTGGATTAGTGAGTGCATCCACCACAACCTTGCGGAAAGGGATTCAAATCATGATGTGAGATGATTTTTCTCACACATAACCTTTTTTTCCCCCTTTTTACTTGTTTTATGACTTTATTGCGCTACTTACGGTGTTGTTTTACTTACACACAATTAAAACTTATTGTGGCCTCCACACTTATGTGGATTCCACTAATTTAAAGGTGAGTGGCCAACTATTTCACATCACACGAACACATCATATTGTAATCAACACACTAATTATAAATTTCCACAAATAGGGGTAAAAATATTGTTACGGGGTATGCGTTGCTTTTCCTTATTTTCTCGTGTTTGCTCCTTCCTCACGATGGATGCAAATGTTCCTTTTCTCACACTATTTAACTTTCATGAATGGAAATCCAAAATGATAATCACACTACATGGTAAAGGGTTGTACCACATCACTATGGGAGTGGAGAAAGAACCAATAGAAAACTCTGAGAAATACAAATGGTTCAACCGATGTGACGAAGCCTTAGGTATCCTTTATATGTTTGTTTCTCCCAACCTTCTCTTTCACATTGAGTCTTCCATAACACCTAACAGAGCATGAAAAATATAGATAGCATGTTTAGAAATGAGATGACATGAGAAATCATGACTTAGATAATGAACTCCTAGGTTTGACTCCTAGTAACTTTGATAACATATAGGCATTCTTCTCCAAATTTTTCCATACTAGACTTTTGTTAAAAGAATGTGGAGTTGATAAGAAGGATTCCAAACTTATCTTATTCATTTTTTCTAAGCTTGGAACTAAATACTTTGTGTTCATTTCTTCCTTTCATGCCATGAAGAAGATTTAGGGACTACTTGGAAGATGCCCTCATTTGAAAACTTTTCTTCCCAACTCATTCGAGAATATGACAAGTTGATTCAAATGGGTGCAATCAAGTCCAAGTCACATGCCCTAATAACAAGTAATGGTAAAGGAAAGGAGAAAAAACAAGAAAATAAATCGAGAAAAAGGACCAACCTAAGAAAGAAGCTAAGTCCACCCAATCCAAATCCAACATGAGTACTTCTTCCTCTACTTATAAGTCTAAACCAAAGAAGGATAAGTACAAGTGTTCCTATGTTAATGCATGAGAAAAAAATTTGATTGCCTCACTCATTTACTTGAGAAGTATAATATATGTGTTCTTGAGTCTATCAAACAAAATGCTCCAAACCTGAATCTTCTAAAGTAAAGGAAAATAAGTCCGAGAAGAAGACGGGAAAGCCCTCATAGCTAGAATAGTTCCTTCATCTACATGGGTTATTGATTTTAGTGCCTCATACCACATAGGTTCTAAACACATTAAGTTATTTGATGTAGAACATTGTAGCATGTCCTAAATCACCTTGGGTGATGATAAATCTACCATAGTAGTTGGTAGTAGATCAATGGAAGTTGATGGTGGAACCTTCAATGATGTCCTTAGTGTTCCCAAACTTTCCACCAATCTATTATCAGTTTACCAAATCACCCATATTGGTGAGGGATATGTGTGAATTCAACCCTAATTCAGTTATCATTAGAGAGTTGCACAGGTTAGTCTACAATATCGGGATACTCGATTGATAAGGGTATGATAGGATGATAACTAGATCCCCTCAACCCCAATAGTTCAAGATGCAGCCCCATATCTCTCTATATCTCTCTCTTGACTCAAAAATTATATAGGGAAAGGTAGATCACCAAGCCCGATTGTACACCTTTTCCCACTTTAATTTTGAATCATCTACTACCACCTTACCGAATAACACAGATGATGTTAGTAAGTTATGATATGAATGGTTTTTCCATTTGAACTATCATTACCTTAAGTAATTGAGCCAACATTAGATGGTTAATGGATTTCCTCACATTAGTTTTTTAAGGGTCTTTGTGAGGGTTGTGATCCTCTAAGCACCCCGAAAGAAAAATTTGGGAAGGAAAATCTTGGAGAGTTTCTCATACCATCGAGATTTTCCATAGTGACATTTCTGGAACTTTTCCATCTCCTTCGTTCACTAGAGATCAATACATACTTACCTTCATTGATGACTTTTCACATTATACATGGGTTTACTTTATCAAACAAAAATATGAAGTTTTGATCACTTTTAGGACTTCAAGGCTCTCGTTGAGAAACAAGTTCAAAAGGTCTATCAAGGTTCTTAGAACTAATAATGGATGTGAGTACATGAGTAATAGGTTTGATGATTTTTGCACCTCTGAAGGAATTACTTTGTAATGTACAATTGTTTACATTCCTTTAAAAATGGAGTTATAGAAAAAAGAACAAAACTCTTAAGAAAATGTCCACCTGCATGATCCAATCCAAATCTCTTCCTTCATAGTATTGGGTTGAAGCTATGAACTATTCTTGTTACATTTAAAACCAAATTCTACATAAATATGTAAAGAGATGACACCCTTCGAGGCTTGGTATGGACACAAAATTGATGTCGATAACTTTCATGTCTTTGGTTCAACTGATGTGGTTCGAATACCCAAGAAGAAACGTAAGGCTGAACCGAAATCCAAACCTTGTATCTTCGTAGGGTATCTCAAAGGTGTGAATGGTTATAGAATTTTGAACCCCACCACTCATCAAATCTATATTGAGATAAGTGTGAAATTCTCGAGAGACATCTCCTACTTCCACTTCTCCACCCACAGAGGTCATTTTACCCTCTCTGACCATGACTTAGACTCTTCCAATGATATTGTTAAGCCTCCCACTCTTGAACATCATGCTCCTCTTTCTCTTCCATCTCCGCTATCTACCGATTCTAATAGTAGTGATGATGAAGATTATGTCCCCTCTCAATTGAGAGATGATTCAACAAATTATGATCCTAAGTCTCCTCTTGGTCCTCGCTAGGATAGGAAAACCTTGCAAAGTGTTGATGATTAGATAGGGGATCCTTCAGATGAGATACAAACTTAATCAGAATTCACTTTGGGTACATGCCTTCTTTACCTCCACTTCGAATCTTGGTCTTTTCAAGAGGCTAATGGGATTCTTGAGTGGGATTATGTTATGGAAGAGGAATATTCCTCTCTCATGAAGAATCATACTTGGGATCTCACCCCTCTTCCTAAGGGAAGAAAAATGGTTCAATGTAGGTGGATATATCGAACCAAGTATGGTGTCGATGGGAATGTCAAAAATTACAAGGCACGACTCATAGCTAAGGGTTTCTCCCAAGTTCCTAGGGTTGATTATTCAGATACCTTTGGTCCTATCACCAAGATGACTTCCATTCGACTAACGCTAGCCATAGTTTCCACCAACATATGGGATGTCCACCAAATGGATGTTAAGAGTGCCTTCCTTCACAATGAACTAGAGGAATAAATCTATATGGAACAACCACCAAGTTATGTCTAAGATTTTGTTAGGACAAGGATTATAAATCCTATTTAATCATATTAAATTAACATTGACCAAACATAATGTAAATACATAAATAAATAATCAACATAGTAAAAACATTGTACACATGATTTACATGGAAAACCCCTGAGGGGAAAAACCATGATAAATGAGAATTTTCCATTAATGTGAGAAACATTACACAGTCCAATAAATCTCCTTTACCTCACTTCTCTCCAAGCAATTCACCCCATGTGAAAAATAATATGATCCACGACCATATTTAAATGACCCCAAAAGTCATGAACATATTTTCTTGATGATTAAAGGCTTTTGATCAAAGCTTAAAACCGAGAGGGTCAGCAGGACCCCACCTAATATAATAGATATAAGATATTAAGATATAACACCATAATAGACTCGAGAACATCCAATGACTCGCCATAAAAAAGACTACATGCCCCACACAATTAACTACCCCAAATGGGGCTCTCCCTCAACTAATACCACCCCCTGCCCCTCCCACATTACCACCCCCGAGCAAGGATCATGCATGAGGAGAAGAAGAAGTAAAAAGTAGCATATAAGCCATAAATAGGCCAAGCAAAATAAAGAAAGCCCCTTCACACCGATGCAAAAAAACACGCAAGCCTAGGATAACAAAAAGGATCCATGTAAACAATCCCCAACACCGAAAACCAACAAACACTTGTAAGCCCAATACTGACTGAGACACGGCCCCACCCAAACGTAGCCACGAATCCAAGAGATAATGACAAAACCATGAACATCCCACCACCGACACACAACCCACCACCACTTCAAAACCACGCTCGATCGGGTGGGGAAAGAAGCTAGCTCACACCCCGGGAGACCATTTCCACTCTATAACCACAAACACCCTCAAATCCAAAACCCTACAAACCTTCAATCTCCCATACACGAGCCGCAAAACACATCAAGCCACAAGGAAAACCACTAAGGATAGATATTTCTTCCTGATTCAGAGCTTAGGGAACCATGTCTACGATCCCTAAACAACAAGCAAAATGAAAGAAAAACAATCCCCCTTCTAGATAAAGAAATCCGAATCCACTTGAATCCCTTCAACCTAACTTTTGTTAACCTTTAAAATTACCTCTATAGGAAGGTGTTTTCAAAAAAATTGTCAAATTCCTTGAACCTTCAAAAGAAGTTTTCTTATTAAAAGTGTTTTTCAAAATTTTGAAGTTTTCTAAACTCCGAAGTCTAAATTTTTAGACTTCGGAGGTCTTCTTATTTTGGATTTTTCTATCCATTACAAAAAAAAAATTTTGTTTAGAGTTTTGAACTTTGAAAACCCGAAGTTCCAAAATTTCGAACTTCAGACTTTCAGGTTTTAGAGTTCTCCTTAGAATTTTTGTTATTTTTGGTTTCGGTCTCCGAACTCAAAACTCAAGTTCTCAAATTTCAAACTTCAAACTTTCAGTTTTGGAGTCTCACATTACCTTCATGGATATTTTCATTCTCAAAGTTCAAAGTCTAAAACTCCACTAAAGTTTTGAAATTTCGAACTTCAAACTTTCGTAAGTTTCAACTTTTCGGTTTTCGCATTGTAATGGTCACTTCAGCCTTTTGGAGTTTTGGGGTTTGTGATTTCAGAGCTTCCACAAAACATTTAATTTCTAACTACCCCCACACGTGTCGGCTTCCGAGCATTAATTCCAAGGTTCCCTATATAAACTCAAAATTTTACTTGTCATTTTCACTTGGTTTTTTGCTCTGACACCCTAATTTTACCACATCATTTTGTACTTTCAAGGCATCACTTTCAAGGTAATTTTTAGGTTATTTCTTCTTTTTGGTTTATGATTAATCAAGGATTTTTTTTTGTTTTTTTTTTTATCTTTTTCTTTTTTTTTCTTGCTTTGCATGAAATCTCCTATCATCCATTATTCATCTTTAACCATGTCATCTGATTCTTTTCTCAACATTGCAAGCTTCAATTCATGCAGGCATCTAGTCTCATCAAATCCAAGGATTGTGCAACAAGTTCCTTTTAGATCTCCAGAATATTTAACTTTCACTCTCTCAAAATTGTGCCTTTCAAATTTCAGAGTTAATTTTTTTTGAGTTCACTTTTTTTTGAAGTTTTTTCAGAGTTCACCTTTCAGAGGTTTCGAGGGTTCACTTTTTGGGGTTTCAGGTTTCAGGAGTTTTCAGAAAGTTAGAGTTTCTAGTTGATTTTGGTTTCAGTTTTGGGGTTTAATTTTTTTCGAGGTTTTTTAGGTTTGAGAAGTTTTAGTTTTGTTTTCGAGTTTTTCTTGAGGTTTGTACTTCGGAGTTGAAGCCTTTTCAAAGTTGTTATTTTTGACTTTCGGACTTTGGTATTTCAGAACCTTTAAGGTTTCTTATAAAATTTTCAAAGATAAATCAGATTCCAATTCCAATTCATGTCAACTTCCTCATCAAAGGGAAAGGGAAAAATGAAGTACACATTCTTAGGAGTTTCTCCTCACTCATGCCTATCTTCATGGATTTGGGGAATATTAGAGATACTGATCTTGGACAAGTGGATATGCTAGACTTCTAGGAAAGATTAAAGGCCCCTAATAAGAAACCTTGGATGCAAGGCCATATTCGATAGTGGAATTGCTCTCACTATGGTTTTCCTTCATCCATGCATTTCCCTGAGTTTGTCTTGGCTCACAACAGCTCATTTTGATAAGGATTCTAAATCGGTAAAGGATGATGATGAAAAGGTCATGATCAGGCTGACACCATTTCTTTGAAGATTTATTTAAACTTCCAGATGTTGAAGGATATGCAACAATTTCACCAGAAGCCACAATTGAACATTGGGATAAAGAAAATTGAACTATGTACAAAGGTCATGATGAAGAGTTACTTGGCCAAGAATGTCATCAAGCTTCCTAAAACATTGTTCCACTCATACTTCATCTAGAAGTAAATGATCTTATTGTATTGTTGAGTAGAGTTTCGGGTCTCACTTTGGCAAGAGGAATTTCAGGAATGGATGTTCCTTTATATTTCTACTATCAAGAAGAATAAGGAGTTCATACGATGGGGGAACATATCAACAGTTCAATTTGTTTTCAGTTGAGCAATGTCTTGACTTCTAAAAACTTCTTCATGACTTCCTTCCTCATTTATGTTGTCGCATTACCATGGGAGAATTCAATGGTTTGAATACAAAAGGTGTTAGAAGTGTGTCATAGATTTATCAATTTTATCCTCAAATTACAATGGAAGAAGGAAACAAACATTTCCGTAGGGTCAATGATGCCTTTTTTTTTTGTCCTCCTTTATCATTTTGATAAAAATTTGTATAATCGAAGAATTTATGATGAAGCTTTTAAAGAGGTAAGAGAATGGGGAGCCATCTATCTTCAATTCCCAACATTCACATACATCAGATTCCAGGTTTTCTAGGTGCCCCTAGAAAATTACCAAGATGTCCTACCGATAAATGGGTCTTGCTAGAATTGGTTTGAAAATTGTTGGATTACCATAAAATTCAAAATAAATGACATAAGGTGGAGTCCAGTTTCCTATTTCAATAGGAAGGTATACATGTGCCATAGTATTTACAAGGAAAAGAATGTGGATGGAGAAATGTCTGAAGTTACCTTGCAAACTTTCCATCCCAGAACTAACTTTGATTACTGGGGTAAGTTCAAGTGAAACAGATTGGCCAGTTCTCACGTTCCTCAGTTGGAGGATATTTGGATTCACTATCGGGATGAGATTATTATCAGAAAATGAGAATATGAGAGGTTGACCTTGGATGAAGTTAAACAATTTGTATTGTAGATATTCTGGAAGGAATGGAGGATGATGATGAAGTATTGGATCCATTTACAGAACAATAATGTTGTTAATCAACCTTTGTCCATGGATTGATTGGTACCAAGAAGAACATTGCAATACTAAGGAAAGGGTGGGGCCCATTCTACAAAGGACATATGATTGGTTGGCTACCTTGGGAATTTCACCCAAAGGATTAGATCAATCTATAAGAATAGAATCCCAACCAACACTAAGTCTCCCTACACCCACGAAAGGTAAGAGGTCTACCCAAAAGGCCAATATAACTCCAAGGAAGATCTCATTTGTTGTTGGGAGTTCCTCTCTTTCAAAATTTCCCATTTCCAAGGTTGTGTCCTCTACAACACAAGTATCAAAAGTTGTTGAAGTTAGTGATTCTCCAGTTGTGTCACAAGATTTTCCACCCCCTCCTTCACTACCATTATCACTATCTTCAGCTCCACTTTCCCCATCATTATCCACTACTCCTCCACTCATCTCTACTTTTCCATCCCATCCATGGCCCAAGTGTTTTCATCCCTTCCTATCCTCTCAGTAGGGGAAATGATTGGGTCTCCAGTTTCCACTCCATTTTCTCAACAACTTTCATTTCCTTCCATTTCCACTTCCAGTCTTGTTGCATCCACTCCCAAGGCTATTCTCACTTCCACCCCATCTATCATAACCACCTCCATTTCATTGTCAACTGATATTACCAGTGCCATTGTTTTATCTAGTGCTCCAAGTGCCAAACCAACCATGCCACTTTCATCTCGCATCTACTATACCTAAATGGCTATATCGCCAAACCCCAAAGCAAAAGAAAAAGGTGCCTCTTATAGATGTGATAGATCTGAGCGTGTTGGAACCTACTCCAAAGAGATAGGCCAAATGACCAAGGATCATCTCTAATTTATCAATAAACCAATCAGAGAAAGGTTCATGGAGGTAGCTACTCCATTGAAGGGAAAACTAAAGAAACCATTACAAAAAATTATCAGATCTCTAGGTTTTCACTAGGAAAGGCAACACATGAAGGCACCAAACAGATGTTCAAGTGGCCCTTGGAAATTTTTTGGAGAAGTATGACAAAGATAAAGCTTCCAAAGATGAATTGAAGTCAAAGTTGAACAACTTACTTACTACTCTTTTAAGGAAAGTAACACAACCCACTCCAACTATTGATCCTTCAACTACAACTAGCTTTGATAGTTTCTTCCATTTTGATGATATTTCATATCATGAAATTGAGAAGATAGGTCAGAAGGGAAGATCAATAGATGGATGGATAGAATGCATGCTTTAGAAGCTAATCCTTTGATCAAAACAAGTTGTTGAATTGTATAATGATTTACAAACTGAAAGAACTTCTATTCGCAGGATAGATGAAGTCCTCTCTGAGGATAATAATAATTTGAATCTGAATTTGACTACATGGGGAGAGATTAGAGATGTGGCCCATATTTACTCCTCCAAGAAGGGTAATTGATGATACTTCTAAATTGTTTGAGTTTCAAAAAGCTATGGAATTTAGATCCCAAGTATTGTAAGATTTGATCAAGAAATTGGATGATAAACATGTGGAAATAATGGATGGTCTAAATGATATTTCAAAAGAATTTGATAATATCGAACTGCAAGTTTTTCAATGAGAATATTGATGCTCTTCCAGTTGACCAAATTAAATCAAATTTCAAATATTTGGTGAAGAAGGATGATGAAGTGACTAAAACTTTCAATATCAATTCAATTTACAGGTTAGTCTCATGCCAGAATTTCATAAGTCAACTAAAGAAAGTAGTGAATAAGTTGAAAAGGTTTCCAGCCAAAGTTGTGAGGGAGATTGATATAGCAATGGATGTGTAAATCATTATGCATGTGGACCAGAGGAGAAGGAGGTACATGGAATCATCAAATGTTTCATTGATTACAAACACTAGGATGGCTATGTGGGAAGAAGATCAGGGAAAACCAAACAAGAGAGAGATGTTGCAGGTCCAAGCTAAGCCAGGCAAGGCCATGATTGGGATGGTTCCAAGCTCTGAATCAGTCAAAGTTGTAGGGTTGACTTAGTCAAACCTTTGCAACAACTTTACTATTTTTATGGGAGCATGTTCCCTTGAACTTATTATACTCTATTTTTAGTAACTTGTTAATTAAGGTTCAACTGTAATGGCTCAACCTCTGGAACTTATAAATAGTTAAATGCATTAAGTTTATGTAGACCTTTTAGATCATTTGAAAAGTTACTCTTCAAGCTTGGAAGAGTGCTTCATATACTTTGAGCCTTTCAGTTATATTCAGAACAATATTTTTCCATGAAAAGTCTGGTTTATTGTGTTAATCATTGATCAATTTATAGCTTGTGAATGTTTAATTCCTTGATGTGATTGGTTAATCTACCTTTATCCTCAGTTATCTTATTTCAATCTATGTGAAAAGTGATATAGTTACTTTGAATATCAGTTGTGGAAAAGCTATTTCCTTTCTATTACAAAGTTGCATTATTATTTATAGTCATGGATGGAGGAAGATTGCAAGACATGTGCATATCATATATTATTGTGAGGAGTTGATTGTGCATTTAAGTGGGTCTATCTATTCAATATACTTGGTGCATCACCTTATTTTTCTTTTTTTATCTCTACTTTAAGCCCATAAGTTGAGTAGATTAGAGTTATTTTCAAATGTTTTAGCCTTGCATATTGATCTTAAATCAAGTGCTCCAAGTCTCAAAGGAATTCAGCCTTCTCCAGGTTCATCCCAAGGTGAACAAGGTCCCACACCTTGGGGATGTTCCAACATTGCATGGGATCACTCAAAGATTCAACGGGTGCATGATCCACATGACAACAATTTTTGGCATGCCCGGTGGGACAGAGTTGGTACTTCTCTTCATACTTGCATGAATCAAAGTACCTAACACTCCATATCTCTGGATTTCATATCTCAATGTGTTAACATATGTGAAGAATTCAAACAAGAGATTTCTGTGAGATGAGAAGGAAATTATCAACATATTGAGTTATCCTTGTCTCCTCCAAGAAGAAGAAGAGGCATTTCAACATCACCAGTTACAACATCACATGTAGAGGTCATTCAACTCCTCCTTACGGAAGGTTCCCTCCACCTAGGAACAATCAACCTCTCGGTAGAATGGAAAGGAACCAAGTGTTTCCTGCATTCAATGTGGGCAACCTCTTCTATTAGCCCAACGAGATCCTATACCTGTTGTTGCACTCAAAATTTTACCCTTTTACATAGGGGAAACTCATATTACTCCTGTGGAACATATTCTTGATGTGGCCAACATTTGTGTAGTACATAATGTTACAGAAGACAACGTTGTGGTCAGACTCTGCTACTTCCTTCAAGGGAAAATCACTTCAAGTGGTTTCGTGGGTTAGAGGCTAGGAACTATTACCACTTGGGATGAGTTGGGGAGAAGCTCTCTAAAATAGTTCAAAGACAAGAGTGACCACCTATCACTCTTGGAACAACTCACTACCATAAAGAGAGCTCCCCAAGAATACATGAGTGATTTCAACTTCTGATTCCAAAGGACTTGGAATAGGATTTCGACACTCATAAATCCTTCTCCAAATAATGCATTCTTGTACTATTTGTGAGCCTTGAACAAACGATGTAGCAGTTATGATCCAGTCCATGGGAGGGACTACACTACTTGATGCCTACGAAGTTTCCATAAGAGTGGAGAATTCCTTGATTCAGGATGGAAAGATAGCTCCACGACCACCAATGTCCATTGTCTCTCAGATCTTACAAACACTCAACCTACCATTTCTCCTATTCCAACAGCTTCCAAAAACTAGTTCAGTCTACCCCCACCCCTTCAAATGATCTATTTGAAGTCAAGTCACTACTACAAACTTTTGGGAACAAGCTCGTTGCACTCAAGAGGCAAAAAATTTCAATATAATCATCCATACCAGCCACAAAATCAGCAAGTATTAGGCTAACCATCCTCCTTTTCAAGGGAACAATCAACCTCAAAATCAAACTAGGTCAAGCTTGCAAATGTCAGACCTCTAAATTTTAGGAATCCTCTTGCTTAGTTCTCTTCTAAAGCTATTGTACTATCCAAAATAATCTAGTTCAAGATTATGAATGGTGTTATCCTTGTTCTCAACCTCACAATCAAAATATTTTCCCCAATGGAGTTCTTAGCCAGGCCCTTATGGTTCAAAGTGTATCTTCCCCTCCAGAGCCAACAAAAATTCATCTACATAGGAAATAGTAGATCAACCATAGCACTTTGAAGAAACCACTTTGCTAAATTGGCAAGAAAAATATTTTTAGGTTGAATACAGATTCCTCATCAATGGTGGAAAACACTCATTCCAAAAAGAGAGCAATGGAATCTCAACCTTCCAAATCTGATCAAGCATCCACTTCACAACCTCAACCACAAGCGGTGGTTGATAAAGATATGCGGGAAAGAAACTACCAAAAACACATGCTAGCCAAGCTACAAGGAAAGAAGGTTCTTCAAGCATCACGGTACCCAACAAGCACTTTCCAAAAGAGGATTCTAATGCCCAAAGAAATGTCAGAAAAGTAGGAGCAATTCCCTTTAGTATTGTAGAACAAATGAAGAAGACCAACCTGAGTGTTACTATGTGGGACACACTCTCAATTCCTTCTCAAAGAAACTTGTTGCGAGAGGCTTGAACAATTTTGGTACAACCGATGGATCATCGGGTCATGGAGTAGAAACTGCTATGAGTTTGTGTCAACTAAGGAAGGGAAAATTATTCCTAAGGTGAAAAAAAACCACCACCATTCTATATTTCCTTGATCATTGGTGATCATTTGGTACATAATTACATGATCGATTCTGGTGCCAATAGCTCAGTTATGCCCAAGAAAATTACAGACGTGTTAGGAATACAATATACACCAGTCTCTAGAGGATTTGTTCAATTGGATGGTACAACATTTTAGACCATCAGAGTCATCAAAGGACTCCAACTTACTATCCATGCATGTCCCAGTTTTTCATTCACACAAGACATATCGGTCATCGATCTTCCTCCTCTCTTCGCCATTTTCCTATCACGAGATTTCACTACCAAGATGGGTGGTTACCTATCAGCTGATTGGTCACATATGATCCTTAGGACTCGATACAGAACTAAAGTGACTATAAGGGTGGAACCAATTTTTCATAATCATGTGGAGCCCTATACCGCTAGTCCTATAAATGGGAATTATACCATCCATGATCGAGAGGAAGAAGTTGTTGATCACGAACCAACCACTCTTGTGGAAGAAGTCCCTGATATTGTGTTGGATGAGGTAAGTGTAGATCATCAATATGATCCCTATGTTGAGGCATTAGTAGAAGAAGAAGTTGGTTTGTTGTTTTTAGAAGAGATGGGATTGGGTACATACTACATTCATGAAGAAGGTACGATCATACCACAACTTGTCAAAACACAAAAATAATTCTTAAAGAAGACTGTGGAATTGTTCTTCGATGGCTCAAGGAGTAAGAATGGATCTAGTGTTGGTGTCATGCTAATTTCTCTAGAAGGAGATAAGTACTTCTCATCTTTTTGGTTGTAATTTAGTTGCACTAACAATGTTGTTGAAATACAGGCCCTTGTGCAAGGAATTCAACTAGCTCAAAAGAAGGGAATCAAAGCCCTGACTATTTTTGAGATAGTGAGTTAGTTGTTCATCAAGTGATGACATGCAAAGTGCATCCAAAAATGATCTTTTAAGATCATACAAGAACCGAGTCTAGGATTTGATTGAATATTTTAAAGCTTTTGGGATCCATGTGGTTCCTAGAAATCAAAATCAAGATGTTGATAGGCTTGCTACGATTGGCTCACAATATGACATACCTATTGATATCACAAAAGAAGGGTGGAAATCTATCAAAATGGTGGTTTGACCTATAGTCCCTGATAATGTGAGTAGCTGACAAGTGTTTGATAGTGACAAACAAATTGTTCTATTTCTACAAGAGGAGGCAGAGTTTGCTACAAAAGGTCAAGCAAAGTTACAAGAAGCATACGGTGATCAAATCATACAATTGAAAAGCATAACAAGCTACCAAAAGGCTTAGTTACTCTAGAATCCATCTTCAATTCAGATGATCAAGCCAAAAGACAAAGCTCTAACATGGTGGTCAAAGAAGAAGATTTTGAGGAAGTTGAGGTAGCAAATGAAAAGTTTCTAAGATCGGAAAAGTATGCACTCTCCCAAAGAAAAGAAGCTTTCATCAAAAATTTTCAAGAGTATCACAACATTTTTGTGGAGCTACAAAGACCTGTGTGGTTTTGATCCAGGTCTAGCACAACATACCATCAAACTGGATCCTAATGCCAAGCCAGTTCATCAAAAACAAAGGCCAATTAATCCCAAAATTGAGCCACTAATGAGAAAGGAGCTAACCAAACTCATCGAGGCCTGTATAATTTTTCCTATCAAGCATTCATCTTGGGTAGCCAATCTGTCCCTGTAAGGAAGAAGAACGGAGAAATTCAGCTATGCGTGGATTTCAGGGATTTGAACCGTGCCTCATTGAAAGATCATTATCCTCTTCCATCAATGGAGAAGATTCTCCAAACAGTAGTAGGAGCACAAATATTTTCACTTTCTCGATGGATATTCTGGATATAATCAAATCTTGGTTAAAGAATCTGATCAATTCAAACAACATTCACTACTAAGTGGGGTACGTATATGCCTATAATAAAATGTCCATTCGATTATCCAATGTTGGGCTACTTTCCAAAGAGCCATGGACATGGAATTTAAGGGACTAATCAATGATATCATCTTGGTTTACCTTGATGATATAACTATATACTCTAAGCATGCAGAAGACCACATCACACATCTAAGGAAGGTTTTCCAAGGTGTAGGGAATTTGGGGTTTCACTCAATCCTAAGAAATGTATTTTTGCAGTGCACGAGGGGAAGTTGTTGGGGCATGTTGTTTTAGTGGAAGGATTGTCAATCGATCTAGCTAGGATTCATTTGATTATGTCTTTATCTCTCCCAAGTCACAAGAAGGGTCTCCAGAGTTTTCTTGGGAACCATAAATTTCGTGTGGAGATTCATCCCTCAATTTGCAACATTGGCTAAACCACTAAACCATGTTGAAGAAAAATATGCCTTCTCATGGACAAAGGAAGGAAGGGAGAGCTTTGAAGCCATCAAGACAAAATTTCTCAAGCATCCTACATTGGTGAATCCAAGATTTGATAAAGATTTTATTCTTTATGCCTTTTCTAGTAAGAAAGTGTTTCTAGGAATTCTCACCCAAAAAATAATGATCGATGGAACAACCAATTGCCTTTTAGCCAATCCCTAAAATATTATGAGCTAAAGTATTCATTTGTTGAGAAACAAGTCTTTGTTATTATTTGGGATTTGAAGAAGTTCAAACATATGTTATCTAATAACAAAATTCATTTGATGGTGTCTCATCCTGGAGTTAAAGACTTGCTAAATAAAGACATGAATGAGAAACGTGTTGATGGGTTACTAAAGTTATGGAATATGATGTACACATTAAGGTCACTAAGCTTGTTAGGGTAAAGGCCTATGTCAATAGTTGGCTACATATTTGGAGACAAAGGCTGAAAAAGATATAGTGCTCCTAAATGAACCTCAAGAAAATGACCAGGTTGATTGGTTGTCAAAGATGAATTTTTTCTCCTTTTAGGAGTATATCCTACTAACATGGATAAAATTCAAAGATGAAGCTTCCATCTTCAATCCATTCCTTATGTTTTGGTGGATAATGTTCTCTTTCGTAGAGATTTAAATGGTGTTCTACTTCGATGTATAGGACCAGGGCAGAACATATAGGATTTTGCAAGAATTTCACAATGGTTTGTCTAGAGGGCATTACTCTGCAAGGACTACTACAGTAAAGATCATGAGGGCCAGTTACTATTGGCTAATATTTATTCAAGGATACTCATTTCTAGGGTAAGAAAATGCAAGGAATGTGCTTTTTCATAGGAAAAATAAAGATTGGCAGCCCTTCCTCTTCACCCAATTCAAGTTGACCAACCTTTTGTCCAACGTGGGATTGATTTCATCGAAATGCTTAATCCTCCATCTAGTGATGGACATAAATGGGTTCTCACTACAAATGGACTATTTCACTCATTGGATGGAAGCCATTCATGGCACTGAAAGAAGGAAATGAAAAGGTCGTTCTTGATTTTCTGAAGGAATAATGACACATTTTGGCATTCCATTTATAATAATTTCAGACAATGCAATGGCATTTCTTGGTTTGAAATTAATTGAATGGGATATCAAGAATGGGGTTTATCTCAAAACTTCATCAAATTACTACCCATAGGGAAATGGATTAGCCGAGTCCAGTAATAAAAAATCATATGGATCATCAAGCGTACAATGGAAACCAATAGAAGAACTTGGCACACTCATCTTAAAACCACCCTATGGGCAGACCGGATCACACCCAAAAGAGCTATTAAGAATTCACCTTTTATGCTAGTATATGAAAGGGAAGAAAAACTCCCACTATCTCTAGAGCTTCCTTCTTTGGAATTAACACATCAACTGAAACTCATGGAAAATGATTCAATGACAATTTCCCTCGTTGATCAGTACTCCAAACTAATGGAGCTAGAAGAAACAAGGAACAAAGCAATGAAGACCCTAGAACAACATCAATCTCAAGTTAAAATATATTTCAACAAAAAGGCATCCAACAAGGAGTTCCATGAAGGATATTTGGTTCTCAAATGGGATGTTGATAGAGCCAAGCCTGGGTATGCATGCTAAATTTGATTCCCTTTAGAGCGGACCATATATCATCACAAGTTACAAAGAAAAGCAAATTAATTTTTCTTATCAAGACTCAATGGAGAGAATTTCCCATCCATGTGAATGGGATTCATCTCAAAGCTTTCTTTTGACAACAAGTTTTTACATTTGTATAGTGTTTGTTTTGTCATTTCCTCCAAGTGCTTCACACATTGTGTTGTTTTTTTTCTGTTTCTTTTCATTTAGTGTGTGCTCTGAATATATTTTCTTTTTAGGACTCTTTTTCCCAATGGTTTGTATAAGGCTACTTGGCCTAAGGCTTACCAAGAAAGCATTTCTTGATGTCACCAAAAATGTTAACCTTTAAAAATTACCTCTACATGAAGGTGTTTTCAAAAAAATGTCAAATTCCTTGAACCTTCAATAGAGTTTTCTTTCCTAAAGGTGTTTTAAAATTTCAAAGTTTTCTAAACTCCGAAGTCCAAATTTTTAGACTTCGAAGGTCTTCTTATTTTGGAGTTTTATGTCGATTACAAAACAAAATTTTTGTTTAGAGTTCCAAACTCTGAAAACCCAAAGTTCTAAAATTTCGAACTTTGGACTTTGGGTTTCGAGTTCTCCTTGGCATTTTCATTATTTTTTTTTGCCGGTCTCCAAACTCCAAAGTTCTAAAATTTCACAACTTCAAACTTTCGGGTTTCAAGTCTCACGTTACCTTCATGGATATTTTCATTCCCGAAGTTCTAAAGTTCTGAAATTTTGAAACTTCGCCTTCGAGTTTTAGACTTGGGTTTTCATTGTAATGGTCACTTCAACCTTTTAGAGTTTTGGGGGTTACAATTTCGAGCTTTCACAAAACATTTAATTTCTAGCTACCCCCACACGTGTCGGCTTTGAGCATTAATTCTAGGGTTCCCTATATAAACTCAAAATTTTACCTGTCATTTTCACTTGGTTTTTTACTCTGACACCCTGATTTTACCGCACCATTTTGTACTTTCAAGGCATTGCTTTCAAGGTAATTTTAGGTTATTTCTTCTTTTTGGTTTATGATTAATTAGGGATTTTTTTGTTTATTTCTTTTTATCTGTTCTTCTTTTATTTTCTTGTTTGGTGTTATCAATTTTCATCCTCTTGGAAAAAATTGGATAACACCCTACTGAGCCATTTTTAGTCGTTGCAAGCAAAAATGATCGAATTGATAAATCATGTCTTAAGGGGTCATATTGTGTTTTTGCTACCTTCCGGTTAGCTAAAGGAGCCCTAGAAGGTCAAAAATGAGGACAAGGTCATTTCTTGAGAGGCCAAGATACATCAAGCTAATTTCAAACTCGAGACGACAGGTGTGTAGAGGTTGGCTTGGTTCCAAGGAGCTCGGTGAAGAAATAAACAAGAGAAGTATCACAGGTTTTAGCTAAACACTTAGACATGTGAGCTCGATATCATACAAGAAGGTCGAGTTATTGTATTAGCTCGAGTAAGCTTGTGGATGGCTCGGTGAGCCAAGATGGTCACTACTCGGAGGAAGAGTTGGTGGAAAACTCGGGCGTGGTAAGGTTTCGAGGAGTCGAAGCAAAAAAGTGAGCTCGGTCATATTGAGTTGAATAAGGCCGAGGCACTCATGAAAATGATAGCCAAAGTTCCAAAGGAGATAGAACCGTGATGAGTTGAAATGACTCAGAGGATAGTGTTTGGAGAAATTTGAGGATTCATTGGCTTCATTGTGAGAGCTCACAGTAAGCCGAGTAGTGAGTCGGCTCACCATGGTTGGAACTGATGGCTCGGCACAGGTCTATTCCATGGGCAACAAGAGGAAAATGTTGAACTCAATGAATACTAAGTCGTGCATGGTGAAGGGTGAGATAAGGCGTATGTGTTGTAGACCGAGCTCTTCAAGTGGCTCGGAGGTTGATGGCCGAGTGAGATCACTAAGCACTAGGCATGGTGGGTAAATGGACGCTAGATTAATTCCATAGTTTTTTCGAACTCGATTCCTCACAATGGTAAAAAACACGAGCTCTCCCAATACAATGATGCATGAAGCCAACCCGAGCTTGGAGGTTAATTCACATCCACGTCATTGGGAGCCGATAACACATTGAAGGAAACGTAAGGTTAAGAAATGAGCATTGAGAGAGTGAAGGTCTTGTTTATAGCTGGGTATACCAAGCCATTTTGAAGATCAATTTGAGCTATTTCAAATAGGAATCGAGCCAGTTTTGTCATTGTGCACCGAGCTCTCCAAGCTCATCAAGTTTTTTTTTACCGCCAAGCCAATGAGTTGAAGAGATCGAGTTTTTTTAGGGTTATCAAGTTGATGTTAGGAGGCACCTAGCTTATACAATGGTGGTCGAATGGTTTTCAAAGGGAGAGCTCGATTGTTGGAAGCATGGTTTGGATGATAGGGAAGGTCATCCCCTGGCCAAATCAAGAGGATGAAAGCTTGGCACACAGGTCAGATATGCTTGAGGATTGAGGACGTAGCAAGGAGCTCGTAAAGGCTTGTTTTAACACAAAAATGGCTTGGCTCAATGAGCTAGGCTGAGGGTAGAAGAAAATTCGAGTAAGTCAAGCTAGATAATGGAGGGGAACATTGAAAATTGAGTGTTCGAGCCTGCTCTGAGGAAGATTCGTCTCACCTTTGAAGCTCTAAGCATAAGAGCCTACACGGGATCATCACATGACATAAATGTGGAGTTCGTGAGAAGTGGTGTTGTCGAGCCGATACAAGTAATGCACAACTCGACACATTGGCATAAGCACATGGTTGAATGAAATCGGAAGGTGGATATCTCTAGGAGCTCGAGGTAGATGTATTTTAGCGAGGAGTTTTTTGATGCATCAATTCAAATGGTTCAAGTTTGAGCTCGAGCATATCATTGAATGATGAGATTATTGCACAAAGCATGGAAAATGAGCCAATCGAGATGTCTGGTTTGAGCCCATTGTAGGATCCATGCACACAATCGAGTCATCTGTATGCATACATGAATGAGATCTTGAGCTCAGTGGCTGAGCTATGGAACTGATCATTGATGCAAATGGGACCTCAAGAGGAATGTTTGGGTAGATGGATCGGTGTGGAATTCAGTGAACTGAGTCATAACGAGAGGTAGAAAGCTTTGCACTGGGTTGAAGAATTTGACATTAAATGAAGCAAGTGTAGTTCGAGATCTAATGTCGATTTCATAATATTGCAAAGAACGAGCTAAGTCAAAGTTGTATTGTCTTTCGCATTATTTTTTGAAGGCATGTTTCAAAGTTAGCTTTTTTAGGCTTTTGGATATTTTTGGGCTCGAAGATGTCGTGTAAGTTGAATAGTTCTGAAGCCCAAACTCCAAAACTCTAAAATTTAGAAATTTTGGGTTTCGGGAGTCATAGGTTGCATGAGACGGTTCAAGCTTGGTGTGAGTTGTGGTTTTTAGGTTCCAAATCCAAATTCGAAGCTAGAGGAAAAGATGTGTAACATGAGTAACTTGCCTTTGTTCAACATGTTGTTGGGTTGAGCAAGTCATCAATCGAAGCCAGCCAAACATCTCGGGAGGGACTCATTTCAGAGTTGAGGTGATGGACGTGTCAATGGATGGGGATTCATGTCATTCGGGCTCCGCTAAGAAAGGTATACATGTTAGTGAGTAGGCCAAGTCAGTCACCGAGTTAGTAGGGTGATAGTTAGAATCCGAGTCAACAAGTCAAGATGAAAACATGACAAAGTTTGCTAATGCGATGTGTGCATTTCAAATTTTCCCATCCAATGTGTTGGAGACGTGGTGAGTAAATAGCTCGACCGCTAAGTCGGTTGCATGTGGAAGTAATGAAATCCACATAGGTTACAAATAAATCATCAAGCTAATAAAATAATGGCACGAATCAATGATAAATGTGGCCAGTATGGCTAAGGGTGCACGAGGTGAACAACTCGTAGTGTTGAATGAAGAACCCACCGGTAATGACTCATTGATCAATGTAAGATGTGGAGCGATTCTCCAAAGCATGGTGAGGTAGTGACCGATATAGTTAAGTTGACCGACCAATGCAATTAAGTGAGTGGCTCGGCATGCAATGAGTGGGAAGTGCCACATAGAGGAAATCTCCCACTAACAAGATGGAGATAGCAAAAAGTTCGGGTGAGATATATGGAAGACCCAGTGAGCCATTTTCGGAACCGCCAAGTTGGGAAAAGAAATAACTCATTGAATAAATTATGGATTTCACCGAGCTATCAAAGCATTGAATGTGCTAAGTTGGTGTGTAGGAGTTTTGTTTAAGATGTAACCTATACTAAAATTAGCACAACTTTCTTCCCGGTGACCGGTTTTTTTAAAATTACCGTAGTCGTTGGAAATGGGAGAAAGAGAGCTACGCCATGAGTGGAATCACCAAAGATGAATTTTTGGAGGTTTTGAATTCCAAATTTTCAGGTTTTCCTCGTTCCTTGAGTGGTTCCTTGAAAGGTGGAGGTGCAATAAATGAGCAAACATGGCCAACAACAATGATTAATTATTTCCTACATTCTGGCCTAGATTCTAGGGTTTCTCCTTCTTTCTCTCACCACTTAGAAATTTTTCTATAAATGTAAATGGGGTGCTTATTTTAAAGATTTAGACACTTTTCAAGCTTCCCCTCTCTTCACAAGTTGAGATGTTGTGAATTTGTAGGCTCTCAAGCCTTTCTTCTCAAATTGTAATGGTAGCCTATGCCTTTTCCCTGATGTAATGATGCATTGTGCAAGTGCTTGAAGTAATGAAAATTATGTTTTGTGATCAATTATATGTCCTTTCATGATTTTTTACTTCTATTTGCCTCTCTCATGTTTGCAGGTGAATTGTGCAACTAGGGTTTCTTTTACAAGTTTTGGAGTTCATTGTGCTTATCAAGTGGTGGAGTATTGCATGTAGTGAGTTGTGGTGCTTGTTCACCCTTCTCAAGTTCATCCTTCTTCACTAGAAGACTGATAACTTGTTTATCGATCAAGTTTAACAAAAGGAATGTATGCTTCCTAGTTTGTGATATTTTGTATCCTCTCTAAGTTGCAAGTGAAGTTGACTTGTGGTGCACACACCCTCTTCAAATTAACCCTTCCTGAGTCTAGCAAAACCCTTTCTTGGTGCATCACCACTTCTAGTATAGGTTTTATTTTCTTGCAAATCTCTTTCCCTAATCCCATGAAATGTTAGCATAGGTCTAGTTAGCCATTTATCTTGCATTAGGAGTAGTGTAGTGCTTAGTTTAGGAAGAGGAAGTCGGCCTTCTCTAGAGGTTCACCTCAAGCCCAAGTCCCATAGCTTGAGAGGTGATCCCATGTTACCCAATCACACCGAATGTCATGTTCACCTTTAGGCCATTCGGGGGGTGCAATGATTTGGCGATAACAATTTTTGGCACACCCAGTGGGATAGAGAGCTGGTACTTCTCTTCTCACTTACATAAATCAAAGTACTTGGTGACTCTATATCTTTGGATTCCAAATCTCAGTGCGTTAACTTATGCAAAGAATTTAGACAAGAGCTTCTTCAAAGTAAGGAAATTATCAGCATATCGAACTATCCTTGTCTCCTCCAAGGAGAAGGAGAAGAGGCATCTCAACATCACCCATTATAGCATTACTTTATTTCATTGAGTTGTTGTGCTCTTAGTGAAATTTCAGCCTTACGAGACATATCACAACACAATCGGAGACTCAATTGGTCAAGTGACCCATTCTCTGTGTTATAGATTTTTAGTTTTACCTATTTCCATCTAGTTTTCTTCAACATCTTTCCATTCATGAGGCGGTGCCATCATGACTTCATTTCCACAGTGGGATTCCCACTTGCAACAATGGCAGTTCTTTCCATCATCAGGTATTACAATCCACCTCTAAACCAATTTCATGACAAATATCAGTTTGAGCATGCATGCCCACATGAGCAAGATGTAGATCATTTTGGTCACCCACTAGACTGGAGGGCTACTGAAGGACAATGGCATGCAGATTTCAAAATCTATCATACACCTGAAGAAGACCACTTGTAGGAGAAGGCTCAAGATTTGGAGTATAACATGGTGCAAATAAGGATCAATGACATGAAAAAGGCAGCCCAGATTGGCTTCAGCATTCCATACCCCTGATGGCCCTATACCATCTAAGCTTAATACTCAACAAAAGCTTCAATTCATAATCAATACAATGACTCAAGTTGGAGAATGGATCAAGAATAGGGATGTTCACGAATATAATTTTAGTCAATCCTATCAATGGGAGGTCCCTACATTACCACTTTACAACCCTCTTTCTATGTCTCCATCCATGCAGTTTCAACTTGAAACACAAGATCCTAACCTTCCATTCTACCCCTACTATGGAATACACTAATTCATCTTCTATTCCTCCATTCCATTATGAATCTTCCATGCCTCATTCTTATAAAGTTCCTTCTTTTCTATAAAGGCCATCAAAACAAGAAGTTGAATCTCTTCCACTTCCTCAAATGGTGATTAAATTAGTTGAATCCCAATTGTTCCTCATCTTATAGTCCTAAATCCATTTTAGGAGGAGCATATGCAAGAAATGAGTGAAAAGGAGGAGTATATGATTGAGGAGACTAGTAAGGAAGAGCTTGCAAACAAATTGAAGGAGTCGGCATCAAAACTTAACATCAAGCAAACTTCATTCCTGACTAAACCTTTTACAGAGATGGGGCTCAAGAACAAGCGAGAAAAAACTAGTATTATGCCATAAAAATCCAAAGTTAAACGAGGTCGACCATCAATCTACCTATTCCAATGTAGTATTCATATTAGTTACATATCTTTAGAGAGGTTGAATCACTACAAGTGAAAAAACCATTTGTAGAAAAGCAAGAGCCAACTCAAAATCCGCCAAGAGAAGAGCATGTGCAAGTCAAAGAAGAAAAACTCTCAAGTGTACAAAATAGTTCTAGTGAATGAAATGATCCTAATTTTCATACATATCAAGAACTGGTAGCACTTCGGAAGGTGGTAACATCTTTCCAAGCTCATCATTATATGTTACAATAAGGGACAAGGAGTTTCATGAGACTAATATAGATTCAACAGTAATTAATGTAAATGAGACCATGTAGAGGTTTTCAAATCCTTCCCTTTTTCATTAAAATAGGTATTTCTTTCTATGGAGTAGGAGTATCTTTGGAAGAAGACCTGGATTTCCTTTCCTAAGCATCTTCATTTTTCTATCAAGCCAAAGTCTAGTTCTTACTAGGATAAGATTGTTGAGTTCCTTCAAATCATCTCTTTCTTTGAAAAACCAATCAATGGTTTCAATAGGAGTGTGCTTGATTGTCCTTTCATACTCAAGAGATTGTATCTCCTCATCATCATCCTCCAATCCTTCAGAAACATCAAATATACCAAAATCTATGATTTGTTGCAGAGATAATCTTCTGTAGTACCTTCTCTGGAGCTTCATAATCATCATCACAATCTACCCAATAGTCTTCAATATCGGGAAATACTTGATAACCCATTCTAAAATTGGAAGAAATGAACTCCTTAATGTCAAATCAAGATCTAGGTTTATGTTTATAATAGTGGAGAGTGAGAGGAGCAATTTTCCTATCAACATTCTGAGCATCTAGGTAGTCCTACAAGTGTAGTTACCCAAAGTGATTGGGAACTGAATACCTGTAATCTTCTTGTCCCTATAGGTCCTATATAATTTATCCAATTATCTGCAAACCTCCACTAAAGCCATTTTATCACTATAGTACATGGGAAGTTTCAAGGGTTGTCCCTCAAATCCAACCAATCTTATATATGAAAACTTCCTAAATTGGGTGAAAAAGCTACCATAGACATTGATCAGTTGTTTTGCCTCATTAGAAAATCTTTTAGCAGTATCCCCTTCTAACAATCTGACAATGTACATAGTGAATGCATCATTCACTCTCCTAAAATTATGATTACTAACCTTCAGGGTTAACTATGGACGATACATATAAATAGGAGCATCTTTCTTATCATCCACGAAGGAAAAACCCAACCACTCTCTATAAGTTGCAATGGAGTACATTAAATAGGAGTCCATGTGGAAGATTTGAGTTCTCTCGAACATTTGCCAATTGCTTAGTCAAGCCATCACAAATGATTCCTACCCGCTTCAATTTTTGCTTACCCTCACATATGATATTGATGTAGGGGCACATCCAATAGTGAAACTCATTGGTGAAGGGCATTCCCATTATCTTAGCCAAGATAAAGTGATGACGTCGATAATTCTTCATGGAAATCAACTTTGAACATTGTCTTGGGTAGCCTTGAGGCTCCTTTTTTAGGGTTCTTGAACCAAGACTTGGGAAATTTGCTTTTTGTACTTTTCACTTATCTTGATTAAAAAGGGCTTGTGTCCGGTCCTTAGTAAGAGTATTCAAATTTTCAACCATGGGAATTCTGAGAGCAGTATGAATATAGTCCTCATCAAACCAAGCCACCACCTGACCTTGAGGATCAATAATTTCCTTTGTTTCTAAGTCAAAACGGAACTGTAAGCTAATACCATGTCGACACACTGAACTAAAATGGGAAAGCCCCCTGCCTCTGTGATCCCACTATCTTTGATCAACTGAGCCATAGGAGTAGGGTTTTGACAATTGATTCGAGCCTAGAAATCATCCAAGTCTAGGTGTTGAGCTTCACTATCACCAATGTTTGGTACAACCATCTCCAAGGAAGACAGGTGCTCGTGACCTTTAAAGTTGATCTTCATTTTAACGGCAAGAGCAGAAAATTACTTGAGGGAGAATTCCTTAGTTCCTTTATCAACACCTTGATGTCTCATGGCTTCTCTTTGCACCTACAGAATTGAAATCAATGGAATAGGACTTGACCATGGCTATGAATAGTGTAGAGGAGGGAAGCTCAAATGGTCAATAGCAAAATCCAAGTAAGGTGGTGAAAATGACCAATTACCCAAGTATTTATATGCATTTAAACTTCAAATAGGTCGGTGGGGTGAAATAAATGAGATATTTAATGCTTTATGCCAACATTAAAACAATGAAAATTGGGTAAGGTGGATCAAAAGAGCACAACTATCCCGAGGGACACCAAGACAGCTGGGATGCGCAAAGCCAAAAAGCCAATTTGTGGCAAAAGTGGAAAAATCTCACACAATTGTCCCAAGGGACATCGGGACAGAGCCGAAATAGCCGCATTGAATGGGAATCATAAAAATGAACTTGCGGGGAAATGGTGGTCAAGTGGCACTCAGGACACACGGGACATAAAAAGCCGAAAAACCCGCAGCAAGTGAAAATCGGCAAAGTCAGAAATTTTTGACATAGACCCCCTCGGGGACATCGGGACAGGTTGGGATGCGCAAATTCAAAATGACCGACAACAAAGGAAAAGCAAGACCAATCAGTAAAAGTGGAATATCGAGAATAGATGGCCCGAGGAACTTGGGACATGAGGGACAAAAAAAGTTAAAAACCCACAAAACACTGAAAAAGCCTCAAAACTCAAAATTTTGAAAAATGACTAATTGTTTAGAACTAGCTCTTTCTTATGAGACCTTCACACGGGTATTTTCTAGTCACCTAACCTAAAAAAATTGAAATTTTGGAGAGGAAAACTCACAAAGACTTGGGAGGTGACAACGGTTTTCTCTTTCTCGGGATATGGCTTGAATTAAATACCGAGACAACAAGACATAGTATGAACTCTAGAATCTCAGGATTTCTAAAATAGACCAATGCCTTATCCATTGGGCAAAATAGAGTCAAGGATGAACCAAAACAGAAGAGACACCCACACAACACCAGACAAAGACCAAAAATAAAAACTATACAAGATTATACAATAGGACCACCTAGCAACCTAGGACTGAAACAACTTCAAGTATTGCCCACTATATGGCAATGGAAGAGATGTTCCATCCATATAGTCCAAGTAGAAATAATTTTCTCCAAAAAGTTCCTGATCTTGAAAGGGCCCAACCAGAGAGAATCAAATTTTCCATGACTTCCTCGAGGCTCCTACCTCTTGTCCTAGAGTAGAACAATATCTCCAACCTGGAAGTCTCTAGGTCTAGCCTTTTTATCAAACAACTACTTTACTCTTTGTTGATGTGTAGCAATCCTATCCATCACTTGCAATCTATCCTCATCCAACTTCTGTAGGTACATGATTCTCTTCTCCAAAGCACTAATGAAGTTTGAATCTTTAATGGATTTCATCAACTACAAGGTCAGCATTGCCACGCTTACTAATAACTGAGTTTAAGTTCCATACACCACCTGAAAAGGAGACATTCCAATTTCCCTCTTGGGATTAATCATATCTGCCCAAAGAGCATCATATAGCTTCTTATGTCAATTTCTCTGTGATTCATTGAAAATCTTTCTAATGATGGTCACCAAATTCTTGTTTGTTGATTCTGCTTGTCCATTTCCTTGGGGATATTAGTTAAAAGAATGTGCAAGAGAAATCCCATACCCATAGCAGAAATCCATCATTTCACAAGAAGAGAAGTTAGAGGCATTATCAGTAACAATTTTACTTGGTACCCCAAATCTAATAAGAATGTTTTCCTTGATGAAGTTACATACCACTTTAGAGGTTGTGCTTTTTACTGGAATAACTTCCACCCATTTAGTGAAATAATCGTAGTTTAATACATGAGTGTTTCCAACACCGGAATGAGGATTGAGAGTACCCATGAAGTCTAGTCCCCATTGTTGAAAAGGTTCTTCTATCACCACTGGTTTGAGTGGCAGAAAGGCTAACGTAGGCCTTCCCACAAAAGTTTGGCAAGATTCACATTTACTCACCCATTTAGTTGCATCTCAAAACAAGGTAGGCCAGTAGTAACTTATACAAAGGATTTGATGAGCAGTTATAGCGGATGAAAAATGTCCTCCACAAGCTTGATCATGAAAATCTCTAAGCAACCTCTTTTTTGTTCTCTATCCACACATATGAGAAACCTTCCATCAATCCCTCTTTTGAACAAGGAATTGTCCCAAAGCACATATTATGCATACCTCATCTTAATGGCTCTCTTTTCTTTAGCATTTAGATGTGATGGGAATTCTCCATAGGTAAGAAAATGGGCAATATTAGCATACCATTCATCTGTTGAACCAACGAATAGAACAATGGGAATATATGTGCCCTCCTCAAGAGAGTTATCCTCAACACCTGCAACGATCAACTCATAGAGACCTTTTCCCAAACTAGCTTAGTTGGCTTGATGTCCAAATCATACTCTTGTACCTTTTCCACCCAATTTCCTCTTTTGGTCCCAAACTCTTGTTGTGTGAGAATAGACTTAACAGTTGTATCCGGGATAAAGACAATAGAGTGGGAACTGAGGATATAGAAATGAAACTACTTAACTACCTTAACCACAACAAAAGCATGTTTCTCAATCTGAGTATATTTCAATTCATGAGTTTTAAGAACATAACTCATGAAAGAAATGGGTAGTTCACACCCCTCAGGATTCTTCTGTGTTAGAATAACAGCCAAAGTATTCTCAGTAGCATAGCAATAGATCAAGAAATCCTTCTCAAAATCAGGGCAAGCAAGGATGGAGTTTAGGAAATTTCCTTTTGATATTTTCAAAAGCTTCTTTCCCTTCTGGTGTCCAACCAAAAGATTGTTTCCCTTTCATCATCCTGGGCTACACTCATAGTTAGCTCTGCAAAATCAAGAATAAATCTCCTTAAAAAATTATCTTTCCAAAGAAAGAATGCACACCTTTTTTACTTGTGGGAAGAGGAATTCGTTGGATAGCTTGCACTCTCTCTGATCTATCTTGGTCCCTTCTTTGGAAATAATATGTCTAAGCAATCTTTTTAGTGACCCCAAAAATAGACTTCTTTGGGTTTAGAGACACCCCATGTTCCCTGCACTTCTGAAGGATAGTTTCAAGATGTTGGAAATGATCTTCCCTCCTCTTGGAAAAGACAATTAAATCATCCAGATACACCACAATACATTTCCCTTTCAAATACCCAAATGCCAAATCCATTTCTCGTTGAAAATTAGCACCGACATTGATTAGACCAAATGGCATCCTCTTATAAGCAAAAGTTCCCCATGGAGTTGTGAAAGTCATCTTGTGTTGATCAAGGACATCAACCTCAATTTGATTATACCCTAAAATCCATCTAACATAGATAACATTTCGAGCCAGTAATAACTTGTAGAATCTGATCCATCATGGGGAGTGGATAATTATCCTTGAGAGAGGCTTGATTCAAATTTTGAAAATCCACACAAATTCAGATCTCACCATTCTTTTTCCTTACTGGCACAATATTAGCCACCCAAGCTGAGTGATGAATTGGAAAGATTATCTTTGCCTTTAAAAGTTTCTGAATCTCTTGATAAATGGTATCTGAAATCTTGGGGTTGTATTTCCTTTGCTTTTGCCGAAAAGGCTTGATTCTTGCTTCAGAGGAATATAATGTTGCATTTCTCTTGGTTTGAAGGATTTCAAATCATCATATGAATAGGCAAGCACATCAACATATCTTTTTAGTAAATTTATCATTCTATTTCTTTCTTCTTTTGTGTAGCATTTTCCAATGTTGACAAGCTTGGGTTCTTCTTTACTTCCAATATTGATATTTTCATACTCTGCAGATTGATGAACCTCATGTGATATCTTTGACTTGATATACATGTCATGTTTGTCAAATAATTCTTCCAGACTCACTAATCCTCTGGGTATCTTGTTACCTTTTAAATTAATACAACCATCCTTATCAGACTCTTCCTCTATTCCTTCTTCAGTCATGGTAGATGCTACAGACTCACGAGGAGCAGCTTCACTTCCTTCAAAATACAATTGACTAAAATTATCTTGGAGTTCAAGAAAAGAAAGTAGATGTTGATCATCATTAAATATTTGCCAATTTTTGGCATTATCTGGTACACTTGGTCTATGTATCATTTCGATTGTGAACTTTTCCTAGGAAAATTCGGATGAGGGATATGCAAGAATCTTGAGATGGATAAAACATCTCGCTCTAGTATTCTTTTCCTGGGAACAACTTCTATGGAAAAGGCATCCAATAATTCAATAGAATCCCATACCATATTCCTATAGTGTTTTAGCCTCTTGTTCTTAACTTGAAAATATCTCTGACTTGCTTAACGATAAGCTCTGCATCTCCTCGTGCACAAATATTCTTAATCCCCATCTCCATGGCCATTGATAGTCCCAATAAGAACTTTGTATTCTACTATATTATTCTTGTTTTCAAATTGAAGCTTGTAGGAGAAAGGATAAGATTTATTTTCGGGAGAAAACAGACCACTCCTACTCCAAAACCAACTGAAGAACAACTACCATCAAATTCAAGAATCCAAACACCATTAGGGTCATCCATCACACCTTTGGAAACTCTCATTTCTTGTTCTGACATGATCATATAGTTCCTGTGACCAATGTCCTCATAGAGGATTTGTGCTTTAGGATCATCAATTTTATGCACAATATACTCAGTCTACCTCTCAGGTAACAACTTCTTCATCTTTCCATTAACTGGAATGAGAGCATGTGACCAATCCATTTGAATTTCTCCACCTACTTCTTTATAGAAGTTCCTGCTTAACAACATACCATAGGATGGGGGAATATCTACTACCAAAATGGTAGCTTTAACCCTTTTCTGGGAAAGCAACAAAAGCCACTTGTGCATCTTTAATCCTTCCTACCAACAACACCTCTTTGCTTTCCATGGAATAACAAGAACCAAAGGTGTGTATTAAATTCAAGCCTAAAGCATGAGCAACCTTAGCAGGAATCACATTGTCTGATGCTCTAGAATCAATGACACAATTATTGAGCCTATGACCAACTATAAGCAGAGTGATATAGAAAGGCTCAATTTTCTCAGTTACAGAAGGGGTTGTGGCCATTAGGTTCTGTTGAGGTGTAGAGGTGGGAGTAGGTAAAAGGCCTTTAGAAGTGGTAGGTGTAGGATTGGATTTGGATTTGAAAAATTTGACAACCTGAGCAAAGGCATTAGGATGGGTCTAATAAAATTCAGCCTCTAAAATTTGAATTTTAGTTTTCTTAAGGTGGTCAATTATGTCAAAGGATCCTGAGACAGATGGAGTGTCTGGACTAGAAGGGGAAAAATTTAACATTTAGGCCTATCAGATTTGACATTTGAGGTTTCCTTATTCACAGGTGAAGACAAAGAAGTAGAGGGAGTATTAGCATTACTCACCTTTTGAGTAGAAGAGGTAGGGATAGGAGCTCCTCTTTTTACAACAACTAGAATGGTAACTAGGACCTTCTTGTGGGTTGGACCACTTCCTTTTTCTTACTCATTTGCTCTCGGGTCATGATAACATATGACTCACTATTCATATTTACCACTACTTCATCATAATCATTTGTTTCATCATCAACTCCCTCAGTGTTGAGGAAGTTAACCTGAGAATCACTAGCTTCTTCTGGCATTTCATCTGCATCCTCTTCAAATTCCTCATATCCTTCAACTTCCCCTTCATCTTCTGGTTCCTGAACTTCACATGTTGCATTGACATGGACTTTGAGAGGTGGCCCTTTAATTGCTAATTTTGGTTGGAGAGGAGGAAATCGATTTCGAGGCTGAAAATTTCTTCTTGGAATATCCTTATAAGGAGTATTCTGGGCCAATTGCTTTTTGATAGCTATGAGATCATTTGCTAATTTTTGTACTAGCTGATCTGAGTTATTTCCTAAAGAGGAGGCCTTAGATTTAGCAGGTTCCTTTTTAATTTTCTAGACATTATTAAATCATCCTCAACACTTATGGCTAAGCATTGATCAACATCTAGAGTAGCGAGGTTATCCCTTCTCAATACATAGTTTACTTCTGGTAATTGTGCATTTAGGAAAAAATATTTTGAATTTGATCCACAGGTCAAGTAGCTACTGGAATCTTATTCACCAGTTGTTAAACTTGGCAAAAACTCTCTCATAGGCTCATATGGTTCTTTCTTTATTTGAGAAATATGAGTGAGGAGAGCATGTACATCTTCAACAGGTTTGAATCGATCCTCAAACTGAGTTCTCATGGTGGTCTAGTCAGTGATAGCTCTAGCAGGGAGATGATAGAACCAGTCAGTAACATTATCTTGTAATGTCTCCATAAAAATCCTAACGGAAACATCTTCATGCTCTACTCCAAGTATTCCACATGCCACAATGAATGCAACAATGTGTTCATCCGGGTGCACTTTTCCATCACCTCTGAATTTAGGAAAACTTTTCCTATTTCCTTTTGGGAGATCATGCAATGGTTAAGCAAGGGCCAGAGGTCCAACCCTCTTCCCTAAGGTAGTGGTGTTGTCATTCTTGGAAAAATAGTTTGCAAAGGAACTGTGACTCCAGCCAATATCAAAGCTTGAATGCTAGGGCTTGATTGTGTTTGTAAGTTTTTGTTCCTTGCAATTCTATTAACAGGGGGAGTACTTATGGATCTTGTTCTCCTCCTTCCTGGGGTTAGCCCAAAGCCTTGTTGTTCTAGTAATTGAAAATATGGATCTTCAATACCACATGCCCTTTGACCTCATGTATACCTTATGTCTATCAGGGTGCTAGTGCTTCTGATTTGATTGAAGTTGTTTTGGTGGGATGCACAATACGTGCCCCATAGTGGGCGCAAAAAATAGTTGGTTGTAGAATTTGATCTTTTGAAAACAAGCAACAGTCAGGGGACAACAATCCCTCCTCTTTATGGGAGAGGTTCCCTTATTGAACACAAAAGAGAAAAACAAAACTTATTTACAATATAAACATTTGTTCAACATTTTGGTGGAGATTTTGATATTTTAGATGCCTTCCTCAAAAATATTTTCAATACAGAAGAAAGAGGAAAAGTCAGGACTGATATTCAGAAACTGAAGATAGAAGAGCACTTTCAGACATATAGATAAAAGATTAATATCCTACTGATGCTTAATAAAATAACAAGATTTAAACTATGTATATGAAAACACACAAGATGTATGTATGTATTAGACACAAAGTTCCAAATACACCTATCAACTGAAAGACACAAAGTTCTTGCTTAAATACACATAGCTCGATATGGATCAGATAAGGAACAGAAAGAGATAAAGAATTAGAGAGAGAGAAAACTTATTCTGTATTGAATAGTTCAAAGTTCTTTTACATCCAGATATCAAAATCTCGATCCCTTACAATGATAAGAAAATTTATTTAAATAACCCTGAGAAATGGTTACAAAAATCCTTTTCAGTTTCCTTTCTTTTAATCTCAAAAGCCAATATCTAATTAAATATTACAAACTTTAATTTATCTCTTAATTTCATAATACATGACTCAAGAGATAAAGCCACCTAAATCAGATATTTCCAAAATAAGAAAGGAAAATATAAATTAGGAAGTCAAGATGCCAACAAAAACACTTGTAGTCCCCTTTGCCTTTAGCACTTGATTCTTGAATCACTTTAATGCTTCAGCTATGTCCATTCCTCGGGGAATTGTTGTATTAGCAGTGGCATGAGTCCAACTACCCAAACACTTCTCCATGTCTTTCCCAAACTTTGCATTTTCCAAGAACTCTTTGTTGGCATTTGTGATAACAACCTATGTAGTGTGAAAATTTCTTTCATTTTCTCCTTGGATATGGTGTCCTACTTGAACAAATTTTCCTTAACAAAATCCTTGAACTAGGATTTGATCTCTTGAATAGTAAATTTATCATTTGAATTATCTTTGAAGATTTGGAAATGTATATCCAAGAAGGTAGACCTGACACAAGCTTTAAAAGCTTCTCCTTTTTGCAACATATTCCTAAGTTCTCCAATAGCCTCTTCTAGAACCTTTATTTTCTAGTCAATACTGAAAACCCACTATTTTTGGACAGATTCAATTTTGCATCATCAAAAACCTTACTTTCCAAAAGGATTTGTATATCTGTCTCACTCATCACTCTGAGATCTTGAATGCACTCACTCCATAATTTCAATTCCCTATCCATCCCACTGAGTGTTGTAGTGAATTTCAATTGAATCTTAGTGATTTTCTCATATGCCTTGAATGCTTCTTCAATGAAATTCATACCTATGATTATCAAGTCATCAACCATGGCTTCCATTGCCTTCCCATAGGTGGCATGTTTGTGAATGTCTTTGATGGCTTGGACTTCATCACTAGACAGATAACATGAGGTGGAATGGAAGCTAGGGGAGTAGGATCAAGTACCTTATCTTCACCAATAAGGATTTGATGAAACTTGATAAAATTTGATTATGCTCTTCTAACTACTCTTGTGTTTTCCTTTTTCAACTCTTTCAATCACTTTAGATACAGTCTCCCTCAGATTATGCACCTCACTTTTAGGTGTTGATTCACCAAGAGGGATTCTTGTCAACTCTAGGTCACCCATTGATAGGTCTTTTTCATCTTTGTCAAACTTGGGTTTTGCAATTTCCATGAATTGTTGGCCTTGGGAGTCTAAAACTAGTCTTGATGTGACTTTGGCCTTTTTAGCCGGAGGAGGAGTAGTACCTAGAAGAGTTGCCACTGCATCAAACTTGGGAGCAACAATACTTGAAGTGGCCTTTCTTTTCTTACCTTCTAGCAATGGTTGCACCCAAGCAAATGAAGAACTAGAGGTAGAAGGGCAACATGTCCAAGTGTTGATGCACTCATGGCACTCTCAGTTTATACAACACCACTTCTAACACAGAGGCATCATTTTGAGTGGTGTCAGGAGCTTCCTTGGTAGATACCTCTATAGATTTTGAAACCATTTTCTCTGACTGATCTTTCTTCACACTGTTCTCTCCTCAGGTGTATTTTCCTTAGGTTTCTCTTGCTCCTTTCCTTGACTATCATCATCATCATCCAAGTCCACAATTGTTTCCTTTATTTCAGCTTGCTTGGAGGAGGGCTCACTTTCTTGAATTACATCAATTGCCTTATCATCCTTTTTGGTGTATACCAGAGTTGATGATTCAGGAGGAGAAGGGAACAGGATTGTTCAAGTACCTCAGGAGCTAACACAAGTATTTATTTCTGTGGAGTAGGAGTATATTTGGAAGTAGACCTATATTCCTTTCCTAAACATCTTCATTTTTCTATCAAGCCAAATTCTAGTTCTTACTAGGACAAGATTGTTGAGTTCCTTCAAATCATCTCTTTCCTTGACAAACCAATCAATGGTTTCAATAGGAGTGTGCTTGATTTTCCTTTCATACTCAAGAGATTGTAGCTCCTCATCATCATCCTCCAATCCTTCAAAACATCAAATATACCAAAATCTATGATTTTCTATAGAGATAATCTTTTGTAGTACCTTCTCTGGGCTTCATAATCATCATCACAATCTACCCAGTAGTCTTCAATATCAAGGAGATGTTGATAACCCATTCTGAAATTGGAAGAAATGAACTCCTTAATGTCAAAGCAAGATTTGGGTTTATAATAGTGGAGAGTGAGAGGAGCAATTGTCTGTCAACATTTTGAGCATCTAGGGCAGTCCTACAAGTGTAGTTACCCAAAGTGATTGGGAACTGAATACCTGTAATCTTCTTGTCCCTACAGGTCCTATGTAATTTATCCAATTATCTGTAGACCTCCACCAAAGCCATTTTATCACTGCAATACATGGGAAGTTTCAGGGGTTGTCCCTCAAATCCAGCCAACCTTATATATGAAAACTTCCTGAATTGTGTGAAAAAACTACCATAAACATTGATTAGTTGTTTTACCTCATCAAAAAATATTTAGTAGTATCCCCTTCCAACAATCTGACAATGTACATAGTGAATGCATCATTCACTCTCCTAAAATGATGATTACTAACCTTCAGGGTTAACTATGGATGATACATGTAAATAGGAGCATCTTTCTTATCATCCACAAGGGAAAAACCCAACCACTCTCTATAAGTTGCAATGGAGTACATCAAATAGGAGGTCATGTGGAAGGTTTGAGTTCTCTGAACATTTGCCAATTGCTCAGTCAAGCTATCACAAATGATTCCTACCTAGTTCAAGTTTTTCTTACCCTCACATATGATATTGATGTAGGGGCACATCCAATAGTGAAACTCATTAGTGGAGGGAATTCCATTATCCTAGCCAGCAGAGTGATGATGTCTCGAACATTCTTCATGGAAATCAACTCTAAACATTGTCTTGGGCAGCCTTGAGGATCCTTTTTTAGGGTTCTTGAACCAAGACTTGCAACTCTACTTTTGTACTTTTCATTGTCTTGATCAAAAAGGGCTTGCACCTAGTCCTTAGTAAGAGTATTTGAATTTTCAACCACATGAATCCTGAGAGTGGTACGAATATAGTCCTCATCAAGCTAAGCCACCACCTAACCTTGAGGATCAACAATTTCCTTTGTTTCTGAGTCAAAATATGAACTGCAAGCTAATACTATGTCGGCACACTAAACTAAAATGGGAAAACCCCCTGCCTCTGTGATCCCACTTTCTTTGATCAATTGAGCCATAGGAGTAGGATTTTGACAATTGATTCGAGCCTTAAATCATCCAAGTCTAGGTGTTGAGCTTCACTATCACCAATGTTTGGTACATCCATTTCCAAGGAAGACATGTGCTCGTGACCTTTAAAGTTGATATTCATTTTAACAGCAGGAGAAAAAAATTACTTGTGGGAGATTTCTTTAGTTCCTTGATCAACACCTCGACGTCTCACGGCTTCTCTTTGCACCTGCATAATTGAAATCAATGGAACATGACTTGACCATGGCTATGAATAGTTTAGAGGAGGGAAGCTTGAATGGTCAATAGCAAAATGCAAGTGAGGTGGTGAAAATGATCAATTACCCAAGTATTTATATGCATTTAAACTCAAATAGGTCGGGGGGTGAAATAAATGAGATATTTAATACTTTATGCCAATGTTAAAACAATGAGAATCGGGTAAGGTAGATCAAAAGAGCACAATTTTCCCGAGGGACACCGAGACAAATAAGACACACAAAAAGCCGATTTGTGGAAAAAGTGAAAAAATCACATAACTATCCCAAGGGACATCGAGATTCTTTGGGATGTGCAAAGCTGAAATAGTTGCATTGAATGGGAATTAGAAAAGTGGACTTGCGAGGAAATGGTGATCAAGTAGCACTTGGGCACAAAAAGCCAAAAACCATAGTAAGTGAAAATCGGCAAAGTCGAAATTTTCGAACATAGACCACCCTTGGGACATTGGGACAGTTGGGATGCATGAAGCCAAAATGACCGAAACAAAGGAAAAAAAACTCCCAATTGGAAAAAGTGGAAGATCGGAGAATGATGACTTGGAGGAACTTGGGACATGAGGACCAAAAAGCCAAAAAAACCCGCAAAACATTGAAAAAAAAGCCTCAAAACTCAAAATTTTGAAAAATGACTAACTGTTTAGAACTAGCTCTTTCTTAGGAGACCTTCACAGGGGTATTTGGTAGTCACCTAACCTGTTTTTTTAAATTTTGGAGAGGAAAACTCACAACACTTGGGGAGGTGACAACAGCTAGCTCTTTCTAGGGATATGGCTTGAATTGAGCACCGAGACAACAAGACATAATATGAACTCCAGAATCTTAGGATTTCTAAAATAGACCAGTGCCTTATCCATTGGGAAAAATAGAGTCAAGGATGAACCAAAATAGAAGAGACACCCACACAACACCAGACAAAGACCAAAAAAAAACTATACAAGATTATACAATAGGACCACCTAACAACCTAGGACTGAAACAACTTCAAGTACTTGCCCACTATATGGCAATGGAAGAGAGGTTCCATCCATATAGTCTAAGTAGAAATAATTTTCTCCAACAAAGTGCCTAATCTTGAAAGGGCCCAACTAGAGAGAATCAAATTTTCCATGACTTCCCCAAGGCTCTCACCTCTTGTCCCAGAGTAGAACAATATCTCCAACTTGGAAGTCCCTAGGTCTAGCCTTTTTATCAAACAATTGTTTTACTCTTTGTTGATGTGTATAAATCCTATCCACCACTTGCAATCTATCCTCATCCAACTTCTGTAGGTACATGATTCTCTTCTCCAAAGCACTAGTGAAGTTTGAATCTTTAATGGCTTTCATCATCGATTCTGAGCTAATGATTCCATAGTTTCTAAAACCGAGCTTGATTCATACACCACCTAAAAGGAGACATTCCAATTTCCCTCTTGGGAGTAATCTTATCCACCCAAAGATCATCATACAACTTCTTATGCCAATTTCTTTGTGATTCATTGACAAGATTTCTAATGATGGTCACCAAATTCTTGTTTGTTGATTTTGCTTGTCCATTTCCTTGGGGATATTAGTTAGAAGAATGTGCAAGAGAAATTCCATACCCATAGCGAAATCCATCATTTCATAAGAAGAGAAGTTAGAGGCATTATCAGTAACAATTTTACTTGGTACCCCAAATCTAATAAGAATGTTTTCCTTGATGAAGTTACATACCACTTCAGAGGTTGTGCTTTTTACAGAATAGCTTCCACCCATTTAGTGAAATAATCAGTGGCGGTTAATACATGAGTGTGTCTAGCACTGGAATGAGGATTGAGAGTACCCACAAAGTCTAGTCCCCATTGTTGAAAAGGTTCTTCTATCACCATTGGTTTGAGTGGAAAAGTGGCTAACTTAGGCCTTCCCACAAAATTTTGGCAAGCTTCACATTTACTCACCCATTTAGTTGCATCTCGAAACAGGGTAGGCTAGTAATAACCTACACGAAGGATTTTATGAGCAGTTACAATGGATGAAAAATGTCCTCCACAAGCTTGATCATGAAAATATCTAAGCAACCTCTTTTGTTGTTCTCTGCTCTACATCTCGAGAAACATTCCATCAATCCCTCTTTTGAAAAGGAATTATCCCAAAGCACATATTGTGCGAGACCTCAACTTAATGGTTCTCTTTTCTTTAGTGTTTAGATGCAATGGGCATTCTCCATCGGTAATAAAATGGGAAATATTAGCCATATTAGGACCCTAATTTACTCATCCAAGAAGGATTAATTGATGATACTTCTAAATTATTTGAGTTTCAAAAAGCTATGGAATTTAGATCCAAGGTATTGCAATATTTGATCAAGAAATTGGACGATAAATGTGTGGAAATAATGGATGGTCTAAAATATATTTCGATGAATTTGATAATATCGACTACAAGTTTTTCAATGAGAATATTGATGCTCTTCCCTTGACCAAATTAAATAAAAATTCAAAAATTTGGTGAAGAAGGATGATTAAGTGACTAAAACTTTCAATATCAATTCAATTTACAGTTGGTCTCGTGCTGAATTTCAAAAGTCGGTGAAGAAAGTAGTGAATAAGTTGAAAAGGTTTCCAGCCAAAGTTGTGAGGGAGATTGATACAATGGATGTGGTAAATCATTATGCATGTGGACCAGAGGAGAAGGAGGTATAGGGAATCATCAAATGTTTTGTTGATTACAAACATTGGATGGCTATGTGGGAAGAAGATCAGGGGAAAACTGAACAAGAGAGAGATGTTGCAGGTCCAAGCTAAGCCATGTGGCCATGATTGGGATAGTTCTAAGCTCTGAATCAATCAAATTTGTAGGGTTGACTTAGTCAAACCTTTGCAATAACTTTACTATATTTATGGGAGCATGTTCCTTGAACTTATTATACTCTATTTTTAGTAACTTGATAATTAAGGTTTAGCTATAATGGCTCAACCTCTTGAACTTATAAATAGTTAAATGCATTAATTTTATGTAGACCTTTTAGATCATTTGAAAATTTACTCTTCAATTGGAAGAGTGCTTCATATACTTTGAGCCTTTCAGTTATATTCAAAACAATATTTTATTGTGAAAATTTTGGTTTATTGTGTTAATCATTGATCAATTTATAGCTTGTGAATGTTTAATTCCTTGATGTGATTGGTTAATCTGCCTTTATCCCAGTTATCTTGTTTCAATTCATGTGAAAAGTGATATAGTTACTTTGAATATCAGTTGTGGAAAATCTATTTCCTTTCATTACAAATTTGCATTATTATTTATAGTCATGGATAGAGGAAGATTGCAAGACATGTGCATATCATATATTGTTGTGAGGAGTTGATTGTGCATTTAAGTGGGTCTATTTGTTCAATATACTTGGTACATCACCTTATTTTTCTTTTGTTTACCTCTAACTTTAAGCCCATAAGTTGAGTAGATTAGAGTTATTTTCAAAAAATTAGCCTTGTATATTGATCTTAAATCAAGTGCTCCAAGTCTTAAAGGAAGTTGGCCTTCTCTGGAGATTCATCCCAAGCGACAAGGTCCCACACCTTGGGGATGTTCCAACGTTGCATGAGATCACTCATAGATTCAATGGGTGCACGATCCGTGTGACAACAATACTTGGGGTATGATTAAAATGTACCCAAACTTAATATAAATTAGTTACTAAATGATCAATTAAAAATAACCTAAAGTTTATATTAAATAATTAAGAATATAACTTATTCTAAATTATTTAATTATAAACTAAAGTTTATATGCACTTAATATTATGTTCTAACACTCCCCCTTAATATTAAGTGGGGAACCATATGCCAACATTACCTATTTGTACAACATGATTTACAAATCCATAAACCATTAGTGAATGTTTAGGCTAGCATATCACTTTTGAAGGATTTATAACACCTTCATCATGCTCAACTTACCTTTTGGTATAAAAGGATTTGGAATCCATAAATCAAAAGTTATGATTTAGGCTAAACATGATTTGTGAGACTACATCTCATAGTTTCTCATGGAAAAATCTCAAACCACATCTCTAGGAGCCTTTTATAACACAAGGACCTCCTTTACAAATAGATGCAACACATTGGACTGTACACCATAAACTTAGAGTTATAAGTTTACAAAAATCATAAAGATCTTTTTACAATGCTTTACAAATGGAGCAGAAGTATAGAGGAGAAGGAGATATCAACCAGCTAGTCATTAGGAGGTGACATTTCCATGCACACTCCCCTTAATGGAAACTCTAAAAGGCCAAGCATTGCATGAAACTTGTAGAATTTTACAACGCACATAATGGCTTCGTAAACATGTCTTGCAACTTGATCTTCAGTTGGGAAGTACTAGAGATATATATCACCATAGAGAACCTTCTCTCGGATAAATTACATATGTATCTCTATATGATTTATCCTTTGATGCTAAATTGGATTCTTAGCAAGAGTAATGCAACTTTAGCTATCACATAGAAGAGGAGTACTTCCTTTAACTTCATGTGTATCTCTTCCAATAGTTGCTTTAGCCACATGATTCTTTCATGCTGCTTCCATTGCACTTTTATACTCTACCTCAGTAGAAGAAATGGAGACTGTTGGTTGCTTTTTACTACTCCAAGTAATGACACATGCACCAAACTTGAACACATATCCAATTGTAGACTTTCGATCTATCACATCACCAACATGGTTAGAATCACAATATCCATATAAATATGCATTGTTAGAAGAAGTATAATGTAAACCAAAATTAATTGTGCCTTTAATATAACACAATATGGCTCTTTTCATAGATCTCAAAGCAATCCTTACTTCATAAGCAATGTCAGTCTAGTAATAGTTAGATAAATCAAACTACCTATAAGTTTCTTGTACAAAGTAGGATTAGCTTTTTCACATGCAGGTTTAGGATCTAGTTTACATCCAACTTCTATAGGAATAACAACAGGTTTACAATCCAATCATATTAAACCTTTTAAGAAAATTAGTGGCATATTGTGATTGAGATACAACAATAGAATTTTTATCCTGATATATAGCCATGCCTAAGAAATGATGCAATAATCCTAAATCAATCATTTCAAAGTATTGTTTTAATTTAGCTTTAATTTTCATAATTAAATGTTAGAATTACTAGTAATAAGTAAATCATCAACATACAATACAATGAGAATAATATGATTTTATTTAATTTTTACAAATAAATCATTATCATAAGAACAGTTAGAAAATCCAACTTCATTGAAAAAATGTTAATATTTGCATACCAAGCTCTAGGAGCTTGTTTTAAACCATATAGATATTTTTTCAATTTACAAACATACATTTCTTTACTTAGGTTCTTCAAATCCTTTAGGTTGGGTCATATAGATTTCCTCTTTTAAGTCACCATTCGAAATGCATTCTTGACATCCATCTAATGGATTTCCCAACCATATTGAGCAGCTAAGGCAATAAGAATCCTTACAGTGCTCATTTTTACAATTGGTGTAAAGGTTTCAACGTAGTTTGATAGCATGTTTTTGAGTAAACCCTCGAGCTACTAATTTGATTTAAATTTGTCAACACTGCCATCATCTTTATATTTAATCTTGTATAGCCATCTAGATTCGATTATACTTCATTTTTCAGGAGGGACTAAATCCCAAGTTTGATTTTTATTAGGGAAAGAAATTCATATTTCATTGCATCTACCCATATTTCATCAAAAGAAGCTTCTTCGAAGATTGGGGTTCAGTTTATATACATTGTCATCAAAGCATGATATGTATGTTGACTTCTAGTCATTTTCTAAAGGTTTTCAAGATTAGAGTCTTGAATAATAGACTCAACCCATCTAGGTCTTTTGGTTATAGAGGAAACATGAACTAACTCTTTTTCAACTACATGTTCATTATTAACTTCATCATCACATACATCATTTTCAATTTCATTAGAATCATTATGAACAATAGAAACAAAAGAGGATGAAGAAGAACAAAAAGGTTTTTCCAATATTTTAACATTCATGTTTCTATAACTTCTCTTTTTGAAGGATCGTAGATCCTAAGACCTTTAGTTTTACCTCCATAACCTACAAAGATACAAGGGTAAGAGGTTTGATCTAGCTTCTTCCTTTTTGATTTCGAAATGAAGATAAAAGCAGGGCTACCAAAGATTCTTAAATGAGACACACTTAGTTTTTTATTTGACCACTTTTCTAGAGGAGTGGAGTTAACTAAGGCTTTAGTGGGAACTTTGTTCAAAATGTGAACAAAAGTGTTCATTGCTTCAGCCTAGAGAAATTTAGGGACTTGTGTTGAATGCAACATGGTTCTAGCCATTTCCAAAATGGTGTGGTTTTTCCTTTTCACAATCCCATTCTATTGAGGGAATAGGAGTAGTCAGTTCTCTTTGAATACCACATTTGACACAAAATGAGTCAAATTCCTTATTGATGTATTCTCCCCATTATCATTCATAAGCCTCTTAATTTTATAACTAGAATTGTTTTCAACTAAAGCTTTAAATTCCTTAAATTTAGACAAGACATCAAATTTATTTTTGATAAAATAAGACCAAATCATACGAGAGAAATCATCAATAAACATGACAACATATAAAGAACCATTAAGGGATGGAACTTCTAGGGTCCTCGGACATCACTATGGACAAGTTCCAAAGGTTCATAGAATTTGCATCATGATGACTATGGAAGGGGTTAGTAGATTTCTTACCACGTAAGCACCCTTCACACGTTTCATGATTTTGGGAAATAGGTGGCAGACTAAAAACTAGGTTCAATCAAGACATGTCATACATGCTCCTAAAGTTGACATGACCTAGTCTTTCATGCCATAATTGCATGTCACTTCTTTGAGATGTTAAACAAGAAGCAAAGGGAAAGCCATTAAACACATAAAGACCATCTCTTTGTATGCCTTCAACTATAGTGACATCTAGTTCATTTTTAATAAACCATTTATCTTTCAACAAAGTTACACTATAGTTATTTTGAGTCAATTGAGAACAAGAAAGAAAATTCATTTTAAGTTTAGGAACTAACAAAACATTGTTAATAAAACCATTAGATACCTTTTCTTTACCTTGTCCTTGAACATCAAGGATGGAATGATCACCCAAATAGATCTAATCATTACATTCTCTAAGGTCAGATAGGATATCAGATCTAAAGGTCATGTGCCTAGAGGTGTCACTATCTAATACCCAATCATTTTCACTTTCGCAATGACAAAGGCATCATACAAAGCAATTACATTATATTTTTGACTATTTTTCTAATTCTTGTTTTGATTTATTTCCTTTTTTTTAGAAATTTGACTTGTTTTTCAATTTACAATATTCTTTCTTATGGCCAAATTTTCCACAGTTATGACATTTACCATCAAAACTAACTCTTAAGTTTCTTGGTTTCTTGTCTTTACTAGGAGGTTTAAAAGTTGATTTTTGATTCTTGTTGAACCTAGAAGGTTTATTTTTTTATTTTTGAGTGAGAAGTGCCTGAGTGGAATTCTCTTTTGAATCAAATTTTTCATAACTTTCTCTTCCTGAATCAGAGAGCACTAAGGGTTTGCAAATCAGGGATGTCTTGTTTCAGTTTGATACTTAGAATTCAATATTGAAATGAAATTTCTAAACCTTTCATGTATATTTAACTGAATAATAAAGTAAAGTAATTTGTCCTAAATTAAGTTACAATTACATCCATCCAACTGAGACTTAATATTTTTAATTTTAGCCAAAAATATATTACTTTTTCATCTCCCTTCATGGGAGTCATCATTAGTTCTAGAATCAATTTAATGATTTTCGATAACTACATACCTTCGTGCATTGATTCTAGTTACGTCCAAGCCTCACTCGACTTTCTTGATTCCCGATATGAAGGATGAAATCATCTTGCACACTCCGTAAAATAATGGACATAGCTTCTAACACCTTTTGCTAATATGCAACAATGTTTTCGATAGCATCACTTTTCTTCGATTGAGCCTTTTATATTCTTTGCATTTACAACCATCCGATTTTTGTGAGCCATGAATTCCTCCTTTAACCATATCTTCCAGATGTTGTAATTATTTCCATTCAACATTTATGATTTATTAATATTAAAGTGGTTATATCCCATTTTCACGTAAATAAATTTTTAACAAATAAGAATCAATGAGTTTTTAGAAATCAAGGTTCCCTTTGTCATTGTTTTGAAGCCACGCATCAAATTTGATGAATTCACAACAAAAAGGACTTGTCAAACCAATAGTCTCTGTTTTTTGTAGGTCTTGGTAATTCTTCCACACAAAATTTCATGCACGAAGTAAATGTTTTTTTGAAGACCTTTCCATCTTGTGCACACTCTTGGTAAAACTATGTCCCGGAGGGGAGGGAGGGTATATATTAAATATTTACAACAAATCAACCACCCAACCAACCCAACCAACACACCCAATAGGTTAATTAAATTAGGATTAAAGTACACGCTTTGGTACCATGTCAGGAAAAGGATTATAAATCATATTTAATCATATTAAATTAACATTGACCAAACATAATGTAAATGCAAAAATAAATTATCAACACGGTAAAAACATTATAGACAAGATTTACGTGGGAAAACCCCTAAGGGGGGAATAACCACAGACATAAATGAGAATTTTCCATTAATGTGAGAAACATTACACAGTCCATTAAATCTCCTTTACCTCAATTCTCTCCAAGCCATTCACCCCAGGTACAAAAATAATATGATCCATGACCATATTTAAATGGCCCCAGTGGGTCATGAACACATTAAGTGATGAGGTATGATTAATCATACACCGATTTAATATAAATTAGTTACTACATAACTAATTAAACATAACTTCAAGTTTATATTAAATAATTAAGAATATAACTTATTGTAAATTATTTAATTATAAACTAAAGTTTATAGGCACTTAATATTACATTCTAACATATTCCTTCCTTGTTTGTAGACTTAAGAATTCTATATACGACCTCAAACAAGCCCCTTGGGATTGTTATGCCAAGATGAACTCCTTTCTTCTCACTTTTGGGTTCAATAAGTTTCACTTTGACCTAAATGTTTACATTTTATGAAAAGATGAGTCCATAATTATTTTATTTTGTATGTTAATGAATTTTTTTATCATGGGAAACTCTTCATCTATCATTGATTCTTTCAAGAATTCCTTAGCCAACAAGTTCTCCATGACAAATTTGGGTTTTCTTTATTATTTCCTTGGAATTCATATCACTTTGTCGACTCGGGGATCATCATTTCTCAATCCATGTATTTCCTTGATTTTTTTGTTATGTTTAACATGGATAATTGTAAGCCATTTCCCACTCCCTTCCTTTCTAGATTCAAGTTAATAGTTGATTGCTCCACTCCCTTAGTTGATGGTACCCTTTATCACTAATTGGTGGGGATCTTGATCTACCTAACTCATACCAAAATGGATATTTCATTTATTGTTGGCATCATGTCTAAATTCATACAAGATCCTCATGATATACATTGGAAAGTAGCAAAGCGGCTCCTTCACTGTTTTAGAGGCACCTACACCGATGATATTCATTACTTGGTAGGGACATATATTGATTTAGTTGGATTCAAAGATTTTGATTGGGTCGGTGATCTTGATCATCAAAAATATACCTCTGAATACAAATTTTCTCTTGGTTTGGGTCATGTTAGTTGGTCAAGCAAGAAGTAGAACATGATTTATATATCTTCTATAGAGACATAATACAGGGGAGCAGTAAACGTTTCCACAAAAGATATTTGGTTACATGGGATTTAGAAAGAGTTTGGTATTTAGTTTTGGTGGCCTACGATCATCTATTGTGACAACCTTAACACTGTCTCCATCTGCAGAAATTCAGTTCAACATCAATGGATGAAGCACGTTGAGATACACATGAACTTCATTTGGGATTTGATTCATAGAGACATCATTGATTTTCAGTACTATCAAACTTCAGATCAAGTTGTAGACATCTTTACCAAATCCTTTAATGAAGCCAACTTTCTTCACTTGCATTATCTTCTTGGGGCGAGGTCTACTGTTGCACACATCTTCTTTAGGATTTCTAGTCCTCTCCTCCTCCTCTTCTTCTTTTAGAAATATTGTATTTTGTACATGGGTACCTCATCGGGCCTTGTTTTTGAGACCCATATGATGCATCTTTCTTAGTTTGTTTAAGGGAGTCCTCTTTCTCTTTCGACTTTTCATGCCTCATCCTAAGATTTGATGAATGGGGGTGTTAATGTGAGGGTATTATTTTACCATTTATTCATTTATTTGGTTATTTCCACCTCACACATGGTGATTCATCTCACTTGAGTAATTCATAGGTCTTTTAGGAAGTTATATGACATATGACAGATTTTTTCATGGAATATATCATACGCATCATATGCATAATTGCCATATGGGAGTTACATGTTATTCTAGCATTGTAACTCCTCACTCCATCATTGGAGTATGAAAAGTCTAGGCATGGGAGTTACACATCACTCCCCACATGTATTTCTCCTTTTTTATCTATGAGCATGATTAGACCATTTTTTTATGCACAGTTCTTTGAGTTCATTTTTGCTTGCTAATTACTTTGAGAAATTAAGTGATATTGTTCAAGTGAAACTCATGTCATGTGCACACACTTTTGGGAGATATTGGTGACCTATTTCACATCCATGATAAAGTACTCAAATTATGTGGCTCTTAGAATCTCCCGAAAGTATCTTAATACTTCTCTCATTTTAATTTCTTCTCTTAATTGTTTGTATCTTCTTTCCAAGTCTTCTCCTATTTTTATCTCTCTAAATGATGGGTCTTGTGGCATAGGGGATGATGAAAATTATGAGGGGTTCATTTAAATTTGGGATCTTGGTTGGTTTTGGTACATGTCTTTCCATGGTATCTCTTCATAACCATCTTCCTACATAAATAATTTCATGTGTTTTGTATTTTTAACATGCATGTTTCTTCTAAATCTATTTCTACACAACCTTCTCCACTTCTTCTTTTCTTATTAAGTATTACTTTTTCTATTTCCTTTATATTCTTTTCATCTTCTCTATCATCCCATCTTCCTTTCATTCTAATATTCCTTTAGATTCCTTTAATCCTTATCCTAAATTATCCTTCTCTTCTTGGTTCCTAATTATGTTATTTTCTCTATTATTTAAATGTCTTTCTTCTTTGTTCTCTATTATTCTAAGTTTAGTCTCGGAATTGTAATTTTCCGGTCTTCTTCTCTTGAGATTCTTACAAGATCGGGGTTCCTTTTTATCTATAATCAATTTTAACTCCCAACTAACCTAGCCCATTTAGATAGTGATTGTTGTATTTTATCATTTAGTGAAGATGTTCTTGCATTAATTTCCATATGTGGGGTAACCATCAAATATTGGTCTCTACTTAATCTGAGAGTTATTATGCAACTTTCTATGACATCCTCCCTTCCCAGTATGACCACTAACTAATCTTCACTTGAAGTGGGTATATTGACTTTCTCTAACTACTAAGTCTTTTTTAATTCCCTTTTTCCTTTCTTTCATTTAATTCCTTATTCCTCCCTTCTCTTTCCAACCTTTATTATTCCATATTTCCTCCAATTCCATTCTTTATATGACTAAGCTAGCTTTCTCTATTTTCACCCTCATTTCCTTTACTCTACTTTTATGTATTTCAAATATCTCTAATTATCTTAACTAGGTACGTAATATTTTTCTTTGATTTTCCCATTTTCCATGTCCTACTATTTCTTCTACCCCAACCATCACCCTAGAAAATTATAATAGTTACATCTCTCTGATATCCCTTCTTATCAAAGGTGTCAAACCCCTCTAAAATAGGGTGAGAAAAAAATCATGTTAATATTTTCCCCAAAAAAACATATGCATGTTTTTATTTTTTTATTTTTTTATTTTTTATTTATCTCATTTCTCTCACTACCCTTATCTAGATATTAGTTAGTGAGACACGGCTCAAACACCAAATGTTGTCATAAGACCCAACACAATTGTGGGCCTTATAAGTTTGTATTCCCAACTAGACTAACATCACCAAGAAGTTACAAATAGATAGAAATCGTTGAACTAAAGGAACAAAAGCCACAAAATAAAGAATAAAATGGAAAATTCGTGGAATAAATAAGGAATGTAAAGTCACAGAGTAAGGAAGGAAATGAAGACTATAGAACAAAGGAAATAAAATATATGGAACAAGGAATAAAAAGGAAAAAACCACGTAAGAGGAGGCAAAAGAAAATCTGGAATGAAGGAAAATAGAAAATTACAAAGGGGAGAAAAATGCCATGATACAATAAAAGAAACCACAAACAAAAATAAGATAAAGGAATCCACACAAGGAAGAAGGAAGATAATCTATGAAATGGAAAAATAAAAATAAAGTAAGAGGGCACACCTACGTATTAAAGAAATAAATGTAGTAGGTAACCACGTAAGAAAATAAAGCTCTATATAATACAAGGGTAGAGTATTTAATGATAACTTAGTTATTTTATGATTCCAAGAGAAATCCAAAGAGAAAAGAAGAATGAAATCACACAAGATGGAAAACTAGGGTTGCATAAAGGAAACAAAATGGAAACTCCCAAAGTTGTCTCACAAACCAACCAAGCCTAGCCCAAATTCAAAAAAACGCTCAAATCAATGCTACTAGATCCAACGAGAGCATTTTGTCATGTTTCATTCAAGGTAGAACATGCTTAAGACACACAAAAATATATTCACTTAAATTTGGTGGATTATGTTCATACAATGTTGGAGGTGGACTTAGAAAACTTACTATACATCGAAGAAGCCACAGAAAAGAAGCATACGAGGATAATGTTAAGGTGATTCCTAACATGAAGTTAGATGTATGGAGTAAAATTCCATACTTTTTCTCGTGGATAATTCCATTAAGGTTGTGTTGAGTCACCTACACAATGAGATGCTAAATTTCAACCAACCATACACAATCAATACCAAAGTGATGGAAAGGGTCGTAAGGTTACTTACAAGAGGGAATTCGACACTAAAATTGAAAATAAAATACCTAAGCATAATAGGCATCTCGATAATGGGCATCTCAAATTATATTAAAAATAATGTGCTCTACGAACTAAAATATGAATTTTTTTCCATACAGGGGTTCATTTGTGGATATTAAAAATAATATAATATGAATACTTTAGGTGTTGAATGCATAATTCCATGAAAATACAAGGAAAATCAAAGAAGGTGGGCATAAATTTTGCTATGATCTAATTTTAACCATTTATTTCACTACAAACTTTTGAAGACAAAGCAGGTCACATGAGACCAAGGTACACCCATAACAACTCAAAATTTTGAGCACATAAATACCCTACACACAATTGAGAAGATAACTCACTTATAGGATGGACATAAAATATAAGAAAATTAGTAGCATCCAACTATAGAGTTTCAAAACAAATAATGGCTAGATATAAGGAGGTTGTGTTCATAGCTAGATACATTGATTACACATTATTATGTCGCTTCATCCCATAGATAACCCTCATCGTCCCACTTCTATATGAAGCCTCGGATGAATTTGTGGTAGCTTCATTATAAGATCTCCATGATCTACTTGTTTATCCATGAACGCTTGTTCCACTAAGCATATATGATGTAATAGAAGAAATGTGGTAGGAATTTAGGAAAAATATCTCGAAGACCCTATATAGGTGGCATGATCATCAAATCCACTAAAGACCAAATCTCAAGACAAAGGAAACAATCCAATGAAAGAAAGGCCAAAGGAGCTTGCGATATATATATGGAAAATGTGGCTAAAAAGAAGAGGACAAAATAATTGGCACAAAGGTTGAAGAAACTTAAGATAAAAAAATACATTATAGCCAATTCAAGAAGAAGGAGGGGATGAAGAGGAAAGTGATGAATCGGGGGTTCCATGAGGGGATCCCATGAAAATAACATATTCATATGACCAAGGAGCTATATCAAAATAAGGGTAGGATCCAACTCCCCACACAATGGAAGAACCACAAGAAGAAGAATCCATAGATAAAGGCAAGAGAAAACCAAAATTTACCAAGGAGATTGAGACAATAGAACAATCTAAATTCATAAGGACCATATATAAATTTTGTAAGGTATGTCTTGAATGATGTTTTGTTAAAATATTAGTAGCGCAATATGGTGATAACAACAACACAAAACAAATAGTCATTGTTGAAGCATTCATATGTTATATGAAAAAAATTCACTTGTTACAAAGACATAGCCCGCCTCTTTTTAAATCATATAATACATATCATCAAGAAATAGTTGGAACTAGAGGAGCAAGTAGTCATGGAGTAGTATGAAATAGAGCTTTGAGAACTTCAAAAGAAGAAGAAATATGAAAAGACAAAGCGTGGATACCAAAGATATAAGAAAATTTTGAAATAAAAACTACGGACACCAAAGGTCCAAGTAGAAAAAGTAGAAAAAAGAGGAGAAGGAAAAGAAGAGAAAAAAGAATGAAGAAAAGAAGGGAAAAAGGAGAAGTAAAAGAAGAGAACAGAGGAGGAAGAAAAGAAGAAAAAGAGGAGGATGAAAAGAAGAGAAAAGAGGAGGAAGAAAATATAAAAAAATAAGAGGAAGTCGAGAAGAAAAAGGAGGAATGGAAAGAAGTAAGTGGATGAGAAAAATAAGGAAGAGGAGGAGACGAATAAGAAAGAGGAAGAATAGAAGAGGAAGGAATAATAGGAGGAGGAGAGAGAAAATAGGAGGAAGATAAGAAGAAAAAGCATGAACAAAAGAAGAAGTGAGAAGAGGAACAAAAGAAAAAATAGGAGCAGGAATAAAGGAGGAGAAAAATAAAGGAGAGAAGAGAAAATAAAGAAAGAGGAGGAGAATAAAGAAAAAAAAATCAGACATAGGGATAACAACAAATATATTGACTACACAAGCAACTTCACCGCCCATAACAAGACAAATTCAAGGAGGGTCCTTAGGCGTGGATCCTCAAGCTACCCAACTACAAACCCCGCATTCCTCCTCTAGACCAAAATAAGCCACAAAACATGTCTCAAGAGATCCAATCTCGGTATATCACATCCCTAATTCTTCCGATCCACTACGAGATTCCTTGTATTTGATCAAGAAAATGTTAGCGTAGAGGAAACAAGCCCAAAGTTTCCAACTACAACATGGACTGGTAGAGAAAACACATGAGGGATGCACAATACATCTTAATAAACTCACTCCAATTCAAAACCAAAGTGGGGTTCCATATTAGAGGAAAGTTCAAAAAGTGATTGAATGTAGAGATGTGCGATGTTAAAAGACACCATGGAGAGAATGATAAACTCCATCTAACCTTTTCGCCCCCAATATGAGGTGGATTTGATGCTACCGATAAAGAAGAGAGTGGAAAACACACTACAAAATTTTCTTTCATACTCTATTTGGGATAATGTATTGACAATTAAATCCAAGAAAAGATGGTATCAAATTACAAATCCATGGAAGTTGGAAAGTACATTTTAAATAAAAGAGAGAGAGTAAAAAAAATAGGAAATAATTATTACATCTTTAGAAATTATTATTTTAAATGCAACCACATATTATGGATATGTCATGGATTGGCCAAGAATCACATGGAAACAAAAACTAGAGTTAGATAAAATGGAAAATGAGCTCAATAAAGAATTGATAGTGTATGGAATTTCAAAAGATGTAGATGGCATTGATGACAAAAATTGGTGGACTTAACAACTAAGTACCACACAAAGCAACTTGGAAAGAGAAGATAAAATAGTGGATATGGAGGAATATAGAAGCAATATGGATGGAGAAATTACACATTATACGACGAGAGATTTTAATGGATAAGAAAAACTACATAAGCTTATACTACTTATCCATGAAAATAAAAATTACAGCTATGACATAAATCCATACAAGAGCACATGCCTGTATGGAAAACATTTGAAAGATAGATTACCAAAAATATGATAAGTACTTCCTATAACTACATCATAAATAGGAATTGATCTCGAATGTACCATATTGTATATTATTGTATAAAAATTCATGGAACACACCATGTACCATAAATGTAGTTAGCAAGTTAATCAAAGGAACATTTCCTTATTCCGATGTATAAGTTATGGTGGGTTGATTCCTTAGAATTCCATGATAAAGGATTAAGCATTTATATACTAGATTTTTTAGGTGGTTGATATTCACAAAGAGTATGGAATAGTAAATTACAAGAATTTCCTTAGATTTGTGATAGGGTTCTTCATCTAGGTTATCTCGAGGATGAGACAACGTTTTGAAGTCTGGGGATGATGTTGACAGGTTCCTCATTAGTTTTGTAGACTAAGGCAATGATAGAGAAAAATACTTAGGGAACTATGCACCGTGAGAAAGTACAAAATCTATGAACCACTAAAAGTTCATCAACCGCTATGAGAAGTCAGTGAAAAAGGAAAAATCTGCCAAACATTTGAGAAAGCCAGATCATTAGGAATCTATCAAACACTAAAAACCATCGAAGACTAAGGAAAGTTGCATAAATAAAGGAAAAACCGCACAATAAAGATAGAGACTAGAATAAAAGATATAGAGTAACTATCCAAAGGGTTGACTATTGGGTATTGTATGGATTACATATTGTAAATAATTGTCATAGAGAAAAGACATGCATATAGGGAGGGAGATATGAATATATGATAGAATATAGAGAGTGTGTTTTAGAATGAAAGACATAAGATACTTTCAATTGTAATGAATTATGAAAGATAAATATAAAGACTATACTTTTCTCAATGTGTTTAGCTTACATTTCTATGTTGATATTTACGGTTATAATTTATTCTGAATCATTGTTCTCTCGACATATCCCTTACTAAAGAACAAACTACTTAAACCTTACAATCACGCGAGGCTTAAGATCAACATGATTGTAACTTTTTGTTTTTTTGTAGGGTTGAAATATGGTTTTAAATTGATTTGACAGCTTCTCAATGTGTACACATATCAATTGATGAGGTTATTAATATTATGATTAGACTTTTTTGTTAAATATAGACATGTGTCTATGTTATCAATGTGTACAAGTATCAATTTTTGAGGTTATTAATGTTATGATTGGAATTTTTAAATGAATACATACGTCCTTTTTGTCAAAGTGTACGAGTATTAATTGTTAAGGTTATTAATGCTATGATTAGAATTTTTTAAAATTCAAGACATGTGTACATTTTGTCAATGCATACAAGTATTAATTGTTAAGGTTATTAATGTTATGATTAGACTTTTAGAAAAAGTGAAAGAAAACATGTGTCCATTTTAAAATTTATGATTTAAAAAATTACAAAATGGTTGTATTGCAATAAGACCTAAAAATGGTCACATCATTGCATTCTTGCCAATAGAAATAAGGATAAATGATTTGTTTTGAAATTTTAATATTGTAAATTTGTTAAATCATCACCTAAACATTATAAATATTGACAAAGGAAATAAATTCATGAATATGATTGAGTCCCAAATTGTTGAAAGTTAATTAATTGACTAAAAGGAATAGTATCATGCCATAGGAATGAAGTAACAAGGTGTCCCACTCATGTTTTTAAGTATGTACCATTCATGTTTAGAGTCACATTGGTGTTTAGGAAATAGGGTGTCAAATTGGAATTTGGTGTATAGGTTATCATCTTAGCACCTAGGGTGCTCAATATTTCTTTTTTGATGGCCCCATTACCATATAACCTAAACACATTTGGGACACCATAAACATAAGTGATATACCATAAAAACTATTGTGAAACCCTAAACATCATAAGTGCAACACACATCGAACACTAATGTGACATCCTAAAATCTAATATGATGCCCTAAACAATAATGAAAATTAGAACAAGTTGAAAACTAATCTAACACCATAAAAACTCATAAGGAAGATATTACAATTCTAGAATGAAAATTCAAAAGGCGAGATATTACGTACAAAAAACTTTGGAATCACCAGAAGCCATTAGGTTGGTTTACATCAATGGTTGAAATTTGTTTTAATAATTTTTACACTATACTACATGTACTTGACATGGATCTTAAATTCAATTATTAGACTAACAAAGGAGTCGTGAGTCATGACTATGTTGAGGTTGGAAAGCAATGAATGATTGTTGATTAAGTTAAGCTTTTGATTTTTTTAATTAATGACACCAATTGGGGTGAATTAAATGAAGGTGCAAACCATAATTATAATTTCCTTTATGGTAATTGTTTAGACCATGTTAGGGTTGAAAATAAAAATTTAAAAAATCTATAAAGTCCATTTGCAAACGAGACTATCACTATAAACTTTAAAGTGTTATAACTTCTCCATTACATTTTGGAATACATATTGCACCTAAAGGCTAAAGAAACATTGTGCAGGTGGGCGCAGTCATTATATTAACCTTTTCCATGAAAGTCTTAAGGGAAACCTATTATCCTACATATTTTGTATAAGATTAATTATATCAACCGTCAAGCTCATTTTTTTCAATAGTGGGGTTTATAGGTTGAGGGTTAGTAAAAATATCTACTATCAAAGCAACAAAAATAAAAACCCCTTATGCAAAACCACTAAAACCCCGGTTAAGTTCATGAATACCATGATATTTATGATCTTGTAATGACCGTTAAAATCACCTCTGAGCATAGATACACTACTTAGAACAAGATGAATACTCTTAGGGTTGGTAATCCAAAATTTGGCTCTGTAACATGGGCGGTTGGATTGGGATGCATGATGTTCCATGAGGTTTTCCCCTACCAAGAATTTATGATGGTTTGTGTCCATAAATATAATGAAAAAATTAAATCTATTGTTAGGAAAGATAGTGGCACCAAAGAGGAAATCTTGTCCATTACTAAGAAAAATATTGACATGACATTGGGGTTTACAAGTGAAAATTTAGGAACCATCCACATTAACATATAAGCAATTGCTAATGATTATCATGTAGTCAATCAAAGTGTCAAAGTATTTTTTGCAAAAAAAAAAAAACATTTGATGGTGATGTACCTAAAGAAAGACCACCTTATCCATTTAGGATCTTTAAACCATGGGTTAAGGATACCATTTCAATGCTAGAATTTTCATTGATTAGATAGTGATGAGCAAGTGGATGGAACCCTTCATGGAGGAATATACTATGCTAATATTTTATTGTTCGAGAGTAATTCCCTACAAACTTTTAATGCATGTGTCAAAGAGGGTTTTCCTTGGAATATATATGAGGAATGGACAACAAGGATCAAATATATCTTGTTGATAAGTAAAAGATGAACATATTTCCTTTGTTACCTTTTTTCATGTGGAGGGTTCACGTTCGAGAGAAAAGCATTATTTCTAGCAAAAAAAAATTTGAAATTTGTAATCTTCATGTTGACTCTCACTGTCAGTTGTATGACACATGTGAGGTGACTAAATCAAGGGTAGTGTCTAATAAGAACTTTTCAAGTAAAATCCAACTTAAAAGAAAACCCCTACTAAAAAATATTGAAAAACAAGAACTTATGGGATGAGGTGAAAAAACTAATGGAATAAATTGTAGTTTTTTGAAGAATTGTCAACAAAAAATTTGGGATTGTATCCATAGAAAGAGGAAGATATAAGTACAAAAATCAAGAGATCAAGATATGATAATTTTCATAAAAAATATGCCAAAACATCTTCTCATAAAATCGTACCTGGGCTCTAAAAGAAGCTTGTGAAGGCACTTGGTTGAAAAGGACAAAAATAACTACCTTTTCATCTATGAGGAAGGACCTGATGCAAAAGCATTAGCCTATAATGAATCTTGAAGTCAAAATTTAGGGTAAACATGTTTGGAGGGTCATGGTGGACATTTGATGTGTTTAGGGGTCTTTGGAAGGCTTTAAATTTTGAATTGGAGCTATATATGAGTTCTCATGCCAAAAACTCATTTGTATTTCTAAATAAGGTGTTTTCATCCTTTTGGTCAATTTTGGCTTGTTGGTATGTCTTGGTATGTGTTTAGGATTTTTTAGAGTGCATGAATATGTTGTATAATCCTTCTTGAGGGGAAAATCTCCTTTTTTCTAAGTAATTATCTATGAAAACCCTAACTAATCTCTTTACCAAGGGTGTTAATGGTTTGTAAAGCCTAGTTAAGGCCATAAAAAGAAAGTTGGTAATGAGGGGTTGATATATTTGAATGAGAGAGACTTTGAAAGCATGAAGGATGAGAGAGAGATGCTAGAGATTATAAATTTTAGTGGCTAATATTCATTAATTCACAAATATTTAGGTTTTTCAAATTTGGATTTGGCTTATTTTGAGGGGTTAGGTTGCTTATTATTTCACCTATATTTTTGGGTACAAGTTAATATTTTGGGTTGATTCACCTAACGTTTACAATAATATCCAAATTTAATATACAAATCACCTTCACTATATTCTTAAAAGAGAAATTATCTACTCGTCAATAGCTTAAAGCTACCAACCAAAAGTTCTATTGAAGACAACATTACATTTCAATTCTTGGCATTCGCCAAGATTTCAAATGTCATTTATAGAAATTTGCCAAGTAATATCTATGTTTATTTTTAGTGGGGTCTTAAAATTTACCCTGATGCTAGGTCCGAGATGATGCAAAAGGATGAGTATATGGAAAAATAAAGGCTTGGTATGATTGTAAAAAAATATAAACCTTTGTTAATGAGAAATAAAGGTAGTTTAAACATGAATTTATATGGTTTGAGCATGTAATAACAAGAAAGTAATGTAAATAAGTTGAATTTGTGTACTTATACTCCTTTTATGTGATTAAAGGAAGAATAACTTTGAGATATGTGTGATAACCCAAACTGCAAGGATGTTTTGTAATTTGTTTAATTATAACAATGCATTTTTAAGGCTTTTAAGGGAACTTCATGACCTCATCTCATTCATGTAGGTTCATGGTGTTTGAATAAATCTATTGTAAAGTTTTGTGGTTTGAAATTGTGTAAAAGGCTTAAAACATATTTTCCTCCTTACTGGTATTTGTAAACCCTAACCGGGTTTATGTGTCTTTTCTTGTTTGAGGACTTAGGCATTATTTTAAGGGATAAAATTGGTAAGGTGAACTTTGAGAACCCTCTATTCATGTAATATTGAATATTTAATTATTGGAATTGCCTCTGTTGCTAGGAAACTCGATAGTTTGCTCCTTGGGATGATTTTCCTAACTAAAGACCTAATTAGATAAGAAAAATTAGTGAAAAGAGGTTTTATACTTGTATTTGGTCCATGAAATTTTATAGGCAACCAAAACATCAAAATGGGTACCAAAAAGGTCCTTTAGTTTACTTTGAAACCACCTACATCAAATTTAATGCTTGAAAACCCTAAAACCAAGGCTATAAGGAAGAGAACTTAAAAGAAAGATCAAGGTTGTGAAAAGGTGAGATGCCTAGTGAGTTAAGTCTTGAAATTTTGTATCAAGTATGAGGGGATAAAAGGGAGTCCAAAAACCTTTCACTTTGTCTTGGGTGTTTGTAGATTCTTTAACTAGTTTCTATGGAAGATAGTGACTTGAGAAGGGAATCAAGACAATTTTGGAAAAGTTAATGAAGTTTGGAGTTTCTCATTGTGTCTAATCATTTTGATTGTTATAATTGCATCTAGAAACAAATAATCATAGTTTTATAAGTACATCATTTAATAAAGGTGTCAAAGAACTATATTTGCATGATTGAGAGCCATTCGGGATAGTGAAGATTGATCCTTTGGTAGGGGTGAAAGGAAAAGCTTATTGAAATGATTGACTAACTTGTTGATTTATTTGTTGTCCTTAAATTCCCTTTACATCATAGTGGTATCATATTAGGGTTTGTTGAGAAGAGAAAGCATTTAATAGGTGAACTCTTGAGAAGAGATAAGAAGCCATGAAGACAAAGAACCAGAAGAAAGAAACATAGTGGGAAAAGGAGATAGCTGATTTGAGGAATGACTTGAAGAGGTTAGAAATCTTGGAGAGATTGTGTCTATAGGTAAGAAGTCAAATATATGGTTGGGGTTTGAAAAGAAAGGTTAAGTGGCCTATAAGGCTACTTGTAAAAAGAAGAACGAAATGAATGCCTTGAGAAGAGGAAAAGATTATAAAGAAGCACTTGGGAAAGAGGTGAAGAAAAAGAGGAAAGTGAAGAAAAAGCACTCTTGAAGACATTTTGGTATTTCAAGTGTGTGTGTGTGTGTGTATAGGTATGAAGAATCTTGGGAAGAAAATCAAGGATAAAGCATTCGACATTGTAATAAATGGATCAAAAAAGTATCCACGGAGGTAAATAAAAGTGATAAAGGAAGAGAACAGTTATTAAAGTATGTAAAGAAGAAATGGATGAAGATATGGTGTTCCATGATGCTTTGGAAATTATTCTAGAAAAATATAATAAGAAAGGATGGACAAACAAGAAGATTACAAGAGAAGAAGGCATGGAAAAGGAAGTGTCCAAGCAACAAGCCTTTGAGAATGTATATATAACATCGGATCTTGATTCTAATCATGTATATGAGAATGATATTGTTGATGTACCGGTGGATGAAAAGAAGAGCAATGTTAAGTTTAAAAACAAACAATAAATCATGGATATAGGATGCCTAAATGGCTTAAGAAACCAACAGTTGAGATGGAGAATGCAAGTTCTAAATAAGTTGTTGAAACTGAAAATTCAAGAAAACAATCCTAATAAGAAGGACATATCCTAATTCATGAGGAAACAATCAAATGATAAGCTAACAAGAAGAATGTGGCGAAGAAGAGCACCAATACAGTCCAAGAAGGAGAAGTTAGAAGGTTGAAAGAGGATGAAGGTGTCTTGAGAAAAATAGAGTTTGGAAGGTGGAGAAGGACAAACAAATCCTAAGTATGATGAATAAAAAGAAGAGTTAGATGATCTCTCCTTGAGAGAGGAAATGAGGATGTTGGAAGATATGTTTAAATCTTATAAGTGGCACAATACAACAAATGAAGGGTCTAACCAAATGGATGAGCTTATTAAGATGTTTGAAGAGAAGCAATCAAGATATGAAGGCATTCAAGAGAAGAGTGATGCATGGGAAACTCAAACGGAAGACCTAGCTAAAGAGAACAAAGAAGAAAATGAAGAGATAACAAGGAGGGATGTTAAAGCTCGAGTTTTGCAATCTGATATTGATTTTAGTGGTGAATGTGTAGTGTACTAGTTGAGATGGTGAAGATGAAACAAGTGAAAATAAGAGTTTTATACAAGCAAGAGTCATCAATCACGGTTCTTAAGGTCAAGATCCATCAAGGAGGATAAAATAAGAATAAGGAAGGTGATCGACCATCCAAATCAATCAAGAAATGCTTCATGAACAACTAGAGAAGGGGTGGTATAGGAGGAAGTTAACCTTCTATTCAAGCATTTCACAAAGAAAGCAATTCATTCATATGAAAAACAAGCTAGTGCAAAGCATGGAGTGCATCATGAAGAATTTATACTGTGATATGGAACCAAGAATAAACATATGGAGGTAAAAACAACTGAAAGATCAAGAATAAGAAGAAAATCCTTACTAAGGTGAAGACATACTCGAAGTAATGTGTTAGATCGATCGGGTTAACCAAAATGATTAAGCTAAAATGTGATTTATATGCCTAATTTGAATGTAATATTACAGTAAATGAATAATGAATTAAGTACAACAATAAATACCCAAGAAAATAAGTAATAAATAATAAAACCCTAATGTGTAAGGAGAGGGTAAGAAGCCTTAGCTGATTCGTAAAGTTTTGGAGAATGCACAAAGTTGGAAAACTAGAAAATGTGAAGCACAAACCATCACACTGCTGAAGACACGAAAAATGTAGAATTAGAGGAACATGCTTTGGATTGGGAACTTGTTTCTTGGTGCCTGGGTCTATGAAAATGCTCAAAAACCTCCTCTAAGGTGTCACAAGGTGTTCGACTTTAGTCACCTTTGATTGCTCCGAGGTCACACCAAGATCTTCGAGGTCATTGGAAACCTACAATGAAGAATGAACATGTAAAACCCTCAAATAAAAATCAAATCCCAAAAAAGAAAGATGGAGAATGAGGGGTCAAAATGTCCTTAGTTATCATAATGGTGAACTTAAGACTAAGCATTACACTACAACTCAAACCCAATATAGTTCTATGTGTGTGTGCACGTGAAATTGTGCCCTAGGTTGCTCTTGTGTCAATCACACTTGAATAACGAGAAAGTAGCTAGACGTAAAATGTAGTAGATGTGTGCATGGAATAGAATGATCTTCCCTCCTATGAAGTGTGATACAAAAACCAACCCTTGTGTCCCTTGTGATGGAGCTAGATGGATGCAATGGAGCTCTTAGATGCCTTGATGGATGCAACCTTAGGTGGTGATAACTAATGCTTAGTGCTTGGTCCCTTATTATGATCACATAACTTTATATTTATATGATTCCTTTACTTGAATTTTGTAATTAACCCCAAAATACCAACTACCAAAAAGATAAGATGCTCAAATGGCTAAAAAGGACCCAAAAATTATGAGTAAAGTATAAAGAGGATAAAGGCACCCGTGATGGGATGAGGCGCCCGACGCCGACATCTTAGCTAGGTGTTGGTGTCCAAGATGACAAATGTCAAAGACTAAAAAGGAAGATTGAGCAAGTAAGGGTGTAAGACCAAAAACAACAATAGAAAGTAAAGCAAGGTGGCCAAAGACATGGGTTAATTAGTACTTTTCTTACTTGGGAATCATATGAATAATAGTATGCGATCAGGACTAGATAATTACCCAAAGTGCGTGATTGTTTGTCTACGCCCACATTCAATACTCTTGGATCTTTCTTTTTCTTTTATCATGGCTCATAAGGTCTCTCAAGTCTCTTTTCTTCAATTTCTTCAAATGCACCCATCTTGTAAAGATGCTCTTCACAAAACCCTAACAACTATGTATCTCCCTATCAACATGCTTTTGTCACAAGTTAGTGTCATCTTCAATCATCTCTTCGATGACTCTATTAGTTCTAATGTCAATCAATCAATTTGCAAGTCTATTCAAGCTTTACATTATTTATTTCAAGATAAATTTCAGGCTATGGAATCCACAATTACATCTTTAAAATCTGAAATCCAACATCTTAAGAACACTTCTTAGGATCATGTTAGTTCTTCTTCTCATTCTCATTCTATGTCTTCTACATGTGCTCATATCAGTGAGCCTCAAGTATTGTCATTACCGAAGCCTCTCACATTTGATCACAATGATAAGCAACATGACATTCTTACTAAGCTCCTCAGTCATCAATTGATCAATTTGCCAACTACTCATTATTATCCTCCTTATCGGTTGGTCAAATATCAAGATCTTCCATTTTGCACTTATCATCAAATTAATGGACATAATGATAATGATTTATTTGCTTTAAAATGAAGAATCAAGCATTACATGGTCCTCTCCAATTGTTACATCTCAATGGGTTCCTAAATCTGATTTGTCTATGTCTAATGAGCATCATGTCATCATTTCTAAGGTTCCTTCTACAAAAGTCAAGAGCCACCTAAGCAACCGCCTCTCAAAATCAATATAACACCTCCTCCTCTCAATTCATCGATGACATTACCAACACAAAGTATGCAACCACCTCTCAAAATCAGTCCACCTCTTCTCCTATCAAGTCTTTTGCAACATCATCAATCCCACCTAAGTTACCACCATTCAAGATTCCTCCCCATCCTACTCCACTTCCATTTCTAATTCATTTTTTCAAAGCAACTACTCCTTCTTCTATTGGCCAAGACACATTTCAAATTCCACCACCATCACATGGTCCTACTATTGCTTCGGCCTACCATTGTGTTTGCCCTCACTCTTATCATGACACAAATAACACTCTCCCACAATGGCAAGGTATCTCTCACATCGCTACCTAAATCTCCATCATTGTCACACTTGGAGGCATCACACTTATTTTCCCCTTTAGCCCTATCAATACATGTTCTCTAACATGTCATATCACACTTAATGCTCTACGTTTCTAACATGTCATATCACACTTAATGCTCTACGCTTCATGATTAATCTTTCTTAAGACTTTACAAACCCTTTATATGCGCATTGTATCATCATTTCCCGATGACACACTCTTGTGCTTTGGTTCAAACTTGACTATTGGGGGCATATTATATACATGAACCTCGCACACTACACATCATTCTATTTCTCACACATATTCTCCACTACATAATCAACATGCTTGCGACAATATTCCTCCTACTACACACCGCATACTACGTACTTGACACACTCACAATACATACTTCTCATACTTACTCATTAAACAAAAATTCAACATAGTATACACACACACTCTTTCGCACGAATTCAACATAACACACAACACACTCGACATACAACCTACTATATAATCAATGCTCTCATAACATACCCCTCTTACATCACATGACACATCTTTCTTAAGTGCAATCAACACACACATTTAACACATTCACAACACATCTCTCTCAAAGACACAACATTACACACAGCAACAACATTCAACATAAATTCATCAAAGTGACTCATTGTGCCCACAATCAATTTCTTTCAACAACATTCAACATAAATTCACCAAAAGCGACATATTCACGACATCCTTCTCTTATGTGCAAACAAATATTCATTCACACATGCTTACACCTTCACACACCCATGAAACACTCTTATTATACACATCTCGACATCCTCTTATCACAATATCTACTCCTTACTTATGCTTTACATGTTCACTATTACGCATTACACATCTTATTCATCTACTTCTACACATCCACACTCACGTGCACTCACTACCCTATGATGGGGCATCACTCTAGTTACATTTTTTTATCACTTCATACTTGACTGCCGAGGGTATATATCTCAAATGGATCTCACCATACTCACGTGTTTGCTCAAATATTCATTCATTTTGGCGACGATTACATGCTTACACCCTACACTTTGCGCTTTGACAATCACATCTTTTTTGTACACACATTCAAACCATTTCCCGATGAAACACTCTTATTTATTCTTGACTACGAGGGGCATATACAAATGAACCTTATTGCATACATACACATCCACTCGGAGGGGCACTCCTGCTCCTATCATTCATAGTGCATTCCATTTTGTCTCATCCACAACATATTGCATATCTTGGTTGCATTTACTCTTGCTTACTTATGATTTTACATGTTCACTTTATTACATATGCTAGATAGATATCTTGTATGTCATTATCTTTGTCATACACACATGTGCATTCACTTTTACCTTTCTATGTTGTGATTGCGCAGACCGTCTACCCATAACATGATCCACACACGAATGAGCACATGCTTGGCAATACTTGGCACATTACCTATTACTAGTCCTCGACTCATGGGGCATCCACTTTCGTATATTATAGGTGTTATTGTTTCATTTTTATATCACTTTTCTATATCTGATTATACATGTTTTGACATACTTTTTATCTTTCTAACATGCTGTAACCGGGTGCTTCATGTATAATGCTTATGCAAACATTTGTTATGCATGGCTATTTTCTTCCATGGTTGTTGTTATATTGTTGTTTGCTACGAGATTACAATTCCACTTGACAAGAAGGGTCTTAATGTTATCAAATATTCCTTAATGTCTTCCTTCCTGTGTGTTGAAACATGTTCTGTGAGAATTCCTTCAACCTCACTACATGTAAAACCTACATTATCCCTCCTTAAATGCATTCTTCCTTACATTGCTTTCTCTTTTTTCCTGTCATTGTTTATGGACTTTGTCCATTGTCGATGTACACACTAATGCGATTTTGGCTTCATGGCCTTGATTATCGTGTGACATCGTGAGTGGTGTCCCATGTTTCTTACTGTCAACCCACTTTTAGGAGGAAGTGATAATCTACTTTGTATTCTTACGTGTTTACATTGTCTTCTCGTGTGTATTAGCTTACACATTGTATGTTTAGGTTACATTTTGTCTTCTACATGCATGTTGGCCTTTGATTGTACTAACACTTGTCTCCCAACCACTTTGTCTATATGTGTGCCTTGGTTTCTACACCAAAAAATTCTTACCCTCTAAACAAGGCAATCCTCCCCTCATGGGCACAATTTCAACATATGCACTTCGTGGTCGGTCCTCCTTTGGGCCACATACTCCTTCCCAATCAAGAATTCTCTTGTCGCATGCACCCCACATATGAGGGGGCATCGTTTGGGTGAAATAGTCACCATATACAACATATATAGTCACATTTCAACACAACACAATATCGATCACGACAACACAATCGTTAGTATCGAGATAGTGCTCGAATCGAGACTTGGGTCCTTAACACAACATAGACACTAGTGCCCAGACCAGGATGATAGCACCTAGGCATCCCTTTACCCGATCCTTCCTAGATTCCTGTGACTAGGGGGTAGTTACATAGTATTTGGCGGTTCAAAAAAATCTATAGAACTCCACACAACAAATTTTATAGGCACAAAGTCCTTAACACTCGACATGCATGCACTACACAACACTTTTTACTTTCACATTGGATCAAATTGTTCAAATTTTTACACACCATTTGCAGTGGTGTTCTACATTGCGGGAAACAATTAAAGGTTGGAGGATAACACCTGACTTTTATCCCTACACTTCTTCCATGGCTTGGTGTGAGATCACCGCAAAGACTCGTTCTTCTACAACATCTTCAAGATCCTTTCTACACCTTTTTCTCATCATGGATCAGGTGCACATGTTCCTTTTTAGCCCGACAATGCATCACATTTTTGAACTTTACATACTTTTTACACATTTCGATCATATACACACGTATTTGAATACTTGTTCATTCTTCTCTTTTGTCACTTTCGATCATGTCCTTATGGGAAGTGGTAGTCACATCAAACCAACATCATTATACATCAACAATTGTAATCATACATTGGCGATCAATAGGTACCCTAATGCAGGAATCAGTATTTACCCTTCCTCACATCTACACATGTAGTTTCACCCTAGGGTTATTTTCATCACTACTTTTACACTTTTCCTCCTTAACATCCACACTTCACATTTTTATCACTCCACGCTTTGTATATTCTTTGTCCCTCGGCACGCTCTTGTCATCGATCTATATGGTTATCAAGACGGGTGGTACACATCTCTTATCTACTTTATGTTATCGAGCATTTTCTCAACAACATAAAGTGAGGGAAAATATAGACACAAAATCACACACTTTAGGTATCTATTTAATCTTGATTACATACTACTAGTCACATGATTCCTAAGTAAGAAAAGTACTAACTAACCCATGTCTTTGGATAACAACACCAAATAACCAATTTCGTAATACAATTAACCTTTCTTTGCTATATGTTACCACTTTTGGTCTTGCACCCTTACTTGCTCAACCTACCTTTTTACACCTTGGCATTTATCATCTTGGACACTAACCTTCCACCAAGATGCTGGTCTCGCCCAAGCGCCATCATCCCTGAGGCACCCTTGACCTCCCAAGGCCAAGACGCCATAGATGCCGCAATCAGTATATTTTGTTCACATTTTTTTGGTCCTTTCTAATCATTTGAACATCTTATATTTTTGGTAGTCAACCTTTTTGGGTTAATTAATTATGAAATTCAAGCAAGAGGAATCATATACATATAAAGTTATGTGATCATAATAAATGACCAAATGCTAAGCATTAGCTATCACCACCTAAGGTTGCATTCATAAACATCTAAGAGCTTCGTTGCATCCATCTGCAAAGTCTAAATGCGTCATCCAAGGGACACAAGGGCTAATTATTCTCGCATACATTTCATAGGAGGGAAGTTCATTCTATTTCATGCATACATCTATTACATTTATTACATCTAGCTATTTTCTTACTATCAAGTGCGACACGCACAAGAGCCACTTAGGGCACAATTCTACACACGCACCTAGAACTACATTGGGTCTAAAATTTAGTGCAATGCTTAGTTGTAAGCTCATTTATTTGACAACCGAGGACAATCGACCCTCACATCGCATATTTCTTTTTAGAATTTGATGTCTCTTTGAGGGTTTTGTAGGTCATTATTTCATTTTTAGGTTTCCAGTGACCTCGATGATCATTGTGCGACTTCATAATGACCAAAGGTGAAAAAAATGAATACCTCGTGACCACTCATAGGAGGTTTTTGAGCATTTCCACATACATAAGTACCCATAAAATAGGTTTAGGGCACCCGCAAGTGCCCCCGTCCTCTTTGGGTGCCACACTCTAGGAAGATCATCATCTCACACACTTTTCTTAAGGCTCATGCACGCTTCTCCTCTCTCTATTCATTCGGTTAGCACTTCAAACACACCCAAAAATAATTGTGAAACAACTAAGTCATCTTACCTCTTCTTTGTACTTAGGGTTTCATATATTTTGGCTTAGTTTTCTTGGGTTAATTTCTATACTTAATTATTTATTCATTTACTACTACAATAACAATCAATATTAGGCATCTATAAATTCTATATTTGCTTAGTCACACATGTAAAGAACTACATATCGACCAAAGGTGAACAACAATGAATAACTCTCGACCACTCAGAGGAGGTTTTCTCTTCGAGCATTTCCCTAGACATAGGTGCCTGTAAACAGTGCTAGGGCACTGCAGTGCCCCCGCCCCTCTCCGTACCCCACTCCGGGTATCATCACCTCGCACACTTTCCCGAGGCTCTATGCGACACTTCTCCCTCTTTGTTCATTTAGTCAACACTTCAACACAGTCCAAGAATAATTATGAAATAACTAAGTCATCTTACCTCTTCTTTGCACTTAGGGTTTCATATATTTTGGCTTAATTTACTTGGGTTAATTTTTATACTTCATAACGACTAAAGGTGAACAATAATGAATACCTCACGACCACTCATAGGAGGTTTTATGAGCATTTCCGTAGACATAAGCACCCATAAATAGGTATAGGGCACTCATGGTGCCCTCCCTCTCCAAGAACCTCACTTCAGTGCAGATCGTCGCCACACACTTTTTCCCGAGAGGCTCTATGTGATGCTTCTCCCTCTCTTTCATTCGATCATCACTTCAACATAGTCCAGAATAATTGTGAAACAACTAAGTCATCTTATCTCTTCTTTGCACTTAAGGTTTCATATATTTTGGATTAGTTTACTTGGGTTAATTTCTATACTTAATTATTTATTCATTTACTAGTGCAATAACAATTAGTATTAGGCATTTATAAATTATATATTTACTTAATCACACACACACAAAACTACATGGAGTCTGAGATGTAGTGTAATGCTTAGTTGTAAGTTCACTCTGTCGGGTGACCTTTGTCGGGGTCAGTCCGAATCCCCATTTGCATCTTTTTCTTTTTAGGATTTGATGTGTTTGGGTTTTGTAAGAGATCATTTTTTTGCGGAGTTACGAGTGAATTCTGCGGGCATAGTGTGACATAAATATGATCAACATCAAGGCTAGTGACATGATGGTGTGACACTATAAAAATCATTTTTTGAGTTTTTTTCAAATACTGGTGCCCATAAGTAGTCTATAGTGCTGTCAGTACCCCCGACCTAGTTTAGGCGCCCTAGTCCAACTTATTTCGACAACTCTGTAATTTTTTGAGTGTGGTTGTGAAAAATTTCTCCTCTTATCCAACAACTTTCCAAGATTCGACATACTTTGGGATTTATTGTGAAATCAACTAAGTCCTTTATCCTCTCTTGCACATAGGGTTTTATTTTTATCTAGCTTATTGCTTAGGTTAAATCTTTGCTTTATTTCTTTAGTTATTACATGTGACTCTGCAATTAAGGGTTTTACAATTTTTTCTATTTGTTAAATCAAATTTGGCTATATCTCCAAAATGATAGTTATTTTTTCTACGTTTTTACCTAGAGTTGTAAAATAAGTAAATTAAGGTCCTCACCAAATTTCAAGACTTATTGACTTGGATTTCACAAGTTATATTAGTTTTGGGGTTTTTCATAAATTTGCTATATATAAGTGTAATTTTTTGAACTTTTCTACGTTTCTTATATTTTTGGAAAGCTTACCCAAAATAAGATAGGATTTCTTCTCTGTATTTTCTGAATTAAGGCTGAAATAATTCTAAAATTGGATACTTAAATCTTGGTTAAAGGAGTTTTTGAAACCCTAATTTTTGTGCATCATGGGGATGCAACCTTTCTATGGAAATGGAGTGATTGATGTTAGGGAATGGTGGGTCGAGTTTAAGAAGAATTATTTTTCATCTAGATGGAAATGGTCTTGGTTTTCATTTTGGATTTTTGGTCCAACACAGAGTTGGGTCTCTCAATTGAATCAAGAGAGTTCATATTGGTCTTGGGAGGAAATGGAACATGTTTTCTTAGCTAGGACGAGGAGGAGGAGCATTCTAATAGTGTAGCTCCAAAGATGGAAGCTTCAATATTTAATTTTGAAGATTGCATCCATAAGAAAAATAATATATAGGAATTTTAAGTGGATGGTAAGAAGAATTCATTTTTTTGAATATTTGAAACTCTTTAATCTCAAAGAGAGTTTTTCACTTTCACATACATTGCACATTTTGACTTGAAGAATGTCATTGCACAAAATGTTTCAACCTAGATAGATTTACCTGATTTGGATAAAGAAGGTCAAATCAATTTGGAACATGAGGAAATTCTTTAAATGTGCATTAAGAGGGTGAAGAAGAGAGTAATTACTAAGTATCTAATCAAGTGGAAGAATCAAGACAATGAAGTTGTAACATGGGAGGAGGAAGATTTCTTGTACCGACATCCAGAGATCATCAACATTGAGGACTATACTTGTTTGAAGAAGCCTCTTGAAATGGTCAACATTGGGGACAATGTTGCTTTGAAGGGGAGGGCATGTTATGCCCTTAGTCCTTGGTCATATATTGGGATATGTATAGCCAACATGTGGCTAACATTATCTCCTAACATGTCATATCATATTTATTTATGCTTTCATATGCTTAGTAGGTCACTATTGGTGATTTATATATATATATATATATATATATATATATATATATATATATATATATGATATATATTGTGTTATATTATTGTCGATATTCACATCTATCTAAGTAATTTCATTACATTGTTTACAACAAGATCACCATTTCGAACCCTTACACCTACCCAAAACTCCACTTAATCACTCATGTACCACAAATATGACCGTCTAAGTGATACCGACATAACCACAATTAGAGTAAAACTCATAATCTTCTAACCACATACTCATACGATTTTACTTTATCGAACAAGAAAGTTGATGCTTCATAAACAACTTAATAAATATATGCCTTACTCGACACTACACAAACAACTTAATAAATACATGCCTTACTACCCAAGTCGGATATGTCTCTTCACCGCATCTTGAAATTGTTTCTACAACTCTAAAAACCTCACTCAATCAAAAAATTAATCATATATTGGTGACTTAGTTTGTCTCATGATAATATGTAAACCCCGATATATCATGATCATTATGCCAATAAAAGCAACATCATAATGAAAGTGACCTTCTTACTAACATAATAGTTGATTAGTTGTGGGATGAGTATGTTTGCTTGCTCGACCTTCTCCCTCGTCCTACATTACTACAAAAATCTAAAAAAATCTTGTAAAATTACCTCTAAATACCTACCTCGCTACCTAAGTAAATACATACTTATAAAATTACATTTTAAAATTATTTATATGACTATAAAAATACTCACTAAATCAAAAAAAAAAATCCCGCATTAATTAATTAGCTCAATATAAAATAACATATAAACTTAAATATATCATAATAATTATACTAATAAAAATAATAATCACAATAACAACCCCTCCAATAACTAAAATAATAATTGAACTAAAACTCCGGACAGTTTAATGGTGGCAGTGAGATCCCCTATAAGTTTTACCTCCTCATAAAAACGTAGGAATATTCCTCATCTCGTTAACAGTAAATCTGATTCCAAACATTGTCTAGAAAAGATCCTTGAAATTTATATATTATACATTTAATAACCCTTTTAATATATTGGTTTTATAACCTTTGCGATTTATTTATTTTATTATTTTTCTGTCAAAACAATAACCAAACTGAGGCTAACATAGGAAATGATAACGCCAGATAACGTCTTAATAACGGGGATCTCGCATAGTTGAAAAAATATTCTTTGGAGCTCTCAAAAACTGCATTGTTCTCGCAGAGGGGCCGACTCACTCATTTTACCACTTTTACCAATACTGCTTTCTGATCAGCTGTAACGCAGAACAAAACCGCTTTTGAATCAGCTTTCTTGTCTATCGGTCGGCTCGATCTGAAATACTGCTTTTGCAGCTCCTCCATAAAAGTTCCCGCCGCTACACAGACTGCAGATTATTCGTTAAATGCCGATATTCCGATACAATGCTGGATTTTTGTCAAACCGACAACGTTCTGTTAACTGGCGCCGCAGGAAATGCGATTTGGAATAAGGCGGGCGTTTTTGGAGCCAAGGAAAATGAAGGAACGATGATTTTGGCGGTTTTGGAAGGCGGTTTCGTGAGATTTGTTGTTAAACGGAGAAGCGGATGGCCAAGCGAGTTTATCAAGTGTGGAAGGGGAGCAATGTAATGTTATTTCAGCCCTTTTTGGAATATATTTGTGAATAGCTCATCTATTTTTGATGGATTGCTGCATTGATTTCATTTCTATGCTATTCGATGTAAAATTTGTGCAGTACGGACTGTAATTTTTCTGTTATTTTAAGTTGCATCACTGTAGTGGAGGTTTTAAACATTCGTCATTGGATTTTAATTTTGCATAGCATTTGTTACATTTCTTGTGTCATCTGAAGTTAAATTTGTGTAGCACAGGGCTCCAGTATTTGCCAGTTGAGGTTAAATTTGTGTTGTGTTGATTGCAAAATTCTGCTATTTAAAGGTATAACTGTGGGGTTCTGATTGCAATTTTCTGCTGATTGAAGTCTATTTTGTGGAGTTCGGATGGAAAATAAATGCTATTCGAAGTCAACTTCGTGGAGTTCCGATTGCAAATTTTTGTTATTTGAAATTCACTTTGTGTATTGCTTTTTGATTGATTAAACAGTGTTTGGTTGGAGGGCTCTCACCTGTGCAAAAACCAAAAAAAACATATCATTGTTGGTTGCGAATTTGTGTCAAATTATATTAAAATGTGTAGTGTTGATTGCGATTTTCTCCTATTTTAGGTTTAATTTGTGTGGGATTGATTGCAAATTTCTCTTATTTTGAGTCAAACGTGTAGAGTAGGTTGCAAATATCTGACATGTAAAGTAAAATTTGTGTATTGTCGTTTGTAAAATTCTGTCATTTTAAGTTAAATTTGTGTATTACAGATTCCAACTTTCTGTCATTTTAAGAAAAATCTGTGCGGTACTGATTACAAATTTCTGTCATTTTAAGATAATCTTGTGCAGTACTGATTGCAAATATCTCTTCTGGTGTGGATTGAAATTCCTCTATTTTTGAATTACATTTATCTAGCATTAGGAGCAAATTTCAGTCATTTTAACTCAAATTGGTGTATTGTCAATTGCAAATTTCTCTTATTTTAAGTAAAATCTGTGTAGGATGGGTTGCAAATTTCTGTCGTAAAATAAGATCTGTATGTTGTCTATTGCAATTTTTGGTCTTTTTAGATTAAATCTGCATATTACTGATTGCAAATTTCTCCTATTGTAAATGTGTTGGATAGGTTGCAATTTTTGTCATTTTAAAGTTTAATTTGGGTATTATTGGTTGTAAACATGTGTTATTTTAAGTTGAATTTGTGTGCTCTCTATTGCGAGTTTATCTTATGTTGTTGTTTGCAAATTTCTCATATGGTGTTGATTGCAAATTTCTCATATGGTGTTGGTTGCAAATTTCCCTATTTCAAGTTACATTTATATAGCATTTGTTGCAAATTTCTTTTGGTTTGTGAAGGATTCATTGCAAATTTCTGTCATGTTATATTAAATTTGTGTTGGTGTTGTTTGTGCATCTTTGATATTACAAGAAGGTTTCTGGGTAAAAACCGCATACAAAGTATCTATTATTATTTGTACACAGTTTTCATTTAGAAACCTTCTTGCAACACTCTATGGACTGTGGAAGCTTAAAGTCTCTAGTGTCACCCTAGTAATTATTTCATTTCAAACAAATTGTAAGGGCAAAAGATAATGCACGATGCAAGATAGAGCAAGTGAGCAGATAATATATGTTTGGATATAGCAGGCATTATATATACATTTAGTTTGTTCTGTATTGACTTCCTCCAAGTGGTTCCTACAGCCTCTCCTCCTAACCAATGCACGTCCCATGCTATTGATTAAACCAGTGATAAGAGCGTCTTTGAAATCATTCTGACATTCCTTCATAGTTGCACTCCTTATTCAAATTGGTTGTCAAGGGGCCTGTTAGACATTTATGCATCAATATGGTTTTAACCAAGATGTGTCCCATGTTATTGATTCAACTGGCGATAAGAGCATATTTGAAATCATTTTGATGTTCCTTCATAGTTGCACTCCTTTTTCAAGCTGGTTGTCAAGGTGGTCTGCCAGACACATATGCATCAATATAGTCTTTGCATGTCCTTTGGATTCATTCCATCCTGTCAGACTTCCCTTATCAAGAGCTCAAATTTCAAGGATGTCATGCAATATACTATGACCATGATTTGTGATTATTCCTTTGTGGAATATGCTAACAATGATCTTTCAAAGGAACATGGTAACATATTACCATTCAAAGTGCAAAATATTGCCAATCAGCAGTTAAAGTGATAGAAAGTCCTTTGAAAGACCAGACCAGGATCATTTGTTTAAACCAATAATGAGGAGACAAGGGGGAATTAGCTTATTTTGCAATATTGTTAATAATTGAAATGCAACAGCCAAAGACAAAATAGAATAGAAAAGAGACGTAAAGAAAAAGAAGCTACTTAAAGGACAGTGGGTAAAGCCATGGCTGTGATGGGAGGTTCGAAAACCATGTTGTTACATTGCTCAGGGAATGCCATCAAAGTGTCGTGGGGCACTGATATGTCCCTAAGCTCAATGGATACAGAAGATGACAGTTATCTGGAAGTCAATTGATGGATTTTATATTAAGAAGAAAATATCACATGATAAGGATTATCCTCGTCATTATCTCCTCTTGTAATTATCTGCATCATTGTACATATCCTACCAGTACACTTTGCCCAGTTCACTGGAGCCTCACTGACTGGATGCAAGTTGGATTAACTGAGTAGGATTTCAGTTCACTGGAGCTCCACTGCCTGCATGCAACTCAGACCAATTGAGGTGGTTTGAGGCAGTTTACTGCATGTGATTGGCCTTATCCAGCTGGCACTTATCCTCATCCTTGTAACTCTATTTAAATTGGCCTAACGAAGAGTGAATAACACCTGTTTTTGGCAGCTAATTCCTGATTCTATCGTGCATCCTTGTGTACTACAATACTTGAGCAAATTACAAGGAAGATCCTGGATAGACAAAGTGGACGTCTTAATTTGGAATTAGATGTGATTTATCTTACTACTACTAGACCAGATTTGTGTTTTGCAGTGAGTTATCTTTCTCACTTCATGGCTAAACCACATGAAGAACATTGGCAAGCTGCAAAACGAGTTCTTAGATATGTCAAAGGAACTCTTGACTTTGGCATTTTATATAAACAAACTATTGATTTTGAGTTGACAGGGTATATTGCTTCAGATTGGGCAAGATCAGTTGATTCTAGAAAATCTACAACAGTTACATTTTCACTCTTGGTTCAAGAGCATTTTCATGGTAGAGTAAGCTTCAAAGTACAGTTGCATTGTCTTCCACTGAAGTTGAGTACAAAGCAATTGTTAGTGCAGTCATGTGAGTTGATGTGGATTCAATCCGTATTGGAGGATCTTCAACTTGATTCATCAATACCGACAACTATCTTCCGCAACAACTAGAGTGTTCTCAAGTTGGTGAAGAATCTAGTTTTTCATGCCAGGACTAAGCACATTGAGATTCATCACCACTACACCCAACAATTGGTTACTAATGAAGACATGTCTTTATTATTGTCCTACCTTTGAACCAATGTTTTAAAAATCGGAACCGGACTCGGAACCGGCCGAGGTCCGGACCGAACTCGAACCGAACCGGACCGGTTCAAACTTAATGAACCGGTTTACTAAAAAATACATAAAATTTTATATTTTTAATGAAAATAATATATTTGAAAGGTTAAAAACCATGATTCCAACAATTACACACAAAATATGCAAAGTTTGCTCTTATATATATGTAAGAAAGGTGTTTATAGCAAAATGGCATGAACTCCAAGTCCAATACACAATACATATATCATATATGAGATTTCAAACAAAATACATAAACAATGAGGCTCTAAATGGCCTCCATAGTCCGAGACTCCAAAAAAACATGTTATGAGTATGATCATTGATACATTACAAATACTTCAAGTTACAAAACTCTAGAATAAACTAGATGACATCAATGATCAATCATCAAACTTCAGACTTTTAATCACGCTGAAATGGGATCCTCAAGGTCATCCTCATCAATATCATCACCGGCCTCTGGCTTTGACTCGGACTCATCCAAATCCTTAGGTACATTTGCAACAACTGTATTGGCACGGGGTCGGGAGTAGCATGAGTGTGACTAGTGCCTGACTGTGTCTCGTGACGGTGGCGGCGGTGCTGCTAATGGCTCATCAGATTCTTGATCCAAACCCATCCACCCCAAGTCATCGGGATCAAACTTTGCTGGCTGACTCTCCTCTACCCATTCTGAGGTTGGATCTATATCATCCAAGACAATGGGATTAATATCAAGTCTTCGGTTCAACAACTGGTTGTGCCTTAACCGAAGGTTGTACTGCACAAAGACAAGATCATTCAACCATTGTTGTTCCAAATGGTTTCTCTTCTTCGTGTGAATCTACTCAAAGACGGACCAGTTGCGCTCGCACCTAGAAGCACTGCAAGTTTGGCTCAGGATCCTAATTGCAAACTTTTGCAATTGAGGACACTGACTACCAAACAAATCCCACCAATGTGCTTTGCGATAAAAAGTTTAAATGTTTAATTAGTAAACAATGACGATAAAAAGTTAAAAACACAAAGTTACAAATCAAAAGTAAAACAAAAACTTATAACTTGAAGGCTAAAGAGTAATTCAACAAATTAGATAAAGATTGTCTTATGCTAAAAATTCATGATTATTTGTTAAAATTTTTAATCAAATGAACTTCAAAAACTTAGAATTTTTACCCGGTTGGTCCACATCCTTGCAATCTTTGCAAGGTTTTTTTCAAAGGTACTTGTGGCTTTTCAAGAAGTTGATCTATCAAATGAACCTCAAGTTGTTGCATCTTATCAGGGACCATGCGCTCTAGGCACTCATACAAACCATCTTTTACTTCTCTTGTTTGATCTTCTCCAAGCTAAGTTCTGTAATGATATTTCGGGTTCAAGAAATACCTAGCTGCATGTATAGGCCGATGGAGTTGATTGTTCCATCTATTATCTATGATCTCCCATATAGGCCCATACTTAGTTACCTTGTCTTTGTATGCTGCCCTTATTTGCTCCTTTGCCTGATCCATAGCCTCATAAATATAGCCCATGGTTAATTTTTCCCCATCCACCAACCGCAACACCTTAACAAGAGGCTCGAACAACTTTCACAATCTCTATTGTTTTTTTCCAAAATAAATTATCAAAAAGTTTCTTCTTTGTGTCTTTCCCATCCTATTTCCGGCTCCACTTTGATGCATTCCATTCATCACTTGAAAACATCTTTTCAAATTCTGTTGTTGGGAAAGAAGAGATTGCAACATAAGGAAGTTTGTTGCAAATCTCGTGATGGCTGACCTAACAAGTTCGTTGCCCTCAATGTTCTTCCTCATTAGGTTCAATACCCATGAGTGATTGTAGATGTATTTGGTGATGCTTTTGCCATGCTCTACAATGTTCTTGATCCAATATTTTTTCCCTATATCCTTAAGCATGAGGTCCATGCAATGTGCAAAGACAGAGTCCAAAATATTGTTTTGTGTTTAGCCTCTAATATCTTACAAGCAAGAACATAGTTAGAGGCATTATTTGTTATGATTTGTACAACATTTTCCACCCCCACCTCTAAAACAATCTCATCCAAAAGCTCAAACAATAAATTTGCATCTTTCACCCTATCAGATGCATTTACTGATTTCAAAAACATTGTACCTTGTGGGCAAGAGGCAAGAAAATTTATTATTGTGCGGTTCTTGCCATCACTCCACCCATTTGACATGATAATGCATCCTGTTTTGGCCCACGAAGCTTTCAGACCTTTCAAATATTTATCTACGGATGCAACTTCTTTCTTCAAAAGGGATTCTCTCAAGTCATGCATACTAGGGCCTTTGAAGCCCTTACCAACAACAACAATGGAATAAAACATCGGCTGGTAATAAGGTGAGTGGGCAACATTGAAAGGGATATCTGCATCATACCACCATTTAGCAATGTACTCAAAAGTTGCTTCTTTGTATTGCTTCTTCCAATGCTTATCCAAGGTGAGCTGATTTTCTGTTGGCATGGAGGCACCTCTTGACTATGAGTGGATGGGGGAGGCATATACCGAAAGGGGTCTCTAACAGTCATAGAAGGGTCAAAGCAAGATCCTTCAACACTCAAGGCATGTTCCCTCCTCCCTATTTCAGCTTCCATCTCTTTTTGCCTAGCCTTCTCTTCTCTATGTTTTTCAAGCATGTTTTTCATTTCCAACCTAATGGCATCAATATCAGGTGCATCACATGGGGTAACTTGGCCTCTTTGACCAACCAAGTGTTGTTTCAACCTATGAATCCCCCTTGATGTGTTTCTTACAATATTTACAAAAAACTTGATTATCAATTACGTCTGCATGGGTCCATGTAGGGTCTTTTGTTTTGGGGGCCATTGCAAATGCAAACAAATATGAAAATGCAAATAAAAACAAAATAAATTTCATATTTCTTATTTAATAAAATTTACAAATAAGGGGCAAGTTTAAAATGTAACATACCTTTCAATGTGCACACAAATGAGGTGAAAAAATGCTCCAAGCTTGTATATGGCACCACAAAGAGCCCACACTCCAAATGTAGATGTAAATGCCACCACAAAGAGCCCACACTTGATGCCAAACAATGCCCAAACTCACTCCAAATGAACACTATTCAATGCTGCCCCAATCCTCCAAATCCTTGCAAATAAGAGAGGTGCTCACAAATAGAGGTGAGGTGCTCACAAATGGATGCCAATATCACCACAAAGAGCCCACAAGCAATGCCAAACAAGCTCCAAGCCTCCAACTTCCAAGCTCACTACAAAAAATAAACTCTTCAATCTTATGCTCACAAATGCTCACAAATGCTCAATGAGAGAGGTGTGAAGTGAATAGGGGGTGGGAGTTTATTTATAACACCAAATTAGGGTTTAGAGCAATTAAAAAATATAATTTTAATTAAAAAATCGGTTTTTTGTATTGGATCGTTGTATAAGGGTGTTTTGACAAAAACTGGCCGGTTTGGGTCGGAACCGGACCGGTTTGAGGCCAAACCGGTCAAACGATCTGGTTTTACTAGCAGTTCATGCAAAAAGGTTAAACCAGTCAAACCGGCCGGTTCCAGGCCTGGTTTGACCGATTTTTAAACCACTGCTTTGAACTACCAGCTAATATAATGACTAAACCTTTGTGTAAAGACAAATTTGTGAAATTTGGAGAAAAGCTTGGAGTCGTTTCGGCTCAGTCATTAATGGAGGGTATTAGAATAAATGAATACTGTTATAATAGTTGTTATAGTTTGTTAATATTAAAAACAAACTATTATGTTGTTATACGGGTCAAGCTATTCTTTGCTTCCCGTTGTTTTATTGTTTTGCCTACCTCCTTGTTTCTAGGAGTTGTTATAGGATTTATATGTTAGCCTCTCCGATAATGAATACTGCAGATTCTTGATTCTTCATTGTTCGTGAAATCTTATATGGGTTTGATTGTGTAAGCTAAGCTGGAGCTGTTTCAGAAGGATATGAATTCACTACCCTTTGAAGCATAGGTCTAGGCACTTTCTTTCCTTGCCTTATCATAATTCTCAGTTGATGTAAATCTTTTTTTCTTTGAAGTAATTTAAGATGCATTTTTTCAAAATTTAAATAATTAATTGTTGGCTTCTTTTCAGAATTTTCGTTGTGGTTTTTTAACTTAATTGCCTTCACATGCATTTATAAAATTAGATTTCAAAAATATCTTATCTTGAATTTATAAAATTTTCTCCATATGGTTCTCTCTTTTATCTGCTTGTATTACTTTCAAGCTTTTTTAATCTCCATTGTAAAAAAGTGACTTGACTATGTTCCCTGTCCTGATGATATACCAGTGGTGAAAATTTAGTAAATATGGGGACACTATATCCAAATAACTTTTGAACAGATATTTTTTTCCCTTTGGATCACAAACTTCGTACATAATGGCTCCTGCAAAGACTCGAGGTCCATTGTGTTACTAACTTTATATAAATGGCTAACTAGCTATCATATTTTGTGGATTCTTGTTTATCTAATTAATTGTGTGTATGCCTTGAGTTTTGCTGTAGAGATGGTTCCAAGAATGCATCCTGTGTAATGGTTCTTGCAATCTTGGTTCTGTAGACTGGTAGGCAAACTCTTGCAGAAATGCTATAGAAGTTTGAGTTATAGATAGTTTATTTCATGGTTGGTAAATATATCTACTTATTGTGGGTAGCAATAAATATTACTGGTCAATTGTTTTTAACAGTGGAATCATAACACTTGGTGGATTAACATTGCCACGTTTGGACTGCCATTTTCATGCAAGCATGTTTCCTGGATGGGTTTGACTCCTGTTCTTTTACCTTCCTACCAATAAGTTTCTATTCCAACAGGATGATGCTTGCAATTAATAGCTATTGAGCCATGATGAATTTGTTTTCCAACTTGTCTAATTATATATACTTATTTTGGGAAACAATAAATATTGCCTGTCAGTTGTTTTTAACATTGGAATCATAACAATTGGTGGATTAACATTGCCACGTTTGGACTGCCATTTTCATGCAAGTGTGTTATTTGGATGGGTTTGACTCCTGTTCTTTTGCCTTCCTACCAATAGGTTTCTATTCCAACAGGATGATGCTTGCAATGTAATAAATATTGAGCCATTATGAATTTGTTTTCCAACTTGTCTGATGTTTGCATCGCTTTTGGTGAAGAATATTAATCATCTAATGTTTTCATTCAACTTTGATTCTTGTTTCTGCTATAAACAATTTTTTTCTTATGGTTCCATCCTACTAATTACCACCTTTTCAACAACACTGTTTTCAAGCTAAGTTTTGTAAGATGTCAAGCTGACATTTAGATTGGCATAAATTCATACTGTGCTGTATAACACTTTGAATTTTCAAATGAATACTTTTTCTATTATGGTTTCAATTTGTTTATTGTCTTAAGGACATTTAAATAAGACGTTTGATCTGCCCCGAAGATGTTTAATTCAACATGTCTGCTAGAGACAACTTTTGGGCAACTCTGAACTTGCAAATTTACATAATGACTATTAACATTTATTTTCCATGTTATGTAACATAAACTCCAGATCGTGAGTTGTGGACCATTGCATTGATGTTTGATCCTGTATATTTATGAAGTGTATTGACCTTTACAGGCTGTAAGTGTTATTGGGATCTTTCTGTGTTATTGTTATTTTGGTATGAAATTGATCTATGTGACAAGAAACTAACTCGAGTTTTCATCTTTCTTCTGTTGTTTTGCAGAATTTTTTTCTGTGTGGAAGACTGATATTTGGGCCCGATGTTCGATCTTTGGTTGTCACAGTGATCCTAATTGTTGTTCCTGTTGTAATATTTTGCGAATTTGTTGCCAGGAATCTTTTGCACCGATTTTCAGGATATGACAGTGGATATGCCATTCTAGTGGTGACAATTGTGTACACATTTTATGTTAGTATCCTGCATCCTGTATCTGGGTTCTCGTTGATGGTGAACTGTTATGATAAGAACTCTTTCTTTATGCGGCAGTGTTCACATCATCTATACTTTTTTTGGATTGTAGCTGCTGTGATTTCCATTTGGCAGTTGCAGGGCATTTGTGGTACTGGAACATTTAGATCATTTGCAATTTTGTTTGAATTGTTATCTCTTTATGTTTATATTTAGCAATGAGATGGCACTTTTTCTCATAGTAGACATTCTTCGAGTCTCTGTGGTAGGTCTATACTTGTCACCTCATATGGGTATTGTCATATTTGAACACAGCACCCCAGGGTTTTAGTTTTGATTCGTGGAGGTAGAAATCGATCTATTGTGGCTTATAGAGAATCTAGATGCAGCAATTATTATTGTCATAAAATTTATTGCAAAATTAAAGCTACTGATTGGATAAAGGAGATGCTGGTCAAACTTCCAGAGCACCAGTGCATTATTTCTATGGCTAATTACAGCATGCATTCTGTATGAGAGAGGAACCCCTATCAAATGCTCTTTTGATAAGGCTCCAAATTAAGGAAAATTTGAGCAAAATTAACCTTGTTACAAATGTCAAGTGTACTTTGAGCACACCTGAGGACAAATATTTGGATTGGATGGGGTAGATTTTTACTGCCCTGGTGGTAGGCACACAGCTGCAATTGATAAACAATCCATGCAGCTCATTTAGCTAAGTATACACTATTCTGAACATACTTATTATGATATTACAGTTCTCATCTATTCTCTTGATTCCGAGATCAATTGACAGTGGCATCATAGTTATATGCCCCCTATGTTTGCAAATTCCTTTTATATAAATTTCTGATATTTGCAAATTCCTTTTATACCAGTTTCTGATGTTGCTCTGGTCTAGATCTGTCTAATCCCACAGGACTTATCCACCCCTTTGGTTCATAGCGCAATTGCTATTATTATGACCAGATTCTATACTTAAGATGGCACTCTCAAGGTGGAGTTAGTCTTTATTGAATGATTTTATGCTCCTTGTAAAACCTGAACATGCTCAATAGTTATCACATATATGTTGTAAAAGCACTCCTGCAATATAATCTAACTGTAAGAATAAGAAAGAGAGGAAATTCCAATCTGAGGCATATTAAACTTTTCAAAACTTCATGCAAGATCACCACACCTCAAATTTTCTACTACTCTACTAGCATGGACACAATGTTGTGATTGTAACAAGGAAAAGCAGCATAATCGTATACTATGTTCGTTGATTATAAGGCATATCATTTACTCAGCTAGGAGTAGATCACCAGAATTCAAATTTTCTGTTACTCTACTCGCATGGACATAATTTTTGACTGGAGTGAGGAAAGCAGCGTAAGCGTATGTTAGGCATACTTAGTAGGTACTAGGTGCCAACCAACTATTTTGTTGATTATACAGGTGTATAGTTTACTTTGTCAGGAGTTTAATCCGAGTCCAAAGCCTCTGGTGTTGGATCTATTCTATGATTCAATAGGGCGGTTTGAGTTGTCAGAAAGAACCAAAGATGTGATTGCATGAGGAGCTATATGCGAGGGTTATCGATGAAAAGCTAGTATTTTCTTGAAGGGTGCTACATGCGATAGTGTTCAATATACGGAAGGTTCATATCCAGAAGAACTATTATGTTTTAAGCTTGTCATGAGGATATGGTCCCCAAAATGTGATGGACTGCTAAGTGTGAAAAACATGCAGAAAAACTAATGGTAGTTTGTGTGAAATGGAAGTTTTCTTAATTGGTTAGATGCAATGAAGGCTCAGGAATCAGTATTTCAGTATGTGGTTAGTATGAGTTACATAGATTTGTATGCATCAGATCAGAAGAAATGTTAAAGACATCCAGTTTTAAATTACTTATGGTGCTTAAATCAGCCCAGTTAAACTAGCACACAATAAAACTAAAGAGACTCCTTTCTTTTCTTCTTCCCTCCCCTGAGTGTCCACACATGCAAATGCAATACAGCATGCAATTACATATCTTTGTCCAGGATAGACCATAATATATCAATGGGACTCTAATATACAACCTGCATAAATAAGATGAGGGAGGAGCTCCTAAAGTGGCTACAATCTAAAACTAAGCTAATGACAGAACAGTTAAAAAGATGATATTCTCATGTATTACAAACATCAAAATTAATCGCGATTAAGGGAGAGCCATTGCCAAAGATATGTTGACAAGGTTGTGCCTGACGGTGATTGCGATCAGATCATGATGTAATATACTGACCATCATTAATATGAGTACGCAACGAGGAAAGGCGTCCACCATATACCGCCTCATTTGAAAGCTAACATTTAAAAAAAAACTGCAATTTTATTAAGGGGCATGTGCATGATACCCCCAGTGCTGCTTTCTAAACCCTGCAAACTAATTCAGCTAAGATATCTACATACAATCTGTGACACCACTTCAAGTCACAGAAATAAGATGCTCGGTAAAGAATTTGCCCCAGCAATAAACAGCCAATAATACAGCAATAAACTCTCTTTCAATGCAGTTTTATTCAGAAAATTCGCACTTATCAATATAAATCTTAGTATTTAACATGGCATGATCCTTAGATAATGAGTACCATCTTACATGGGACGTGTCATCAGATGAAGGTTAAGGTCTAGTTACAACTGGTAAATGTATAGATGTGGCACTCAACTGCATAGGGCCTCCCGAAGTAGGAGAGGGAGGCAATACCCTGAAAGATGTAGGAGTGGGAGGAGGTTGAGGGAAGCTGGAGACTCTGTGGAGAAGAAGATGAGGGCCTCTAGGCCCTCAACCCCAATGCAATAGTAGTGCATTATGTACATTCCAGCTCAGAAATCTGAAATACAATGATCATCTTTTTTTTTGTAAATTTGCATTGTTTCATGATTGTTTATTTGAAATGAAATTAGATGCATTTTACTTGGTTAATTAATTTTTATGAATCCATATTTTATCATAAGTCTGAAAGAATATTATTTTCTGTGTATATAATTCACATCATCTCAATTCTACCTTGGTCGTCAGGTATAGGCTACTCAAGACAACAGATTGTACAGAGCAATGTTTTGGGTACTTTGTGACTATGGATACATACTGATAATAGAGGAGGAGGAAATCATAATTATACCTAGATGCAATGAGTGCCAAGCAGACCATTCAAGTGAACCACTACTCATGGAAGATGGGTCATGCAAATTGACTTGATATTAATATGCAGCTGAGTCCTGGAAAATGGAATTACTAATAATGCACTGCAGAAACTCCAAATGCATGAAACTTGAAGAAGTAGGGAGCTCCACAATGAATGGTTCATAAGGCACTATACTTTCTGAAAGTTTTGCAAATGCAGTAGCAAGATATAAGTCGGGTGATTGTAGGGGTATAGTAGTCTGATTGGCGACCTCCATGGAAGTCCCAGTTACCGGTTGCAAATCCAACTGTGTTGATTAATGCTGTGTGATGGTTCATTTTGCTAGTTCCAATCCTATTGCTTCACCCTTTGTGAGCATTACCTACATGCCATGAGTTTTAAGTGGACCATTCAAGCTCATGAGAGATAGGTTCTTATTAAACACTACTCATGAAAGATGGGTCATGAAGATTAACTCAATATTTACATGAAGCTGATTCCCAAAAAATGATATTACATCATAATATCTCTCATAGCATTTCTTTATATTCACTTCTATCCCCAATCTTCAAAATCTTTTAAATTTCCAAACAAGGCATGTACAGGCTGTCGCCCAGGGATTATATGATCCTAACAACCATGTTATTAAGTGTTCTTCATCCTGGGCTAACAAACCCCTTTTGAATAATGCTATGTTTCCGTGTGCTCGCCTTAAGACTTTACTTTTGTATATGATGATCTTGATTTATAAGTGACTCGAATTCTTTTTGCATCCTTCTTGGAATCGACATGTTTTAGGTTGAGTTTTTTCTATTTGAATTTTTGGCCATTATTAGCCAAGGCATTGAATACATTTTTGCTTTTCTTGTCTTCCTTTTCACGAAAGTTCTATAAGGATATGAAAAGCTTCCCTCCATTTTATATAATTTAAATTTACAAGTCCTCCCAAGTTCTTTTGTCTTATTTATTTATCCTTTCATTGACTCTGAACTGTCAGTTGTAGCAACTATTTTTTAACTTTCAATGGTTTTCCAACAGGTGCTGGTGGTGTTGATGCTCACCTCTGCTAGGGATCCTGGTATTGTTCCACGTGCTCCACATCCACCAGAGCCTGAAGATGTTATGGATGCTGCAAATTCACCTATTGAATGGGGTGGTGGACAGACACCGCGGTTAAGATTGCCACGCACAAGGGACATGGTTGTAAATGGGGTGACCATAAAAGTCAAGTACTGTGATACATGTATGCTGTATCGCCCCCACGTTGCTCTCATTGCTCAATTTGTAATAACTGCGTAGAAACGATTCGACCATCATTGCCCTTGGGTTGGGCAATGCATTGGACAGGTATTTGACTGCAACTGACTTTGTGGGCCAACAAATTGACAGGGATGCTTTCATCTGTTTCTACAATTTCTTAGTATGATTATTGCTTCTCCTTCTCATTTTCAAAAGTTTACCTTCCATTATAAATTTTGCTTGTTCTTATGTTCAATTTGGGAAGTTGCACGTCATTGTATTCTTGACCTACTAATATAGCTTATGACATGCTTGCCTTTTCTGATGCTGTTATAGTACCATAAAACAAGATGGGACTGCTCTCCTGTTTTTGTTCATATGAAATACCGTTAATTTTTTTTGAAGGATGAGATTCTGTTAAGCTAGTTGTTGCTAGGCACAGATCAAGTGAATTTCCACCTCAGATAAATTGAGTTTGTTTTCTTTAGAGGAACCTTTTTATTGACCGATGCAATGATAGATTTGTTGCATCTTCCTTATCAGTTATCATGGATAAACGATGGTCATGGATTTGTTGAGAATCACTTTGTTTGAAGCCTTGAAGGGAAAGTTCGTGAAATAATTGCAGATTAGTGTGTGAAAGGGGACTCACCATTTCTGGTGGGACTGCTCAAAGTGGATGTCTATGGTTGTAGGCGTAGGACATGAAGTAGAATAGTGACTTTCTTTCCAATTTTATTATGATGTTTTTCTAAAACAAGGTAAAACGTTGACAAGAAACCATCTAGTTATGGCCTCTCCAGATTTCTTGGAAGAATTGGATAGTGATTATGTTTCATTTTAGATAAGTAAACTGTTGGCATGAAAGAGGCTATGGACTAAATGTTCCTGGGCCTCCCTGCCAGATCCAGATATATAGGATGGTTTTATTTAATCACTTACATTTCAGTTACCGTTTAGTTTCCATAGGCATTGGCTACATAATATCCTTCTTGAATATTATGTAGGAATTAGGCAATAAAGTGTTTCAGACTTAAATCATTGTGTCAGCCTTGTGGACACCATATCAAAAAGGTATGAGACATACAAGAACCAAAGCTGTGAGAAAATAGTCTGATATTTTGATACAAGATCAATATAAGACAAGATACATAAACATAGCCTTTCAATAAGGAAGTGACATGACTACGGTAGAATCTTAAAATGATGGAAAATAACTCGCAGAAAAATATGAGAAGTAAAATATGTTTTTAAGACTGTTCAAAATTCTGAATTAAAAATAATTCGAACTTTTAGATAGTCAGATAGAAGGTATGTTAGTAATTGTGTACCTTTTAGAAACATCCATAACACTGATGTCCACTCTATAATTCCTAAGAAGATAGTGAGGGAGATAACCCGTTATCAAATTGGCCCTAGACATGTCATTGGTTTTGCAAAGTGCTCCGTGGGGCCTGTTTTTCATGTTCATTCTTGTAGATGTAAAGCTTGTGCCTTCAGCGTGGCTATTGTAAAACTGCAAATCTACTATTAGGGGTTGACCTCTGTTTTTCCTTGTACTTGATGATGCTTTAGAAGAAGACTGTTTGTGAAAGGCATTGATATATAGCAGACATAGTGCAGATCCAGTTGCTTATTGGCTCACATTTCTATGTTTTGTTTTAATGAGTCTAACCATTTTTCACAAAAATGAAAGCAAAATGTAAGGATAATCATTAATTACTGGTAATTTTCATAATCCCCAGGGCTAGCAGGGTGATTGTAACATGTAGCATGTAGCATTATATACTTTTAAATATTTTATTACTTTGGGAATTATACCCTTTGCAAGTGACTATTGTATGATGGGTAAAAATGAGGTTCTTAGTTGGGTTCTCAAATGTAGGGATCCAATCTAAGACTGGCCACATTGTGCAGATACAAAGGTGCGCAAGGAGCGTTGGAGTCATAAATCTAGAGGAATTTAGCCTTAGCCCTAGGATAGCTATAGGTTTCCAAGGCCTACAACCAAGATAAAGATAAGTATCCTACTAGGATTTTGAAGTAGAGAGGGAAACAACCAGGAGTGGATAAAGCCAAGGGGTGTAATAACAATAAGATAATGCAATAAACCAAAGCAAACCTACATCTACTCTAATCTATAGCAATGAATGACTAACAAAGAACAATAAGCTAGTACATACATACAAAATAAGAGACTAAAGAGAGTTATAAATACTTACCTATAGCGTGTGTATGACCGCTGATGCATAATCCTCCCCAAAGACAACAACTTTGAGAGAGGGTGGAGAAGGGGAAAGCTCAACAAGAAGATATCCAGTCCTAACTCACTATGGTGACCCAAATGCAAAAGAGGTAAGCTCCAAGACTCCAAAACCAGCTAGCAAGTGCGAAATAGTGCGAGCAAGAGTAATTATGTGCAAATAGTATCTAAACAAGTGATAGCAAAAGTGATGTTGTGGTGGTACTACTAAGAAAAACCATCATGGGCATGGGAAAAAGCTTAAGGGGCATATATACTAGACGCCATCATGCGGGATGGTGTGGCCTTGGGAAAACCCTAAGGTCAAAGAATGAAAACATGTGGAATGGAGGCCAGGAATACATGGGATAAATAACAAAGGTTTAGGGTGATTGAAAGCAAGGATAATAATGTGCAATAAGAAGAAGTAGACATGATGGGAGAAGTAGACATAATGAGTGCAATGTGTGAACAAGGGAAGAAATGAGGCAAGTATAGGGTGACTAAGGCTAATAACGACATCTCTCAAATGCTGTGGTCTAGCCCACGTGACCAAGTCCGATCACACCCCAATCCCGACAGCCCCTTAAGGCACCCACTCAAGAGGAGAATGCATCGACAACCCTTGCACAAAAGAAATGGACCAGCAAACATAAAAAAATATGGTGTATACATATGCCCCAATCGAAGATCATCACATGTCACAATAGTGAAACACGAGATGGTCTTCGAGAAAATATCTATACAACACGAAATTGAAAGGAAATGCTGAAAGTAAAGTGTTGAAAAGAAGTAATGAATGCTAAATGAAATATACCTACCTCATACTTACTTGGTGGTGTCGCTTGACTTGCTTGTGGCGAGCGTAATAACTGCTATTGGAACCTTGAATAAGCAAGATTGAAAAGAAACACTAGAAGATAATCGAGTAAAATAAGACATAAATCACTTAGCTAGGAGGTCATGGGAGGGATGATAGCCGAGAGGTGGATAACAATGTTAAAGAGCACAAAAAACCAGTTAGTAGATGCTTATAAGGATGATAAAGTGTGATAAAAGGCACTAACCAGGATGTGATGCCATGGAGTTAGCGGGCCTGAAGAGATAGATAAATTACCAAAGCATCCAAGGTAGGAAGCAATGGCCATATAAACCCAAGTGGGATGAAACAAGAGAAAAAAACAGGTGATGAAGTAGTTAATTTGAAGAATGTTGTTAAAGAGAAGGTGTTATTCTTTGAAGATTTCTTGGAGTTGAATTTTTTTTTAAAGGGAGGGTGGGCATCGTGAGGTGCCCCAAAATATGGTTGGTGAAAGAAGTGGCATCGTGAGATGCCCCAAAAGAAGTGTCAATCATGTTGGTATTATGGTTAAAGGTATGCATTCTTTCCAAGTTGTGTTGGTAATGAAGAACATCTAAATGGCGTGATTCAACATGAGATAAGATGTAGTCTTCATTAATGATAGGTGAAGTAGAATGAGTTATAATGTCATCATAATCAGGTCTCTCGAAGTCAAAGTATCGTCGCAGGCCATGACCCCCATTCTGCTAAAAGAGAGTGGGATGGTGGGTCCAAAAGAGATGTGCGATATCAAGCTCATCATTTTCAAGTGGGTTGCCATGATGATGACTAGAGGAGGCAACATTACAAGGAGGTTCCTCAGATTCTAAAATGAGAGGAAATCGATCCCGAGGTAGTAGAACCGGAGGAAGCCGAAGTGTAACTGCATTTGGTAAATGGTTTTTATTGACTGTGTTTTGTAATTCATTAGGTTCATCATCATCCGAGTTAGCTAAAGTGACCATATCAGTCTATAGTCATAAAATTTAGGGTATGGGATGTTAGGTACTATAACACTAGTAGGAATGTGAAAGGGTTTGCCAACAAAGGGGATAGGTATATTCCAAGGATTTGGATCAACATCATGTCAATATCGTTGATTATTATGAATGAATTTAATGCATTGGTTCCCCAATGATGCGATTGCGCGCATGCGATGTGTCCAAGGTCAAACAAGCAAGAGATTGTAAGAAAGAGGTCATCAAGTACCATGAGTTTGGTGCGAACGGTCTTGGGTCCCACTATGATGGGAAGCCAAATGCAACCGAGCGGCTTTTGATGAGTTTTATCAAATCCACAAGTGAGTCGAGTGTGTTTAAGGTCATCAACAGAAAAGCCGAGGTTTTTGATGAGAGAGAAGGAAGCGACATTGATTTTAGAGCCTTCATCCACTAGGACTCATCTTACTTGTGCATCATGAATGATGACACTAATAAGGAGTGGAGGATCATCGACATGGAATAATACTTCATCATTGATCATGTCATCTTTGGGAAATTCTATGGTTGTGGATTTGGAATTTTTAGAGGGAATGGTAGCTTCGATATTATGGATTTTAGGGTTAGGGAAAGGTGGGATAGAGGAGGTTCCTCCACCTCATCGAAGGAATCCTCCAAGCATAGAGTTGTTGCATGAGGAATCTTCGATGTTGTGGAGAAGTACGCATGAGTTCCATTAAAGGGATTTTGCAAGTCATGGAATTGAGCTCATCCAAGAAATTCCATTGTGGCCTAGGATAGGTGCCATAATGGTATTTAGGAGGATGAGAAGTGGAGGAAGGAACCATGGTCGGATGAGGCTTGTAGGATTGAGCAACCTTATCCGAGGATGGTGGAATAGATTTTATAGAGAGGCTTTCTAGTGTGGCTTTGGGACGAGGCTCGACTGAGGGAGCAAACTCATCATTAGGTTGCTCTTGAGAAGTATCAATGAGCTTTTGGTCATTAGGGGAAGGCTTTTTGGGTTTGTAGATGGTCCTTATGTGTGGGCTTACATTGATAATTGACTTTAGCCACATTGACATATTGTGAATTGAGGTAGTTGTGATCATAAGACCCTTCAATATTACCTACAAAGTGGTTCATAGGTTCTTTATTATGGTTGGTCCTAGATTGGTGGTTCTCATGGGCTTGTAGAAGGGATTGATATTTCTCATAATGTTCTTGGATAATGGCGTTAGTATCAAAATGAGGTCCAAGAAAGAAATCAAGGGCAGCCTTTTTAAGATCCCTACAATCCTCATGGGAATGGTCGATAGTGGCATGCCACCAACAAAAGAGGTTAGGATTAAAGGAAGTTGATTGCTTGGTAGGAGGAAAAATGTGAGGCATGGGGAGAACTTGTAATAGCTCACCATGCAATAAAGGTGGGTGGTGTGGATTATGGGAAATGACACTTTGGCTATCATTGTTTGAAGAGGAATGTGTGATAGATTTTCCTTTAGAAAGGGCTTGAGAGTTAATGGAGTTGACATGGATTTGAGGGTATTTGAGGGCTTAGATGGTTGTTCAAATTCTTGCATAAGGTAATCTTGCCGCTTGGCTTGTTCGAGCCTCTTCCAACGTGGTGGGAGAGAAGGATCAAACCTTATATTGGAGATTAGGAACAAGGGCCTTAAGGAAGATTTGAAAAAGATTTTGATTATCAAGATAATGGTTGGCTTGATTAGATAAAAGCTTCCATCGCTTGATGAAATCATGAGCTGATTTGTTAGGAGATTGTTTCAAATTGATGAAGTTTTGAAAGGTATTTTTAGGAAGGTCATGTTGTTGGAACTCCTTCACTAAAGCTTGGACTAAAGTTTTGAGATCGATAATAGAGTGTGAAGGGAGTTGATTATACCATTCTAGAGCATCTCCTACAAAGTTCTTTGCAAGGAGCTTAGTTGTAGCATATGTATTGGTTTGAATCCATTCCTTATAGATGTTTCCAAAATTCTTAAGATAGATGGTTGGATCAATTGACCCATCATAAGAAATGGTAGGAGATATCCCCTATATCCATATAAAAGCTATGTAAGGAGCTAGGGGTTCATTTTGCAATGTTTGAAGAACCTTATTGGATTGATTGGAGGAGGGATGGGATTCCCATTAGCATCCAAAGGAAAAGGAGGTATTGAAGGTTGATTAGGACCTATTAGGATCTTGTGTTGGCTGAGAAGCCATTTGTAAAAATGATTTTGCATTTGAAGCATGCTAGAAGTGGTAGAAGATTGCATAGTGGTCATTTGATCCAACAACTTGATAATCATGAGATTAGGATCAGTGGTGGATTAGGGCCACGAGAGGAAGAAGCCTTGGTATTACTATTTTGTAAAGGATTTTTGAGGGATTGATTAGGGGTTGCTCCATTTGTAGGAGGCTTGTCATGATTAATAGGTTTTGAGTGAGGTTTTAGGATTGTCTCTTCCATGGGACTTATACCTTGAGAAACTTTGATTAGTTCCCCTTCTTTGTTGGGTGTGTAGAATTCATTATTGTTTAGATTTTTGATGGTTTGTCTAGGATCAATTTGTTGAATTTCTACCACATTACAATCCATTGTTCTTTGTATATATAGACGAGATTGACCTTCTTTAGAGCATAGGGGTCGATGGCATCGAAGATATACAAATGGAATTGTTTGTGTAGAGGAAGATGTAAATTGATGAGAAACAAGAGTATTATTTTGGGGTTCTTCAGTTGTGATGGAGTAGCAAGCAACATTCTCTAGGTCCACAATTCCATAAATGATGTAATTCGTATTATGATTTAGCTTGTGGATGATGTCAACATAGTTGAGGCCATTGTGAAGATGTTCCATGGTATTTTGCCCCAAATGCTAATGGGATGGACATTGTAGAGATACATAGGGGCGATGGCGTCAACAAAGGATAGGGTGGATTGATAATAAAAATGACCAAAGGTATCAGTCGTGCAAGAGGACATGGTCGATGGTGTAAGATTAGAAGGGTAAATACATTGGTGTGATCGTCCATGTAAGGGGATTTACACAAGGGCTGATGGCATAGGAAATGAAGACAAAAATAATATGATTGATGTAAAATATGAATAAAATAAGTCCAACAATCAATATATCACATGATTATTTAGTATAGAACCAAGATTGATTATTGGAGATGGATAATATTAATCCCAAAATTAGTAATAAAGGTAGGCTAAAAGTGATGTTTTAATAAAAGATGACCGTCATCAAATTAATAAAACAACCATTTATGGAAATAGAAAGTGAATTTAACAAAACAAAAGAGGTATTTTATCACATTAATGTGTGGAATAAAAACCTCCAAAGGATTTTCAAAAAGTGAATATATTTCTAATTATACCCTTATTACTAAAAATGGTAATTTTGAATTTCTGAAAATTGTGCTAATATTTATGCCAAACAAAAAGAGGTTTTTGTTAAATTTATAAAAATAAAGAAAAAACCTTCGAGGGATTTTAAAATAGAGTCGTTAATTGCAAGATATGAAATGAAAGGTGATTTGCCAAAAAAAGCCCTAGAAAGAGACCCAAAGAGGAAGACTGACCATGAGACCCTAGGGGAAATTGTAAAAATCATATTTATGGCCTGAAATAGATGGAAATCTGAATACAAACCTGAAATATTGATAGATCTGAAACCCTAGGGCAGCTAGGGCTTGAGTAGAGCGATAGATCCGATTCAAGAGTGTCTAATGTGAATATAAGAGATGAAATGTGAAGATGACTCAATCGAGTAGAGTGAGATTCATGTTGGGTTCACTAGATTGTAGTGAAGATGATGTGAAGATTAATGACAAAGAAAAGGGTGAATAAAATTTGAAGATCAACTTTGAAAACAAGGGATTTTGAACGGGATCGATCGTGCAAAAAGCTCGTATAGGCTCAATTGCGTCCAAGGGTAGGAAAAATAAAAGGGAGTGAATATGAGCTAATTTAAAGTAGAGTAAGGTTCATGTCGGGTTCACTAGAGTGTATGATGGGTAAAAGAGAGGTTCCCAGTTGGGTTCTCAAATGTAGGGATCCAATCTAAGACCGACCACATCGTGTAGATACAAAGGTGCTCAAGGAGCACTAAAGTTGTAAATCTAGAGGATAGTAGCCCTAGCCCTAGGATAGCTATAGGTTTCCAAGGCCTACAACCAAGATAAAGATAGGTATCCTACTAGGATTACAAATAGAGAGGGAAACAACCAAGGGTGGATAAAGCCAAGGGGCGTAATAACAATAAGACAATGTAATAAACCAAAGCAAACCTACATCTACTCTAATCTATAGCAATGAATGACCAACAACAACAATAAACATGTACATACATACAAAATAAGAGACTAAAGAGAGTTAGAAATACTTACCTGTAGCGTGTGTATGACCACTGATGCATAATCCTCCCCAGAGACAACAACATCAAGAGAGAATTACTATGGGTGGAGAAGGGGAAAGCTCAACAAGAAGATCTCCAATCCTAACTCACTATTGTGGCCCAAATGGAAGAGGCAAGCTCCAAGACTCCAAAGCTAGCTAATAAATGCGAAATAGTGCGAGCAAGAGTAATTATGCACAAATAGTATGTAAACAAGTGATAGCAAAATTGATATTGTGGTGGTACTACTAAGAAAATGAAGGGGCATATATACCCGACGCCATCGCCTAGATGATGGCGTCGTATGGAAAAAACCAAAACAAACTCCATCGCCCATGGGCAATGGCGTCAGCCTTGGGGTAAGCCCTAAGGTGAAAGGATGAAAACATGAGGCACGGAGGCCAAGAATAAATGGGAATACATGATGAAGGTCTAGAGTGACCGAAAGCAAGGACAATAGCGTGCAATAAGAAGTAGACATGATGGGAGAAGTAGACATAATGAGTGCAACTTATGAACCAAGGGAAGAAACGAAGCAAGGATGAGGTGACTAAGGCTATTAATGACATCTCTCAAATGCTATGGTCTAGCCCCCGTGACCAAGTCCGATCACACCCCAATCTCGGCATGCCCCTCAAGGCACCCACTCAGGAGGAGAATACATCAGCAGTCCCTGCACAAAAGAAATGGTTAGCAAGCATAAAAATATGGTGTAGACAACGATAAGGGCTGTTATGTTTTAGTAGATAATTTCACTTGGAAATGAAGAGAATATATCTCACAAATCTAGTGGAAGGTTACAGATGAAGATATTATGCGGAATTGGCTACAACACAAATACCCTAGGCATTCCTATTTTAATATGAAAATATGAGTAATTACTATGTTTTCCTTAGTTCTTGCAGCCTACAGGAACACCTTTAGGCCCCTACCCGTGGAACTATATCTCTTTTTCTGTTTTAGTTTGCAAATTCAATTGTTTGCCTTCACCTTTTGTTACAAGCATGACATACTAGAGATGATATGGCACATTTGTTGCAATGAGAATGGCCAATGATATGTCTAGGAATGGTATACTTGATCACCCATCTGGAACATAATCAATTGTCACTTTTCTAAAGATAATTTCTCTTAACACAAATAATAAGGTATGCTAGGCTTTGAGATAGATTTACCACCAAATTAGAAAATAATTGGTGCACTTGGAAAATTGTAGTTTCCATGATTTCTATCTATCATATCAGAGTCTGATCCACACCACGGAGCCCATGACCATGTGCAAGGGGCAATCCTGTGCTAGCTGGAGCTGCAAGAATTATAAGAGTTCATGCGGGTTATTGAATGAACCAAACACAATGATATTGTGGAAGACTTATTTGCAAGAGATGCAACTTCTATTCATTAATGGTGAATGCGGAAATAAGTACAAAGCTGTACCATGTCTTAGGTGAAGAGAGCAAGCTCTTGTGATCAGTAGGGGAATGCTTCTTGACTGATTTGCCTAGACTAGAAAGAATTATAGAGTAGTGTGAGAATTACAAGATACATAGAGCATGCAAGTATTCCTGCCATCTTGCTCGGTTTTAAGGGCAACCAGACCAACCTTTAGTCAAAGGTGTATGTTACATATGAATTCAACAATACCAAGAGGGTAGTTACAAGAATACACGATAATGATGGGGGTGGTTGCACCTTGCTTCGTCTTCTATTCGTGATAGTTGAACTTCCTCTGGAATGTATCTAGCAGTAACGCTTCTGTCTCTGATGGTTATGCAGTGAGATTCCCCAGCATGCCACAAAATTGGGATGGTGCCACTTGGCAAGTCGCACGAAACCGAAGGCACTCCATGAGGATGTTGAAAAGAAGAGCTATTGTGTGAAATGTGAGGACTGTGTAAGAATGTTTGCGAGTTGGCGCAAGATTGGATGAAGCAAGCTTGGCATAATGGCACAAGATGCTGGTGATGTTGCAAGGCTCTGAAGGCTCTACTTAGGGGTAAAAGTGAGGCACTCTGAGCGGGCACGGGAAGAATTCAAGGCTTTTGCACAAAATGACACTTGTGAACTTCCAAGTGAGATGGGCGCAAACTGTGCAAGAGCGCAAATGAGGAGTGTACGTGCATGTGTGGCAGCACATGGATCATGTTGCAAAGCTTTGAGGGCTCTATGTAGGGGTAAAAGTGAGGCACTCTGAGCAGGCGTGAGAAGAACTCAAGGCTTTTTGTATAAAATGACACTTGTGAACTTCCAAGTGAGAAGGGCGCAAATTGTGCAAGAGTGCAAATGAGGAGTGTACGTGCCTGTGTGGCAGCACATGGATCAAAGCCATTCTTGACTTTAACATACTTAAAACTTCATAATTAGTTGTTTTCAGTTTTTCTGTCCAATAATTGGTTGATGCTCTTTGCTTATGGAGTCCTGTCTTTTCATTGTTTGGCCTCTAGGTAAATTGTTTTCTCATCTGTTTTCTTGGTGTATTGGTCTGCCGTTTATGGCCGAATCCTTTATCAAATAGAATTTTTACCTACTAAAAAAACATTCTAAAAATTGGACAAGCTTCATGCAAAGCTACTTGGAAACATACTATAAAGTCTCAGCTGATGTGAAAATAATGTAATAAATCTCGTTATTTGATCATGGAAAACAGCATAATCCGAACCGATTGATAAATCTCCTGATGTGTAACAGACAGGAAACCCTTAGTTTCGTACAAGAAGAAATTTTACAAGGAAATACGACTTTTGAATAAATGGCCATTCCTCAGCGATAATTTATCCTCCTTTTGCCTGGATAACAGTGGAACTTGGATACCCAGAAACACCAACCAGGGCAGTGTTCCAGCATACTGACTTACCGGGTACTGGTACTGGTCCTGGTTCTGGCCTGGTACTGGCCTGAAACGTTTCTGAAATTCCAAAACAGTCCTGGATACTGCTCTGCCATACCCGGGACGTTTCTGTACCATTTCAGCAGAAAAATAAAAATAAAAACACTAGATACTTCTGTTTCAGCAGTACTTGAGGAAAATCTAGATGATATATTCTAGAATCTAGATTATAATCATGTACATATGAAAATTTAAGCATGTTGAATGTTTTGAACTTTCATGAATACAGTTTTTAAAGTGTTTTATCTTTTATGGACAAAAAATGAGTATTATGCATTTTTATATATATTTTTATATTTTTTAATAATATATTGTACGGATGTTTCCGTGCTGTTTTGTACCCAAGGGTTTTTTTATAAAATTGGCAATACTGCGTTTCGAACCCGTACTTGTTTCATGGCAACCTAGTTTGGATTGGAGTCTATTTTGAATCTTAATGATATTTAATCTGCATCATTAGGGATAATAGAAAAATGCATTGCATTAGTGGTCAAATATTTGCAGTGCAAATATTTGCTAAAGGTAGTCTAACTAGCAAGACTATGAGTATTATTCCATATAGAGAGCTAAAATTGGCAGTAAATGGAGATGTATAAAAATATAGATTACATCATACTTAGTAGATAAATAATTGTAAATGCTTGAATTTAAAACACTAGAGAGATATAAGACTGTTATCACATTCTTCTGTTAAGTTTCAACACTGTAATGCTTCCATGAAGAATCTAAAATGGCTAAGAGTAGGATAAAGTTTAAACCCTATTGCTCATCAACATAAAACTAGTGTGCTGGCTACTTGGTGTATTCAATGGTGTGATGAGAGTGCAGAATATAAAACCGTCTGGAATCAGAAACATCGGGCTACTTGAGGCAGTTGCAGAAACAAAAGTTCATTAGAAGCCTAAATTGTCGCTCCCCAATCCGATTTCGTAATATTTGAAAAACCTTTCTAGAAGGAAACATTGTCTCCAATAGCAAATGAAAGACAATTTTGTGGAGCAAATGAAAGACAATTTTGTGGGTTGGGTGAGGAGGAAGATCTTAGGCTTGAGGTTGTTCCCTTTAAAATGGTTTGCCTCCAATTTCCCAAACACTGTGCAAGAATCGTGATAGTTCATATGGACTCCAATATTTTTTGGTTGTGTTTTAACTTCTATTATCTCATCATGTCATATTAATTCTTTCTGTTTATAATGTTGTTATATGTGGCATGATTGTATGATTCTCATTCTTTCTTTTTATACATTTACATCACTCCAGCAATACGTATTTTCCTATTAGTCTTTATCATGTGGCGCTTGCATCTGGAGGAACTTAATATAGTGTGTAACATGCATGGGATGCAGAAATCAAGAAGAAAAGAATCTTCATATTTAATGCAATTTAACATTTATTCATTTCTGTACTTTCGTTTTGGCTTAAGTTCATTAGCCAATATTGATACTCTTATGTTTTTCCTTGCAGCGGAATTATCGTTTCTTCTTCATGTTCGTTTCTTCTTCCACTATCTTGTGCATTTATGTCTTCGCAATGTCTGCATTATATATTAAGTTCCTTAAGGATGATCACCGAAGCGTCTGGCATGCATTGAAACACTCTCCAGCTTCTGTTGTTCTGATGGCTTACTCATTTGTTGCTGTTTGGTTTGTTGGAGGACTTACTCTTTTCATTTGTACCTAATAAGCACAAATCAGGTTTGCATTTTATCGCTGGCCTAAAATCTTTTTGTTGAATATCTTAGTTTTTTCTATTAGTACATGTGGTTTGAGATGAAACCTTATTTTGTGTTCAAATCCATTGTTGGTCAAGTTATGGACACTGAGCTTTCTTTGAAATAAGATGCAAACTATGATTATGAATCTTGCATAGATGTATTGTATTATATCAAGTTGCTGTCTGATTGTACGTAACTTTTATATCTTTTGAGCTCTATTACCTTCATGTTTGATAAATATTGGTCTTAATAATTTGTTACCGTAACAAACTTTTCATGGCTGGGTGTTAACAAAATAGTGAATGATTGAAGGTTCAAGCCATGTGCAGCTTTGCGCAGCTCAAATCTTTATGCAATTGCAACCATAAGAAAACATATATATCATGGATTCTTTATCTTTTTGTCAACCAACTAAAATGCAAATCTTTGACACCATTGTGATTTTTAATACAGTAGCAATCCTACATAAATTTGTTGAGAATACTGCTTGGTATTATAGGATACTGAATATCATCATGCCACATTTATGTTCTTGTCCTTCGCTCAATTTGGTACAAGTTGGTATGTCCTTGAGTGGAGCTTTAGTCATACGAATAGTGTAGTGTCATCCCGCCAAGGCTCAAACTACTTTAAACTGTTTGCATTGGTTTCAGAGTATACGTGTTTGTGGCTTGGCTAGTCCAGTTTGAAAGCATTCTCACTGTCTTGTCGTATGATCTTGAATGGACCACACCTGATTGGGCTTATCGTCTGCCCTTCACCTTGAAAGATTCCTTTTCCAAGCATAGAGAAACTATATTGCCCATGGTAAAACTGATTTGCTTGGTGCTGCTCATGGCCAACGTTGTGCTTTGCTTGAGCCTTTGCTAAACGGTCTTCACTTGGGCATTGTAGTTTCTCTAAAAACTTAGTCACTTTCTCTGCAATATTTCCATCCATCATAATTAGGTGCTCAAGGAAGAGATCCCAAACAAGTTGCAAACTGTGATCTATCAATGGATCCATGCATTGCAAGGTTATAATAATGCTGATGATATTAAATCTTTTTATCCAAAGTCTTCGGATGCCAACTATTTTAACCTGGCAGTAGATGAACTAGTGTTTGGTTCATCACCTTAACCTTTCCATCAGTCTGAAGATGAAAAGTTGTCAAATGCTTAAGCTTACTACCACCTATCCCCACAATGCCTAAAACTTTCTTAGTAATCTAAAACAAAAGACTTTGACAGTGAGACATGTACATACATGTTCAAAAAATAGTTTGGAAGCCTTTTGACCATTGAAAGTGTTCTTCCAAGATATCAATCTTTCCATTTTATAGATGATACTAGGGATCTGTGACATTTTTCTCTTGTTAAAACTATACAGAGATCAGATTTGACATTGAGGTAATAGATGAGTGATGGGACTAGATATGCTTGCTTCCTGCTGAGACGGATTTTAGTCCTTGGCACTGGTACCCTTATTTGCAAAAAATATATAGAACTTACAAAAGAAAAGAAATGAAAAGCAATAATTGCTGAACTTTACATGCTTTGAAATGAAATCATAGTTTTAAAGCTTTTTTGATCGCCGTACAAAAATGATAAAGGACGAAATTCGCACAACTAAGGAATTCTAAAGGAATTCAAAACAAAATGAATTCCAAAGGACAGACTTACATGAGTGCAGCAATTAAATTTGAATGAAAGCAAACATCACAATCATACCTGTAGTGTAGCAGATGTGCATAAATCAGAAGTAATCAAATCTTCACTCATAACTTTAAAATTAGTGAAATTGTCGAACAGAAACCAGTTGTCCATGCACTTGAAAATGAAATGAAACCACTAGGAGAGCATAGAATCAAAATGACAGATTAAAGAGCAAAATTTCTTTGAAATTACCCTGCCTATTTCATTCAAGCACTACCTATGAAAAAGTTGAAGTGACATTGGACCTTTTAAGTTTACTTTGGTGCATTCTCTCTACTAAATCATTTTGAAAAGGTAATTAAGTCCAAATTTCTTAACACTACAACAACCCTGTAAGGACTATTATGTACAAATTGACATCTTATTATGTCTTCTGCTTTAACAAAAATGCTTCACTAGATGACAGAATGCCAATGCAGATTGGAAAGAGGGATGGTTAGGGGCTTCTTTTTGTGTCTTAAGGTAGTGTATCCAGTGTGATGGAGGAATTATATTTTATATGCAGGATTGAAGGATACGGCACCCTGACTGCTAGGGCGTGTGTATCTGTGTGCTGGATACGAATACGGGTACGATCCGGCTTGTATATGACATGGATACTGCATCCAGCTGTATCTAGATACGAACCAGTGATAGGGCTGTATCAGATCCTGAAAAAAATCCTTCAAGTGGCCAAAGAGATAATTAAAAACTGCAGACAACCTTCTAAAATGCATTTTAGCAGCAATGACTAAGGACGTGGAGGACGTGGAGGTGAATGAGTGTTGATTCGCTCTTTTCCTTCAAAATTTCATGTTGGATCTGCACAACTCTGTATGATTTCATCTATTTTGTTTCTTTTGGTCTACTCTAATGTTACCCGAAACTCCAACCAGGGCAGCGTACCCGCGTATTGACGTACCGGGTACTGGTACTGGTCCTGGTACTTGCCTGAAACGTTTCCAAAACTCCAAAAGAGTCCTGGGTACGGCTCTGCTGTACCCCAGACATTTCTGTACCATTTTAGGCTGTACCAGGGCGTTTTCTGTACTGTTTCAGCAGTGCTGCTGTTTTTAAATGCCAAAAATAAAAATATAAAAACTAGTTACTTCTGTTTCAGCAGTACTTCAGGAGAATCTAGATGATATATTCTAGAATCTAGATTATAATTATGTGCATATGAAAATTTAAGCATGTTGAATGTTTTGAACTTTCATGAATACAAAGTGGTTTTAAGTGTTTTATCTTTTATGGACAAAAAGAGTATTATATATATAGTACAGACGTTTTCGTGCTGTTTCGTACCCAAGGGTTTTTGAAAATTGGTGTTTCCGTGTTTCGAATCCATACCCTAGCCCGTTTCTTGGCAACCTAGTTTCTTTGCTTTCAGTTTGTTTATTTTCCTTTGCCCAACACAACCTACAATTGTTTTTTAATCTACGGAGTACCCGATTTTCTACCTTTCCGTTGGGTTGTGTGTGTAGTGTGTGTGTAATTTTACTCTAACGTATAAATTTGTTTATAATTTAGAAATTATGTAGTGTGTGTAATTTTACTCTAATGTATAAATTTGTTTATAATTTAGAAATTATAATTATTTTAAATTTATATTAAAAATACACACACACATATGTTGTATCCAACTGTATCCATATCAGGGGTCTTAAAAATTAGCTGTATCCATATCTGATACCATATACGAATCCTCTCCTGTATCTGTATCCATGCAACTCTAGTTCTGCAACTTTTGCAGACTTTTACTGTAAGCCCAAGTGTTATTTCCTTGAGACAAGAATTCAAGCTACTTGTGTCAACTTCTTAGGAGGAAGTAATGCCTCATTTTCCACTTTTCATGTACAAGCAACTGTATTAGCCTTCATTGTCATTCTTCTCATTGCCAACCCTTGGAGCAAGCTTGTTAATAAGGAAAGTGGCCATTGCGATTTATCTCGTAGTCTTCTCTTGTGATTTGAAATGTTTTGTACGTAAAGTCAAATTGTTGGGGATTATGGGTTGTTGGGAATAGGAAGAGAGAGCATTTCACATTTCATACTTAGAATCCTTTTAAGTTCTGTATCTTTAAAATTTGTTTACTTCCTCGCGTAATAGGTGGCAATAGTTTTATTGGGCAGAAGAGAAGCTAAACACTAGCTGTACCTGTTTCTTTGATTTGCAAGTGGAATAAGTATTTTTATCACGAGAAAATGAAAGGAGAGGAATATTTTTGTTTAGCAATGGAGCTGACAGCATACAACACAATTTGTCGTTAATCGCAAGCCACACTACATTGAGAATGTATGATGGCGCCCCTTGTAAGTGCACCTTCCTCATAAACTCTTTCTATCTAATTGCCACAGTTGCTGTTCATTTCAACGTCAAGTTTGGAATGTTTTGTTGCTTGGACCTCATAATGAACAACATCAAGCTTGCCTCTTATATTGTTCATATAAAACATCTCTGCCATGATTTGGGATGTATCCATGAAAATAAAAGTGTTTTTTTCTTTTGACAATTTAATCATCATGACGTTAAAATATTAAAAAAGATAACATATCAGCAGTCGTCCTTTGGAAGAGAGGCCACAAATCTTCATAATTCTTGGTTGTATTAAAATATAAGGCTTATTTATTAGTGTTAGTTTCATTTTGGTTAAATGTTAACTAATAAACGGTCAAAACTATTTCAACCACTTTGTAACCATCTTTCACATAATAAAATGATGGACACACAATGATAATGTGTGCATTCCAGTTTCTCTTCATCCGTTCTTTGTACATTCTAATCTTTCTTTATTCTTTCTCTCTGCATATTCTAACATTGGTATCAGAGTGGGGCAAGCAAGGAGAAAGAGAAGGGAAGAAGTTCAAGTCAGTCTTGTTAGGGCACAATTTGAGTTTACAGTCATCGCAAGGGCCTTTTACTGATTTACAACGAACATTTTGAAAGCCTTTTACTGATTTACAATGAACATTTCGAAATCTTATCACATTGTTTTGGACGAAATACAACCAAAGACGTCATTTCCGCCATTAACAACAGTCCTGCCATTAATACCAGTCGCGAATCCTACGCTACGACATGAATCTCCAGTCATTACCAGTTGCGAATCCTGCGCTAGGGCACAAATCTCAGTCATTTCCAGTCGTGAATCAGGAGAATAAACAACTGATTTAAATAATACAAAATTGAGGGCAAAAATAGAGAGTTTCAGATTGTGATAAGTTGAAACAAGGGAAAAATACATATACAGTTGAAAAAGGGCAAACATACAATCAACTAGGGCAAAATACAGTTGCTGAAACCCTGAGGGCACATTTTTTTAGTTGTATTTTTCAAATATCAAGGGCACGAGAATGACTGGACTGTGAATCTTGAATTTTGTGACAAGCCAAAGATGTTACTCTTGGAGCCAATGATAAATAATTGTGAAGAAAGTTTATATTATCAAGTTATTGAAAGAAATATTTTTCAAGAGACGATAAGATCGTGAGGAAAAAGATGAAGGGAAAATTCCAAGACAAACCAAATGAAGCCATTGTTGAAAATCCACTAGATGTTGAAATTGATGAACTCACTGATAGAGAATGCGTATTTTAAAAGAATCGCAACACTTTGAAGACATGAAGGAATCTAGTGTAGGTAAAACTCGGCATGGATGGCTGTCTAGATAGTTCGGGAGTCTGTGGATCTCAAGAATTTACCCTTACGAGGGTCACGAGACAACTTGATGGAGCATTGTGGGAGTAGCTCAGTATGGATGGTTGTCCAACAATTCGGGAGATTCTGTAATTCGGGAGTTCGGGGAGGTGGAATCGAGAACTCGGGAATTCAACTCGGGAACTACACCTTTACGAGGGTCGGGAGGTAGCTTGATGGAGTTCTACCTGGTCAAAGCATTGTTTTCAAAAGGGAAAACTTCTAAAGAATGTGTGGTCTTGTTTGGTTCTGTTATTTTAATCTTTTGTTAGTATGTTCTATAGTGTAAGCCTTAAGAGGGGTATTAAAATATAAGGCTTATTTATTAGTGTTAGTTTAATATTAGTTAAATATTAACTAATAAATGGTTGAAACTACTTCAACCACTTTGTAACCATCTTTCACATAATAAAATGATGGACACAAAATGATAATGTGTGCATTCTGGTTTCTCTTCATCCGTTCTTTGTACATTCTAATCTTTCTTTATTCTTTCTCTCTCCGCATATTCTAAGTTCCAACAGGGTGTACATTCATTTTTATCAATCACAACTCGCTTTTCTTACTCATTGCTCTTGTAATGAAATAACAATGCATTTTCCTTCTCTACAACTCGAAGGAAGCATGTTACATTCTCCTAGAACTCCCATTCCAAAAGATGCACTCGATTTTAATGACATTTTTGTTGCGTGTGGTTTGAATTGAATCATTGGAATATCTAGGGTATGCTATTGATAATGAAGCGAGTCTAATGGAATGCAAAAGGTAGGATATAGAATTGGTTACTTAACATGCATATGACAACAATGATTCAAAGAAAATGGAAAGGCATTTTGTGACAAGTTGATGGAAGTAAAGATCGACACGCCTACTTGAAATTTATCCAAAATAATAGATGCTTTGAATGTTGGTTGAGGGAACATTTAAATTTCCATCTGATTTTGCAAGTCTTTCCTTCAGGTTTCAAGTGGCTTCTTAGTGATAGGTGGTATGATGTGCTTTGGATGAGAGAAGGATAGCGAAATGTGTTAGGAGAAGCAAAAGTTACATTGTAGTCTATTCTCCTAGTGTCCTCGAGGTGATGAGTGGTGTGTAAGGGTTTAGTGGGAGCACAATTTGGCTAAGGGTCTTTGAGCTCTTTGGAGTTTTCTTTTGTTTCCCCTATAAGGATTTGTCTCAATTCATCCATGTTTATATTACCCTAACTTAGTATGTGGCTGAATATGGAGCTGGGGTGTGGAGATATTCCAAGATGCTTAATTGATGATGGTGATAGAAGAATGCATTGAGGATGGAAAAGTTTTATTGCCTTTTTTTTAGATACGTTTCGCTTTCTCAGTGCGCCATGTGGATTTTAATGAATGGCAAAAGAAAGATGGAAGATGGAAAAAATAGACTATTAAAAACCTTTTTCTTCAAATTTTACGCCTTAAGATTGAAACTTCTTGGAATGACAGACAAACATTATTGTCAGATGGAGGCAACTGGGGTGGAGATAAGATTTGCATGATGCGTTGATGGGTCTTTTATGAAGAAAAGGATAATCTAAAAGTTCAAACTTGTAAAGAGTGAGTCATTCAAGCCTTTCCTTCTATACACGATGAGTGTCAATCTCTCATTGGATGTAAAGGGTAAAAAGGTGAACTCATGTTTGTTTACTATGAACTACTAGGGTGCCAAATGGAAGCATTGGGTTGGGCGGATGAAAAGTATAGTGTGTGAAGCATGGGAGAGTATAAGCATGGACAAGTTAAATGTTAAAGGGGATTCTTTCTCTCAAACCCTACATTCCAAAAACTTGCCTTCTTCCCCATGTGACGAATTTAAGCACACAATCGAGAGGAAGGATGGTAACTAAGGGGTGACCGAATTCATGTTTTTAAACTTACTTTACCATGAACTTTCTTGGTGTGCCACGTGGAATGAAATAGTTCATCAAAGCAACGATTTTCCATTTTTTTAGGACATCGCAAATTGCAGTTTCGAGGCCTTCAAAGCTTTTTTTTCGGGACTAAAAAAATGCGTCATCCTTGTCATTTATGTAAGGGATGGCCTCAATCGTGAGTCGAGCTTTCCTCAAGGTAAACGGTTCTAAAATAGGAGCATGCCCAAAAACGTAATGTCCCCGACAAGGTGGCCACTCCAAATAGCTATAATTAGTAATTCTTATCTTAGCGGATTTCGTGTTCTTAGGAGTTTTCCTATTTGCATGCCTATGCATGTTGAATGGCTATTTAGTAGCTTTGTTTATCTTTAATGCAGTTTACTATTCTTGGTATATTCTTTAGGAGTTTCCTATTCACATTGCTTTTGTATGTTGACTAGATATTATTAGCTTTGTTCATCTTTAAGGTAGTTTATTATTCTTAATTTTGTTTACTATAAAATGATGGTTAGCCCTATTTTAATGCAAAGTGGATAGAAGCATCTCTTCCATAGGGATTGCTTTATTTTTAGAATTCTTTGATTATATTGCAATAAAGCTTTGTTTTCTACTCTTGCAAATATGTGTCAATTCAATATATAAGAGTTTGCTTTAATTTTTTGATTCATAAATGAGGTTTGATGGGTCCCTTTCCCGCTTATATTGATAGCCAAAAATATTTACAAAATACACATATGTAATTCGAGGAGAGAAGTCAATGGTTCTAAGAACCATACAAAGTCAATCAACAAAACAAAACTATTCATGCAGGAGGATACAAACACTCCACAATAGATTACAAAAATACTTAAGATGCACTATGGCACCATGAGCCAACCAAAAAGAGGAAGAGCATGTTAAGCAATGGCGGCTTCCTCCGACATCACATCCTCGGAGCCAATTTCCAAACCATCCGCATTCCATTGGGGCACAAAGGGCTAGAGGATCCATTCGGCCACCCAAGGAGATGTCTCGCTTTGCTAGGTAAGCCATGCGCTCGAGAAATTTGTAGGCCCTCGCAACTTGCTTTCTCGAGATAAAATCCTTGGGGCCACAGGTATGATGAGGGCACACATAGAGACCAAGTTGAGGTGCGGAGGAGACACCTGAGGACTCCTTGTTGCAACAATGAGCCATCACCCTTACAACAAACTCAACAATAATGTTTAAGTGCTTTGCACTCCAAATCCGCGAAATCTTCCCTAGCCACGACACTATCCACAAGCCACCCCAAACCGAGAGAGAGGAGACCAGGATTGCAACATGAGTTCGTTAACCACGATACCAAGCCCTACTCGGTGTGCATGATGAATGAAGTGCAAAGCAATGGCAATAACAACATGTTTGTTCGGCTCAATCTAAGTAGGTTATCAACAAAGGTAGAAGCTATTTTAGAATTCATGCAAGGGCGTGTAGAGAGCTTGACGTATTTAGTTGTGAGCACTTTGCCTTAATGGTGTTCAACACCGCCCAGATTCAATGGTAAAGATACGGTGCAGGCGCTTGTTCGACATGGTTGCAAATAAGGCCATTTCACGTTTGCAGCTTGGCCAAATGGAGGCGAGGAGCATTGGGTCGCTCATGGTGAGCAAGCAAAGTTGGGAGTGGAGCCAAAGTAAAAAAGATTGCGAATGAAAGCGGGGTGAAGAGAAAGAGGGCGAGCACACCAATAAAGGCGAAGGATATGTGTGATTGGAAATGGAGACACCCCACTAAAGCATGCGACAATCAATGTAAGGGGTTGTAAAATTCGAGCCATGTGTCCCAAGGAAAGGCTATCGTGGGTGAGAGGCCGAGATGAATTAGTGATTCATGAAGGATTAACTCCCATAACCCATGCCACGACTCGGCCATATTATCAACCAAGTCCTCCAAAGTTTGTGAGGCACCATGATTAACGAGGAAGTTCACCACCCTATTGGCCTCCCAGAGCAATGCCGTATGTTCCAATCGATGAAAATGGAGAGGAGATGCCGGGCTTAGCCGAGAATGTTATCAAATGCTAAGCATTGGATTTTCCGGATTTGATAGCGTTAGTAATGACCATGGAGTCTCCTTCAATACAAATTTGATTGATACCATAACTAAGAGCCAATCAAAGACCTTGTACTAATGATGATGCCTCTGCAACGTTGCATGAACCATACGGGAGGTGGAAAGACCCATCTTGAATTAGAGACCTGGAGCAATCCCCGATGGCGCATCTTGCACTCGAGATTCTTGAATTACCCTTAGAAGCCCCGTCATAGTTTAACTTGAAGAGACTAGAAGCGGGGGAATCCATTTGGAGTTGAGCATTCTAACTTCACTTCGTGATGAAGACCATATGCTAGACCCATTAATGGGAATAAGAGTTTGCTTTATTATAACAAACTAATTCCTAACAATTGTTGTGTAGTCTTCTCGGATTGATTCCCGAGTTTGATTGGTGTATCGAGCAAGTTAGATCTTGCATGTACCATTGAGCAAGGCCGGGACGACAAAAGTTTGGGTTGGATACAAGAGATCCATTTGAATTTCTTCTTAATAGGCACAAGTGACCTTAGATGGAAGTAAGAGGAACACCAAATTCCATAGATCTAGTAAAGGTATTGCTTAAAGATCTTGAGCAAAGAAAAGGGCTGAAATGATGAACTGATTTGAACAAATTAATCAACAAATACCATGTATGTTAGTAGCTCTAGAAAGGAGGCCTTTCTAATGGCCAACACCCCATTAAGATACACATAAGTTTTGATATCTGGCATCCAAAGGTAAAATAAAAGCATACACCCTAGAAGGTTTGTTGAATGAATATCCTATCAAAATACCTTGGTTGATGATAAGGTATGGCTACACTTGTTGAAAGAACATTTGAATGGCCCAAACAAGTAACTCAAACTGATCCAATATGTGCCCTACAAAATTATCAAGCAAGTGGGCACTAGTGCTATTGAATCAAACATGCCAAAATATCTTGGGTTGCATCCATTGATCGATGTGGAACTGCTCCGACCATACTTTCCACCTTTCTTGGATGCTTTAGATAATGTTCAATTGTTGCAAAGTTACAAAGTTAAACCTTGATTGTTCAATGACATTAATTGTAGATCGGGTCATAAATACATTTGTAATGATAGGCAAAATAAGAAAATTGTACTATATTGAGTGATCAAGGCAAAGCATATTGCTCACCAAGGAAAGCGGCTCACCAGACCAAATTTGATAGGAATTTCCACATTTGGTTTAAAGAGCTAGATGCAATGGGCCCATTGCTTCTAAAGGGGGATGAGTGATCCGATCAGTGACTCAGGCCTGCTGCATGACAGTTTGGGTACACTTCGGAAAATTAATTTGTCAAAAAATTTCAGCACACTATAAATTTTAGTTTTGGAGGCCTTTAGAGCATTTTTAGGACTCAAAATGTGTCATTTCATCTATTTATTCAAGGGATGATAGATTGTGAGTCGAGCTTGTCAAAAAGGTAAACAGAAAATTAGAGCATACTCCGAAAAGTTATAAGCTCAGCAAGCTGGCCACTCCAAATGGCTATACTTAGCAATAGCAAGTCTTATCCTAGCTAATTTCTTATTTTTAGGAGTTGTTCTTGTTCACATGCATATGCTTGTTGAATGGTTTATTAGTTCCCTATTCAAATGCCTATGCATGTTGAATGGTTGCTATTAGCTTTGTTTATCTTTAAGGCAGTTTACTATTCCTAGTTTTTTTAGCTATAAAACAAGGGTTCAACCTATTGCAATGTAGAGTGGATAACAAACATCTCTTCCACAAAGATTGCTTTGCTTTTAGGTACTCTCTGTTTATCTTGTCATAAAGCTTTGTGTTCTACTCTTGCAAATCTGTGTCATTTCAACACATAAAATTTGCTTTATTATAACACACTAATTCTTAACAATTGGTGTGTGTTTTTCGCATTGAATCCTCACTCAAGATCATGAATGGAGGATGAAACATTAGAACACAGGCAGACATATTCTAATTTTTTTGCACTTGCACTTGAAGTGTAATGTTGGTGAATGATAGAATGTGATTGGGTGAAGGGACCAAGTGTGGGGAGTTAAATTTGAAGACAACCAACCTTCTTGAGATTTCATGATTGTAAATTTTCTTTCCTTGATGGAGTCACTTGACAACGCGTGGTTTGAGGTAGGTCGGCAATGAATAAATTCAACATAACTAAGTCATGAATTATTACAATGCAATGATGGGGCAATGGTTGTATGTGGAAATCGACAATAGACGAAATGACATATGACCTAGGATTCGGAGCATGGGAGACAAAAATAATCATTTATCATGTTTCATTAGCTTCATATTATTTTGATTTTCCAAGAAGCTCATTTTTGAACCTATTCAAGAAGATATCCTCACACAAAAATCATGAAAATGACTATTAGCCCTTTTGACCTTGTCGAACACAAAAGACATGACATGAAACAAGTATCAAGATTGATGTGCAAATGCAATAAATATAGGATAATCACTTAGCATTTAGAGTTTCAAGGTGTTTTTAGTTTAGCATTTTATTCAATGAAAGATTAAGGGTTTATCTATATTTCATAATGTTAGTATATCACCACGATTCTCACAATGAAATCATGTGGCGCTCACGCAAGTTAAAACTAAAGGCTTTGAGACATAATAATAAAATGTAAAATGTCCCATGCTCAATATTGCACATGCAAGTATCTACAAAATTCTAACATGGCCCCAAAGGTGCTTTGGGAAAATTTAGGGACCATCTCGGCTTGGGATCCACGATCACAAGTGGATTATTAACTTCTCAAGTTCATCCAGGGGTCCTACCCGAGATTCTAGAAAAAATGTGAATCTTGTTTGGTAGGGAATTCTATGTGCTCCAAAGATTTCTAAGCATGTTTTTGGGATAAAATAGCGATACTCGATGTAAATGATGCTTTTATTTGTTGACGGACTAGAGAAGGTTTTCTTTGCCCATCTATGTAGATATGCCTACTTGTAAAAAAACCAACTTCTTTGTAGGTTTTTTAATTGTACTCAATTTTAGGGAGGACTTGTCTCTTCCTCTCCATTTGCTTTTATAAATGATTATGCACTTTGAATCGCTTTGACTTATTCCAATTATTTAGAAACATTAATATACATGTATTTCTTTCTCTCATTATTGACAATGATATTTCCTCTGCAGGATTTAGCATAATATGATTGAAAAGTTGCATTTCGTGTTTTAAAGTAGCACTTGATATTTTGATATATTATTTTAGGTAATTGATATTCACAATGTTTTTCCAACAATGTTAGTGCACCTTTGTTGTGTATATTTAGGGGTCAATGTTTTTATGTAGGTTTTATATCTATAGATTGCATCATTTTTCCAACCAATTTTTGTTTTGAGCAAGTCGAGGTCTATGTTATTGGGTTCTGCTATTTAATCCCAGCACTCTTACACAATATGAATTGATTACTGATTAATGAATGCGATGGCTTGGAAACATGTCTGCTTCTTTCAGAACGGGCCCTACCTAGATATGGCTCGAGTAAGAGCTTCCAAGATGTACTAAACCTGAAGTAAAAACAAATATTTGAACCCTTATACCCGAACTCCATACCAATACCCTATGTTATCATAAATGGGAAATGGGAAACCACAACTGCAATGAAAACATGACCAGAAATGAGGTTAAAAGGGTTGCCCATGATAAATGGATTTTGATATTAATATATATTATTTTTTACAATTTTTTATCACTAATAATTATCAAATTAGAGAACATTGTCCAATAAATTTTTTAATCTTATTTTCGCCTTATTTGAAATAGAAACAAAATTGATACAAGAAAGTTAAAAATGCCACAAGAGAGTATATCGAACACACACTTTACCTTTTATACGAAAGAACATTGATCAAACATGCACAGACAATAATATCAATGTCCTACTTCATTTAGGTGCACGCTTAATACCAAATACAAAGTGGCTGAATATTGTAAGACCAATTTCATTTCCCGTATAAAAATATGCAAAATCAACAAAGATGATTGAATTGGACAATTAAATTTTTGGAATGAATCAAGCAAAGTGAAATGACATAACAATGCAATAAGGTGGGAACATATGCTTAAGTGAAAAGGTAAAATTCGTGAAAAAAATCAGAAAGTTCCCACCCAATGGCTTCATTTGGGCCGGTAAAACCCTATATGCACTCATTAAACACAAAGCAACGTGGTGCACATGCAGGTCCACCACAATAGCCATTGTGACTAGGAAAGAAACATCATGGGAAGCCCATAAACACCAGTTCGCGTTGCAGATGATGTTTCAAATGGTTTAACATGCAACGAGGCTGCCCCGTAGCGCTTCTAGTAATAAGCCTCATACCGGACTATGCAACTTAGGTTGAGAAAGTAGATGATTTCCAAATTCAATTAAAATGTTGGTGATTCCCTGTTTTGATTAAAAATTTTGGGTGAAGGAAATCAAAGTCAGTACAAAGTGTCAAAAGGGTAAGAAATAAATGCTATGTTTATTAATTGATCACTTGCTTTGTTGATCTTAATTGATGACATCATTTTTGAGATCTCTTTCTCTACTACATATGGATTTATAACTCTCATTAAACCTTCATACTCCCACAACTCTCATTGAACTTACAATTTTAAAGAAGCATCAACAATGGGTACTAGTAGAGTTTCTGGATACGTTCCTCTTGCACTATCCCAATTTTTCCCTTATAGGGATGCCTATTTAAGTTATTTTCCTTTGTACATCTTCGATCATGTATTGGTCCTTTCATTATGATGGATGAAGGTGTTGGTCCGTAATGTCCCCTTTTCCAAGCTAGTCACTATGAAGGCCTTGGGCCCATTCCACCTTTCGTGGGCTTCAAGGAAGGAAAGCAAGGGAGGTGAACATTGCCATAATTGTAAGTGATTGTATTTTCCTTATTTATTTGATTACTAATTATGGCTTGGAGTGATTCGATTAGGTGATAGGTGAATGACAAAGCAAAAAGGAACTTCTATCTTCTCCTTCATTAAGGTTGGTCTTCTTGAGAGCTACAATGGAGATAAAGAAATACTCTTTCCCTTTTTATGAGGTCGGTCTTCTTAAGTGAAGATTAAAAGTGCACTTCCCCTTCATTAAGAGGTCAGTCATGAAGATTGATCTTCTAATTCATCCTTGGTGCCAAAGAAGGGTACTTAAGGAGGTTTGAATGGAGGAGGGGATCATTATCATTCATCATTTGACATTTACTTGGATTTGGAGCTAGTGTAGCTTCTCTTCTTGCCATTGAAGGACGAAACCCCTTCCTTGGTTACCTATTGAGGACAAAAACCTTCAATAGGATCACACTTGGGATGGAAACCCTCTTGTGTGCATTGGTGGCTTCATTCGGAGTCACAAGTGGACTTCATTGGCAGATTTCTGGAACAACAAGGTGTTTATCCATGCATAGGGCACTTCTACTCTAGCTAGGGCACTTTCAAGGGTGTTGGCACCCTTCCTCCACTTGATCTACCCACCGGAAGTTCGGAATCACTGTTGGAGGGTTTCCATTGTTGAAAAATTGTGATTTCACTTTTATTCGATAGCTGGTCTCTCCAGATCATTTTGAGCATTTGTTTGTGTTGAAACTCCAAGTATTGATGAAGTTATGAATTTTCGAAGTTTTAGCTGTGTTTGCACTTGAATTAAATTTATAAAATATATATTTGCTTCAGATTTCATGTTTCTGGACTTATGAAGTGTTTGGGATATTTCTATATTGCATGAGAATATTGTCTTGAAGAGCCCATACAGTTTGCTGCCCTAAGAAATAGAAAATCAGGTTCATTGCTAGGGCTAAGTGGTGATATTGTTGGTTGTCATATGAATTCCTTTGCTGTCATAAATATTCAGATCTCTCTTTGTTGCTAATGGCATTTTCAGTTTTCTCCTCTAAGGTTGAAGTGATTGACTGGTGGCTGTAATAAAAATCAGAAGTTGTCATTTGGGTTTGAGCCCAAACCCTTATTTTCAGTTTCAGCCCTAGAAAGGGACATTATAGTGGTATTAGAGCATCGATCTTCCCAGCTTGAGGGTATTCGTGCAAGGCGGTGACAAAGAATACAGACATGGATTGGCGACCTAGGTTCTTACCAAAGAAAGAAGTCATTCCGAGGTGGAAACACAACATTCAATGGGTCACAACATTGTGGCTATCTATGAAGTTCCAAATGAGATCCGTGATGCTATTTTGCTTTCCGAATTCATAAGGGTAAGGGTAGGTCAAGGCCCAAGCCTAGATCTCAAGCGCCACAGGAGGATCTTCAACATGCCTTGGGGAAGGTGACGCTCTCCACATTTGATGGTTCCAACAAGGGGACAGTCGAGCATGGATGAAGATGCTAGGGTTAAACCCTAGACCACAAGAATGCACCAAAGAGCCAAACCCAAAGGGGTTTCTCTTGAAAGAAGAAAAAGAAAAATCAGATCTGCAAGAGGGTTTTGAGGTGGAGTCCCAAGAAGACCATGTTGAAGGACATGGAGAGGTGTTGCTAGATGAAGAACCAAAAAGGGTTTTTGATGCAACAAAATCTCCAAAGAAAGAGGTAGAAGTACCTATCATTTTCCCTAAGGATGAGCCCTTGACTGATTTTTAGAACAACAAGCATGTAAGGGCCAAGGGTTTGATGAAATCTTGAAGCACGAGCCTAGGGAAGAGAAGGAAATCATGAAGCACGAGTTGGAAGGTAAAAATCCTTTGATATTTAATGATGATTCATTGATTTCTAATGATGGCATGTTGCAGAAAAATGGAGAAGAAAAATCAGATTTGCATGAAGTATATGAGGATGACATTATGGAAGGGTATGTCCATGAAGGAAGGGCACTTCCGGTTCTTCATGATTACTTTCAATTCGCTGGAATTTCCCAAACAACAATCAATGATGGGCAGATTGAAGGAGTTCATAACCTTGAAGAGAGTTCCGAAGATGTTCCAAACAAGTACCAACAAAATAAGGGTGAGCTCTTTGTTGGCAGCCCAAGGTATGATAGAAATGATCACATTTTGTCTCCTCCTATGTCGCTGCCATACTTGTGTCATCATGGGCAGTTTGTTGAAAAGAATGATCATATGTCATGTTTGATGCCTCATAATATAATTGGTGATAATGTGAAGAACTCGTTGAGTAACACAGGGCACATAGATCTTTCCGTGCAAGTTCAAGATTATGTGAACATAAAGGTTTGGGTTCCGGTTGATCCTTTGAGTTATAAGAAAGAGGAAGTCCTTGTTGAATTCAATATTGCTACTCCATGCATATGGCTAAAAAGAAATTTTATGAAGGATCATTTTGAACTTGTTATGTATCCTAACAAAGTTGTGAAGGATTTACTCTTGGAGTGTTCTTTGAAGCCAAGTTCTACACTCCAAGGCAAGGTTATCAAGATAATCAGAGTTTCGCAACAAGAAGCTTGGTGTGGGAAAATGGTAAGATGTTCTTTCTAAATTCATATTTTGGATGGATAGTACTCTCCTTGGACAGTTGTAGATTGTCATATATGATGAAGCTCTTTGGGTTTAACATGATGTGTGAAAGGGATTTCAAGTATTGCAGTTGTTGCATCTTTCCTATGTTACTAATATCCAAGATTTTTGAGTTGGAAGTGCTATGCTACAGCCATGATGGGCTGTTCTTCCCAAGTTTAGGTATGGGGTGGTGCATATCTTCCATGGGCAGCAAGAGATGGGCAGGTTTGGAGACATTCTTTCCACTTAAAATGATTTGTAAGAGGGTTCAATCATTGAGATTAAGCAAAGCCAACATCCCAACATCTTTGGCATTGCTTGGAAAGAAATTTAGAGCTGTACATGGCTATTACAACCCCTCATCCGCACCCCTATGGTCTGATCCAAACCAATTTGTGAAGAAATTTCAGTGGGGCAGCTTGGAGGCAACAATTGGAATTCCAAATCAGCAAGGTAACAACCATCCAAAGGAGGTGAGCATAAGTATTGGTATATATTGTTTACATCTTATGTTGGAACTCAAGGATAAAAGGAAGAAGGCAATACTTCAAGGTAGAATGGATGGAGTTCCAAGCATGGCTACCACAAAGAAGGAAGAGGCATATTTTCAGAGCACTCAAGGCATAAAGACAAGCAAGGGTCTACTCTTAGGTAAGGTACTTCATGGTGATAATTTTTGGTTAGTTCCGGGCATGCACAATATTACTTCCTTGTGGGGGACACTTGAAGAATTATGTGCAAATTGGAGCTTTCTTGTTGAAAGCCATCTTCTACATCAAGTTGGGGTAAGTGTGGGCTGTAAGAATCTTGAACTAAGGACCAATGTATCTGCTGTTTTCCATTATAGATTTGTTCTCAAAATTTCAGTTCTTGTAAGACAATTTTCAGTTTCTACACTACTCATAAAATTGTCCCTTCCAGTAAGATTTCAGTTTGCTAGTTGTTATATCAATGTCATATGGCTGAGCATGCAAAATTCAGAGTTGGGACTGCCATTAGCAGTCATGGGCAGCAACAAGCATGTACTTTTAGGAAGGATTTCATCATTGGATGATGTGGGAAGAAGGATACAGCTGGAAGAAACAAATAAATCAGACCTGATAGCCTTGATTTGGATGAGGTCCCAAGTATTTTATGGCTGTTGTAACTTGTTTCCAGCCCATCCACAATCTGATTTGCATCTTGTAATCAGAGGGATAGCTGGTCAAGCTGATTATTCATCCATTTCTTGCTCTATGATGGAAACTACAACAATTTGGAGAGATTTTGGTACAACTGAGTACGCAAAGGAAAGAGATGTCACTGCTGTTTTTGAAGTGGAAGATAAAGAAGACTTCAATGAAGAGAGGGGCAACAGAGGTATGAGTTTGTTTGGATTGAAGCTCCTTCATTTAACAGCAAGGGATCCAGATTATGGGAGCACTACAACATGTTCCTCCACCTTGATATGATGATACTTGGGCATATGAGTTTGCATTTGCTTGAGGGCAAGCAAATTTGGGAAGGGAGGATTGTAATGTCCCCTTTTCCACGCTAGTCACTATGAAGGCCTTGGGCCCATTCCACCTTCCATGGGCTTCAAGGAAGGAAAGCAAGGGAGGTGAACATTGCCATAATTGTATTTTCCTTATTTATTTGATTACTAATTATGGTTTGGAGTGATTCGATTAGGTGATAGGTGAATGACAAAGTAAAAGGAACTTCTATCTTCTCCTTCATTAAGATCGGTCTTCTTGAGAGCTACAATGGAGATAAAAAAATACTCTTTCCCTTTTTATGAGGTCGGTCGTGAAGATTGATCTTCTAATTCATCCTTGGTGCCAAAGAAGGGTACTTAAGGAGGTTCAATGGAGGAATATGGGGATCATTCATTCATCATTTGACATTTACTTGGATTTGGAGCTAGTGTAGCTTCTCTTCTTTCCATTGAAGGATGAAACCCCTTCCTTGGTTACCTATTGAGGACAAAAACCTTCAATAGGATCACACTTGGGGACAAAAACCCTCTTGTGTGCATTGGTGGCTTCATTCGGGAGTCACAAGTGGACTTCATTGGCAGATTTCTGGAATAACAAGGTGTTTATCTATGCATAGGGCACTTCTACTCCAACTAGGGCACTTTCAAGGGTGTTGGCACCCTTCCTCCACTTGATCTACCCACTTGGGAAGTTCGGGATCACTTTTGGAGGGGTTTCCGTGGTTGGAAAATTGTGATTTCACTTTTATTTGATAGCTGGTCTCTCCGAGATCATTTTGAGCATTTGTTTGTGTTGAAACTCCAAGTATTGATGGAGTTATGAATTTTCGAAGTTTCAATTGTGTTTGCACTTGAATTAAATTTATAAAATATATATTTGCTTTAGATTTCATCTTGCTGGACTTATGAAGTGTTTGGGATATTTCTATATTGATTTTCAGTCTATATTGCATGAGAATATTGTCTTGAAGAGCCCATACATTACTAGGCCCTTGAAGACACATCTCTTGGAATCACCGGTTTAGTGTTGGCTTATTTTGGGTTCAATTGCCCTTTTTAGAATCTTTTGTTGCAGCGTTAGCTCGTAACCTATAGTTTATTTTGGATGTTGGAGGTCATTTTGACTCTTTGGTATAACAACTTGTTTATACTTTTGAGCTTTGTTGAGTTACTTTGGTCATTCACGGAATTTAATATAAATTCTTCCTTTGTTTCTTTCTATTTCTTTTAATATGCCTTGCTTGGACATATCTAGTTCTTTGTATTTAATCATGTTTATGGGATGAGGGTAGAGACGTGTTTTTGAGACAACAAAATATTTGCTTCGATTTTGGGACCTTTGAATAAAACATGAATAAATTGGAAAATAGAAGAAAATTAAACAAAACACATTTTGTTTATCCCGATGATTGGTCTAGTTTTTGACCCGAAATGTCGGACTTTTAAAATTATTACACAATATTCCACAAATCTCTCAATGATGAACTGTGAAAATCTCGAAATTCAAAAACACATTTCATTTTGACTCTTTTGTATAATAACTTGTATATTCTTTCGAACCCCATTGTCCTACTTTGATTATTCATGGACATCAATATAATCAATTTCTTTTTGTTTATTTTGATTTCCTTTCTTGGACATGTCCAGATTCTTTGTATTTTATCATGTTTTTGGGATGAGGGATAGGTGACGGATTTTTCGGTACATTAAAATATTTCCTTGGATTTTAGGGGCATTGAATAAAAATGAATAGATTTAAAAAACTGAAGGAAATTAAACAAAGCACATATTTTATAGTTTTTCATTTGTATAATTTTAAAGAGCCACAATATAAATAAGAACTGAACTTTAAATAAAACCCATGAAATGCACATTGAAAATTGAAATTAGTGTCTTGTAAATTGTAGTTATACTTCTACAACAAACTCAAGCGAGTCACATGTAGAATGAAAAGAGTACATGGTGGATGGAAAGCTCTATATGCACTACAAAATTGGTGTAGGAATGCAAAGTTGTGGGATTGGAAGACCACTAGGGTCTTATTTGGGTTACTTTCACCACATTGGTCCCATATGGGTGTGACATATGGGGTAACGGCACTTCAGGTTTGAAATGGAGGCAAATAGAAAGGATCCAAAAGCAATTTATCACAAACCATCTCAAAATCAAGGCCTTATTATACTCCTCGAAGAAGCATGCACTTTCCATTTAGAGGCAACAACTATGATCAAGTTATTATGCTACTTGAAAAAAATAGAAAACATGGAGAATGATAGGTGGCCTAAAGCAGTAGGGGAAGAAGAGTTACATAGGAGAAAGAGCACATGGATGAAGCAAAAACCCCAAATGAATGAGTAGATGGGATATTTACAGGAATGTCCAAACCTCAACAAAAAGTTAAAGGGTATGTGAATTAAAAGTTTAGAACAGTCATGTGGAGAAAGCAAGAAACGACAACACTAGCTTACAAAGTTCAACTCAACCTATCAATATCACGAGAAAAGATACGAGAGGGGCTGAGATCAAATGGAGTTAGAATATCATCATAATTTAGATGAGAAGTTCTCATAGGCTTAAATATGAGATTGGTAGATGGCCCTCCCTCCCCCGAAGAAGAGTTGGAGCAAAGGATATGTTAATTGTGCACCACATGAGCAATAGAGACAAAAAAACACTTCATCCTAGAATGTCCAACCTACTACGACACCTAGGTCAAGTATATAGAGATATTGAGAGTTGATGCAACGAGGGATATATTTGAAGAAACCGGAATAAAAGAGTCGGTAAGCTGCTAACTCAAATCAATAGAAGGACCGATCTTCCTAAAGAAAAACTTGTCCCTCAAGTCATGCTTTGACAAGCAATTGAGACAAGAAATGGAAAAGTGTGGTCCCATAGGCCGTTGGGTCTTGTGGATGTAATTGAAATTATTTCATTCCATATGATAATGAAAAGTAGAAAATCAAAATCTTTTAACTTAGCCATGACAAGTATAAAGGTACAAAATGGAAAAATACTACGGTACAAGCATTGAGCAACAAGCTCAATAATGAGAGTCGTCATCAAATGAATATCCCATGAGCCCTCAAAAGTCTTCATCACCACTGGACTCCTAATTAGTTGGCTCCTCCAATGCGGCCCCAAGCAATCTTGGTTGCATGACTTGATCCCTATCAATCTTCCTTGGCTCCTCGACACCACATCCATCAGACCGCTGAACTCTCCCCGTACTAGAGTAGAGAAATCTCTTTTCTTAGATTGTTTGTACTTTCTTCAATTTATGGAAACATTGCAATGTATGTCAGCATAGTAGGTTATAAGCAAGAGGCTTGGCCCACTCGACATCTGTCATTGTTGTATCACATTCTATTCTTCTTGGGGATTCCACTCTAATATCTTTGTGTTTGTTTGTGTGATCTCTTGAATGTATGCGGATATTTTATTGCTATCAATCATGGAATATTGCTATTAACTCTCACATCTTCTACCAAACCATCTTTCAATCCATGAGGCACAAGGTATTATGTACAAGAACCAACTTTTCCTCTCTCCTAGAGGTAAGATTGTTCCTCTAGATAGAGTGAATAAAGCTATATGTTGACCAATTCCTCTTAGTAGGAGATGAATCAACAACTTGTTAAAGGAGGCAAATGACAAGTTTTTGTAGCATTGTTGAACTTCCATGTAGCTTGCCACCTTCGTCTAGGGTCCTCCGATGGTAGAGTGAGTCTATTGAGCTTCCATGTAGCTCAACACCTTCATCTACGGTCCTCTGATGGTAGAGTGAGTCTATCCTTCCTAGCTGCTCTCTTGTAGCATGTAATACTACCGAATATGCTCCACCCGCCTTGAATTTTGCAGCCACATCTCTACTATACATATTAAAGGGCTTTAAAGAAGCCTTTATTCAACTCCTCATCATTAATAAGAGTTACTTCCTAGGCCTTTCCACGCACCATCAAGGGTTCATTGCATATGTTGGCATGTATAGAGGGGCATTCAAATTCTCCCACCTCCACAAAACAATGGGCTGAATATGATGATCATACAATGCCAATTTGGGGTCACTGTCATGGATCGCAAGTTCATCTAGCCAAGAGTGCTACCAATGATCTCATACATTTTGCCAAGGTTAGGAGAGTTAGAGTTCCCATATTTAATGAGAATGAAAACAAGAAATACAGAGGGCGTAATGTGCCTCACGTCTACCTAAAATGAATCTCTAACCATGAGTTCCTTTAGCATATTTCTTTGTTCTTCCGTGGGTCTCCCTCACCAAGTCCACATATGAGTATTGATCATAAGTTGCAAGGGCTCTTGAAATTCAATCATCCTCTTCAATAAAATGAAATAAGATGCAAATCTGATCTCAAGAGGACTGAGGAATTCCATCCTTGAAAACGACTTTAATAGTGCCAATCATGTATGTGTTTTGATTATTTTACACATAGGGGCATAAAATTAGTGCTAAACATAGAATAAATTCATACTATATAATCAGTTCATTCAAGTACAATAATCTGAATTCGTTAAAGCAAGTAGATCTTGCAATTACTCAATGTAGAAATGACAAACCAATGGAACAGTGGTCACTTAGATGATTTTGGATGCCTATCACTCGCATAAGGTGTCTATGGATGGACCTAATATGGAATTGCTTCGTCAGTTGCTCAGATTAGGAATAAGAGTTGACAGGCCGTTTGGACTCTACCGGAAGACTTAGATCCCTGCGGAAGACTGACACTATTGGATTTTACAGCAGTGTCTGGGAGATATTTGGGGTTTTGTAACTTTTGGGAGTGCTTCGCCTCTGCTTGTAACATGCTTCTGGAGAGTTCCTTTATCTTGTGTGATGGTACTTGTTTCAGCTCTTCTTCGTCTAAACCTGAATTGTGCTTGTAAGACCACAAGGGACCCTCAAAAGGGTTTAGCGTTTTAAGCTGACCAACCTTAGTCACACTCCCAATTATGTGGTGAGTGTTGCTTACATACCAATACTCCGAAGAAGTATAAAGTCACATGTGGTTCTCCCTCTTGGGCGAGTGTGTAAAATCATGTTCTCAAACAATTGATCTTGCTTCAGACTTTGATACTCTGGCATCATTCAACTTTGACCTCTTTGATTTCAGATTTGGCTCTATGGACTGCTCTAGGGCTGTTTCTTGAGAGATTTTAAATTTGCTACAACTTTGATATTGATCCCCAATGTAGTGAGAGTGCTCCAAGAGAGTGTGAGGTGTCTAAGAGGTCTCCATGGCGTGTAATGACCTCATAGATGTTTTGAATATTGTGTGTGTGTGTGTGTGTGTGCGCGACTCGCTGTTAGTTTCTTGCCATAGCGGACCCATGAAACATGTCTAGACTGATCTAGTGGAGATTGCCCAATTTGAAAACTAGCCGTTGAAGGCTTCTAGACTCTGCAGTAGAAGGAGACCCCTATGGTAGTCCAAAACTCTTCGGGTTTATTGGTAGTGTCCTGGGAGTGCAAAACATGGAGTCGAGGCATAGAGAATTTTCGTCTAGGATTTTGAGGTGTCTTTGTACAGACTAAGCTGATCCTAAATATATATGATTGGCAAACAAAGGTGGCTAAGAAACAAATGGGTAGATTAATAGAGGGAAAGTGTGCTCAAGAGTTAAATATATGTGATTTGTTGAAGTCAGTGTTGCCGGATTCTTTGCCCCTACTGCTAGGCGCGTATTCGTGTGCCAAATACGGATACGGCTTGGGCACTTCTTGGATATGGTTCTGATACCATACCCAGCCGTATCCAAGTATGAACCTGTAATTTTACTGTATCAGATACAACTGGAAACTGTAAACAGGGAAATTACGGCCATATCTGATTTGAAAAATAAAAAACAAACAAAAAACCCCTTCAAAAGGTTAAAAGATGCTAAAAACTGCAAATAATCTTCTATAATGCATTTTAGCAGCAACAATTGAGGACATGGAAGTGAGAATGTTGATTTGCTCTTTTACTTCAAGCTTTTACATTAGCTCTGATCAACATGCAATTCTTTTGATATGTTTCTTTTGGCCTACTCTACTTCTTTTCTTTTATTTTGTCTATTTTCCGTTGGCCTACACAACCTGCAATAATTTTTAATCCATTGAATACCAAACATCTTATCTTCCTGTGGGTTGGGAGTGTGTAATTTGCGTGTAATGTAAAGTATAAGTTCGTTTATAATTTAAAATTAATAATTTTTATTAAATATTCTCAATTTATAATCTAGACTATTATAATATTATGCCATATCCAAACATATCCATAGCAAGGGGCGTTAAAACCTAGTCCAATCCGTATCCACATCCGTATCCGTATCCATGCAACTCTGGTCGAAGTGTGTCAAAGTATGCCAAAGTGCCAAAGATCAAATTTAGGTGTCTACAACATGGTGGTTGATACAAACAGCTGCACCTCTCTTACTTTTGCCTCTACTTGTTTGACTCAATCAATTTTGCCAATGTATTTTAGTGGATTGTTTATTATATGCACACAAGGGGTCCAATAAATATGTGCAGAGGAAGTCTCAATCAACTTCACTTCTGCCTTGCACACATATGCTACATCTATAAGTATTTGCACAACCTTGGCAGAACTGTACTCTATGAAGTTCTTCAAAATCTGTAACTAAAACTCATCATCTTTGTGCTTTATAAAACAATCAATAGCACTACAGAAATAAGGGTCTGTCTCACATTAGAAAATGACATTGATGAGTGGCTGGTGCCTAATGTCCATCCACCCATCTATGAGAATGGAGCAACATGTTTTCATCCATGTTGCCTTCATCTCCTCTAGTCGTAAATTAAGTTTTGAACATATTTTGTTAATAATTAAGGTTCTTGATTTTGCCAATGTCTTTGAGTACATTGTTTATTGAATGCACACAATAAAGGGTCCAATAATTATGCCTAGAGGAAGCCTCATTCAACTTCCTGTTGCCTTAGACACATATACTGCATGTGTAACTACTTGTACAACATTGGCGGAAACTACCTATTTGAAAATTCAAAAACTCCTTTAAAATCTGAAACTGATATTCTTCATCTTTGCACTTTTAGAACAATCAATAGCCCAGAGAAAACATGGGTTTGCCTCACATGTGACAATGACATTGATGAGTAAACAGTACCAATGTCTGTCCACCCATCCATAATAATAGAGAAACCCGTTTTTATTCATGTCCCCTTCATCTCTTCTGATGAATTAATGTTTGAATGTTTTTCTCAAGAATGGAGGTTCTCGATTTGGTTTCTCTAAGAGGCAAAGAAGATGAACCTGCTTTAGACGCCTCCTTGTCATAAGGAGACTGAGCAACATGAAGCGATACCATTGGCTAAAAAGAAGTTCCCTATAGCATCATCTGCCTCCTCACTTGACTGCACATTAAACATATCTGTAACTGGTTTTGAACCCTGGCCTTCCTTTACCCTCAGGAGCTAGATATGGATCCCTAGAAGCAAGCCTAGAAGTTTTCAGAGTAAGGCTATTGGATGCAGTACTTGTAGAATGGTTCTCACCAGACAATCTTGCTATTTCAGCCCTGTAGTAAAGTGAAAGCTTATCACAAGCACCAATCCCATGACTTGATAATTGCAATAGGTGTGCATTATCCCTAGTTATCTTGCCCTCCAATCAAAATTGCATTCTTATGGTGACTCACCCTGGAATTACTCTCTATTTTTTTCAAGTGTAGGTACAAACTAAACCAAGGGTTTGTCTGATTTGAATGACTCCCTTGCAAATGGCTTCAACAACATTGATGGGTAATCAGGCTGGATAACATTCCCAACTGAAATTTCAGTTTGTGCTTGAGTGCCATTTTATCCTTCTCCTTCCTCACTTCCACTCTCTATTTCTCTCATTTCTATCTTTGTTGCTGGAGGGAAAAAAAACCCAACCCTAAACAAATTGAGTAAATAAAAAATTGAAAATGTACATACCTTAGCTTGCTTCCAATGTGCAGAAAATCCCTCCACTTGGCTGCAATTTTCCCCCTTCGCCTCTCTCTTCCTCTTTCTTCTTGTTTCATCTATTTTTCCTTGACACGTCTTAGGAAGTCCCCAAGCTGCAAGGAATGCTTGCCTGTGGTACACTAGTAGTTTATGGCTTTGTCTTGTTGGATTATTTACTGTTTACCTGTTTTGGGTTAATCTCCCTAGTTGTATGCTTTTTTGTTTTGCTTTTAGCTTGTAGCCTTTAGTTCCTTTTAGATGTTTTAAGCTCATTTTGTCTGCTTCTCTATATTGACTGGCTGTACTATTAAGTCCCATTGACCTACTTTGGTCATCCATGGATATTAACATAACTGCTTTCGTTCCTTTCTATTATTTTTACTTGTCCTGCTTGCAATTTCTTCAGTTTCTATTAATTTTTTTGATTGACATGCCACTGTCTTAAACGGGGCTTGTTAGTGATTTAAAAAATAATTTGAACCTATAGTTTTTAGAACAGATCCAAATTTGTCTGTGTTAGCAAGTCTTTTTGTTGGCAATGCAATTTCCTTCTAACAGTTGAGCCATTTATCCAGTTAAGAAACGGATCTGCATTTTGTATGTATAATTTAATGGCCTTAGTGTCTGCAATGCGGTAAACAAGCCTTTATTCACACCTGTATATATAAGGTAATGACCTTGACTTCATTCTTCTTACCCTGAAGATGGATCCAACAGTTGGATTGCCGGGCAAAAATATACTAACACAGACGAATCCAGAAGAACATAATTCAATGGCCTTGGTGTCTGTAATGCGGTAACAATCTTTTCAGTTGCTTCAATTGTCCCTATTGATAATGAGTTTATCACACAGTGCAGTCTGGATTTTGATAATGAAAAGATCTAATATCTATTAATAAATACATATTTGAAAGGACGTGATTGCTTTATGATTTCAAATTTTCAAGCATTATCATATGTTCAATAAATAGTATAATCTTAAATTGTTGGCCTGCAACATGTTATGAAAGAAATATTGGTTGTACAATTCTGTTCTTACTGACATTTTGTTTCTATAACACTGGATTATGTTGCAGACTACGTATGAGAATTTTCGTTATCGATGTGACAACAAAATTAATCCTTACAATGAAGGGATCATTAGCAATTTCAATGCAATTTTTTGCACGAAGATAAAACCTTCTCAGAACAAGTTTCGTGCCAAGGTTCAAGACGGTAAATCTGCACAGACAGTGGTTATTCCTCAAACTGCAGAAATTAGAGATGTAGTAGGAGATCTATCTGCAAAAATGAGTGTGGATTTGGAAGCAGGTCGTAAAGCTGCAATAGGAGATGAGTTTGATCCAGAAAGAGAAGCGTGTGAAGAATTGCATAACCGAAAGAGCAATGGCCATGATCCTGCTGTGGATATCAAAGAGGGGTACGAGGATGCTTTCACACGAGCTATAGGGCAACCACTTTCGTTAGAGGGAACTGATATCAGAAGCAGATCACATCCTAGGAGATCTAGTTGGGGGAGAAAAAGTGAGAATTGGGAAATTATGCCAGATCGACCTGTTCCAGTTTCTGGAGATAAAACATTGCCTGGAAATAAGTAAGCAATCAGTTACTCCATTTGAGACTGCTTTCATATTAGAAGATATTGTGCTCAGCACATGATTATAATGTGCGACTTCTTCGACTTCCAGAGCATATACACTTACTTTTTACGGTTCCATTTTGTAATTTTTCTATTGTATGCTTGCTATTTGATGACTGTTCACCCTAACGGAAAGCTTACAAATAGTCTTGATTTTGTAGAAAAGCTCCATTTGACTGCAATTTTCTAAAACTTAGGTCAATAGGGCATGGAAGAAAATTATAGGACTCCTCAGTTGTTTATCTCCTGTTTGGATTATTGTTTGTATTGAAAGCTTTTAATGGACAGTAATTACGTCGACAGGCATCCTACAGTGGTAGCTGGTGGGTGGTGGGAGGCTGTGATGTCCGTGGGTAAACAATTAATTAGCAACCTTAATTTTGACGTTTATTTAACTGTCGTAAGGCAGTTTTCTTTTTTGCTTAGAGACGGCAATCAAAAATTGCGATATCTTGGGCACAGTGGAGTGTGCAGCCCATTTTTAATCCTGAAATGATTTTTGAGTCCAAGGTAGTGGTATAGCTAGATTGAGGCTATCTTTTACCAGTTAACAGAAAATTCGCGAAGAAAATGATGGATTCAGATTGATATGTATCAGCATTTTTCAGATGGATTTAGTTAAGATATCTGTACTAGTTGATAGGAAACCTGTTTAAATTTGATTGTGAAAATTGTGCCATTATGGACATTGGGATTTCCGATTTCCACATTATTTATGCAGCTCAATGACATTGAGTGGGTGATGCAAAATACAGGTATGATTACCCATCTATTACAAGTCATTTAAATCGCAGTTGCTACTAACAGATACTGTAGCAGTTTTAACCCTGTCAGACTTAAATAGAAAACACACACTTTCTGATCCATAAGGACCCAGAAAACATCATCTTTATCAGCCAAACACCTAAGAAAACGGCAGGGTTCCAGAGGGAGGAAATCGCAGCTGGTCGTGAAACCACATCTTCTCAGTTCTCACATAGTGGTGGTTACATAACTACCAGTGTCTGCAGAGTGGTGATTGTGTAACAGCCAGTTTGCTGGTACCGGTGGTTTAATCCACCAAAAAGAAAAAGTCCAGTAACGGCCCAGAATGATGTCTCTTCCTATCCAGTTGACTGTTTGAATTCTCTAGTGCATGGAGGATGTTCCAAACATTGTAAATAGGAGGCTGGGGTTGAAGAGAAGACATCAGTGATCGGAGAACAGTTCATAATGTGTAGTTGTTTGTAGAAGAAAGAGTGTAAGTGAAGCACAAAGAGGAAAGCTTACGAGCAGGATAGCTAAGTTTGTACTTGTTTCAGAGTTCTTTGTAACCTTCATATTTTGGCCATAAGGAAAACGGGAATTGAGAAGTTGTCTTTCCCACTAGTTTTCCCCACGTTTAGGTTTTCCAGGGATCATGACCTGTGTCTAGTGTCTTCTTGTTTACATTTGTTGTATGCTTTAGTTTACATTCTGGTACAGTAGTGTATTCACTTCCAGCAACTAAAAATACATTAGTTCTAGCTGACTGAGACATTGCTCAGTCATTTCAAGCAAAGGATTGAAGTAGAACAGCAAGTTTATGATTCTGTGAATTTTAAAGTAGGCATTCTTGAGAGTTTACAGATCATTTTCACCTGCAACAAGAGATAGCGTTTTCATATGAGAATTTTACAATTAACAGTAATTGAAGCAGTTTTACCCCCATTCGGCTTGAATAACGAAAAACACATTTTGAAATAAAACAAGAGATGCCATCTTCATATGAGAATTGAAAATATTAGAATGGATCTCTGTGAGCTTATGATGTTGGAAAAGGAATAATGGATCACAATTAATCTAATAAATCTACAACTTATCATAAAAAGATTTTTTTAGAGTATGCAATGTTGTAAGTTTAGAATAGAGGCAAAACAAAGCTGACTGATCTCTTTAGAGATGGTGGCGAAATTCATGAACCATGAGTTTAAAATACTAAATAGTTAATGACTAAAGGGATAAGTAGTAGTACTTTCCAGCTAGACCTATCGCCATACATCTATTTTTCAATGTTAATATAGCTGAGTTCTATGAATTGGCAATCCTATAGGGACTACAGCTTGGCATAAAAATGCTTTTCAAAAGATACAATCTAGTAAGCTTTGGGAACAGACAAGGAACGAATATTAACTATCTACAGGGTAGTAAGTGAAGTAAATGAACTTCTAAACAATATCCTATGGGATAAGTTTATTGTAAACCTTGTATGGTGGAGCATATGAAGGAGGTTTCTTGGATGGTGGCTGTCAATTTGGTTTGCGGTGGCAATTTATTTAATGTTTCTTGCAGGATGTAGGGGATAAGAATTACTACTTTCTAGTTAGATTTATTGTCATATATATAGTTGTCAATGTTAATACAACAAAGTTCTATGAACCATCAATGTTAGAAGGTTCACAGCTTGGCACAAAAATGCTTTCAAAAGATATAATCTAGTAAGCTTTGGGAAGAGACAAGGAAAACGTTTAATTATGATGTAGTTGGAAGTAAATCCAATGAATTTGTAAACAATATACTAAGGGATAAGTTTCGTTGTAAACTAGCCTTGTATGGTGAAGCATATGGAAGAAGTTCCTTGGAGTGTGGCTGCTAATTTTGCTGGTGGTGGCTTATTTTGTTTCTGTTTCTTGGAAGATGTAGGGGATAACTAAGTAGTACAGTACTTTCCAGCTAGACCTATTGCCTTATCTCTATTTTTCAATGTTAATATAACAAAGATCTGTGAACCATCAATGCCAGAACGTCTACAGCTTTTCATAAAAACGCTTTTCAAAAGATACAATCTAGTAAGCATTGGGAAGTGACGAGGAAAGACATTTATTTTTTATGGAATTGTAAATAAACTCAATGGGCTTCTAAACGATATTGTGAGGGATAAGTTTCTTCATAAATTACCCTTGTATGGTGGAGCATATGGATGAGGTTCCTTGGATGGTAGCTGTCAACTTTGTTGACAGTGAATAATTTTGTTTCTGTTTCTTGGAGGATGTAGGAGAAAATGTGTTGATAAGGATGGAAATCCAAGTTAAGAGTTTTTTCTTTGGACATCTTTTCATGGGACAGAGAAATTCACCATGTCTGTCTGGAAAGGAAGAAAGTTTTATGTAGGTTAGATGGATTTACTTCCCAGTATGGGTTGTAGTAGGTAATAGATATGAAACAAGGTCAAACCTCAGTTATATGTGTCACTCGACGATTTTTAGGGCTTTATAATGCTATTATGTGATGGTATTTGTTGGCATAAGATCATAGTAATTCAACAAACAAAATCACGGAGTTATATTGATAATAGTGATGCAATAGCAGAAAAGTTGTTAATTAAGGAGCAGATTATAAAAATTGAAAGTTATAAATTAGAATTTTGGTTAGGGACATATAGATCTGTTCCAATATCGAGTGTCTTGTTACCAGAATGCTCTAAACTAATCTTTTGGAACGTTAATTATGAATTGGAACCCCGTCATAATGTGCAAGGCAATTGATGGAATTTCAGACATATTAGGATGTCTTTGTTCATAGAATATTATTGTTGTATTTTGAGTTGTACGGTAACAAAATAATCTTATTTACTCAAATTTAAGAAATAGTATAGTTAATACCAATGTTGTACAGAGACTTGTCTCCTACTGCCAGAGACATGTCTTGGAGATTGGTACTTGTCTCAGAGATAGGTACTTCTTGGTATGCGTATATGAGACTTGCATTTCAGTGTTTTTAAAAATATATCTTGTACTCTTGACCCTAATATACGATGAGATGAATATCAATATCATTACTCGTCTTTTTGGAAATCTAATATATTTACTCTAAAAAGTTACTATTAGGCTGTATAATATTGTTTTCGCTTAAATATATATATATATATATATATATAATTCTCTCTCTCTCTCTCTGTATATATATATATATTTTTTGCTGTCTTCAAGTACCCGTCTCCTATTTTCTTGAAAAATGGCACAACCACTGCCATCCCTCTCCTCGTTCCTGTACTCATCTCACGTCAACTATGGTTAATCGTAACTAATTTCAAATGCCAATAAAACGAAATGTAGAACAGAAGTTTTGAAATTTTCAGAGGGGACAAAGCCTTAGATATGGATGTTCTGGTAAAGATAAAAGTGTATATCACTATGGAATATAGTAAAGGCTCAATCATATCATGGATACTTGTCTAGGCCAACTGTTAGTGCAATGAACCTGATTTCATTGTCAAGCTGATGTAGCTAAGGAGACAAAGCCTTAGATATGGATTTTCTGGTAAATATAAAAGTGTATATGACTATGGAATATAGTAAAGCCTCAATCATATCATGGATACTTGTTTCGCCAACTGTTAGCCCAATGAACCTGATTTCATTGTCAAGCTGATGTAGCTAATAAAACTCCTCGCCGCCCTTGAAACTTCAGGGCAGTGGTCCTGATTATCAGTTAATAGCTTGAGCTATTATCATTTATTACTGTGTTCCATTATGATTAAACTGAACCATGGTTTCCCCGAAAAGGGAGTTGTTTCCTTTTTGCTTGAAAGAGAATCACACATAGAACATTTTCTCGTAGACCTTTGCTTTCCGAAGATCTGTGGAAAATTATTTCTATTTCTTTAGATGCTGTCGTTTGTTTTTGGTAACATTCTCAAATATGACATGCAGATATGCCAAGTAAATGTAAATCCATGGTTAACTATTTATTCTTATCATTCGTATTTCGTACAAACCCCAAAAGATCCTCACAGTTATCTTCACCCTTGTCTAGAGATGCAAGTTGGCCTATATTTGAGAGGCGAGTGATACTAGCCACTTAATATATTTTAAGTAGTGTTTACACTTTTAATTCTTGTTCCTCTTTATTCTATTTGAAGCTCATCTTATTTTTAATCTTGGCTAATTGCTTCTTTAGTGGTGACAGTCTGTTGAAGAGGTGGTGTTGGTTGTTTGAAACATCAAGGCACTTTACAAGGTGCTGCACTTGCATTCTCATTGACACCTAAGCAATAGCTATTTTTAATATTTAGCTCTAAATAGAAATTTATGAAAACTAAGTAATTTTGATTGTTTTGGGGCTTCATTTTCTTCAGCATTGGGTGAATTCTTTTGGAAATTAACTTGTTTGATTTCTAACCACAAGTAATTGAATGTCACCACTAATTGTTGGAACCCATAATCTTGTTCTCACATGATTATGCCAAGAGGCATTCTACAATGGCATCTTGGGTGGTGGTGGTGTCTTAATGTAGCGGTCTTAATTCCAGCCTAAATTTGACGTGTCACTTAGTTCACTTTTAATTCAGCCTTATCTTGGTGAATTTGACATCCATTTGAATTTGTTTTTTTCATCACACATTAGTGTATCTAGATCTTCCATTTTTTCATGAAAAATGTCAATCAAAAAATCATAATATCTTTTGGTGATATCTATACCAGGTGGGTTTCCATAGAGCCACATCTCTTTAATATGCAATTATAGAACAAGATGATGATGGTATGATAGATGATGAATGATAGAAAAATATTCCCATCTGTTTATATAATATGAATGCGTACACTTTAGGTGGTTTAATTTAACACCGACCCCTTACTATACAAAAGGTGGCTTCAATGGATTGCACCATAAGGTAGGACCAATGAATGTGCAACCCAAGTAACATTGTGTATCTAAAGTGGGTTCACTAACTAGTTATCCAAGGACAACCACATAAATTGGTGTCTCATGAGAATCTTAAATCCAAGCCTAAATCAAGGAACCCAACAAGGTGGGACTAGAGCAGAATGCAAATTATCCTCTAATGTTTCCTGTTGATCTTGACTTGAGAAAGGCTATGCCTGCAAAGTCTTTTTGGAAGTTATGACCTGCAACAACTTCAATTAACATTAGCACACCCACAGGGGTGAAGAAAGTCTGAGTCCACATCCTGTAAGGCTACTGACATGCAAAATTTTGAAGAGAATGCTTGCTACAATTTCACAAGATATGACATGTTTCTGATTCGGCGTAGTTTGCCACTGAAATTCAACATACAAAACTGATTTTAGATTTGTGATACAAATTATAGCCGCCTCTTAAAAACTTTATGTGCAATTCGAATGTGTGATTGTGCTTATACATGTCCCATATGCTCATATGTTGAACATTTACAACCATTAGTTCAAGTGCAAATGCATGTTCAGTAAATTTGCCACTGGAATCAACATACAAATCTTATTTTAGATGTGAGATACAACTAACAGCCACCACACATATACTCTATGTGGAATTATAATGTGAGAATCTGTTCATGCATTTCTTACACACTCATATGTTGAACTTTTACAACCATTAGTTCAAGTGCAAATGCTTTAAGTGCTGTTACATTCCAAGATACCATTTATTAAATGACAGTGAGCAACATGAAAGGATACGAGGTCAAATGCACAAAGAAAAGAATTTACCCTTGAGAAACCCATTGTGGGATAACTTTAGCATGGAAATGGCTCTGTATTGGGCTTTGTATTGAGCTCAATAGTCAAGACTCAATACAATCACAAAATGGACATGGCTTTAAACACAGGATGACACCTTCTTTTCCTTGGAAACCCCAGTGCGGGAAAACCAACGTGGAAATGGGGCATTATGGCTTCGAGCACAAAGAAATAAGATACGATTGACCTGTGGGTCACATGTGAGCAAGTGCCAGTGCAATTCACTTGAAAATGTCTTATACCTCCTACAATGTTATTTGTTCTTTGCTTTGTAGTTCCTTTCTACTTTGTATTGTTGCAACATAAAATAAGGCCTCTTATTTACAAATTTAGCATTAAGAGGTGAAGAGACACCGGCAACTGTTTATTTCCCTCTTAGAACTTGGATGGTAAGAGAAATGACCAAAAGAGATACCAATGATTCTTCATTTACCTCACCTTCTGTTTTTTATGTCCAATTGGATGTGCTTTCAACATAGTGCATAGTGATAGAAGACAATGCACATTGTGACTATCTACAACATATGCACAAAATATTTACACATTTACAATCTTTTCAAAAACATTAAAGGAGATCATTAGAATTCTCAAGTCATAGAAAACTTGCAACAAGATTTAGTTGCAAAAGAGGATATTTTGTCCAAGCTTTGTGAAGAATGTGAAGAGGAAAGAAGGGTATCTGTTCCAACAAAGCCCACTTTTCACAAGAAGCTCCGTCTATGAAAGAAAAGTAAAGTAAGCACCTCGCTTACTGTTGACTCTCACAAGAAGATGCAATATGAGTCCCTTAGTAGTTATGAAAAGTACACTAAGGAATGGGCTCTTTGCTGTTGAAGATGGGATTTGGTGGTAAGGGTCTTGAAAAGGTTGGCCATGGAATTTTCAATCCCGTTGAGGTTGAGGAATGACCATAAAATGTAGGCCTAGAATTTGTTGGAAGCAAGATAGAGGTAGATGAATGCTTTAATGCAGCCCAAGAAAAATTATCTTCCAAAGAGGAGTCCGAAGAACCTCTTCATCAAAATTGGCTTAAAGGAGGCAGAAAAGAAAGGTTCATAAATCTCCATATACTTCACCAGTTGGAAGTCCAAGCAAGGTAACACGTAAGTGCAAGGACAACCAAAAAAGTATGTAAACCACAAGTCGTCTATTGTGTCCAATATAGAAAGAGGGTATACATAACACATGAATGTTGGAATCTTTGTGTGCACTAGTTGTGGGAAGAGTAACCAAACTGCCCCCAAGCATCCAAAGCTCTTTATAAAAGGGCAGAAAGGAAGGATCCCCTCTTCAAGAACACACATAGAGGGAGGAGTCGCATTCCAGGGAGGTAAGATGCCATTTTCCATGAGTATGTACAAGTCTAACAATTTTTGTAGTCATCTCAAGGTTGGTGGGCATTGAGATGCAGAGTGTTGAAAACTCCATCCAAACCTTCACTTCAAGGATGCATTAGGAAAACAAGAGTAGCCGCAAGAAAAAGGGGAAGGAAGAAAGGCTGCAAGAATGAAAATAGTGTTAGAAGATGTGAACAAAGAAAGAATGAAGAGAAACTGGAATGCACACTAAGGAGTTTGTGTGTCTGTCATTTTATTATGCAAGAGATAATTACAAAATGGCTGAGGAGGTTACAATGGAGCATACATTAATACATAACTAATAGTTCATTACGAGTTGATGAATATATTAAGAATATATTTTAATCTCCCCCTTGATGACTAAACTGGAGATAAGTTTGTACCGAAATTTTAGAAATACAATAATAACAAGAAGTTTAGTCATTAACTCTACAGGCTGCTCCTAAGATATTACTTTGAAAGTTGCAGTCCTCTAATGTTTTGCTATTGTACAATGTAGGAGCTTTGGTGTAGTTAGAGACCGAAAAAGACAATTGAAAATGAAACTGAGATCTGATCATGTGTACATCAGATATAGTAGGTTATGCACCAAGTGTTCATTGAGTGACTTATTGACCTAGATTGAATCATCATTAGCTGAGAAGTTCAACCGAATCTCTAGAGTTCGGAAAACAAATTCTTGGAGACGTGGGTTGAATAGAGGGTACTAGACTTGGAGCTTGCTTGAGTCTATACAGAGACTTGATAAATTTGTAATCCAAATGATCACCTTCAAGCAACACCATGTAGACCTTCTCATCCAACTCTCCATTCAAGAAAGCACTTTGAGATACCCTCCAACCAAACTAAGTTGCTATAGAGAGAAGCAACTGAGTGAGCATCTTTGCAGTAGGAGTAACAACCAACTCTGTGGTAGGAGAAATAAACATCTCTGCAGTGGTAGGGGTAATAAACGTCCTCTCCTGTTGCTCATATATTCTTACCCTATTGTGAAAAGCCTTTTGCAACAAGATGAGCAAAGTGTACATGCTCTATTGTCCTTCGAGCCAGTGCTTATGAATTTGTGGCATGTTTTGCCATCTCACGATGTGTCTCCAACACATCCTGGATAGTGAAGTTTCCCTCCACAATTAATCGTGCATTTGAATGAGGAAGTTCATCCTCCCAAGGCATTTCAACCTCTTGCACATTTTGTATAGTGGATATTCCCTCCACAACAAGTGCATGTAAGTTGACTGAAGTAGGGTCAACAAGCCTACGAGGCATCAAGGAATGACATTCTCTAGCACATCTTATGGGGTGGTCTCCTCCACACGTGCTTTTGAGTTGACCATAGTAGAGTCAACTAGCCTATATTGGCCACCTTGCCCAATGCCTAGGGCAATCACCCATTCATGTTTCACATGTGACACAAGACACTTCTCCCCGAGAAATTTACAACAATATTGAGATTCTCTATTAACTGACAAATAGATATAAGAGATTTTTATGCAAGCTAGGAACATACCTAACATTCCTTACTAATAGTTTTTGAGCATTATTCATCACAATGCGTACATCTCCTATCCCCTCTACTGCAAGTGACTCTCCATTAGCTAAGACAACTGAATCAAAACAATTTGTAATTGTAGTAAATGATACATACTGGTTACTTAAACACAAAAATATTTAGATGCGCAAGAGTTAATGATCCAACAACTGGTAGCACTGTCATTCGAGCATGATGCCGTAAGACAATAAAGAGCATGCTCTTCCTCAAAATCTTGTTCATTTGCAACTGCTGCCACATTTGCCTCATCCTGTGGCTTTTTGTTCTGTTGGGAAAAATCATGTTGTCGCTTCCAGCAATCCTTTTAACATGTCCAAGTGTATGACAGTTGTAACACATTACTTGGTATCTAGGAGATGAACCCTTTAGGTTGATGCTTCCACTTCCCTTTGGATTGAGCGGCAAAAGCACTCTCAGTTTGTCTAGAACTGGAGTCGAGTGTTCAAGCTTGTCTCCGTTCCTTTTCTAACAAATAAGAACCGATTTTATCAAAAGTCAAAAGTCTGACTCAAGCATCAAATGTAGGGCTTCCACAAGTGACACATACGAGGACGACAAACTGCTCAGCACCAACACCACTAGATTGTTGTCATCCACCTTTTTGTCAATGGAGGTGAGCTGGTCTCGGATATCTTAATCCGAAGTAGGTGTTCTGACAGCGACCAACCCTGTTGCATCCTTGCGAAAAACAACAAATTCTTCAGGTATAACACCCGACTCTTCTTTGAAGTCATGTATTTGTCCTTCAGACCGGTCCATAGCTCACTTGCCGCAATGGCGTTCTGGACCTCTGACATCTCATCATTAGATACTGACAGCTTCATCGGCAGCAAGGCTTCCTCATGTTGTTTTTCATAATCCGGAAAATTTGCAACTGACCTTCCTTCTGCACCAAGTATTATTTTATTAGTCTTGAAATTCTGCAATGGTCAGAATTTTGTGACTCCAGACATTATAATTATGACTCGTCAACTTCTGCGCCTCTGGTAAAAGTCGTTTTGAATATTTGCCATACAATTTTGATATTTCTGACCCGGAAATCAATGCAAAAAAAAGGTATAGCCCAAAATCTGAATACTTGAATTTTTGACCCACAAATTGATGCAATGAATGAAAAATACAGTTTTCTGAGTTCTGATTTCTGACCCGCAAATTAATGCAACAAAACAAAAGTATTGTATTCTGATTTTCACCCAGAAATCAATGCAAATAATTTTTAAAGTCTGAATTTTTACAGCAAAAGAAAATGTACCAGGCAGAAGATGTACAATCTGTGCCAAGACGACTGGCTGTGACTGAAAATCGCCAAACTCCGTGCCCTAGCAGTGAATGACCCTAAAAAAACTGCAAATATGGAACTGTGTAACTGTATTTTCTTTGTTTTGCCCTAGGTACCTTCAAAAATCATGTTTTTCTCTTCCTCGTGATTTTGGACTGTGTTTTCTACAAAAATGTGCCCCAACGTTCCTGTTGAATTGGACTGTGCCCAGATGCACATTTTCAAACCCTCGACTTGACAGAAAATACAGCAGAAAATCACATTTTACAGGTCGTACCTTCAAATTCTTTTTACAGGGTGTGCCTTCAAACTTGCATTTTACAGGCTGTGCCTTCAAACTCTGCTTCTTTGAAATGTTCTAAGGGATGCCATTACTTATTATTTCTCTTTTAACAGTAAAAAGCATGACTGTATTTTTATAGTAGATTGTAAAAATTGCTAATGTTTTTGGAATTGGCCCTTCCCATCGTGTCCTAGATGAGATTCTCTTCTCCTTTACTGAAATGCAAGCCCTAACAGGCTCTGAAAATCGGGATTCAATTTTTTTGTGCCCTAATTACACGAACCTCCCTAAAAATGTGAATAGAGAAAGAATGAAGAAAAACCTGAATGCACACTTAGGATTTTGTGTCTGTCATTTTATTATGCAAGTGATAGTTACAAAATGGTTGAGAAGGTTACAACTGAACATTAGTTAATACATAACTAACAGAATGTTAAGAGTTAATGAATATATTAAAAATATAGTTTAATAAGAACAATCAAGCATGGAAGAACAGGCCTCACATGCATTTTTATCACCATCACAGCAAGTAGTAATAAGGAAAAGTCCTTTGATTCTTGGATTGAGTAATTGCATAAGTTGCAAAGAAGGTTCTTGTAAAGATGTTGACTTTCATTCATAATCATGAGCAACACTCCAAAAATACTTCACATTGCTTTTATGGTTTTGTTTGTTGATAGAAGCAAGTAGGAGCTAGCTACACTTGAATGAACATGTAGGGATGCATTCCACAGAGTAAGGATGAGCATGGAGCAACATATTCACTTGGGAGGCAAGAAGCGAAAGCTATCAAAATCCACATGGGAGGCACAAGTAAGGGTAGCTAATAGCATTAAGAGGATGCACATAGGAAGGAAGGTGAAAGGGAGGCTCTCTAGAACAAGAAGCAAGGCTCCAAGAAAGGAGAACCATTCAAGCATTTCAGAGGTATCAAGTATCACAAAAGAAAAGTAAGATTATTTGCACTTCACCATATTTTAGTGCAAGTAAGGGTAGCCAGTAGCATTAAGAACATGCACATAGCAAGGAAGGTGAAAGAGAGGCACTCTAGAACAATCAGCAAGGCTCCAAGTGAGGAGAAAACCACTCAAGCATTTCAAAGATACCAAGCATCACAAAAGCGAAGTAAACTGATTTACGCTTCGACATATTGTAACATGTATCTTTACATGGCAATTGTTGTTGGATAACATTTGTACATGGAAATGTACTGGATCATGTATGTTCAACTATAGCAATGGGTTTTAGAAGGGGAAATGAATCTGATCTGCACATGAAAACCATTGAAGCATGTTGTTGACAGCACACGGTGTTGTGGCTTGTATATAAAGATCATATTGGTTTCAGCCATGCGTGTTTCAGTATAACAAATGTAGTTGTGACAGTTCTTGGCTTACTATCCATTGGGTAAAGGAGAAGCAGAAAGGAGAAAACTAGCTCATCACTCTTTCCATTGAGAATCATCAAAAATAAATATTGAATAGAGCGGCCTGTAGTGATCAGTGAGGAAGCACCAATCATCACAGGACAACTGTGATTGTAAGTTCTCCTATGGTGGTAAGCACCACATGGACACTTCTTGACGGAAATCATTTTAAAGACGTGATGAAACGTAAATGACCTATCTGACTTTCAGGAGCAGTAAGTTAGAAGTTAGAACAACCATTCAGTTCTCATTACAGAAAAAGGATGGAAGAATCATTTCAAAAGGAAGTTATCATCTTCTATCTATGTGAGTGGGTTTTTGTGGGACCAAAAGCTTCTCATTTGGGAGATGTGATTTGGGAATAAGTCCTAAAATAAAAAATAAAACAAAAGTAGAAAATGAGAAAAATAATCCAGCAAAAGAAAAAACACAAAAAAACAATCTAGAAAAAGATGACAAAAATAGTCCAGAGAAACGAAAATGACAAAAGATGACACCCAACCAACACCAAGGTCCATTAAAACCACATTTGCCTGAGCATATTGGAGGAGGAGAATGGAAGCTGCGATAGTAAGTTAAGCATTATGTAGCAAGTGTGAGCTGCAGTTCATAGTAAGAGAGGCATGGGTTGATTCAATAGTGGATTTGCATTTATATCTTGCTACATTGGAGCCATGTCCACTTTGTGACTGCAGTGAGCTCGATACTCAGCCTGCAACCATTTACGTGCTAGAATTTTACCACAATAGGTATCTCCAAATTAAATTATTGTTGTGATGATAGTTCTTGGCATAGTTACCAGTTGTGGCTAGACCTGGACTGAACTTTTGGCCTGGCCAAACCAATCCTTTTGGTGCTTTTCTATTATTTTTGAACATAAAAATGAAAAGTAGGAAAAAGCGGAATAACAGAGAAAAACAGACAACCTAATCTAAAGAATTAAACAGAAAAATGCAAGTGTCACTGAAAGTTTGGGGGCAAATATGAATTATACAAACACAACTGCATTAAATAAAAATATAGATACCAGCAAAAGTTGAGTGGAAATATGCCAAAAATGCAGATGTCAGTGAAAGAGTGAATGTAAATATACAGAAAAGAGCTAAGAATCGAAAAGTTAAACCCTATTGCTCTTTTTAACTGTCATCTTTTGCCCTTGCAACCTTGATTTGTGTTTTTATCCTGTGCATAAAATCTGGATTTAAATTCTTTATGTGCATTTAATCTCCATCTAAAGAGGTTTAACATGCCCTCAACCAGATTGGAGAGCTGTTTGGATTCGAAAACAGTTCGAAATTGGGAGCTGTTTGGATTTGAAAGTGGTTTGAAATTGGGAGCTTTTTAGATTTGTAAGTAGTCTGAATCTGGGAGCTGTTTGGAGCTGCACCATTCCCTGGCTGCGTTGTTTTCAAATCTTCCTCCATGTACATGCAAATGGCCACTTTTCTTCTATGACTCCTTTTCTTATTTTTTTGATCCAATATTTTTTTGATTGTTTGATAGAAATAAATGCACTACTATATAGGGCACTAGTAGGGTTTGATGAGTGACTTTAAATTCAAATTGTAATAAGCTGATTGATGAAGAATTATGCAACAAATGATTAATGTGGGCTGAGCAATCTGCTAGTGTTTAATGCCTGCCACCATTGCTTAGTGCTGTGTTTCATATCTTTTTACCCTTAAAATTACGTGATTCTATGATTCCTTTCGCATTTGTTGGTTCATTTTTCATTTTGTTGCCTTTAGGCCATCCCTTGCCTATTTATTTTAATGGCATCATACCTTAACAGTTCAGCTGTTGAAGCTGTGATTGCTGGTACGAAAGTTATTGGAGATAGTGCAGCTGGCCAAGAAAACTCAGAAGTTCATTCCGAAAGAGTTCCATGAGGTAATGATTTCGAATCTCCAGTTAATGTTATTTTACCAATTCCCCACGTTGATAATGCTTGTAAATGGATAGAGTAGTATATTTTGATAGGTTATTTTGTTGGGATAAATTCCCTCTAAAAGTATACTAAAACATTCTGCTTATTCTGCATGCTCTCTCGCATGGGATTAAATTGGACATTGTCCAAAATATCAGATTAAATTGCAGTCTCTAGAATGCTTATGCTATTTTTAAGCACGATCGTTGGTTTATTAGGAACTCTCTGCTTGATTCTTCCCCTAGGACTTATGGTTTTGTCGTTGCAGAATGGTTTGCCTTTAAGGCACTGGTACGGTGGAGTTCCCTGGTCTTCCTATGCATTGTTGGCCTTTTCTTGACTGCCCGACGCTCTTCTTTAGGCCGGATTATTTGTCGTGAACTAAAATCCTATTTGGCTTGACCACAGAAATGTGTTTGTGCTGAGGTCGACACCTTGTGAGACCTTAAGGAAACTATTGACATCCAAATAGGGGATACATGCCATGTCCAATGGGTTACAAGTAATGTATATTAATTTTCCTAACTATTGTTGGAGATAGAAAGGCCGACCAAGATGCAGTTGCTAATGGTATGGTTTCAAATCCTTATGCGGGTGTTTCAAGAAAGAAAAATATGATGTCAAACCTTAGTTTGGGTGCTAGGGCTCAAGTTATTTATTAGCTTGTCCCGTGGTAGTTCAACACTCTTAGAAGCCCACTCATAAATAGGCTGAAACCTCCAAGGAGATGTTCAAGCAAAGTGTTTTCTTACACCCCATGAGTGGCAAATGCTATCTTTTCTTCTCGAAAAGCAATTCAAAATTCTTAGCCTTAGCTTCACATCATTTCTCCTCGCAAGGCGCCTATGTGGTGCTATTGTAGCCCACCTCCTTGACATACAAAGGTAGAGAAAGGAGAATATGTGCTTGAAAATGACACCCATTTTACCTTGGCAATTTCATGCAAAGTAACCAATGACGGTTTTGTAGAATATCTATGGGACCCTTGGAGGGCTGGGCTCGAGGATATGTTCCTAGATCTTTGTGTTTTATGAATATTTATTCATGGAATGTACGGGGTCTTACAAACCTAAATCACAAGTATGCGATGTGTGATACTTGACAACAAGTTCCAACACTTTGGATGTTTTTGTTTGCAAGAGATCAAGATAGCTGAATTTTTGCTCACAATTATAAATAAATTTATTTGGTCTCATAATCTTTTTTTTTGACTAGCAATCATGATCATGGATGGGGCTAGTACTTGCGTTTCTTTCTCCAAAACAGTGGCCACATTATGTTGATCATGGACATGATTCCACTAACTAGGTCCTTTGGGTTTTGTCAAATGTTGAAAACTGTTCCTTAGGCATTATTAACCTTGATGCTTCAAAGGATGCAATGGAAAAGCGCAACTCTGGTGGTGGCTTGTTGATGAGCTGCCAGATACACATTGGATCCTATTTGGCAACGCGTTAACATGGTTGACGTGGTGTCTCACAAGCAAGGACATCTCCTGATGTGCTGAATAGTTAGCGAGCAAGAGACATTGTTCAATTTTTATGACCCAATTTTTTTTTCGCCGCACTAACTCCTCTGCATGGTTTACTTGGTCTAATATCCGCCATAGATTTGAAAGAATGCTCAAACGGATAGACAAGGCCATGATTTTTGCTCAAACCCTGCTTTTTCTTTGCTTCTTGTTTCTTGTTATCAGTAGAAGCCTAGACTGTTTCAGTACGGGTATGGGTATGGTACGCTGAAATGACAAATTTTTAAAAACCTTGGGTACAGTACGCTGTGGGTACGTTCATACAATATATTTTTAAAAAGTAAAAATATAAATATATATAAAAATTTAAAGAAAACAACAAGCTTATAGTCTCAGCAACCTATAAAATATTAGAAGCCAACAACAAGCTTATTATGAATTAGAAGCCATCTAAAGCAAGATTTCTTTGACTGAATACAAGAAGACCACAAAACATTAAATCTATGAGTCCATCTACTAATGGGCTCACAAACATTCCACTTATTGTTAAGGCCCAGGGAAAGGTTTGGGGAGAAGGCAATCTTTTCATAGAGTTGTTTGGAGGTAGCCTCTTGGAGAGGGGGCCCTTTGAGCCACCTCATAGTATCCCAAAAGTCATTCTCATCCTCCATAATTAGTCCAGTAGAGGGAGTTGTGAAAGCATTTCTGAGCATTGTATACATTCTGAACTGAGATTGAGGAAGCTTATAGAAAGCTTTAAGGTCTGTCCATTCCATCCACTTCCAAAATCTGTACAAGTCATGAAATATTTTAATTCCTTTCTCAAACCAAAGGAGGGCAGAACAACCTCTTGTCAAGGCAATGATCTTGTCATTATATTTCAGATTCGACGAAATCGATTTGTAGGCTTGGCACTTAGTGTCAAAGGAAGAGAAGATAGGCTGCCCAACCACCAAGTGCTTCACTTGATCCCATGCCTTCCAAATTGACTGAAGAATAAAGAATCCATGAAGAGTAACAAGAAAGCCCCCAATTAGTAACTCAACCAAATGAAGTCCTTTTCATCTCTCTTGACCCTTCGGAGCTTATTGGCAATATTGAATCTCACACGAACTTTCCAAGCTTCAATTCCAGTTAAAGCCCTCAAGTTTTATTTTTTTGCACTTAAAAAAACCGTGTGGGTATGCTGTCTGGCGTTTCCGGGCAGTCTAGGTAGAAGCCTTGCTGGATATTGTTATTTTTTGACCACTTTCTGATCTGGTTTCAGATTGAATGGAAATTCAAACGGCCTAAGGTGGATTTGTTTTTCCTTAATAGTTTATTACATCATAGCCCCAATATTGCCCATATGTGGGGAATTCGGCATTTACTGACACGTCCTTGGGGAGAATCTGATGGATTGTATGGTGGTCTTACATCATTACTCACACACCTTGTTTTCAGCTCATCTGTGGCCTCCAACTTGTGCATATACATCACAAGTCTTGCTTTATGTTGTCTAGTGAGTTGAGCCATGCTATGATTACATTGGAGCTTCAACCCTTTCTTGAACTTCTCCATGTCTAGGTTGCTCAGCTTCAAAAATGCATTCAGTCAGCTGATGCTTATAAAGCTCATGTAGCTCAGATAAAAGCCATGTGACATTGGCTTAGGATTGATGATAACGTTTCCAAAGAATTGTATTTATATGCTTTGAAGATTAAACATACCTTTCAACAAGTACAAGCCATTCAAGAAGGTGATCACTGGCTTACCGAATCGCTATATTGTGCAATCTTTTGTCTTCCATTGCAAGCAAGTTTTCAAAGCACAAAAACCTTCTCCTGCATGATAGCACATTTTAAACTAGTTGTGGACCTTGGTGCCTTGCCACCTTCCCCAATCATAATCTATTGTTGTTTTCGTACTTTAGAATACCTACATGAAGTTGTCATGCATTTGGGCCTATGGCCAATGAGAAATTACTTGGGTGTGATGGCTTCTCTTGTGAGTTCTACAAATGTTTTTGGGATACCATAGGGGATGATTTTTTCATGTTTACCTGGAGACCTTTCAAGCTGGATCTTCTGGGCATATTATTAACAAAGAGCATATCAAATCCATACATAAGGTTGGTGATCCTGAGCTGTTTTGCAATTGGCGGCCCATCACGCTGCTGAATGTCTCATACAATATTTTTGCCAAGCTTTGGCTCTGCGCATCTGCAATTTCCTTTCACTTATTGTTAGACTTGAACAAATGGGTTTCATCAAACACATATGCATGTTAGACAACATAATTGTAGAGTGTGAATGAATGAAATGGGTTTGCAAGTCCAACCAACAAGCTATTCTCATTAAGATTGACTTTTAAAAAGGTTATGATCACATAAAATGGCCTTTCATTCTTACCTTGTTGTAACTCTAGAGATTTGGTCCTTATTTTCTGCTTTTAGTTTAGATGAACTTTTACCTTTATATAGTAACAACATGTATTTTGAAAATGTTAGAAATGCAATGTAGTGCATTGATGGTTTGGCCTCGAGATTGAATATCCAATGGAAGAAAATGTAATATTAGAGGTAGTCTCACTCCCCTCCTTGTATAGCTTTAGAAATTTTCTTGAAATGGATTCAATACAGTGAGGTTTTTCATTTTCTTGGTATCTTGTTTGCTTTTCAAGCTACCTTGTCCACTCTACGACAATGCCTTTGATTAGGTAGGAAAAAAGTGTTTTTATTGGATCACTAAGCCACTCTCTTTGGCTAGTAAATTTCAATTATGTTGTAAGGTTCTCACATTGAACCATGTCTACTCCTGTTTGTGTTGGGTTCCATTTAAAGCTTCCTACCATAAGCTTGAAAAGCTTTTCAGAGGTTTTTTATGGGCTAGTTCGAAACATGTCAAAGGATTCATTGGATGGCTCGGTGTATTGCTGAGAGAAGTTGGTGGTTTAGGGTTGCTTGAGGTTCATCATGAAAGCACTATGTGCCAAATGGATCATTCGAGATAAAAAGGAAATGAAGCTCAAAAGATTCTCCTAAGGAATTATATATTTGTTGGTAGTCCCTATGGAGGATTGCTTGACAAGGATTAGGTTTTCAAACCTTCTTTTCCTTCGAGCTCCAATTTAGATTGTAGAGGAATTTGTGGCTAAAAGTATTTGGAAAGCTTGGGAAGATGTAAAATCCCGACTCTTATTGAATGGCAACATATTTAGTGATGGGATATCTATCAATCAACATTCATTGTGGTGGTCACTTGTTATCAATTTTCATGATCCCCCTCTTGTAGAGTTTCCTTACATTCATGCCCTCAAAAAGTTTTTCAAACAAGGGATTCACACTATTTATGGTAGTTTCTTTTGTACTAGTAGTTCTAGGATTTTGTAGCATGAGTCCAAATCCATGTTTAAGCTCCATCACAATGACGAAGAATCTTTCGAGGAAATTATTGATGTTGTTCTTGTAGAGATTTTGCATAAAATTATTGTGAATTCATTCCAACCATGGTGGAAAGATTGGAAGTGGTTTGTTAAAACTTCCTTTCTCAATTACACTCCTAGTAAAATAGATATGAGTGGCTCTCCGCAACTACCCATGGTTGAAAAGCTAAATGAGAGATGGTCTCTCCAATCTTCTGCCTGCACATGTGGTACAAGGTTTAACACCATATGGATCTAGAGCATAAGCTTGTTCATTTTGCTTGGTGTTTGCTCTATCGGGTTTTGTAGACCATCATCATTACTAGTATTGTCATTATTATAAGCGTCTCACTAAATTATGTCTAGGTAGCTATGTTGTATTGTTTAGGTAGTATAGTAATGATTCTAATTAGCTATGTTCGATTGTGGATGGTTGTGTTTGTGTCTTGTCATATAAATAGAGTGGTGTGTTAGGGGAAGGGCTATGTATTAGATCCTTATACTTGAACAACTTGCATGAAGCACTACCAATGAAATAAAGCTGTGATTGCTCTCATGTTTTATGCTACGTCATTATATGCGTTTACTGTATTGTAATCGATGTTCCTATGGTAGTGTAGATTACATTCTAGTGCCATTACCTTTGCAAAGTTAGGTTAGGCTAATGTTGGGGAGAAGCGAATGTTAGTCAACAATAACGATTGACGACGAGGCACTACATTATCTTATAATACCTCTGTGCTGAACGTTAGTGGCAAACACAATGACACAAGATCAACAGTGCAAAGAGAAGGGAGGACATAAACACTGTACATGCAATAATTAATGCCATTGAGCTCGTTAAAATGTAGGAGAATAAGACAACATAGTCAATGAGTTAACCAAGAAATCAAATGGTCTAATCTATTGGTGGGTCAAAAAAGGTGATAAAGGCTTTGACAAACAACTGATTTTAAAAATACTTCAAGCATGGAGAAGAAGCTAAAACAAAAGCCAAGGCCAAAACATAAGTAGAAGTTAGAGCTGTATCTGGAACCAAAACCAATAAAGGGATTAGCTAGAACTGGTGGACCCTACGCCACTCATGAGTAAGAAGTGGCCAAAGATTACCACACAATTCTCCTTTCCAGAGGAAGTGCTAACCTTGCTGACTGTATATGGTTAGGAAGTTGTTATTCTTAGAAGAGGTTCAACAAAGAGTTCTTCATGTAAGAAGAACGGGTTGTATATGAGACAAACATAACCACACTTTGAGTAGTGGTTATTGACTGTTCATAGATGCACTGAGTATGGATAAAGTAACATGGGAGAGACTCAAGAAAGCATTGCAAAAGAAATTTAAGCTTTTGAGAGACGATAATGAGATTGTCACCAAGATCTATAATACATGGTAATAAGAGGCCCAAAGAATTGCTGGGAAAACTTGAAATAAAACTCATTGATAGATTGAAGAAGAGATGTTTCATTGAAGGGTTGGTACCCTCATTGTAGAGAAATATGAAGCATTCCTAGCTTTGTCTTATGAGGACACTTACAATAGAGCAGCGGATATTGAAAGTGAACAAAAGCATCCTTCATAGATTGGTTCATAGATGCACCAAGGATGGATAAAGTAACATGGGGAGACTCAAGAAAGCATTGCAAAAGGAATTTAAGCTTTTAAGAGACGATAATAAGATTGTCATTGGGATCTATAATACATAGCAATAGGAGGCTCAAAATTAATGGGAAAGCTTGAAATAAAACTAGCTAACATATGAAGAAGAGACAGTTCATTGAAGGACTGGTACCCTCATTGTAGAGAAATATGGAACTGTTCCCAACTTTGTCTTGCAAGGATGCTTACAATGGAGTGATGGATATTAGAAGTGGACATAAAAGATGATGATTCGAGTCCAGTGATGATGTAATTTGGGATCGATGCAAGCCTTGAGAAGAGACATGCTTCGAATGATGGGGAACTAAAGGAAACACTAAGAATGAAGGTAGGTTGTCACATCAAGGTGAATTGCCCCAAAAAAATGTTCTATGAGATTTTTCAAGCTACAACACATTCAACAAGAATTTCCCATACACTTTAAGGAATAAGAGAACCAAAGTAATATTCACACAAGGAGAGCAACTAACACCATTCATTATGCTTCCAAAGTCAAACAATTACCAACACCAAAATGTTAGTGGGTAGTGGTTGATGGATTTAATAGGACTCCTAAGGATGGCCCATGTTACATTTGTAATGAGTGGGGTCATTTTGTAGGTGATTTTTGTACTAAAACAACACTAGAAGTAGATGGTATGGACCCGAAGACCATAACAACAATTGTGCAAAGCCAACAAAAGTCAATATGATTGATGTGGTTGAGGACATGGTTAAGGCAGTCTCAAGGGCACAAGCAAACCAAAGTAATTAACCTAGCCTACATGCAGAGATGCAAAGACCGACCCACGTAATGATAGAAGTTGAGAGGGCAATGGTTGAAGAACGATGACAATCACATGTACATACAAATACATTGACAAGTAGACTCAAAGTCAAATAAAGCTATTGTAAGATAAGTCTCTGCAAGCCAATGATAAAGGTATTTAATCTCTTAGAGCATTCTAGAGTTGATGAATGCCATAGCTGCTCTTACTTAGGCATTGACCTTGTGATGGGGTATACAACAACACACTTAGTGTTAGATGGTGCAACATTAGGTGATGGGAACAACAAGAAGCATAATAATAAACCCGTATTTGAGCCCCCATTTCTAGGTGATTAAGTGATTGACCTTGATGAATCAACCTTGATTGATAATCATGCGTAAAAGGAAATTGTAGGGAGGAATATGAAATATACTATTGTTGATGACATGTTTGTTGTGAGCATTATTCTAGAGGAGACTTGGAATTGTCTTGAGAAGCCCAATATATATGGCTGTCAACTTTCCATTTGGTGGAAGTCGATCAACATGGTATAACGGTGTCGAGATTTCTTATGACTCAAAAGGTAATTATTGGCATCCAATAGTTTATGCTAAATTTTGTGGTCATCTCATTGATAAAGAAGGCCTATGACACACTATTAGAACCAAGAAATTTTACGGTGGTCAAAGTCGACCATAATTGAAAAAAGAATATGCTCTTTATTAAAAACAATGGCCAAAAGTATATGATAAATTAGAAGAATTGAGCGATCGATGATGAAGGAGCCTCTTTTGAATTGTTGGACTTAGGCGTGAATAAGAATGCTTGATAGATGGAAGCTAAGGAATGATGTAGTTGAATGATGGTGGTGTCTTTGAGTTGTAGTCATGATTCAAAGATGAGACACACTCTAACAAAGGCTGTTCCATTGGCAAACAAGGGCCCAAAGTATATCATAAATTAGAAGAATGAAGTAGTCAATTATTGATGGAGGAGTCTTATTCGACTCATCAAATTTAGACTTCGACAATGAGTGCTCGATAGATGGAAGATGCGGTACGATGAAGTTGAATGATGGAGGTATCTTGGAGTTGCAATCATGATCCAAAGATGAGACAAACTTGCTCAATGCGTTGTTCCATTGGTAGATGGAAGACTATGGGGTGCTCTAATTAGATTGCAATCTAATTGAAGTTATAGAGATAAACAAAGAGGAAGGCTTGCAAAGAGATGGCAAAAAAATGTTGGTGATGCCAAATTCACTGAACTATCGATGTCATAGTTGGCTTACACTCTAGTGTTTGTAGAATATGTCATGGCACATTGGTGGACAAAGGCTATGTTAGAATAGAGGAAGTGCATGAATTTTAAATCAAAGGCACTTGTGAAAAGAAGTTAAAGGAATCAAATGTTAGGAATGTTTGAACTTTACATAGGTCTGCATACGAGGTTATATGTGCAAATGTTAGTGTTGCAGAAGCTTACGCAACACTATAGTGCAAGGAAAGTTTGTGCAAGGATGTGTGTAAGGAATTTGGGTACATGGGAATTGTGAATTGCAGTTTGAACATGAAGGCACATCCGGAGGTTGTGTGCAGAGGTATGTGTGCAGGAGTTGCATTATTGTGCACACTAAAGCTGCGCAACATTAGAGTATGACATATGATGCCTTGTCAACACTTGTTTGACTGCTTGTTGATTGGAATTGTATAATAAGATGTGTTGATAATACTCCTATGTAGTTGGTGGAAGAGCATTATGAAATGATGACTTTGCTCAACGATCAACGAGGAATCTACGGATTCTCTAGTGCATGGCATTTACAAAGTCATGTGCTTTTCTTGCAAACTCTAAGAAGTGAATATCATAAACAGTTTCAACAATTTGAAAGGTTGTTCGTTATGATTAGATGGTCAAGTCCAAGCATGGGTGTGTGTTTTTGGTAAGAGTGCATCCAAAAAAATTGTTACATGGCCTAGGCGTGGACAATATTGCATGTATTGTATTAAAGTTGCACAATGTAGTGCATGAATACTATATGATTGTTAAAGTGCCTTGAAGCTTGTCTATTGTATTTGTTAGCCGATTTAAGTTAATACATAGAACACGATTACTATGCTATTTGTTTTGCTCAAAAGGGTCTATGTCTATGTCTTGTGTGCCATTTTTAACTGTTTAGATTATAGTTCAATAAAGCTCTCCTTTGTTTGACTTATTGTGCAAAGGCCTCAAATACGAACATCTAGTATCAAAACTTGCTTGGAGCTTGGCGAGAGTTGGTTTTGTTTGTGATAAGTGGTTGCGTTGAGTGGGATCTTTGCTTTACAAGAAACACAAGAATAGAGATTAACAAGTTTACTGGACAACATTTTGAGTTGTGGAAGCTCAAAATGAAAGATCTTTTGACAGATAGAGATCAGTGGGTAGCGTGTTAATACAACACTTGTGTGAATGAAACAATAAGAGTGGGAAAAGATTGATAGGAAAGGTAAAAAATCTATATGGATTTGTCTACTAGATTCAACATTTTAGAATGTATATGATGAAAAGATAACAAAGGGTTTATGGGATAAGTTGGGAATGTTATCTTTGTCATATCCGAGGGTTAAACACATTAACAATTAAATAAGATTCAATATTAATTAAATTAATATAACAAACATTTTTACAACATTATAACAAATGCAATAAAATAAAATAACACAAATACAAAGATTTAACGTGGAAAAACCCCAAGGGGTAAAAACCATGAACAAAGGTAAGATTTCCATTAATGAGAAACTCAGTCTAGTACATCTCCATTCCCCTCACTTCTCTCCTCCATGAATTCATCACATGAATTCTGAATTCATTTCATTTGAAATAACCCCATGGGTTAATTTAAATAAATCAAATGGGTGTGACTTCTCACGAAAAACCCCATAACCATTAATTGATTTTTAAATAATCAATTAACATAATAAACACGTAGTTTATATTAAATAAATTAAAATATTATATATTCTAATTTATTTAATTATAAACTATAGTTTATTTATAAAAACACTTAATATTAAATGTTCTAACACTCCCCTTAATATTAAGTGGGGAACATATGCCAACGTTACTGTTTATACAATAAGATTTACAAATCCATAAACCATAGTGAAGGTTTAGGCTAGCATATCACATTTGAAGGATTTATACACCTTCATCATGCTCATCTTACCTTTTGGTACAAAAAGATTTGGAATCCATAAATCAATAGTGAATGATTTAGGCTAAGCATGATTTGTGAGACTACATCTCACAGTTTCTCATGGAAAATCTCTACCAACATCTCTAGGAGCCTTTTATAACACAAGGACCTCCTTTACAAGATGTAACACACTGGACTGTACATTGTAAACTTAGAGTGACAAGTTTACAAAGATCATAAAAAGATATTTTTACAATGCTTTACAATGGAGCAAAAGTATAGAGAGAAGGAGATATCAACCGGACAACCATTAGGAGGTGACATTTCCATGCACACTCCCTCAATGGCAACTCTGAAAGGCCAAACATTGCACGAAACTTGTAGAATTTTACAACACACAATGGCTTTGTAAACATATATGCAACTTGATCTTCATTGGGCAGTACTGGAGATCTATATCACCGCGAGAACCTTTTCTCTCGAATGAAATGCATATGAATTTCTATATGCTTTGTTCTCTGATGTTGAACTGGATTCTTAGCAAGAGAAATGCAACTCGACTATCACATAGAAGAGGAGTACTTCCTTTAGCTTCCATGTGTATCTCTTCCAATAGTCGCTTTAGCCACATGGCTTCTTTACGCTGCCTCCCCTGCACACTTCTATACTTTACCTTAGTAGAAGAGATGGAGACTATTGGCTGCTTTTTACTTTTGCTCTAAGTAATGGCACCTACACCAAACTTGAACACATATCCAGTTGTAGATTTTCTATCTAACACAACATCAACATGGTTAGAATCACAATATCCATATAGACATCATAATAAGCATAATATAAATCATTATTGATTTCACTTTTAACCATTTATAAATATTACATTGATAGGTTAAACACAAGTTGTATAACAACTTAAATGACAATATGCTTAAAACTAACCATGTTATATTACCAATATGTTGAACAATTTCAACATATTAATCTTGTAAAAATATATATTAAATGCAATCGGTATTGGTTGCTCCAATACAAACACAAAGGTGTCCCCAAGTGTCATTTGATATGCATATAATACTATTTTTAGTAATCACATACTAATATACTCGACTAGATCCTGATTTCAAATCCATTAACAAGTCATTAAAAAGACTTATCTTTGATAATTGGTTAAAATTACTTATAATAAGTAAGTAATTTACATAACTAAACAAGATTTGAGAATACTCAAATTGATGATGATCTTTCCATCTTTATCAAGGAGATTATGAAGTCATGGGATTTTCACAAACATAAGTAGGTATAAATTCTCATGTGTCCCCTTTTTAAAAAAAAACACTTTATTAAACATATATTAATCCATGATCTATCCTAGATAGGTTTGTTCCCCATACATCTTTTATGCATTATACATTCCTTTAAAGACAATGTAACATAATGGAGGAACTTTATTGCGATATCATACCATGTATGATTTAAATTCTTAGTCATAAACAATAATGAATAGAAAGTCATGGTGAGAGACTATATGATACAAATTTAAACATTAAATATGCATTTTTATAAATACACACATATTTTGATATTGAAAAGAATGTCTATATTAATCATAAATATCATGAAATTCATAAAATACTTTGAGACTTAAAATACACCATATAAAAATTTATAACCTTTTCTTTTATTTATCTATACATATTCAAACTAAGCTTTTTGTAATTAGTATTCAAAGGGAATAACATACCTAGCATTTTCATTTGGCCTACTATAGTATTAATTAAAAGGTAGAGTCTAAGCTCTTGAATCAACCACCTTGCTAACATGGTATTGCAACTAACTTGGTCAAGATAACAACCAACTCGCTATCACCCAATATGAAAAATAGAGTTATACGTGGCATGACCACATCAACTTATCAAAGCGCATATAATTGGTCTTTGATCAAGGCAAGTAAATAATATAAAGGTATAAAGTGATTTAATAGGGTGGACACGTGTCACAGATCCAAGAGCTAAAAGAGGGGCACGTGGTGTAATTCCGAAAATTTTCAACCAAATGTATTATGTGGACCTCAAGTCTCAGAGAATAAACCAAGTTTCAAATAAAAGGTTTTGGGTCCATGAAGGGTTGAGGTAGTCAAAGGAGACATGCATGGAAGGTAAAAATGTATACATGAGGGAAAGAAGGAAATAATCACAAAGGTACATAGGCAAACCTGAAGCAAATCAGAGCTGCCACATGTCAACTTGTTGTTCCTCCCGAGATGCACAACTTTAAATGGCCATAACTTTCTCTCCACAACTCCAAATTAGGCAAAATTGGTCTCGTTGGAAAGGACTCTTTGAGCCCTCAATCATGCAACAACACCACATTCAAGAATTGATGGCGTTCCGTGTGTGAAAAGAGGAAAATAGTTCGGGTATTAAAAACATAGTTCTAGACTCCCAAGCACCAGATTAAATTAATTAATTTATTTGAAACCTTTTGAACCTGCTCTGATACCATGTCAAATCCGAGGGGTTAAACACATTAACCATTAAATAAGATTCAATATTAATTAAATTAATATAACAAACATTATAACAAATGCAATAAAATAAAATAACACAGACACAAAGATTTAATGTGGAAAAACCCCCAAGGGGTAAAAAAATCACGAACAAAGGTAAGATTTCCATTAATGAGAAACTCAGTCCAGTACATCTCCATTCCCCTCACTTCTCTCCTCCATGAATTCATCACATGAATTCTGAATTCATTTCATTTGAAATGACCCCACAGTCAATATAAATAAATCAAACGGGTGTGACTTCTCATGAAGTACCTTGTAACCATTAATTGATTTTTAAATAATCAATTAACATAATAAACATGTAGTTTATATTAAATAAATTAAAATATTATATATTCTAATTTATTTAATTATAAACTATAGTTTATTTATAAGAACACCTAATATTAAATGTTCTAACATATACTAGGCTGAATATCCAGCTAATAAATTATTCCCACGCACGAAGCTATATTCATGAATGATGAATGGTGGTCACTTGGTTATAAAGCACTTGAATGTCTTTAATGTTGTGATTAGTTAGTTATTGTCCCTAGATATAATTATGGTTGATGAAGAAATGTGTGTTACTCTTTATGCTCTTTGCCGGACTCTTGTAATAATTTAGTAATGGCTATTACTAGCACCTCATCTAAGTTAAAAGCGAATGAGATTATTGTTTCCTTATTGTTGGAATAAATGACGTGCAAATTTGGTGAAGATCACCAAACCAATGATGCATTGGTTTTGTGTGGTTCTTCGCAAGAGAAAAGAAAACAGAGATCCGAGGATAAGCATGTGAAGTCTAGAGGAAGATTTGAGACTTTGGAGAGACCTTTGAAAAATACTAGAATTGTGGAAAAACATGCCATTTTTAGAGGGATGCAAAGCATAGTTACCTCAAACTTCAAGGTGACGGGATGCCATTTTTGGACTTTCCATGATGACAAAAAAATTCCAAAAATTTGGAATGGTGGGGGATGACTATTAAAATAATATATAAAATTATAAATATTAAAAATATACAAATAAATTTTTAAAAATTTATGAATAACAATCTGTGACAGTCCACCATGAGCATTTGTGCTATTTTTTTGTATTCATAAATAACTCTTGATTCTTATTGTCTTTATAATACAATACAGTCGGGTTATACCTAGGGTTAACTTTGTAAACATTTTGATTCATGCCTTACTGCTTTTATCATCTACATAACCTTTCTCTTCATATAGAAATATACATATAGGCTTTGTGAGTTTGATAAGTGATTGGAGCTTCCAAAGTGAATTTTAAATTTTTAATTAGATTTATACATACATAATTTTTTTTTGAATAGAGATGAGTGGCTTCCAAAATTAATCTTACACTACAATAGTATGATTAAAAAAGTAAGTTGAAGAGAAAAAACAAAGGTTTATATTGTCAAAAAGAAAAAAACCTCGATGTCTCCGACGTCCCCAAAAAAGGTGGCGTCCCTTGATAATCAAGGACATCTGCAATGTTTTCTTGCTGACAAGAAATGTGGTGGGAATTTCCCCCATCTTGTTGTCCTAGAGACATCCCGGACATGCCGTTTTTGGGGGGACGTGTCCCGCGTAACACCGGTGCAAAGTGAAGGTGGGCAAGAATGAACCACCAAATGCTTCATCCTTAGGCGAAAAAGGATCCATTAATGAAAGTAGAGATGGGTACTTGGCAACCTTAAGTGCGCGTACGTGCATTGATGCATGGTTGATCAACTTTGGAGCCTCCTATCATATGACTTCCCATAGGGAGTGGTTATGTGAATATGAGCAATATGATGGTGGTAATGTCTTTTTGGGAGATAATTCAACTCACCAGATTGTGGGTTGAGAAAAGTGAAGTTAAGGTTTTGAGATGGGAGGATCAAGACTCTCCTTGGTGTTCTACACATTATAGGTCTTGCGAGAAATTTGGTTTCATTTAGCAAGATGTGTAATGTTGGTATGAAGGTGTCATTTGGTAATGATGGCTATAATATGGTGCGTGGAGCCATGGTGTTGGTAAGAGGAGTGTGCATTGATATCTTGTTTAGATTGGATGCAAGAATAGTTACAGGTGCTTGCAAGAACACTATTGTTCCTAAGGCTAATGGAAAACATGAGAAAACCAACATGCTTCCATTGAGAAGACAATGCTTTGGCATGAAAGGTGGGGTTATATTGGCAAAAAGGGATTGTGCTCGCTACAAGCCAAATAGATGGCAAAAGAGATCATTGATAGTCGTTTGGACTTTGATTTTTGCGTGCATTGCGTGTACGGAAAGAAGAGCCGAGTCAAGTTCCCCACAAATGTAGTGCATGCAAACGGGATCTTGTAGGTAATACATTGTGAGTCAAGGTACTGTCACCCCTACACAATGGAATTGTGTAGTAGGTGAACAAGACATTGATAAATAAAGCCTCGAGTATGCTAAGTGGTGCACACTTGGAGCAAAAGATCTGGGCCGAAGCAGTTATCATTGGTTGTTACTTGGTGAATCATTCACCATCATTGACATGGAGAACATGACTTCGCAAGAAGCTTGGACCGTTAAGAAACCATCTTTGAAACACCTAAGAATTTTTAGTTGTGATGCATATGTACATATTCTGAAGGAAAAGAAAAGAAAGCTTGACTACAAGTCTGAGAACTGTGTCTTCATTGGATTTGAAAATTTGTTAAGGGATACAACATATGGAATCCTAAATCAGCAAAGGCTGTCTATAGCTGGAATCTGTCTTTAGAGAGTTGAAGAGGATTCCTATGCAAAAGGTTGTGTGTAATGGTGAAAATGTGTAGGAACAACCAAAGAAGCATTCAAAAGAAGAGCCAGAAATGGTGTAGGTTGACTTAGAGTTTGAAGAGCATGTATCTAAGATGAGGTTGCTGATGAAGATGCAGTGGAGAAGGAAGACGAACTTGAAACCCTTGCACAAAGGAGATGAGGATGGGTGCGCATGATGGTTGAACATCATAGCCTACTGGATTTTTCGTTCTGATTTCTTACTTCCAGTAGCAGATGATGATGATCCCAAGACATTGTGGGAAGCTCTTGGTTCAAAGGAGAGCAAGTCTTGGAAGAAGCCATGAAAGAGAGTGAGTCTTTGGACAAGAATGAGACTTGGGATTCAGTAAAGTTACCTCTTGGAAGAAACCTGCAAGTTGCAAGCGGGTTCTCAATAAGTGCAAGGTGCAAGTAAAAGTTGAGAAGTACAAGGCTCACCTAGTTGCAAAGGGATTCTCTTAGGTTGAGGGGATTGAATTTGTTGAAGTCTTTTCTCTTGTTGAAAAGTTGACTTCTATTAGATTTCTTTTAGCTATTGCTGTTGTGTTTGATTTGGAGATAGATCAAATAGATGTTAAAACAACGTTTCCGCATGGAGAGCTTGAAGAATAAATCTACATTTCACAACCAAAAAGTTTGAAGAAGTCTTTGTTTGGCTTGAAACAATCACCTAGAATGTGGAATCAAAAGTTTGACAGCTAAGTGCTAAACCTTGGCCTTGCACACAACAAGGCATATCATTGCATGTACTTCAAAGAAGGGGGAAGTGTTGTTATCATAGTTCTCTATGTGAATGACATATTGCAGATCAAGCAGGTAAATTCTCAGCTATCTACACTGTTTGACATGAAAGATCTTGGTTCTGCAAAATTCATTTTGTGCATGGAAATTAAACAAGATCGTGCAAACAAGAGACTTTGGTTGGACTTGAGGAAATGCGTTGAGATATTGTTAGAAAGGTTCAAGATGCAAGCAACAAACCTATAAGCACACCTTTCCTAGTTGCCTAGAAACTCTCTTTGTTGCTCAAAGTCCAAAGACACAAGAGGAGTTGGAGGACATGGCGTGAGTGCAGTGGGATGCTTAATGTATGTAATGGTCTTCAAAAGACTGGATACTGTACATGCACTGGGAGTAGTTAGTAGATAGATGTACAATTCGGGGAAGGAGCATTGGACTGTTGTGAAGAGGATCTCTAGGTATTTGCACAGAATTTTTACCATTGCTGTTAGGGAAATCTTGGTGTAAGCAAGAATGCGAGTCTACATGGTTCTGTGGACTTTGACTGGGGTGGAGATCTTGACTGCTGAAGGTCTACCAGTGCATTTGTATTCAACTTGTTTGGCGGAGCTGTTAGTTGGACGTGTAAGCATTAAGCAAATGTTGCAATATCTACTACAGAGGTTGTGTACATGGGAATTTCACATGCAAGCAAGGAAGCGGTTTGGTTTCAATGATTGTGTTCCACGGTTGGATTTGTATAAAAGGTTGTAAGGTTAGATTATGACTCTAAGAGTGCAATTTTTTTTTGGCAAAGAACCCCAAGTACCATTTTTCGCACGAAGCACAATGATGTGCATTATCATTTTGTATGGGAAATCATGGACGAGAAGCAAGTACTGATGGAGGTGGTGGAAACTGATATAAATGTTGTGGATTCGACTAAGGTAGTGAGTACCAAGAAGTTCTCTTGGTGTAGGAAAGGAATAGGTTCGATTGCCTGCAACTGCCAAAGAATGAGTTTGTGCTCCCATTATGCAAAGTGTTCAACAAGTGGGAGAATGTTATGAATACCACAAATTTGCATAGGTTTTACAAGGTTATATGTGCAAATGTTAGTGTTAAGAAAGCTTGCATACCACTACTGCATAAAGAAAGTTTGCATTTTGGGAAATGTGCATATTGGCGAGTTTGGGAAATGTGTCATCATTTGTCTATTGCATGAGGTGTATTGTGCGATGTGGTTTGAAATCCGCTTTCGAACCGGACTTTTTGAAGCAACCGAATAAATCCTGCAGGAAATTTTTTTTTTTCCTTTTTGGCATATTTTTTGTTTTGATGAAAAAATCAAAAACTTGCCATTTGCCATTTTGGTGCAAAGGGTCCTAGGAAGATGTAGTACAACATTGGATGTGCAAACTTTCATAGGATGTATATATTTTCTCGAGCTTGTCATCATTTGTCTAAAATCTGTTTTTCAATCTTTTGAAAGAATCTTATGAGATGTGTATGGTAAGCAATGTCTATATATAATGATATAAGATAATATAAATTTATAATAATATATGTATATATATTCTTTTTCTTTTTTCGACATGGCTGAATTTAATCGTGTTATAATACTCTGAGGCTGGTGTATGAAATGATGACTCTATTTAGCAATCAATGAGGAATTTGTAGATTCTTTGGTGTGTGGAGTTTACAAAGTCATCGATCAGCTTAAATGCTGATAGACTCCAAGGAGTGAATATCAGAATTGCTTGCAACAATATGAGAGATTGTTGGTTATGGTTAGACACTCAAGTCTAAGCATGGGTATGTTTTGGTTAGATTGCATCAAAAACTATTGTGGCATAGAGCAGTGCATGGACAATATTGCATATATTTTATTGCAGTTGCAGAACATAGTGCATGGACTACCGTATTATTGTTACAGTGCCTTGAAGGTTGTCTATTGTATTTGTAAGTTGGTTTAAGTTAATGCAATAGAACAAGGTTATTGTGTTGGTTTTTTTTTACCTAAAAGAGTTTTCCTAGATGAATTCCTGTCCATGTCCTGTGTGCCATTTCTATGCATTGTTTAGATTACAATTCAGCAAAGCTCTCCCCAATTTGACTTATTGTGCAAATGACTCAAATCCCAACAACATGAGCATGATAAATAATTAAGGAACAAGAATATCACATTTGTGTTGTTTATATTCAAAAGTAATGGTCGATGGGAAGCTAAGCAAGAAAGATTCAAATTGCATACTTTGGCTGAGCGACTAGCGAATTTGGATGGTATGAAGTGTAAAGGTGCAGTGAATAGGTCCAACTTGAAATTATATCCATTGAGGGAAAAATATTGAAATGATTGATATCACACTTTGATGTACATATGACATAGTAATTGGGGGACTCATTGGCCACAAAAGGTAAAGTTTTGTTATTATTAAATAGCCAAAATACAAATTTGCATATAGATTTTCATTTAAGTACATGTACTTTTGGGGAAAGTCAATTTATTAAAATTATTAAAAATTACAAAATAATCAGCACAGTGGAGGGGAAATTTAAAGTACCTATGGAAGCAAGAAAATACAAAAATTGTGACACCCCTTATCATACGTTCTTGAATGGCATGCCCCACTGTTTTCCCTTCCCTTTTCCGAACGCTGTGCAACTTAGTGACCTTCTGCTCCTTCTACATGCTATAGAACCTCCCCCTCTAGTATCTGGTCCTTGTAGCACTATACAACCATATTTGCACTCTCGCCCCCATATATTGCACTTCCTCAACTTCTCTTTTATTGCATACTGAATTCCCGTATGACCTAAAAAGATTTGCTAATACTGTATGTCCTCTGCAGCTGTCAACCCCTTCCTTTGTTGACAGATTGTATGGTTCTATGATCAGCTGTCACTTGTACGGTTTAGCTTCCTCCTCATTGTGTTGTATCTCCTTGAAATGCACATGTATCACCTCCTCCATCATTGTTGCACATTCTATCTTTTTTTGTTTGTTGTATGCCCTTCTTTATAGTTTCTCCTTCAAACACACATCTATCACCTTGATCATTGTCACACATTCAAGTTTTTGTTGATTGCTGTATGCCCTTCTCTATAGTTGTATGTCCCTCTTTGTAGCCACACGGTTCTTTCTGCTGTATCGTATGAGCTCATTACGGAGATCATATTAGGTATCATGCTTCGACTATTGTTACTGTATTACAAACATAGATGACATGAGCTACATTTTTATTGGACACACAAAGGGCCGGAATATAAAAGAAATCTTCGTTGAACCTTGTCCATGCCAACTCCACACTGTTATCCTACAACTTTTGATGCAAGGTCTCTAGAAGTTTCATCTGGAACACTTTTACACCAGTAGCAGCTTTCTCTAGAAATATCGTCTATCTTGCCATTCAATGTCACATGTATTTGGGTTGTATTGAAAGGGAATCCAACTTGTTTTGGAGGGAGGAGGCAAGGGATAACGTAGACTCTCATGTTGGTATTGCCTTTTTTCAACATCTTATTAACTACATGTTTGGTTAGCTGATGTTATTATGTCTTTAATGGTTGTATTATTTGATTTAGGTAGTATTGTAATGACTCTTTTTAGTAATGTTAGTTGTGGACAATCATGTTTTGCGCCTTGTCATATAAATAGAATGATGTATGTAAGGGTAAGGGTGGTGTGTATCAAATTCTCCTGTACCAAACAACTTGTATTGAGCACTACCTATGAAATAAAGTTGTGATTACTCTCATGTTTTTCTATGCTGGCATGGTATGCATTTAATAATATGTAACTGATGTTCCTTTGGTAGTGTAGTTTGAATAACAAACAAGTTTACTGTTGGGAAACGTCCTAGTTCACTTACGAGTCCCTCGCCACAAATTTTCTTTTTGTGGCCAAGATGAGAAAGTTAAGCGTCCATTTTGGTTTTGCATTAATGTTCAATAGACATGGACGTGGATTCACGATTTCTTCAAACCCTTTTAGTTGGAACCATTTACATAGTAGAGTATTCTTCTCGGAATCAACCTTTGCAACTTGTAAAATGCACACAAATTTCACATATTTTCGAGTAGAATTCTCTTCTTTATTTTGACAAAAGGACTTTGCTATTTTTTTGACACTTCAAGTGACAAGTAGTGTTTACTTATAACTAAACTATGGCGATATCATATTTTTATGTGGATTCAAGTTCAAGCCAACAAAGTGGCTCTAAAAGTGGCCCATCTCTAAACTTTACTTCATCAACGAGGCAATGCGCTTGCATTGAGGCTTGTGTTTTGCTATCTTCGATATCAAGGAATAGAATTTTGCGGGGATGCCACCACCTATCTGCTCTCGTAGCCGTGTTGAGTTGTCACCACTTTGTGTAGGATTTTGTCTCCTTTGGCGCAACATAGCGGTTGGGCTCGCAACCTTGTCATGATGAATTCTCACATTTGGAGTTAGCATTCTCTCATTTCAAGGATAATCCAAATTTTGAACAGGTTGATGCCTAGGGTGACACAAATACTGAATGAAGAAAATGTAAATATTGGTTAGGATCCCACACGTGACTTGCCCAATGTTGGGTGGTGCTCCAAATTGGACGATCAAGATCCACATGTTTTTGGATTCCTTCCCCTTGTTGCGTAGTGTACATTTGCCTTTATAATGTTTTGTTGTCTAAGTTGGTGGTCATGTTGATTACTTTTGAAACATTGATATTTTGGTATGTTCCTAAGTCATGTGTCCGGACCTAGTATGTTAGACTTTGGGGGCATGATTCCATTCCGTATGCCTTTTCCGTGAATAGTTTGAGATCCCTTTTTAAAATAATATAGGACTGTAGTATTCTTTACTTTTTATTTAGGAACCTAACAATTTAATTAGATTGTTCTTTACAAAAGAACATTAAAGGTTAGTATCTGAAAATTTATATTAAGTATAGTAGTTTAAAATAATAATTGAGTACAAATTTGTTAGAAAAATTATTCTTTTTTAATATAACTGTTAATTTTTATAAAAACATTAGTTTTTAATAAGAATTAATTTAAAACGATTAGGTCTTAGTGTAATCAATTAGTACATATACATTTTTGTTTTTTTTTATAATGATAACTAGGGAATGGCCTTAAACCGCAAAAAAATATTTGTTGCATGGAGACTCGTCTCCTAGCACTAGAGATGCGTCTCGAAGACTGGTACTTGTCTTAGAGACATATACTTGTCTTAGAGACAAATACTCGGTTCTTGTCACAAAGTCTTGCATTTCAATGTTTTAAACTATATCTTTTAGTCCGGACCTATGTTACACCAAGTTTTCGGGACATGGATGGCAGGGGACGGGGGATGTGTTTCTGGGACAGATTTTTTTGGAGGCCTTTTTTAGGGGACGACAAGGAAGGCTATTAAAAAATAAGGGAAAATTTTAAAAATATAGGAAATTTCAAATATTCATATGATAACATTGATAAAGCATTCATCACACACATTATAGAACCTTAATACATAAAATTGGAGAGGAACAAAACCATCTACTAAAGGACACTGTTAGTGTTTTGAGCCACCAAGCAAGGTTCACGGTTTGTCGCATGAATATCACTGTTTCATCCACCAAAATCAAGGATTATGTCTGTAGTACAAATCAGAGGAATAGAGATATGGTGCTTGAGTCATATCATGACTTGAATCAGAAAATAATTATAAAAAGTAGGGAGAGGCCAGGACTGGTGAATCAGAAAATAATTATAAACCATAGGGAGACGCCAGGACTGATTCATAAAGTTATAAATATCCATGCAAGAAGAGGGCCTCAAAAAAATCAATATTTGAGTGTCTATCAAGAGAAAAAGTAGCTCTCGCTCTTTCTCTATGGTGTTTGACTCTCAGCCTTCTGCTTTTAGAGGCAAAGCAGTAATTTTCATCAATGAAAAAACAATGAATGGATCATGAGGATAGTAATGAAAGGATCCTAAAGGCAAGGTCTCCAACTGTCAGATCCAGGAATCAAGTGAGTAATACAGCATTTTCCCAACCTCACTTTGCTACCTGTGAAAATAATACGTAGTCTCCTCTTAAGCCTCTGCTTGCTCATAAGTTCTGGGCTTGAAAACAAAATCCAGCAACGAGTTCTGTTAGTCCTAGCAAAATGTATAATACAAATTTTATCGGGTCTGGTTTGATTTACTTAGTTAGGAATGAGCATGGGGTCCTTGTGGGTGCCCACATTTCTTTTATTTTTATTAACTTTGAATTTTTTTATCAAAAAAACTTTTCCTTTGCTGGGACGTAGGGGATGCCCAGACGTCCCGGTATGGTTGGGGGACTTGTAGAAGTCCCCTGGTTGTACCGAGGACGTCTGGGCGTCCCTTGCCGCCCCCCTTCCTAAATTTGGCGTCCCGGGATGTCCCCAATTTTTGCATGAATTGGGGACGAGTAGGGGATATTTCCGAGTAGGGGATATTTCCTATATTTCCTGTCCCCACGTCCCCAAAACATCCCCTATTGGGGATGGGCCTAAAAATACAGGGGGCGCGTCCCCATGGAACATAGGTCTTGACCCTAGATATGATGAGATAAATATCAATATAATTTCTCTGGTCTTTTGTTCTCATCTAATATCTTTACATTAGGAAGTTAATATTAGGCTGTATAATATAGTTTTCTCTAGAATCCACACACACACACACACACACATATTGCCATCTCAAAGTACCTGTCTCCTATTTTCCTGAAAATTGGTGTACCTTCCCCATCCCCGTCTCCTTGTACCTGTACCCATATTGTGGCAACTATGCAAAAAAACTATGAGAATAATACTTGGGAATCTCCATAGAGGTTAGAAAGTAAAAGATGCACACAGGTACCAAAAGCAAAACAAAAGTAACCCAGCATCCGAATAGCAAGGGATTATCCATGGACTATACATAGGGGTAACAAAAGCAAAGGAAAAGAAATCCAACATTTATATAGCGAGGATTTTCCGGATGCAAGGTCAAAGTGTTCACTTATAGCAACAATCAGAAAGGATCTGAACACAAAGGCTTCGTTACACAGTCACATGCTATTCTTTACGCGAATCTTCACCAATTCTTCATGACACAGTAACATACAATTCTTTACTGATTACCATCATGCAAAAACAGAGTGCAATCTTGAATCATTAGCTAAGCTGCCGTGTGTGCATAGTGACTCATGCAACAGAGGGCCATCTTGAATCATCAATACTGCCATTGTCCAACTATAATACCATATATTATAACCCGTCTGCAACCACAAACCAGCCAAAACTTATGGTCAATACTGAAGGTGCACTGTGCAGGGGAAGCATGTCCACAAAACTTGAGGGAAGGGCAAACCACACTGGACCCCTTCAGCTAAAGCTAAAAAAATACACAATACATATAACTGTATTTAGAAAGGTAGCATAGAGAGCTAATCTATAATGACCAGCGCAGGGTGTTCAGCTACATCCACTTGTGGATTTTCTTCAGCATCTTCTTCTTCCTCCAAATTTGACAAGAAGACGGGGTACAAAACAAGTTCCTCAGGCAGCTTTATCTTCAGTCTTTTGGCCAGGAAGACCTGCCCCTTGATTATCTTCTGTAAACCATCGAAAACTGCATGCTGGTGATGGCCATTTTCAGTTGAAACTAAGTGAATCAAACACTCGAGATCCCTGTGATCTTCATGAAGGGCGTAAGATCCTGCAGCATCTGAAAGCATATTGGCGCAACAGAGAGATTGAGCTACTTCAGATACATCCTTCCTTCCAACCGACTGCTTTGGGTCCAATAGCATGGCCTTGATTGCTTTTTCGAGGTTCTTGCTTTCCACATCACTGACTTACTTAGCCACTTCCCACATTCTGCGAATCCATACCCTCATGAAAGGATTTTGGATCTCTTGGATAGCAGCTCCCCTGTTTGGCTAGCGCCACCCCCCCTCTTTTTCCTTGACTGTCACAAGAAATCGACAGAGTAGCACCCTTCAATTTCACTTAATTCCTCAGGCCTGACATGAAAGCTTCAGCTAATAAAGCAATTGGGTTAATTTTCCAGCCAAATCATTTAGACCACACCCATTCTACAGAAAGATCGTTCTAGACCATTCAAGACAGCAGGAGCAGCAAACCCACAATTTGAGCCAAAATAGGGGAAAAAAATCCATGAAAAACCACATCCCCCAGTCCCAAAAGAAGCCCCTGAAATCTCGAGAGAGCTTCAAAATCTTAACAATCCAACTATGCTACAGACAAGTTGAGATTAACCAGGATATCTATATATGGGAAAGGGGGTTAGAAAAAATCAACCTACACCACAGTGCCTGATGTATTAGCCACACACCAGCACACTACCACAATTGTTATGTGCTGTCCACAAAGCATTGGCAGCATTATATATATATATATATATATCGACCGACTTAACTATAGACTGGAGGGCCCCTGTATCCATTCATATTTGGGCTCTCTGATGGCTATTAATCAATCGACCTGTCCCATACGAAACGAAGATTGATAGATAGGGCCGTCTGAACAAATATGGATATAGGGTCCAACCCCGAGGTTGAATCTGGGTTGTGGCTATAGATCCATCTCACTCTAGGAGCCTGCCCTATATATATAGTAGTAGTGGGGCCTCTAGATGTCTATCGCTAGCCCCTCCCCTATTTCAATATCTGGGAATATTTGGTAGCCGGGGGTTTGGTTTTTCTCTGTGCCCTACTCCCTACTCTCAATTATAGAAGAAGGGGGTGGGGGCCTGCCGTTGTCCATTCCCGGGTAAGGAAGAAATGCCACTGTTTCTGGTATTTGTATGTATGTATTGGCGTATGTACTTACGTACGTATGTATAAGTTTTATTATTTATTTGAATATTGGATTAGGGACTATATTTCAAAATTAATATTTATTTCTTAAAAATAAAATTGGATTATAAATAGAACATAATTTAATTAAATTCTAAATATTCATGCCTCGTAACTGATTTGTAGATCCGTCCATTAGAGCTGAATTACATCATTTTAAGGGATGAAAAAATAGAGGAATACAAAATGCATCTTGTGCAATGGTAATATTTTGGGGAGTATGACCAGAGTTAGGTAGTATAATCATGGAGTACCTCTAGATGTGAAACGTTATGTAGTAACAAAATGAAATAATAAACATCTAAGGAACCAGGAGTACATTCAGAGGCAAATATGATGCGAGTCATGCTAGATCATTAGCTTAAAAAGAAAAGAAGGCTTGATTTCAGCACTCTCACAAAGTGGCTCCTTCAATAATATAATTTGTTCCCCATTTGCCCTAGGGAGTAGAAGTGGAGTTGAGAAGTTACAAGGTTCTTAAAGTCCATGTGGAGGCCACAATGAAAACATGATGTATATAGGTTGGTAGCGAAATTGTTTTATGTAGAGACCATGATTTTCAATGTTAGCTTTTGAATTTGGTGAAGGTTATACATTGCCATGTTACCAAAAATAAGAATTGGTCTTGTTTAAAAGGTGCTGAAAGCCATATACAATGAACTATTAGAATGTAAGGCTTATTAAATAAAGACTTCATTAGTTATTTAACTGATGAGATGGTTGTAACCGGTTGTAACTATATCAACCGCTTTGTAACTACTTCATTCATAATATATTGATGGACACACTATCTCCATAGTGTGCAATCCGCCTTCTCTTTATTTCTTCCTTGTGCACGTCTTCCAACATTGGTATCAGAGCGAGACAAGCAAGGAAAGAGAGAAGGGAAGAAGATCAGTCCCATTAGGGCATGCAGGCTGAATCGAAGTGAATGAAATCAAGGGCACAATCGGAAATCAAGGGCACATTTGTGAAGATTTTCATTTTGATTTTTGAGTTCACATTTTTGTGAGGGCAGATAATTAGTCGCAGTACAAATTGGGGCGCAAAATAAAGTCACGAGTCTCGAGTCTACAAGTGGTCGAAAGGGCAAGCAAGATTGTGTAAAATTCGCGAGTTATGAGGATGCAAAATCAATCACAATATCACAATCGTGCAAGGAGAAAAACTAAGTTTAAAGTCGTGAATCAGGAGCAAACAAAGTCGTGAAAGGGCTGCAATGAGTTAATCGAGGTTGCGTTTTTCTTTCAAAAGAAAATACACTCTGCGAGCCATTTTCCACCCATTTCATTGAAATTTCGTAAGCATTTCCGCCAATAAAACAAAGCCAAAGTCGTGGACATGAACCCATGAAGCATACAATCACGATTTTTAGCCGAAAAGGCAAAAATATAGTCACATTTGCGAATCAAATCGAGGGCACAACAAAGTTTCAGATTGTTTGTGCTAGGGCACGAAACTGTGTACATCGAGTTGTTACAGAACAAAGAACCGCACCCACCAATGCATCAAAATTGGTAGATTTGCAAAGCAGAGATGATAGAATGAGAGCTATTATTGGCCTTGCTCTCTCTGACTCTGAACTTCATCATGTAGACCTAGGCAAATCATCCAAGGAAATTTGGGATGCTCTAAATAAATTATTTAGAGCGAAAGCAGTTAATGCCGATTTTCCCTAAAACTTCAGTTATATAGGTTCAAAATGGATGGAGTCTCTATGTCAAGCCACATCAATAATCTGAAGTCCCTGATCAGACAACTAGCAAAATCAAAGCTGCGATTGAGGATGAGGATGCCAAAGCTATCCTATTAAATAGTCTGTCTTCAAAATACAACAATGTAGTTTTTACCCTCAGTCAAATTCAATCTCAATCTCTAGATGATATGATTGCAACTCTTCTAGTTGAAGAAAAACGAACTACAAAAGATGCAGAAGGTCATTCTCAACAAGAAAGTGCATTCTATTCCGGACCGAAACTCTCATAGAAGACTAGATAAAGATAACCGAGAGATTGAATGTCGTTATTGTAAAAAAAGAGGTCACACAACATGGAATTTTCGTGTTCGAGTCAATGATGTGCTCAAGGGTAAAATCATATCAAGTACAACCAATATAGCCATGGTTAAAGACCCACCGGATACGAGAAGGTAGTGAGGACAATGACAAATACACAATATAAAGATGCTCTAAACTTTGAAGGCAAGAAAGGATACATGGTAGATGAAGCTCGGTATGGATGGTTGCGTAGATAGTTCAGGAGATTGTAGATCTTGGGAATTATACCCTCACAAGGTTCATGAGACAACTTGATGGAATTTGTGGATGACTCAATATGGATGGTTGTCCAATAATTCGGGAGATTAGTGATTCGGGAGTTCGGGAGGTGGAATTCTGGAACTCGGGAATTCAGCTCGAGAGCTACACCTTTACGAAGGTCATGAAGTAGCTTGATGGAGCCCTACCTAGTCATAGCATTGCTTTCAAAGTGAAAGCCTCTGAAGATTACGTAGTTCTATTTTGTTAGAATGTTTGTTTTTGCTTTATGTAGGATAAGCCTTAAGAGGGGGTATTAGAATGTAAGGCTTATTAAATAAAGGACTTCATTAGTTATTTAACTAATGAGATGGTTGTAACCGGTTGTAACTATATCAACCGTTTGTAACTACATCATTCATAATATATCTATCTCCATAGTTTCTACCTTCTCTTTATTTCTTCCTTGTGCACGTCTTCCAACATGAACTAGATGATGGATGGTGCCATATATAATAAGTGATAGATGGTCAAATTCAAGGCAAATGCCCCTCTTCAATATTTTGGCAACAAAATCTCTTTAAGGTGCAATGTTTATAAGATCGATTGACACAAGTAATGAGGTGAAAATATCTCTTTTCATTACCAAATGCATCAAGTCTCCAATTTCGGAGATAGGAGAAAAAATGTTGTTCTAGTTATAATTGTTTTAATGTAGCAAACTGCAAAGGAATGGAAGATATACTTATGGATAGTTTTCATCATCTTTTTGGACACTACGTGCAGCACGTGTTGAATCTTTTTGTTTGAAGATCTGTCAAAATTGAAGTGGATAAGTAATTGTGTGACTAATGAATTTTGTTTTCCAAGTTTATCCTCAATCATTGTTTGACATTAAGCTTTTCTCATTCCTTCGCAAAGTGTGATTTTTTTATCCTACCAAAACAAGATTTTCCCCAAAATCCTTTCTTTGCAAAGGAGGTATAGGAGAGGACAAATTTGAGACAAGTTGTGGATATTGAAGAGGAAAAGCCAAAGCTTTGGAGGAAAGACATTCAAAGGATATTGAAAAACTATCTCGGGAATACATTTTGGGAGGGGTGGTGAGAGGATGTTAAAGATGTGTGAGTTCCTTGTTCAAATTTTGAGAATGGCTGATGTTAATAAACATTGCATGAGTTTTGTGTATGGGGAATGGATAGAGAAAAGGAACAAATCCAAAAAGTACTTGCAAATTATCATCAAGAAGTCAAGTGTATTAGGTATGTTGTAGACAAATGATGATTCATGTTACATCATCCTAAAGATGTGGTGGCTATTTAGATCCTATACTAGTAGAGTGGACCATGATGCAGATGTAGAGATAAAGGCATGTTTATTCGCAACTATAAGTAGGTTGGTTTGTGATGAAGATGAGAACGGAATAGTCGAAAGAATGCTTTCATGTTCAAGAACCAACAAAAAAATGTTTGGTATCAAGACGGAAAAAGCAAATAGTTTTATTTGCCATCCAGTTGATTAGCGGCAAAAATTTGATGCAAATACTACATAGTTGCAAAAGCATGCTGTGTGAATGTTCAACCATTATTCAAGTGCTTTTGCATGTGAAATACATTGGAATACATATGATTTAGTCCATAGTATCAACAGAAGCCAACTAGGTGATAAAAATTCTCATGTCTTGTATTTGGTCACAGAAATTTACAATTGCTTACACACTTGCAGATGAAGATGACAATTCCTGCATTGAAGGAGATGAAGGAAATAATGACAACGTTCTTGAGCCTACTCCTAGTATAAGATTAGATGCAGATGCTAGTAATAGTTTTGATATGGAATCAAGTTTTGATGTAGTAGACATTTAAAATTTTATTCCAATTCTGATTTCATTTCAACCGTGGATGATTCTCATCCTTAATATATGATAATCAAGACTTACCTTATGCATTTATCCTTTTCAATATATTTATTTTTGTTTATTTACTCATGTGCATTTGATTTCTCTTTTAAAAATGTGTCTACTTTATATTTTGCAATATTTCCAAATTGAAATGAACCTTTTTGTATTCTGAACTTCCGAATGAACGAACTGTTCAAATATGGTAATATGGCCCTGTAATATCTCCCAAACAAATTGAACTCTTTATCTGTACTTGTGTTGACTGCATCCATCTGCAACAGCAAAGAGTGAATTTCCCCCATGCTCATCCTCCCTTATTAGGAAACTAAAGAAGAAATGTAAAATTATATGTAGGCACATTAGGTGCAAATCTCATCAAGATAATCTCAAGAGAATCATTTCATGAAGAGGTGGATTTAGATGTAGATACAGGAGTGGCTAATCTACAGAACTATATTCCGTTAGCATCTATCAATGTCAATTAATTGTCAGGCCTGTCGGCATCTCATCAAAACTATGAGAAGCTCATAAACATTTGTGGGCATGTCGTAAAACAATCAAGCTTGTCAGTGATTCAGAATAAAGAAATCTAGTCCTGTGAACAAAGTAAGTGTACTCAACAAGATCCTCTAACCAAATTGTCATCATCAAGCCAATAAAAGATGGTGTCTCCAATGCTCAAATCATCCAAGTCATCCAATTTTCATTTGAAAGAACTCCTAGGATTGCTCATCAAAACTCGGGGACTATCTACATAAGAGGAAATGAATCTATAAATCAATATCTAATCCATTTCGAAGAGTAAGGATGGTTTCATTAGCAAGGAGCAAGCAGGAAGAGCAACTAATGAGAATGAAACTGTTATTCTAAAAATGAAGAATGACAATCTCAAGTCAACAATATTGATGTTTTCCACAAAAATGTATGGCCGATCAACCTCAAGAAAAATAGTGCAACGTATCATCTCACCATGTAAACAATGGATATAACCATCCTCACGAGCAGATCATGCTCCAAATCATCATATAAAACTGTGAATTCTCGAGTGTTATGCAAGACTGTCTAAAAGCAACAGAGAGGATATCTCCAATCAAATAGCCCAAAACCATGAAGTACAGAGCGATATTATTAAGTCGTAGCCCAAAACACATAGGCCTCACTATCTTAACTATGGATACACATATCAAGACGACAAGCATACACCCCATTAAAAGAGGCACAATGGGTCCATAAGAAAGAAAATAATATAATCATAACAATATGGGAGTATGAAAATGTTCCAGAAGAGGAAGAAGTGTCCCTAGAGCATGGGAACCTTCAATAAGGCTCCGCATATTCCAACTTCTCATGATCATTTACGGTTTACATCTCCTCATGTTTTACCATCAGAAGGATCGATTTTGGGAGGGCTATTCAGCTGACACAATCCACCATCCTCATTTTCATATCCATCCATCTAAAGATCCACTTTTGATGTCACATCATCAATGTCACCAAGGGGTGCACACGTCATTTGGGTCTGCTACAAAATATTCAAGGTCTGCTCTAGTAGATCAAGAGATCGGCTCTATGGGCTCAACAATACCTTGGCCATTCTTTCCATGTCCTATTTGGAATTATGATCTTCGTTGGCTCCATGTGAAGATTAACTGTCTAAACTTGAAGCATGATCCTAATCATGTGAAGGAGTACCATCAGATGAAGAGATACACAATGAGCTATCTCCCAAATCTGATGAATACTAGTTGTGTCCACACGTGCTGTCGATGAAAACCATCAATGGAGTATGTCACTCCCTCAGAAGAGCTCCTGGAATAAGAATGGGAAGGCCTCTGAATCATAGCCTCAAGTGCACGGGCCATCTACTTCATCATTTTCAGGTTATGAACCAATGAATCATAGTTAAAATATTTATCTTCATCAAGGCAATGAAGTGTATTTTGTGATGAGACATGAAATGTAGTAAACATATGTAGTTTTGCATTATTATCAAGAGACCGTGAAACAACAACCATAAGGTTGTTTTTGATATTCTTGACTATGGAGTCATCCTTTAAAATTTCTCATTCATTTGAGTTTGGGTGATTTGATATACTGAAAGTAAATTACTGCTCTAACTAGGTGCATGGTAGACATCATTGATCACTCCACCTGATACCTTTGACTTCGCCAGATTTAAGAACATGTAATGAAGTATTACTTGTTACATAGATCTTGTCATCTGTAGCCTTCTCAAGAGAATCAAACATAATTCCATTAGCCATTCATATGCAATATGGTGTGTATGCAAGGGTTGACAAGTAATAGAGAAGAGATTACCTTGATTGTGATCCTTGGAATAGTTGATGTCCCTTATTCGCAGTTCTAGCTTCTTGAGGCAGTCTTCAACCTCATTAATTTTCTTATAGCATCTATTGTTGTACTCTCCACAATTAGAACACTTGTCAACTCTCTGTCTTCATGTTTGTTTCCTTGCTTTCTATAGCTTATCCTTTCAAACATTGTCATCTTTCCCTTTGGTGAAATGGACTTGTTCTTTTGATCCAAACTTTCTTTTTATGATAAATTTGATTTGATCATTGACGAGAATAGAGAGAAAGTCATTGAAATTGAGCTCTTTGTCCTTTGGTGTGAGAGCTTTTGAGGTCAGAAAGATTGACTGATACAAATCATAGGGAGCCCTCAAGGTTGATAGAACTATCTCTATAAGCTGTGAAACCTTCTTGGAGGAGTCCTTGCCATGCATTGGTAGATGTGCTTGAATGTATTTGTTCTTGGCCAAGTAATCTTCAGTTTATTGAAGCTTAGTGGATCCAATTGGGAAATCTGATGACCCAACTGTACTACGGTTACTACCTTTCCGTCATTAGTCTGGTTGAAGAGCCCCCATATATTCACCCAAGCTTGATATGATGTATCAAAAGCTGGATGTGATATCTTAGTTCTTTGGAGATATGAGAGCTCATAAGTCTAAATGCCTCATCAAACATGTTGTATACTTGCCAACTTTTCTGCTCGAGTAGGAGCTTTCTCTTTACCTTGTGACATCCTCCATAGACCCTTACTCTTTAGCGATTCTACCATATCTTGTTCTCATTCCACATAATTCTGACCATTCAAAATTGTAGGACCATTGCTAGAGGGCATTTTTTTTTATCTCAACAGGAATTTGACAGAAATCTGCTCAAAAAATATTGAAACCTATATCACTATGAAGAATGTGTACGCAAAAATTACTACTCTCAAAATATTAATCTTTAAACCATGAATGAAACAATAAAAAATTAATAAGTATAAAAGAAGAATCAAAATGAACTTTTCCATGGTAGTGGCAAGTTTTATGTTCCGACTTATCCAGGTGGATCTATTGTATTTTCAACTGTTGCTCACTGGGTTGATGACTGGACTTTGACTGGGTAGATATAAATAATAAATATCAAAGAAAATTCTGATCAACCCAAAGATGCTATATGTTGGCTTTTTAATGTTTTATTTGTCAAATATCAACAAATCAAACTGTATGAAGTGTTTTTCATACAGTCCAGTTGTCACAACAGACAAGGTGTCTAGGATATTTGACGCATGTACCTCCCAGGTCTTATGTTGATCTGGTTATGTTTTATCGCATGTTCAATTTAAATGTCCATATGGCCGAGGCTGGTTTTACACATGAATTTTCTAATAATTTCCATACCATTCCCGTCACCTTTTACTTATGGAAAAAATCAACGAGATGACAAGTTTGGCTTACTATGTTAGAAGTGAGGGGCATCTAATATGATTTGTACCTAGCCATGACTGCTGAAGTAACCACCACAACCATGGCCACAAAAGTAATCATAACTTGCAGTTAGTATCAGATGCGTAAGCCCACTGGTAATGACCCTTTGTACAGCAACCACTCACTAGAACAAGGCATGATAGACATAATGTTTTCTGCCACTTACTATTTATGAGCTGCTGGTGAGGAGAACTATAATTTTTCCCTTCATACAGCAACCACTGATTAGAATAAGGCATGATAGACATAATGTTTTCTGCCACTTACTATGTACGAGCTGCTGGTGAGGAGAACTATAATTTTTCCCTATAATCAGTATAAGATTTGTAATAAAGCATGCCGTTCAAACTTTAGGAGTTGATTTTCATGTTAGAGAGGAAAATCACAATCACACTGATTACAAATGTTGTTTAGAGTAGATATTTTAGAGAGCAAAATTTGACTTTCTAAACATGTTGAATTCTTCATAATCATATACATCATATAGCGAAAATATAAGATTTGTATATGCTTGTATTAGGTGAATGCCTTGTCAATCGATTGAGTGATTTTCATTCAATGTCAGTAATAACATCTGAATTTAGTTTCTTGTTGTTGTGTGCTTTGGTGGGCATGAAAATGTGTGTTGTTGCAGAGAGTTGTGATTTTGGCTTCAAATTGTTTGCTTATTACTATATTTTAGGTGAAAGTATAGTTTCAAGCAGGATTTAAATCTCACGCTGTATTTTCGCAGGGGAGTGACTTGAAAAACAACCTTGGAAGACAAAGCTTCTTGATGACAGGGCACACCAATATATGATACATGAGATTCACAACTCCATAGATACAGTTGCTATATTACTTGGGTGGATTTTGGGCTGCTGCCAAAGTTCGTGAGATTGAAACTTGGTTCTTCTTTAGATGTAAAGTACAGTGTACTCTAGATAATTTTGAAACATTTTGTGTTCACATCACAGGTTTGGGCTAAACTCAAAAGAGTTTGCTGAGTATTACCTTGCCATCATTGGCACTTCTTAGTTGCTAATTTCTCAATATTGTAGACTTAGTGCCAATGATTTGCTTCATTAATTCTAATTGTTTGATTCTTCTGGTTTTATCTTCCCATTTGGAGATTTGTACTTGCAACGATATTTTTCATTTTTGTTTTCGGGATATGACTCAATTGTAAAACCAAAATTTCAAAATGAAGGTTTTTTTTTGGTTGCCATCTGGGTTGGTGTGCTTTGTTGGCTTAAATATAGGTCTGCAGGTACAAATACATAAGTTGATTATATTAAATTTTTTTATCACATTTCTCATTCAAGATTTTAACGTTGAAATGGTTGCTTTGGAGCTCACATTCCTCTTTAGAGATGTGATTTTTGCTTGTGCTTTTTCTGTGAGGCCATCTTTTGCAAAGGGTTTAAAACTACCGTTGCCATGATGGTCCACGTCCATGAATGTGGAATGGTACTGCCTCACAAGGACTAGTTTCTTTTTCTCTCAACTATGGCTTGTATAATTGTATCACTCCGCAAGGTCGGCCAAACATATAAATATATATTATTGTTAAAAAGCTTGTGAAAAAAGAGATTATCGTTCAATGTTATGAATATAGAAAATTAGCACTTCACAATAATATTTGGAACTCTAAAAATGGATAGAAGAGCATAGCTGAATAAGGTTTTTAATAACCCATCATCACACTAATTACGTCACAATTATATGTCTGCAATTAATCCATTCAAATTAAATATTGACCATCCAGATATTTCATGTATTATGTGTTCATTGGTGCATTGTTTCTAATGGTAACTAAGAAAAACATGTGTTTTTAGTGAATTCGCCTTTGTTTAATGACACAAGAAAAGATGACGAGCAAGAAAATTATTGAGTTGGTAACATTCTTACAAGGTATATGATTGATTGGATATCATTTCATGAAAATTGAGTAGCTTTATCTTGATGACTTAAGAGACTTGACTTGACTTAACCATATATAGGGTTTGGCTGATGCTTGTTGAGAATATGGGGAAATCGTTTTCATGAGGCGACTTCAAATGTAAAAATGGGAGAAAGCGCATATGCAATCATTTATTGTTATGACACAATTGTCAAGTATCTTTTAGATGACTAAGTTTTATGATGCATCATTTTTCTAAGAAACTTGGGTGTCATGTATCACCTATCACGATGGGGCACTGGTGTTTTGCTTTTACACTTGCTTGGTATACTTGATAAAGGGATGTAGTACCCTTTTTCTACCTATATTGTTGATATGGAAGATGTCTAGAATCTCTTATTTCTCACCTTTATTTGAGTGGACATCATTTGTTCGTACATACACATAATAAAGGGATGCGGTACCCTTTCCCACCTATTATTTTGTTAAGGAAGACGGCGATATTATCAGAATAGCTTAAATTCATTTGATAAGCCTTAGATTATTTGAAGGGTTTTCTATGCAGTCTTTTTAAAATCAAATATGGCTGCAGATTCATGTGCCAAATAGAAGTTCTTTTTGTATGGTTATTTTTATGGAAGTCGGCAGTGGATGACAATCCTATACGGATAGGTGGAGACAAGGTAAATGGATTTTTCATGGTTGTAAGTCTCCTAGAATAGATAAAAATTTCATTTAATATTTTTAAGTACGTGAAATTTCACATCACTATGCCATAGTCAAGATATACTATCTGATGAACCCCTAGTGGATGCCCCTTAAAATCATAGTCTTCCATCCAAAATTCTAAGATGTTTTCAAAACATAGTGGAAGGAAAAAGCAACAGCTAAGGGGAAACAATAATTAGTGGGTGCAATACCTAGAAAATTGTTTATATTTAGTGATTTTGAAATCTTGGTGGTAGACGTTTGCTTTCAGTGGGTGAAGGAGAACATAATGGGCATATCCAACAATTAAGTTACGAGACTTGGTTTGAGCCTTTGCATAACTATCATCCTTTGAATTTGGGCATATCCCAAAGCTAGCTACATCTAAGTAATAAAAAGATAAGATACACTTATTTGTTTCAAAAATTAAATGTTGAATGCAATGGTATAGAACACAATTCAAAGGATGATAAACCATACCAACAATTTACATGAGAGGCATTGCATAACTCCTTGATGTCAAGATTATATTAATTGGTAGCTTCTAAATATTTGAATAACAAACAATTATTTAAAACTGAATTCCTATAATGGCAAATATAACACAATTTATGGAAAGCCTTTCTTTTTGAAGATTTGGTATTAAATAAAATATTCATGGTTTGTGTAGTACCGTAAATTTGGTATAAGACACAATGTTAATAAATATACATTTTTATATATTTGGATGAGAAGTGCTTAATTGTCTAATTTTACTAAATTTCCCTGTTTTGATGAATTTGAAGTCTAGTGGATTGACTCTATTTGCCGAATCTCCATTTTCATAATGCATATGAGTCAATATAGGAACCTCCTAAATACTTACATAGGCTTCTTTCCATTTTCTGTTTTTCAAGTTTGCATCTCCTAAGAAGGCATTATAGTACTATGGATAGTATCTTACATGATACCGTCTCTAGGAAAGTATCATTCTCAACACCATCCTTGTTTCATAATAGTGTCTACTAGCCTTCTAACAACTAGTTTCTCAAATTGGATTGCTTCACATGTCATCCTAGGGATGATTGTCAAATTGGCATTTAGGTGGGAAATAAACGAAAGGATCCATACATAATTAGATGCTAACATTTAGTATAGCATTAAGACCAAATACAATTAGCCACAACACGTCAAGTAATACTCAATGACTTAAATTTCAATCTCTTATTAGTAGACCTTGGATTCATATCATGGGAGTTATACCCTCTACATTGCATAGATGCATAAAATATGTCTAAGATGATGGCCTATACGCTTGTCTTGCCAACAATTTCCCTTAAAATAACGTGCACATGATGAACCTACAAATTATACATTTATACCACATTCATATACATCACAACCCTCTATACTACCCTATAAGAAAATTACACATTTGGAATGAATACACACCAAGTTTTGGTGAGGCCGATACCGTAAGTCCTTCAAATCGTTGCCGTAAAGTATTGATGATGGAGTTTGAAAGCCACACTCGGACACAAGGTAATGAAGCTAAACAAGATCTAATAAGTCTATCTAACGTCTTTCTAGTCAATTCTGTAGTAGATGTGCAAGAAGAGTTTGATCCCCTTCCAACATGGAAGTTACCTAAAATTCAATATAATGAAGTATATGAAAAATTATCATGTTTTCCATTTAATAGTTGTTACTACACTTAAGACATGTGAGTCTGTAATTCAAGTATCCCAATCTAGGAATCATGAGTATGATATCCCCTCAATAGATCTTGCTAATATTAAAGCCCTTAAAAAATAATACTTTGCCCATATTGTAGTTTGCCCATATTGGTTGTGTACAAATAGAAATTAATCCTCTGTTTTGTCGAGGTCTTAATGCCTCAGTTTTATGGATCTCAAATTTGATAGTTTTAAAGACTCCTTGTTAGATGCTATCCAAGTTGGTCTACATAATGGCCCTATCTCCTTAGAAGTCTTCCCTCATTATCCAATTAGTCTGCATAAAGAAAATTTGCTTAGTCAAGAACTCCATTTTCACCTTGTCACCTCTTGTTTACATATGAAACTTGGATCCTGTCCCTTAGCCATTCATTATAAGGTCATTTATCGCTTGGTAAATACCATGTACCTTGTAGTAAAACATGACATAACCAAGGGCAATAACGTGGTGAGTCATGCTAGTTTAGAAAGCCATAAGATTGAACCAGAACTGATAACTGGTCTCAAATCAAAGTCCCAAAGGAATGGACCCTCTCTAAAAAGGCAATAGATAAAGATCAACCTAAGCTTGAGAATGCTACACCAGTTCATGATCTAAGTAAGATATAACTCTGTCTTTTAGATCTAAAAGTCTCTCTCCGCTTTATCCAAATCTAGTTCTTCTAGATCTGATACCTCATATTTCTCTCCCTCTAATAATAAAGGCAAAGAACAAATCTATGTCTGTAGCCACAATAGTCTGATCCATGACCCAAACACTGATTATCTTTGGTGTAAGGATTGTGAACATATTATTAAACAAAAATATGTTTCTTCCAATGGACCCACAATCAATATGACCTCTAAACAAATATAAATTCATGTACAAAGTCCTCCTAGTCTACCTCCTCTAGACAACGGTGAAATTCTCTCTTCTGATGAAAAGCAAAAAAGCTATTTTATGGTATTAAAGAACAATAGACAGACACGTTGATCCTTCAAAATCTTCCAAGATGCTAAACTGGACTAACAAAGTTGTTAAAACAATTCTTGATAGGCTTAACAACCAAGAAGCCCTATTGACCGAAATGGAGAAAAATATTACAAAGCCATAAAATTACACCAGAAAGGTGATTTGTAATCTACCATTCATTTGTTAAATACCAAGGTTGATTCTTTATCCTCCTCTGATACAAAAGTTTGATAAAAGTATTGAATTTGTATCTAAGTATGTGTCAATTTGTCCTGAGATTCCTAAAGTTGTGTCCAATGAAGATGCAAATATTGTCCAACAACTTGCCAACCAGTCTGATGGCACAAAAAAGAGATATCTTCAAAGATTGGAACTAGTCATAAGCTTTTGCAAACTAGCCTACACCAATTACATGAGTCTTCTGCAAAAATCAACCAAAAATAGATCATGTCCAGGAATTAGTCATGCCAACCCCAGAGATTGTTCCTCGGGTAGAACAAATAATTGAAAATATAAAGAAACCTGAAGAAATCGTTCTAGATTGGTCTAAAACAGTTTCATGGACAAATGTTACTAATTAGTTGATTCTCGAAGGAAACATAAGGTTGCTTTACTAGGAAGCAGTATAATATTGGAATGGTTACTATTACTCTTGAGGATGCAGAAAACATGGTTCTTGCCGATGAGTCAGCAGGAGCCTCTTCCAGTAAGCCACTACACCATACAAGGACTTAACCTTTGCAATCAAATTGGTTGAAGTAGGATTGCTCCACTCCAACACATATAAAAGAAATGATCCATGGAATGCTAGGATGGTCCAATACATAATTGTTCCTATACCGCAACGATCCTCAAACTATTGCTGAGACTATATCCAATGGATTTGTTGGCATTACAAGAGAATGGTGGGACTCTAACCCACAACAAGAGGCAATACTCAATGGAGGTATTATTGCTCTTTCAACTACTCTTATTGTTAAATTCTTAGGCATTGTTGATAGTGACAAGTATAAGAATAGTTATCCAGTTTCTCAAAGCAAAAATATGTGATATGAGTAGAATAAAAGAATATCAGTGCTATATGAAAAGGTTATACTATAATTCAGAAATATAAATGATCCTACAATGAAGCTTAGGTATATTGAATCCTTTCCTGCATACTTTGTTATTGAATATAAAAAAGCTATGCATGGAAGGCCTCTAGAACAACTAAGCTTTGGAGTCATTAATCAAATAATTGATGATACAAATGATCATATTTGTCAATAAAAAAAGACAAAAAGAATCTTAAAGGCTCAAAAGGCTTTAGGAGCTAAACTATGTCAAATAATGGATAATGATCCATTCGGGTGTAAGCCCTCTCATACTTCTCCTCACAAGAAAAAACCTTGCAAAGATTGTTCATCTTTTTCAAAGGGGAAGGGTAGGTACAAGTCAAATAAGAAATATTTCAAGAAAATATTTTCCTCTAAATATCCTCCCAGTAGAAAGAAATATTTCAGAAAGAAAAATATCTTGGTAAGAAAAATAAATTTGTGCCTACATGTTTTATTTGTAAAGGAAAACATTATGCTAATGAGTGTCCTAAGAAGGATACTGATAAGGCAAAGAAAAAGATCAATATGCTAGAATCTAAAGGCATAAATGATCAAGAATATTGTCTAGTCTCTCGACTCAGATTATTACTCTTCAGATATATCTTATGCATCATTTGAAGACATACATGTTAATATTGTTGAACAATCAGAATCAAATTTTGATAGCACAAAATCAGGATATGATTCATTTCCATCATTTGTGAACATGATTGCCAGCTTTCCACATCCATTTATTCCACCCTCTGCTGAAGTTTTGAAGAAACAACTTGAGCTTAGACAAAGTGAGTATGACAGTTTTTCCCTCATGAGACACTGCTAAAAAGACACATCTATTTCAAAAAGTTTGAGAACTAGAAGAAAATATCATGCTCAACTTTGAGCAAAATTGGATGCACAACAAATAGAAAAGAAAATAAGAAGTTAAATAATCAACAATAGAGCCCTAGAGAATCTCCCCTCATTTTCTAGACTGTAAATACAGAGACAAATGCACCAACGAAACCAACCATAAGAGGTCGTGGTCAAGGAAGAGAGGAAAGAAATGAATTTCCTCTCTTATTATGAGAAGAAGGCATTGAAGAATATTTTCAAGTTGTTGATCTTGAATCGAAATTTATATTCCCTAAGTCAAAATACGAAAGAATGTGACAAAGAAACAAAATAGAGTTTCTTCAAAAGGCCATAAAAAGCCACCTTTGAAGAATATAAGAAACTTCTTGAAGAAGAAGCTCAAGACCAAAGGAGACAAGAACCAAAAAGTTCTTAGAAGAAACGTATCAAGAAATTCTCGCATCAAGAAGCAAACAAGAAGTACTAATCGAAATAAACAATGAGGTATGTACTATTAAAAATGCTCAAAATCTCAATTAGTATATATGTATTCCAAATATCAAGCCACCCTCCATAGATGCAATGATAGACACTGGTGCAGATATAAGATTGCTTATGACTAAAGCCATCCCTTCGATTGCTTGAACGAAAACCTATGTCAAGATAAAATTTGATAAAAAAGAGTCATATCTAGGTATACAGCCTATGTCCCTATCCAAATAGAAGGTTACCAAAGAACATTGCAGTTTTATCAACATGACATGCTCTCCTATGATTGTCTGCTAGGAGTAGATACTCTTCAACAATGTGGAACCTTCAGTTTAAATAAAGATTTTATATCTTTGTTCAATCCTAATGTCCAGATCCCAAGAAAGTACTCATTCAAGACTATCATTCCTTTACCTGACCAAAGGAAAGAATCCAATCATGAATGGATTCATAAGTCAATAGCTCTTTGTAAAGGAAATATTGATGATATTATAGAAAAGATAAAAATGGGTATGTGTTATGAAAATCCCCATGCTTTTGTAAATAGAAGAAAACATTTCTATTCACTTGATTTATAGTTTGCCAAGGATGTTGATGGCAACAAGATCATCCCAAAATTCAAAGCTCACCACAAAGGAATGAAACCAAAAGATCGAAGAGAATGTCAAGAAGAAATAAATAAACTCCTCCAAGGTGGTTTTATTCAACAATCTAATTCTCATTGGGCTTGTGCAACATTCTACGTCAATAAGAGAAGTGAACAACTCAGACAAAAGAAAATGCTTGTAGTTGATTACAAGCCATTAAAAAATGTCTAGTCAGTACAACATCTGATTCCAGCCAAGGATGATCTTTTACCAAGAATCAAAGGGTCAAAGACCCACAACAAATTTGATCTTAAAAGTGGTTTTTGGAAAATCTTTCTGAATCCTAAGGATCACTACAAGACAACATTTGTTGTACTTGGTGGACAATATGAATGGAATGTACTTCCATTTGGCCTAAAGATAACTCCATCAATTTTCCAAAAAGCCATGGACAATATCTTTGGTGAGTTGTCTGATTTCTTGATCGTCTATATAGATGACATATTGATTTTTTCCAAGTCCCCTAAGGAACACATTGAGCATCTCCAAAAATTTTATGATACAGTTTACCAGAATGGTTTGTGTCTATCTCCAACAAAAATGGAGGTATTTAAGGATGAAATAATTTTTCTAGGTATTATTGTAAAAGATGGTTCAATTGAGATGCAATCCCATATTATTTCAAGAATCCAAGAATTTCCTGATCAAATAATTGATAAATTGCAGTTGCAAAGATTTCTTGGATGTATCAATTATGTTGCAGGATTTTACAAAGGCATTACTGTTGATAGAATTCTTCTTAATAAGAGATTAAGAAAGAATGCTCCAAATTGGACACTTGAAATGATTCACGTTATCAAAAGAATTAAGAGACAAGTTCAAAATCTTCCAAATATGTCTCTACCATGAAATGGACAAGAAATTGTTGAAAAATATGCTAGTGAAGAATTCAGGGGGTGCTATACTAAATGAAAGACTTGAAGATGGAAATGAAAATATTTGTAGTTACGAATTTGGATCTTTCTAGGGTTGGAGTTAAAATATCATTCAAAGACATAGAGATATTTTAACAACAAATAAGGCTATTAAAGCTTTCCTATTTTTTGCAATAAGAACCTTTCATCTTGAAATCTCATCTCAAGGATTTTAAAGATTGACTAAATAATGGTGACCCCTCTGATAAGTCTTCTTTTAATAGATTGCAGAAATGGGGAATGTGGTTTGACAACAATCCCAATGTCTAAATAATCAATTCTAAAGAAAATCAAGATTAAATGGACAACGATAAAGATGATGACAATACACTGATAATACCATCAAACACTTATTTGAATTGTGTTTCACTCTTATAATTCTAGAGGAATATCAAATGAATTAGACACCTTTCATACGAAAGAATTATTGCACTCGAAAAGAGTATGAAAGTTATCTTACATCATCCAACAACACACATTCTTATAAAGATAAATAAAAAGAGCCTCTTGTAGACACAAGTTACAATGCCAACAAAATAATATTGCCTCCTAGTATCACACAAGAGTCTTTGAAACAATACGGCTTCCATCCCAAAAAGTAGAAAAATGGGATAATAATGACAAACGTGTAGGAAAACATGGGAAAGGTATCCAAGAACCAATCATTTCAATTGTTCTCAAATGTAACCGTGAGAATTAAACATATTAACCACTTTTTCCACTATTTTTATCTCATCATAGGATTGTGGCGAGTTACGTGGGTTTGCACCATCTTGAGCATATTGATACATATGAAAAGCTCTACTATCTTTGAGGTATGTTGAGAGAAATCAAACCTAAAATGTTAACCCCCTTCTAAGGTATTTCATCATCAAAGAAATGAAAGATAGTGTATGGCACAAGGAGAAGGTAAATCGAGTTCTATCTCAACCACCATAACATCCTAAATTCACATAATAAAATATCGGATATAGGAAAAGATGCAAAAAGTGCATACATCATTGTATTTTCCTCAAATGCATTTTTATCCATTAGATGCCTTTGGACCCAAACCTATCCAATGAAGACATTATTAGACCTAAACATATCTAAAAGTTTCAAACCATCTTCTTCACACTTATACATCCTAAATTTTCTTGAGTACCAAGTTATGTTTGTACGACAACTTGTGCCCAACATCTTGAATTGGAGGCTCTAAAGGGTTTTTTTCATGAATAAAACACACCCTTTGGGGAAGGTTTATCATCCTTGTTGGGGACCTCAAATCAATTTCCTCCTATGAAGGATGTACCCATGTATGCCAAAAATTCTTATGTCACAACCTTGTGATAAGAGTTTGAAAATCATTCACCCTTTAGACTATCTTCCCCAGAGGTTCAAATCCTTCCAAGGTTTCCTTTCACCACCATCTTCTCAACATTCAAAATGCGAAGCCAAACTTCAATGATTGGGAAACACTAATAACAAACACAAACAAATTTCTTTCTGCTAAAGAGATTAAAGAGTTCTAGAATGAACCACACTTGTTTGCAATTAATGAGCTTGTTGACCATCACAACAAATTAATGTTACACTCTCTAGGCACCCCAAATACCCATTGCATTGCAAAGTAAAAATGAAAAATATCTTCCTCGACCTTGACAAATGACTAGTTGCAATCTTGACTTATTCTCTACATTGGACAAAAGTTGATGCTTACAACAAACCTTTGGGTTGAGGAGGGCCTTATCAATGGTTCCATTGACATTATGGTTTCCATAATTTACATGCTCGGTTTAGGGCCACTAGACCTACCTCCTTTTGTTGCTCTCAAATTGGAATGATACATTGGCTCGACACGGGATAAAAGAAATCCTCATCACATTCTCGCTAGGTCCAATTTTTTTGAGGATCTTGGCATTATGGAGCATATGAAAATGATACATTTAAGGTGAAGAAAATAGTTTAATATCTTGTGAGTTAATGGGAAAATATTTGGAAAATGATCCGTAAACTTCTACTTTGGAACTCTACGAATCACACAATTATGTTGTTCTACTTTCAACTTTGGAAAATGACAAATTTGCTTAAAAATTAGAGCTTCGTGATTGATTATCTAGTGCTATAGAAAGGAAATTGCAGAGAAGGAAAGAATTCAAAACTTCAACACCAACAATTTTATCCTGAAACCTCCAATGGAGGAAAACTAGTTGGGAAGGGCAACTACTCTTTCTTCCCACTTTTATTGGTCTAATATAGACAATTACATATTACAATAAGTATGAAAAGAAGCAAAAATGTAAACCTTCTCTCCAATTACTTGCTTGCTCTGTTTACACACTTGCTCCTATAATTCCAATAAGAATCAAGATCTTGCTCACTTTCTCTCATTAAACTCTTCTTCTCAATCTCTCTCGGATCTTCAAATGATCATTCTCTTTCTCCTTTCATGCATTTATAGGCATTCACATGTCCTCCATGCAGTAGTGGAGGATGTGAAAGGGCATGAGAGGGAAGAGACACGGATGGGCACTTCAAATTCACGTCCATTCGTGTTCCATTCTTCTTTTCTGTTCTAAAGTGATAAGACCACCGCCCTAAGCAGACCGACGGTCACAGGACCGCCACCCTGGTTGGATGGCAATTTGGACCGTTGCCTGTAAGGTGGTGGTTCTAAAACTGCCGCTCTGCACAGCAGAGTGATGATTCCTTCTAGAACCTCCGTTTACCTCATTTTATTCATTTTTCTTATTTCTCCTTCTTGGTGTTGATAGAACTGATGAAGTGGTGTGTTTTTCTGGATCCCTATGGATCATACCTCCCCTACTTAGGAGGATTTTGGTCCCATAAAAGATTAGTGGGGGAGTGGTAGAGGAATCAACTCCCTCTCTTGCTCATTCAAGTACCACTGGTCTGCCTTATTGTCTTCTCTCGTCCAACCTACCAAGACTCCTGTGGATCTCTGGTTTTTTGCTCCAGTGCTACATCCTCCTCTGAGTTTCCTCAAGTACAATCCTCTTTGGAAGGTAACTTCTGTATCTTTCCTTCTTTGTCATGCATAGATGGCATTAGTGGATGCGAGCTCTTGCAACTTGCTATCGCGTGCATCTACATGAAGTATGGCTTGAAGGTTTCTTCTCCAACCTGCTCAAGTATGGCGAAGGTCCCATATTGTAGTGGTTTAGTCCTTTCCTATCTCTTGAGATGGATTGGCCGAATCCTCTCCAAGTATGATGCTGCTATAGTCACCACTATTCCTTGTATCTCCTCTTCTTCTTCTGTGTCCCCACGGTCGAGTCCAAAGAATCCGTAGGTAGATACGGTGACTGCATAATGGAAGTTTGTTTTTCTCCTTGAATGATTAGTTCCCGTGGTTGCTTTACTTCTCAAAAATGACAAGTTCTATCCAAATTCTCCATCCTTTGGTCAAAAATATCTGTGTTCTCACGTCCATTTTGCTTTTATTCCAATGAAAGAAAACAAAATGATGATTTTCTTGAGTAAGTCTTGGTGCTTGGTTGGCACTTACCATAGCCTTCTTTGATTTTCTCTGGTGTGCGTGGATGTTAAAACTAACTCCATCCTTGACCCATCTGAACTGGTTCTCCCTCCTTGTGAACACAACATCCCTGACATACAAGTAAGGACTTCAAGACAACGTCAAATGCATCAAGTGGAATAATATCAGCCTCTAGTACATCTATGTATTGGGTATTTATCCCAAACTGAAACTTACACTTCCTTGTAACTTTTATTTTTACACCCTTCTTCACCCATCCCAGTGGGTATGGATGTGGATGCGCGTAAGCTTCTAGACCAAGCTTGCTCTATAACCACATCAGAAATCTGATTTGACTGAGAACCAAAATCTACTAAAGCATTTACCTTAGTCTTCTTGATTTGGATTCTGATTTGAAATAACTTACTCATCTCTTCTTCTTCTGCTGCCCCATACATGTTAGTGGTCATGCATCCCAACCTCTCATCTACATCCGAATCATCCTCAATCTCCACCTCTCTTTTTGTCTTCACAGTGGCCATGGATTTCTTGGAATCCTTGGTTTGGTGCTTTGGGTGTAATTCCGGATGCAACTTCCAACATGTGGCATCAATATGTCCATTTACATCACAATTATTATAGAAATTCTTAGGATCTTTACAAGTATGCAAAGTAGTAGCAACATGTTTACCTTTCCATTTACCTCTGCTACTTGTCTTCCCTTGTTCTTTGTCCTACTTTGTTCTATTGATTGGTCTCCCTTTGGCTCTATTTCTCCTTGCTTCTTCTCGTCATCAATGTAATATGCTTATATACAAGCTTCATTAAGATCCTTGGGATTCGTGGAGATTACCTTCCTCTCGAAGGTGAGTGTGAAGTCCTCCCAAATACTTGGTTAGAATGTCCTCATCCTCCAAGTCCATATTAAGCAACATTGCTTGTCTCCGAAATTCCATAGTATAGTCTTGCACGCTTTGACCTATACCCTATCTAAAGTACTTGCCACTTAATCATCATGTCAGTATTATGGCCAATAGGATAGAAGTTAGCTCTAATCAATTCTTTAAAACCTTTCCAAGTATTGACAATAGGACATTTCTTCTTCTCACAAGTGGCTAGATGGGTTTCCCACCAAACCAAAGCATGACATTCCATTTTGAGACGTGCAAAGGTGATCCTTTGTGCCTCAGTGACATTATGCACACTAAAGTAGACTTCTATTTGTTTTAGCCATTTATCCACTAATTCTGCATCTACTTGTCCTTCAAAATTATTTATTTCCACTTTCGTTTCAATTTTAAAAGGTGTATGTGCAGATTTTACCTTCTTGCTTACAATTGGCGTGTCTCTCATGCTCTTCTCATTCTTCCTCTTCGCGGATCTTCCCGATACAAATTTTTTGGCTAGTTCTCAAACCACTGAGTCCATGGAATATTGCTTAACCAAAGCCGTCTTTTGCAGATTTGAAAGCTCTTCTTGTTTTCTATGCAATCTACCCCTCATGGTCTCTAACATCTCACTCTATGGACCAAGTTCTCTTCCTCCATTTGAGCTCGAATTCTCTGTTTGCACTTCATCATAGAAATATTTGGCTCGCAAGGTAAAACTTCTTCACCTTTGGAACTTGTCACTGATCATACAAAAATCACAAGAAAGATTTGAATACCACAGTCTTGGATATATAATCAACTCTGATACCAAAATGATCCGTAAACTTCTACTTTGGAACTCTACGAATCACACAATTATGTTGTTCTACTTTCAACTTTGGAAAATGATAGATTTGCTTGAAAAATTAGAGCTTTGTGACTGATTATCTAGTGCTATAGAAAGGAAATTGCAGAGAAGGAAAGAATTCAAAACTTCAACACCAACAATTTTATCCTGAAACCTCCAATGGAGGAAAACTAGTCGAGAAGGGCAACTGCTCTTTCTTCCCACTTTTATTGGTCTAATATAGACAATTACATATTACAATAAGTATGAAAAGAAGAAACAATGTAAACCTTCTCTCCAATTACTTGCTTGCTTTGTTTCTACACCTTGCTCCTACAATTCCATTCAACACTGAAGATCTTACTCACTGCTCTCATTAAACTCTGCTTCTCGATCTCTCTAGATCTTCGAATGATCATTCTCTTGCTCCTTTCATGCATTTATAGGCCTTCACATGTCCTCTCGTGCACTGGAGGATGTGAAAGGGCATGGAAGGGAAGAGACATGGATGGGTGCTTCAAGTTCATGTCCATTCGTGTTCCATTCTTCTTTTTGTTCTAAAGTGACAGGACCGCCGCCCTGAGTAGACCGGCGGTCACAGGACCGCCGCCTGGCAGGCTAGGTGGTGGTTCGAAACCGCACTCTGCATAGAGCGGTGGTTCCTTGCAGAACCTCTGTTTACCTCATTTTGTTCATTTTTATTATTTCTCCTTCTTGGTGTTGATGGAACTGATGAAGTGGTGTGTTTTTCTGGATCCCTATGGATCAGAAGAGGACCTTCCAACGAGAGTTAACCCCGCAGAAAATGGAACTTGATTATAACGGAGGAGATTTTGAAGAGCCTGAATGGTACAATTCCATTTCACTATGGAAATGATGATCTCATTATTATTTTTAGGTGGATGTAATTCTCAAATACCATCAAAGTATTCATTGTAACAATAGTGATAATACTCTTTCTTCAACGTGACATGTTTTAAATTTAAATTTGCATTTTCTAATCTATGGATGGTGTTATTTCCCCACGATGCTCCATCTAGGCTTTTACCTCTTATATGTTGAGAGGATTATTTCGCAAAAAGTGTGCGTTTATTTTTTTATCCACCTTTTAGATCAAACCACATGAGTCATCATTAGAATGAGTAAACAGATATGCCAAGATTACAAAAATTAATTCATAAATATAGTTAAGGGATCACCAATTTACGCAAAATCAAGCCTATCAAATTCATTAAATACTAATACCTCTATATTTATTAATTTTTATATTTTGAAATTTTAAATTTAGTATAATTTTAATTTTAATTATAATGTATATTAAAGCCACTAATTGATTTAGAAATAAATTAAACTTGTTATTATGGTTGAATCTCCTTGTGTATTCGGTTGATTAACATCTAAAATATAATTTTAATTTTATTAAATTTACTATTAGTTGAATTAAAATATTATTATCAAAGTTATAGATTTATTATTTTTGTTTTATAAATTGCTTACTATTTAAATATTTTTGATTAATTATAATTTAATTTTAAGTCTTAAATTTAATTCTTTTTCATTTTTAACTTTAAATTAATATTATTAATTTAAATTTAAAATAATAAATTCTAATTAAGATAATGAATGAACTTTAATATAAACTCAACTTGTATTTGGTTACATAATTTATAGTTTCTATAAAGAATTTATAGTTCATAAATATCTGTAAAGGAATTGAGATTGTCAACGATTCATAAATAAAGAAATCGAGTGCTATGAACTCATCCTTCTATCCAAATTGTCATCATCGAGAAAAAAATACAGTGTCTCCAATTCTCTAATCATTCAAGTCATCCATTTTTCATTTGAAAGAGCTCAAGGATTGTATATGAAAATGTGGGGGTTTCATTCACAAGGAGAAAGCAACATAAAAATGAAGAATGACAACTTGAAGTCAACAATATTGATGTCTTCCATAGAAATGTATGACTGATAAACACCAAGAAAAATAGAGAAGTGTATCATCTCACCATGTAAACAATGAAAATGGCCATCCTTGTGAGAAGATAACGCCCCAGTCATCATATAAAACTATGAATTCTTAAGTGTTATACAAGATTGACTAAAAGTGATAGAGAGGACACCTCCAATCAAATGGCCCAAAACTATCTTAACTATGGCTACACATTTCAAGATGACAAGCACATACCCTATTAAAGGAGGCACGAGGGTCCATATGAATGCAAATAATATAATCATAACAATATGGGAGTATAAAAATGTTCTAGAAGAGGAAGAAGTGTCCATAGACCATGGGAGCCTTCTATAAGGCTCCACATAATCCAACTTCCGAGGCTCATTTATAGTTTTCCTTTCCCCAAAATATACCATCTGAAAAATCTATTTTGGGAGGGTTACTTGCTTGAGACACAATATGTCATCTTCATCCTCATGTCCATCCATTCAAAGTTCCACTTTCAATATCACATGATAATTTCAACAAGGGGTTCACGTATCATGTGGGTCTACTACAAAATATTCAAGGCCTTCTCTAGTAGATCAAGAGATCGGCTCTATTGCATCAACAAGACCTTGGAAATGTTCTTTCCATGTCCTAATTTGGAATTACTTGTCTTCCTTGGATCCATTCAAATCCATTCTTTCCATGTGCTATTTTGGAATAATGTTCTTCCTGGGCTCTATGGAAAGACTAACAATCTAAACTTGAACCACGATCTTGATCATATGGTGTATAATACCATCCAATTAATAAATATGTGACGAGCTATCTCCCAAATATGATGAACACTCACCACTTCCAATATCGGTGTCCACACATGCTCTCCCAGAGCATTATCAATGGAGTATGTCACTCCCTTTGAAGAGATCCTTAAATAAGAATTGGAAGGCCTTGGAATTATAACCTCAAGTGTGTGGTCCATTTACTCAATAATTTTCAGCTTATGCACAAATGAATCAAAGCTAAAATATTCATCTCCATCAACCAAATTAAGCGTCTTTTGATGAGATATGTAGTCTAGTTGAAATATATAGTTTTTCATTATTGTTAAGAGACCGTGAAACAACAACCATAAATTTATTTATGATATTCTTCACTATGTACTCATCCTTATAAAAATTACTTACATTTTAGTTTAGGTGATTTGATATACTAAAAGTACATCAATGCTTTAACTAGGTGCATGGTAGACATCATTGATCACCCCACTTGATACCTTTGAATTTTCCATATTTAAGAACATGTGATAAAATTTTACTTGTTCATCTATAGCCTTTTCAAGAGAATAAAACATAATAATATCTTTGGCCATGTGCTTTGAGAACAACCTAATTCCATTATCCATTCATGTGTAATTTGGTGTGTATGTATGACTTGACAAGTAATCGAGACAACATTATAAATATCATGATCCTTGGAGTAGTCCACACCCCTTATTCACGATTATAGCTTCTTGAGGTGGTGTTCAACATCATCAATTCTCTTATAGCATCTATTGTTGTTTTGTCTTAGTCTCACAATTAGAACACTTAGTACTGAATCTCTTTCTTCATGTTTGTTTTCTTGTTTCCTATAGTTCATCCTTTCAAACATTCATTTCTTTCCTTTGGTGAAATAGACTTTCTCTTTTGATCCATATTTCCCATTTTTGATAAATTTGATTTGATCGTTAACTATCTAATAGTGAGAAAGTCATCAAAATTGAGCTCTTTTCCATTTAGTGTGAGAATGTTTGAGGTGAAAAAATATGACTGATACACATCATAGGGATCCCTCAATTAGGTTGATAAAACTATCTCTATCAATTGTGAACCCTTCTTGGAGAAATCCTTGGTATACATCACTAGATGTGCTTGAATACATTTGTTCTTGGCCAAGTAATCTTTAGTCTTATCGAACCTTAGTGGTCCAATTGAAAATATGATGACTCAATTGTACTACCTTTCCCTCATTAGTTTGGTTGTAGAATTCTTCCCTGCATTGTCCAAAAGGTGACGCTTACAACAAACCTTTCATTGAGGATGACCTTGTTAGTGGCTCCATTGGCATTGTGGTTTCTATAGTTTACATATTCGGTTTATAGCCACTAGACCTACCTCTTTTTGTTGTTCTCAAATTGGAATGATACATTGGTTGACAGAGATAAAAGAAATCCTCATCACATTCCGCTAGGCCCAATGTTTTTGAGGATGTTGGCATTAAGGAGCATATAAAAATGATACATAAGGTGAAGAAAATAGTTTAATATCTTGTGAATTGATGGGAAAATATTTAGAAGAGGATCTCTCAACAAAGTTAACCTTTCACAAAATGGAACTTGATTATAGCGAAGGAGATTTTGAAGAGCTTGAATGGTACAATTCCATTTCACAATGGAAAGGTTGATCTCATTATTATTTTTAGGTGGATGTAATTCTCAAATACCATCAAAGTATTAATTGTAATAGTAGTGATAATATTCTCTCTTGAACGTGATATGTTTTAAATTTAATTTTGCATTTTCTAATATGTGGATGGTGTTATTTTCCTCGATGCTCCATCCAGGCTTTTACCTCTTCTATGTTGAGAAGATTATTTCGAAAAAAGTGTGTGTTTATTTGTTATCTACCTTTCGAGATCAAACCACATGATTCATCATAAAAATGAGTAAACAGATATGCCAAGATTACATAAAACTAGCTCATAAATATAGTTAAGGGATCACCAATTTACGCAAAATTAAGCCTATAAAATTCATTAAATACTAATGGATCTACATTTATTAATTTTTTATAATTTAAATTTAGTATAATTTGTAATTTTAATTATAATGTATATTAAAGCCACTAATTGATTTAGAAATAAATTAAAACTGTTATTATGGTTAGAATCTCCTTATGTATTTGGTTGATTAACATCTAAAATATAATTTTAATTTTAATTATTAATTTTATTAAATTTACTACTAGCCAAATTAAAATATTATGGTTAAGTTATAGATTTATTATATGTTTGTTGTATACATTTCTTACTATTTAAATAAATTCGTTTAATTATAATTTAATTTTAAGTCTAAAATTTAATTCTTTTTCATTTTCAACTTTAAATTAAGATTATTAATTTAAATTTAAAATAGTAAATTTTAATTAAGATAATTAATGAGAGTTAATATAAACTCAACTTATATTTGGTTACATAATTTATAGTTTCTATAATAATTTACTCTATAAAGGATTTAGAGTTCATTAACACCTGTAAATGAATCGAGCTTGTCGGTGATTCATAAATAAAGAAATCGAGTGCTACGAAATCATGCTTCTAACCAAATTATCATCATCAAGTTAAAAATACGGTGGTTCCAATGCTCAAATAAGTCAAGTCATCCATCCATTTTTGAGCTCCAAGAATTGTATATGAAAATGTGGGAAGGTTTTATTCGCAAGGAGCAAGCAACAAGGGAAGGTAATAAGAATGAAAATGTTATTATAAAAAAGAAGAATGACAGCCTCAAGTCAACAGTATTAATGCCTTCCATAGAAATGTATGACCGATAAACATAAAAAAAAATAGAGAAGTGTATCATATCACCATGTAAACAATGAAAATGACCATCCTTGTGAGTAGATCACTCTCCAAGTCATCATATAAAAATCTGAATTCTTAAGTGTTATACAAGAATGCCTAAAAGTAATAGAGAGGATGCCTCCAATCAAATGGCCCAAAACTATCTTAACTATGGCTACACAATTCGAGATGATAAGCACATACACTATTAAAGGAGGCATAAGGGGTCCATATGGATGAAAATAATATAATCATAAGAATATGGGAGTATGAAAATGTTCTAGAAGAGGAAGAAGTGTCCTTAAACCATGGGAGTCTTGATAAGGCTACACATAATCCAACTTCTTAGGCTCATTTACGGGTTTCTTCTTCTCATGGTATACCATCAAATATATCTATTTTGGGAGGGTTACTTTGTAGACACAATCTGTCATCCACATCCTTGTGTCCATTCATACAAAGTTCCAATTTCAACATCACATGATCAATTTTAGTAACGGGTTCACATATCATGTGGGTATACTACAAAATATTCAAGGCCTTCTCTAGTAGATCAAGAGATCAACTCTATGGTATCAAGAAGACATTGGACATTCTTTCCATTTCCTAATTTTGGAATTCTGATCTACCTTGGATCCATGCAAATCCATTCTTTCCACGTCTTATTTTGGAATAATGGTCTTCTCGAGCTTGATGGAAAGACTATCTATCTAAACTTGAACCAAAATATTGATCATGTGGTATACAATACCATCCAATGAATAGATATGTCACTAGCTATCTCCCAAATATGATGAACACTCACCACTTCTAGTATTGGTGTCCATACATGCTCTCCTAGGAGCATTATCGGTGGATTATGTCACTACCTTTGAAGAGCTCCTTGAATAAGAATTGGGAGGCCTTGAAATTATAACCTCAAGTGTGTGGGCCATCTACTCAATAATTTTCAACTTATGCACAAATTAATCATATCTAAAATATTCATCTCCATCAAGAAAATGAAGTGTCTTTTGATGAGACATGTAATCTAGTTGAAATATATAGTTTTTCATCATTGTCGAGAGATCATGGAGCAACAACCATAAATTTATTTATGATATTCTTCACTATGGACTCATCCTTACAAAAATTTACTTCCATTTTAGTTTGGTGATTTGATATACTAAAAGTAAATCAATTCTTTAACTAGGTGCATGGTAGACATCATTGATCACTCCACTTGATACCTTTGACTTTTCCATATTTAAGAACATATGATAAAGTTTTACTTGTTCATCTATAGCCTTTTCAAGGGAATAAAATATGATCATATCTTTGGCCATGTGATGAGAACAACCTAATTCCATTACCCATTCATATGAAATTGGGTGTGTATGCACGACTTGATAAGTAATAGAGACAACATTACCTATATTATGATCCTCGGCTAAGTCCACATCCCTTATTCACGCTTCTATCTTCTTGAGGTGGTGTTCAACATCATCAATTCTCTTATAACATCTATTGTTGTTACTGTCTTAGTCTCACAATTAGAACACTTCGTAAAATATCTTTCTTCATGTTTGTTTCCTTGGTTTTTATAGTTCATCCTTTCAAACATTCTTGTCTTTCCCTTTGGTGAATGAACTTTCTATTTTGATCTAGATTTCCCATTTTTGATAAATTTGATTTGATCGTTAACAAGAATAGTGATGAAGTCATCAAAATTGAGCTCTTTACCTTTTAGTGTGAGAGAATTTGAGGCGATAAAAATTGAATGATACACATCATAGGGATCCCTCAAGGTTGATAAAACTATCTCTATCAATTGTGAACCCTTCTTGGAGAAATACTTGTTATGCATCACTAGAGGTGCTTGAATACATTTTTGTTGGCTAAGTAATATTTAGTCTTATCGAACCTTAGTGGATCTAATTGAGAAATATGATGAATCAACTATACCACCTTTCCCTCATTAGTTTGGTTGTAGGGCCCTCCCCCTCTCGCTCCCCAACTTCACACAAGCTTGTAATGATGTATCATGATCTTAGATGTGATGTATTATTTCTTTGGATATATGAGAGTTCATAAGTCCAAATGTATTATCAAGCATATTTTTATACTCACCAATGTTTTTTTGCATGAATAGGAGCTTTCTCTTTACCTTGTGACATTCTACATAGACCCTTACTATTTAGAAACTCTACCGTATGTTGTTTTCTTTCCAAATAATTTTGAACATTCAAAATTGTAGTACCATTGGTGAAGGCCATTTTTAATCTCAATAGGAGTTTGAAAGAAATATTCTCAAAACATTTGAAACCCATATCATTATGAAGAATGTTGTACGTAAAATTTACAACCTGCAAAATATTACCCTTTAAGCCATGAATGAAACAATAACAATTAATAAGTTTCAAAAAAATCATCAAAATGACCTTTTCTATGATTGTGGAAAGTTTCATGTTCCAACTTATTCCGTTGGATTTTTTATATTTTCAACTTTTTCTCACTGAATTGGTAACTGTACCTTGACTGGGTTGATATAAATAATAAATATAAAAACAATTCTAATAAACCCAAATATGACGAGTTTTGGATTTTTATTTGTCAAATTACAATGAATCAAATAGTGCCAAGTGTTCTTCATACAGACAAGGAATTTGAATGGCCGTAAGTACAACAACCACGGACTAGAATAAGGCATGCTAGACATAATGTTTTCTTCCACTTATTATATACGAGCTACTGGTAAGAAGATCAGAAAATTTTCCAGATAATAAGTATAAGATTTGTAATAAAGCATGCCATTCGAACTTTTGGAGGTTATCTTCATGTCAGAGAGAAAAGTACAATCACGAGCTGATTACAAATTCCATTTAGAGCAGAAAAATTGGAGAGAAAAATTTGAATTTTTAAATGTGTTAAAATCGTCATAATAATATATATTTGTAGACATTAGAAAACACACTTTTGCGCATAAGGTATCCTATTCAAAAATACCAAAAACATCATAAAACACAATAATCCCAAAAAATCAAATAATCCCACAAAAGCAAATAAAAAATATAAAACCCCACAAAATGGTGATAAAAGACACCTCATCACTCATTTACTAACCCTCACCCACTCACATTTAATTTTTCCACACCCACCTACCCATTTGCATGCCCAATACACTATACACCTCATTATCTCACCCATCTATGCAAATTGCACACATATGCGTAAAAATCCCTATACACTCTAAAAATTATAAACACCACTCACCCCCATCATTCCAGGCCCTTGACTCTTTGTGTACTTGAACCAATACTTGAGTTTTTGCTTCTTTACTCACATATTTTGGTATTGCAGGTCTTGGAGAGGTGAAGGCGGATCACAAAGGATAAGTGCAACCAATTTGCATCACTTGTTTAGGAAATTTCAACATAGGTTTCAATCCACAATCGTGACTTGCTTGCAATCTCTGCGTACGATTTTTAGTGAATTGCAATCTGCTACTACCTGTGATCTAGTCAGGTATAATTTTAATTTGCATGCATTGTTTTGTCATTTTTAATTTAATAAAATGTCTTTTATCTCCTTAAATGGTTAGGTATCTAACCGAGACAGGTCCCCTAACCACCAAAAATAACTAACATTTTCCAAGTGTGCTTGTGTGCAGGTTATAGATTCAGATCAAGAAGATTTTACCCAATTTATTCATTAAAGAACCCATACTTTTCCTTCACTTTTTCAATGGTAGCGTAAGCCAATTATTTTTAGTAGCATTGATTTGGTGATTGTTATATCAACTAATACATATTATAGGTGATCCAAATCTAAGCATACATTTTGGCGACCACGGTGGGACCCTTTTTGGTTGTGGGTAAAATACTTTTTTTTTCAATCTAATATTGTTTTTTTAGAGTTTGTATTCCTTCTCGTTTGTTTTTATTTTTTCCTTTTTTTTGTTTTGTTTTAGATCTAACACTTGGTTTTGCAGATATGCTAAAAATACACACAAAACAAATAATAATAAAAAAATATGGTTGTAGGCTAGTCACGATTACATATGTGTTATGATTTTTCTTGCCAAAAATCTAACAACATGGTTACACAATAGTCACATGTGCAACTATTTTGTATTTTTGTTTCTGCAAAAACATAAAAATATTTGTTTCTTCTTAAGGTAAAGAATTGGGAATGAATACACATTAAATACAAGTTTGGATAAGGGTAAATACCCATCCACATAACTATGGAAGTACTTGGGCATAAGCCCTAAAAATCATTGTGAGGAGTACCACAAGAACCCCATAGTAGTTGAAATATTGAGGAGACTTGTTGGTGAAAAGGGTGAAAAACCAACCTAATTGACTAGTTCTACCCGTGAGGTAGATCCAATGTTGTCCATGGTAACGACCCCATCTTGATTGATCAAGGGTAAAGTCCATCCTACTGAGTGAATGGTACTCATTCGGATAACGTTAATGCTAAAGATAGATCTTTAATAGAAACCAAACTAACTTGGGCCCATTTTCCACTTAAAACACATTATCTCATCAAAACACATCATCTCAAATTTCCACTGTATCGAGTCGCAATTGTGACTCTTTCTAATCTTAATAATATTCTCTCACACTTCTATACCCATTTCTAAAATTAATTATGAGTTTTTATTTTCCCAGTCTCGAGTCACATGCGTGAATTCCCTACGATTTTTCATCTTATATTTTCCTAAAGCTAGAAGTCACAACTACTACTGGTTTGTAATCTTCTAGATCCATAGTTCACTAATTATGCATTCTGCTTTCTACATCCCAATTTTTCCTAGACTCGATTCAACTATGATTGGTCTATGATTTTTCATCCATATATTCTATCATTCAATATTGTCCTATTTGCTACATATATGCACTTCACTTGACATAATCAAGATTTCTGTCTAAAATTGGTCTCGATTTGGATAACCTCGACCATTTCACATTATCTTCATACAATCTTGGACTTACCTTTGCATGGTTACTACACACACATTCATATGACTCATATCACACCATGGAATCTTCTTTCAAATCATATCATTATATCTTTGGCCATAAGAAAGTAGTGGGAGAATCTACCATGTTTGGGAGTATGTTGGGTTTCCACACTGAAGAAGTTTCTACATCTAGTGCTCCTCCTCCTGACAATGATGACACTTACAAGTTTCCAATTTTTATCCCAAGTTTGAGGAGGCCTTAGATCATAATCTAGAAGCCCTTGCAAAATATCTTAGACATTACTACTACAAACTAGATGCTTTCAACCTAAAAATCTATGCTACGAGACCATGATCCTTCATCATATACCAATGAGGCATCTTATATAACTACTATGTTTTCTCGGGCCTACGCCATCTACTATTTTCCACATGCACCATATCCCTTCTATAGGAACTACATGACCAATTGGGTCTCATTCCTATAGTACAACTCCTCCTTTCACTCACTATATTCCATCTAATTCATCATCCTTCCCTTATACATCCTCATTCATTCTCTCATACTTTCACCCATATACCACATCATCATTATACACATTCATACACTCAACCTCTCCAAAGTCATGCTTTCCAACATGTACCATACATCAATCAAGAACTCATGGATAGAATTGGTAACCTTGAGCTTTAAAATCAAGGTAAGGGAGTCCCAAAGCTCATATACAATCAGCTATGTAATGAACATATCCACCCATTGGTACCCATGAAACTATATCCTCCATATTTTGATATGCCCAAATTTGATAAATTCAAGGAAAATAGGATCCTCAAAACCACTTGTGCATGTTCAAATACACTTGCTATCTCATTAGTCATGATGACATACTTATGTTGTAAATATTTCCATTATCATTAGGGGGCCAAGATTTAAATTGGTACAATGATCTTACTCAACATGAAACTTGTTGGCTTATCCCTTGATGAAATTTTGGTCAATGTTGCTAAGTGTACCACATTATCTAGATCTATACATTTTGAAACAATTTGATGATGATCCCCTTACTGACTATGTGTCACATTGGAGAGCATTTGTCCATGAGATTACATTTCCCATTCCTTAACGAGAGATCACCTAATTATTTTCCAAGAGTTGTGCCAAGAAAATATCACACACTTTTCAAATCCAATGGTTTTGGTCATATGAGGAAGCCATACGATATCCAAGTGAATTGAATATGTTCAAGTTAGTATTGCTGATGTCAAGATTCAAAAGAAAAATGATTTCTCTAAGTTCACCAAGAAGAATCCCCAAGTTAACTCGTCATTCTCCATTTACGGCAAACCAAGGTTCCGCATTAAATGACACTAAGAATTATTTTGCGGTTCTTAATAACCCATAGTTACGGGACACAAAAACACATCACATGATCCATTTCAAATGCATCAGCAATATACTTCATTGACCGAATCACTCTCTAGTATCTTACAAAAATGCCTTGACTCTCAACTCATCTCGCTCCCACCCATACAACAAGAGGATCCCAATGTGCCAAAACTACTTTGGTGTTAAAATTACACTAAAAATGTGCCTACCCTAGGATTGTGGTCCATCCTAAAAAGTTTCACCAATTGCATAATGTTATCCAAGTCCTAATAAAAAAGGTGTTATTCAAGTTGATAATGCCATGATCCCACAAAATCAAAACCTAGATGTCTTAAAAATCCACTCCCATCACATACGAATTCAACTAATCAAGTTAGCAATGACACATCATCATCTCACCAATATTTTGTTGGCATGATTCACATTGTGACAAGAAATCAAGCTACTAATATGAATCCTAAATCCACATTTGATTCAACATCTATGACCACACCATCACCAAATGGAGTCATGCCTCCACAATTGGTCATCACTCTAAAAAATAATCTAATAAATCAATTAAAGAGTATGTTGAATAAGATCTCAATGTATGATATCATTATCCAATATTTCAATCAACTGCAAGGCACTTACTAAGGCCTTAAAGTCAATCGAAAGCGATCCACTCAAAATCAAAATTCATTTTCACAATTGTGGGCAACCTTCATACTTTGACATCATCATTAATAACATTTTATGACTACAAGATAAAGTAGAATCCCCTCTTATAACATAAGGGGGATTGAGCCTCGTGATCCACCATTATTCATCATCACCAAAATCAAATGCACAACATTCAAACACGTGTTGGTTGACAATGGATCTAGCATTAATATCATATCATCTGTAGCCTTACATCACCTCAACATACCACTATCTCACCTTTTGACCTCAACATTACAATTATGAGAATTCGGTGATGCCCTTACGCCTGCATTAGGTACCATTGCTTTATAATTAAAATTTGGATCCAAGATGCTCCACACCCTTCTATATGTCATAGAAGGAGAGTTACAATATAACATCTTATTAGGACACCCTTGGATTCATGAGATGAAATGTATTCTGTCTACCCTCCATCAATGTATCAAATATAAACAAGAATTACAACTTCTTCAATCCATTTGACCTTTCTCCTAATAGGGAATCGACCTTATTGGTAAGTTTTCCCCATTATCCTTTGATGTCCATGCATTTATTAGTACAACTATTGAGTACTTTACAAATTGGTTGAGGCTACACCACTTGCACTTACCAAAGGTTCACAAATTATTAAGTTCATTATGCAACACATCATTTGTTAGGAAATAAGGGATAAAACCTCTTGAATTCACACTTTAACTCACAAAACTCTACTATGTTACATCTCTCCTACCATATGCACAAAAGCACCTCAATAGGAAACTTCTTAAGCCATTTTACAATACAATGGATATCAAAACCATGGGCCAAAATTGCCCCATAAATATATGTGATGCAGAGAAAAACAAATTCTTTCATATATCCATCAACGAGGAAGGTTTAAATAATCAATTTACTCTTACTCTACTTTATGAGGCTACCTAGATAAGCCTGTAAGGGTTCCAAACTTGTAATATTGTCTAAACTTTCTCAAATTGACACAATATATCAAAGAAAAGATCTTCTTGGTATCTTATTTTGTCTCTAAATAGTGTTTCCATGTCGAAGAACTCCTTGAAAAGGTTCCATCTCATTCAACTTCACTTACACTTTCAAACACCTTTATTACTCTTCTTCTAGATCTACTAGCCTTTAGTCCAAGAGTGCAACTTTTTGTTGTTATACTCCTTGGATGCTTCTTGGTTATTTTCCTTGCTTTAACACCTTAACCATTAACCATCATGTCTTACAAAAATACCCAAACATCTAACATCATTTCTTGGCCAAGGTTGTTCATTAATTATCCTCAAGACAAATAGTTTTGCTACATTCAAGGATATAATGATCTAGAAGTGACCAAGGTAACTTACCAACCTCATTAGTATCTCTAGTCAACCCCGAAGTATGTCCCCAATTTGAGGATATAACTCTATACCCTTCATTCTCTATCTCCCTTTTCTCATTTTTTTCCCACAAGCTACTTACTAGCCCTACCTCTTTGATATGTCATGCATATTCTTATTTTCCCGAGGTTTCTATCCTCAAAAACATTATTTTGGGCACCTAATAATGTGTTTTAGTGTGTTTCAAGTTATAAGATTTAACTCTCTATTTAACTCTTACTTCCTTTGTAATACGACTTTTTGAATCAAGTCTTGGACTATGTACTTCAATGTATTGGCCTATTGTTAGCTATAGCTCAAAAATCCACACTAAAATAGAAAAATTCTTCTTGAATCCTTTCGATTCTTACCTCAATAATGTTTTTATCAAGTTTCAAACTTTTTCTCACTAGTTTGAGCCTTCAAATCCACAAACCCTTCTTTGAAACCCTAACCGTGCATTTTTGAGCTTGAGAGAAGGAAATATCGAATAACTTAAGAAATATTCCAAATTAATGGCTAGACATGGTACCTTAACACTATCAAGGAATTCCCTTCATGATGATTTTACCAGTAGGTTGTGACTCTCCTCTAAAATCATGTTACACCTCAACTTCCACTGTCCCGGTTAGAAAGCAATGTTCTTGCAGTCATAAGATTTTCTCATTCAATCCTCCTTCATCCAATGCTTTAGACTCTACTAATGGATTAAAGAAGGCTTGTAGATAATACTTCCCTTTCTTGTAGTTATGATATCAATTCTTGATAGATTCCTTATTCTAATGTTATGCACTCACTTGTATAGCCTCCCCTAACCTACCACAATTCGTTCCTTCACTCTAACATAAGAAGAACTCACTCTCTTATACACCAAGGAACCAAGAAAGATCATATAAAAGTTCTTATGCATCCCCTAGCCATTCATAACCTCTTGATAATACCCAAGTTTGTTTTCTTTGTACATATCTCACTAAAAACATGCACCACGGTTACATATTTAAACAATCTTCACAAACATGTATTGACATTCAAGAAACAATTCTCATAAAGACACAACTGAGATAGCCCACCATACATCATCTATCTATCAGTCGAGTCTTCCATTTATCATGAAATTCACATATTTACAAATCTCAACAACCATATACAAGGTATGCTAACAGATCACTAAAAATAGTGACACGTAGAAGAAACATCAAAATCATCTTCACAATAGTTTAATGCTCATCACACAGGTTTAAAATTATCATACATATGGATCTAAAATCAAGAATACTTTACTTGAAAAACACATTAACCATGCACTATTTGTCACCAACCTAAGTTAAAACAAATTTCATAAATAAAGTTCATAAAAATTGAGATTTTCTCCTTTATTCTCCTTTTGAGGCTTTTTACAAAATGATTCAATCCGGATAGAATGGGGAAAAACAATTACATTTGATAAATATATAGCCATCCCTCAACTTCTAACTGAATGTATACCCTTTTCTTCCTTAGTCATATGAGTGACCTTAGCCTTAACACTAAGTTGCTTAGTTATAGGCCCTAGCCTTTTGATTTCTAACTCATATCATGCTTTCTAGACCATAGAGGGACTTAAGTCACTCTATTTAAACATCATTTCCTCTTCTAAAAATAGTACAAGCTCCAAGAATTCATGAAAGAACAACAAAAGTGAAAAATTTCCTTCACACTCAAATTTTAAACTTGGAGGGAAAAATATCCATTTGAATATTGAAAATCCTAGACACCTACTAACACACCTAAGTGACACCTATAATTCAGATTAAGAGCAACAATAGAACACCAAATAACACAATATTTTAGAATAATGATCTCAATATGCAATTAGAATAGCTTTGCCACTTTGAGGGGGCAACCTCCAAACCATATAATAAGACTCAAATACTCAAATGATAATTAAATACTACCTATAATCCCCTATATATACTATTCATATGCTTTATGGCCATCACCAAGGCCGACCTATTAAGCATGAGAAAGTATAAATGATATGGTAAGCCACAAGTCGGCTACTCATATCCTAATACAAGAAATAGGTTAAGGGCGTAACATGCCCTTCCCCTTCAAACCAACGTTGTCCTCAATGTTGAATAATCTTAGATGTTCTGCAGAAAACCCTCATCCTCCCAGGTGGTGTCTTCTATGCTCAGATTCTTCCACTTGATCAAATATTCCTTAATGTCTCTAGTTCTCAACCTCTTAGTACGTGTTTGCAGAATCTTCTCTGGCTCCAAAATGATTCTTCCTTCCTTGTCAAGTTCTGGTAACTCTGTCTGGGCTTCAAATTTCTGTCCAATAACCTTCTTCAGGCATGAAACATGGAATACTAGGTGTATGTGTGAAGATGGAGGCAACTCTAGTTTATAAGCAACACTACCAATTTTATGTAGAACTTGATAAGGGCCATAATATTTAGGAGAAAGTTTGTTTTCCTTTTTCTGTTGCTTTAGGGGCATCTTTTTGTATAAGGTTGAGACATACAAAAATCAATCACCAATTTCAAAATGTCTTTCACTACGGTGTTGATCTTGCTTGTTGTTTCATCTGTTTTGTGCCATGCTCAATTCTCCTTCAAACTAGCCAAAACCTGATTTTTATGTTGAATGTGTTCCTCAAATCTCCGACCTTAGTTTCACCCTCAAGGAGGAAGTGATAGAAGGTGGATGGTAACCATATAATGCTAAAAATGGGGTCATTTGAGAAGAGGTATGAAAAGATGTGTTATACCACCATTCCGGTGGTAGCCATTTAATCCACCTTTCTTGCTTATCTGATACAAAACAACGTAAATACCCCTCTAAGCATTTGTTGAACACTTCTATTTTCCCATCAATTTGAGGATGATAAGATGAACTGTGAGCTAGCTGAGTACCCAAACATGAAAATAATTCCGTCCAAAAATTACTTGTGAAAATAGGATCACGATCACTTACAATTATCTTTGGGGTTCCATGTAGCCTTTGAACTGTCTCCAAAAAAATAGTTGCGACTGTACTGGATGCAAATGGATGTGATAGGGCACAAAAATGGGCATATTTTGTGAGCCTATCCACAATCACAAAAATAACATTCTTACCCTCGAAAAGGAAATCCAGTGATGAAATCCATGGAGACCTCCTCCCATCTCTAGCTAGGAATTGGTAAGGGTTGCAATAGACTTGGTGTCTTAATTATTTCCCCTTTGTTCTGTTGGCACACTAAACACTCTGATACAAAATTTTGTACATCCCCCTTGAGTCCTTCCCAAAATAATTCTCTTTTTATTCTATGATATGTCTTCAAAAACCCAGAGTGTCCTCCAACAGGTGAGGCATGTAGCTCTGCAAGAATCTTATGCTTCAACTCAGAATCTTTACTCAAGTATAACCTATCCTTGTACCATAGGGCATTACCTTTCCATTCAAATTTGTTAGATGTCATAGATCCTTGCTTGATATTCTGTATTAGAGATTGTGTATCCTTATCTTGATTCCATTCCAATCTTGCTTCATCCACCCAATCGGTTGTCAACATGGACATTCCACATAGTAAGGCATCTGCGGATGTATCCCTTACGGACAATGTATCAACTACTAAATTTTCTTTACCCTTTTTGTATATGATTTCAAAATCATAACCCAAGATTTTATTACCCACTTTTGTTGTTCCTCAAATGATAACCTTTGCTCCAAAAGTATTTAAGACTACCATGATCAATTTTTACCTTGAAGTGTCTACCCATAAGATAGGGCCTCCATTGCTTGATTGCATGAAGAATATCCATCATTTCTTTCTCATAGATAGGTTTGAGAAGATATTTTCCTTTGAATTGGTGACTCTCAAATGTAATTGGTCTTCCTTCTGCATTAGAACTGCTCCCAATCTTGATCCTAAAGCGTCACATTCAACAATGAAGGTTTTTGAGAAGTTGGGAGTAGCCAAAACTGGGTGTTGCACATGGCTTCCTTCAGCTGCTCAAAGGATTTAGTGGCTACGTCTGTCCAATGGAAGGCATCCTTCTTTAGCAATGCAATGAGTGGGGTTTCTATTCTACCATATCCCCACACAAATCTTCTGTAGTACCCTGTTAGTCCTAGGAACCCACGAAGATTTTTGAGATTTTGGGCCTTGGCCATTCCACCATAGCTTTGATCTTCTAAGGATCAACTTTGACGCCTTCATGGGATAAAATATGACCCAAGTACTCTACCTCTTGTACACCAAAAGAACATTTGGATGGCTTTGCATATAGAGTATGTTTCTCCAAAACTTCCAACACATTATTTACATGTTGTAAGTGTTCTTCCCATGTCTTACTGTAAATCAATATGTCATCAAAGAAAACTAATACAAATTTCCTTTAAAACGACCTAAAAATAATGTTCATCAAGCTTTGAAAGGTTGAGGGCACATTTGTAAGACCAAAAGGCATTACCAAAAACTCATAATGGCCCTCATGAGTCCTGAAAGCCGTTTTATGAACATCTTCCTCTTTTATCCTAATTTGATGGTACCCCGAATGAAGATCTAATTTTGTGAAATAAACAACACCATGTAATTCATCAAGTAAATCATCAATTACTTTGGAATAGGAAACTTATCTTTGATGGTGTAATTGTTGAGTTCTCGTAACTGGACACATCCTCCATGTTTCATCCTTCTTATGTACCATGACCACTTTGGTGAAAAATATGCACTCTGCTATGCACGATGATACTACTGCCTTGACATTTCCTCCACCATTTTCTTGATCTCACTTTTACGGGAATATGGGTATGTAGTGCCCACACTTTTTATAGCTCAGTAGCTTGTTGTTTCTTTGCTCATAGACATGTTTTGACAGAGTTTTGTTATATCATGGACATTATATTAGAGATTTGATCTTATTAGACATGTGTGGACATTCAGGCGTGTAGCACCAATTTAGCTTAATTTCTATGTTGTCGCATTTTCTTATGATGTCATGGATACTAATGGATATGATGTTGTGTTTTGGAACATAATTATATTGATGGATAGTTGTTGCATGTGGAATTCCATGGTTATATGTCACCTTACCATCTTGTCTAACTTTTGGAATATTGAGTATAATTGTGCACGTTGTCGCATTTTGATTTCGAGTAGGATGTTAGGCTAGTTTAGAACTTAATGATATCTTATTGTGTCGTTGTTTTATATTTTATCGACAGGTATAGTTAATGTGTGCAATGAGTGTGCGGTGTGACAGGTTTACTGACGGGACGTGGGACTCGGGCCAGCTACACAATCTTGCACAAGCTTGATTACGAGGCTGAGTCCTAGCCATGTTCATTGTGTGAAGCCTTAGTATATGAGATTATTATTTTGGGCACTATGAGTGACCCCAATTTATGTAATGTATTGTGCTTTGAATTATTAATTTTGTTTAGGGTAGTTGATTATGATGTAAACTTGTTTTGGGAGTCAATAATCCCACTTTCTTTTAAATTGTTGATTTTGTTTAATGAGTCACTTAATCACAAGGGTTTAGGGTCACATGTGAGACCCTTGGGTGGTCCCCACACCCTCTACCCTTGTGCCAAAAATGCAAAACCCGAAATTAGGTTATTTTGGGCATTTTTGGGGACCCCTTTGTAGCTTGGGAGTTCCCCTAACATAAAAATGAGCCCTTGGACCCTACCTAATGGGTAGGGGGGCTTATTTTCAAGGCTAGAGGGAGTTTTCCCTCCCTTTTTACCCCTTGATTGGTCACATCCATGTAAGGGGTGTGGATTTGAGTGCTTATTAAAAGTTTCACTTATTTTGTCTTGCTAACATTTAGGGGATTTTGGGAGAAGAGGAAAAAAGATAATTTTACCCTTTCTCTCTTTTGTTTTGGCATCTTTGACCTTGATGAGGGAGAGGGGTGACACATGTCACCCCCTCATTTGTGAGGATGCTTTTTTTTCTCCTCTTAAAATTCCCATTCATGGGAAAAGAGAGGGACTTTTTGGGACTTCTTGCTTGGATGCTTGGGTGATTTGGAGCTTGTGATTTGCTTAGACAAGAGTGGAGAAACTTGAAGTTGGAAAGCTTTTTGGAGAGCTTTCCTTGAGGTAGGCTCTTATGTATTTTTGTTGTGTTGTTTTCCTTTTAGTTGTTAGATTGGTTGCTTGAAATTGTTATTTGTTGTATGTAGATTTTGGTTGCTTGCTTGTTTTACTCCCTCCATCATATGGCATGATGGAGTTTTGGAGTGTGGGGGAAGAGAGAGGGAATTTTCCCTCTCAATCCTCAAGGCTTGATGGACAAGCCTTGTAGGGTCTTAGTGTTTCCCCTCAATGGTTGAGGTGGGGAAGTTGATTCATTTGGCTTGAATCTCCTTCCCCATTCTTGGTAAGGAAACCCCTTTGGGGTTTGAAAATCCTTCCAAGAAGGACTTGGAGAAAGGGTGGAGGAATAAGGAGGATTTTGATTGAATTTAGGAGCAATAAGGAGGGTAGGGAGATTTTTGCTTTGTGCAAGCATTTTGGAATATAATTTTTTAGAGAACTTTCTCCTCTCTTCCCCACTTTTGAGGAAGAACATGGGTTCTCCTCCTTGTAAATTTTGGAGTCTTGTTTTGTATTTATCCCATTTTTGTGTGCTTGTATCATTGTTAGTTCACCCTCCATCTTGTGCAAGTTTTGGATGTTGACCTCTTTCCCATGGGCTTGGGGGAGGCTAGCATGCATCCCAACCTTGGGAGAGGCATGTGATGATGCCTATGGTTGGGTGGAAAACAAGCTCTTTCTCCTTGTTGGTTTCCTTATAAGTCACTCTAGTTGAAGCTCAAGCATGGAGATGGTTGGATTTGTGGCATCTTGGTCTCTCCTTATTTCCTCAAGTTATTGTGAAGCATTACTTTCATTGTAACACCTTGGGTGTGGCTATTTTCGGAAAGCTCTTTGGCATGTGAAATATTTCTTTCAATCTTAGAAGGGAGATTTGTTATGTCATTTCTCTTATGTATTTTAACAATTTGAATTATGATGTAATTATGAACTTGAGATCCTTGTAAAATGAGTCTTGTAAAAATGGTTATATTTCTTTAATGTGCATTATTTAAATGTCATTTTGAAAAGGAAGATTGCTTGATGGAAGTAAGATTCTCCCTAAGAAATGATGTTATTATTGTTGGTATCTTTGTTGGAAAATCTGAAATGAATTCTACTTGGTTATAAGAAGTTGTTCTTGTTTTAACTTTGGAAGAAACTATTTTTAATTATAAAATGCACATCTCTTTTTATATCAACATGGTTTTAGAAATCTTTTTTTTTTTTTTTATGCAAAAGAAATTGTACTTGGAAATGTGGTAGTCTTCTTGATTTTTGTCAAAAAAAAGGTATATAAAGGGATTATCAAATTAAATCTTAAAATATATTTATATATATGTATTATATTTTATATATTCTATATTATATATGTTGTTTATATATATATACACACATTCACATGCGTGAAAAGATACAACATAAATATAAAAATAAATAACTAAATAAATAAATAAATGTATATATAGATATAACAACATATTATATATATATATATATATATATATATATATACAAATATATAACATCATATATATATATATATAAAATATTGTATATAAAACAATATTTATTACGAAATTTATTTAAAAAAAAAAAAAAACCATGTTTGGTGGGGGTTCGACCCCCCCCCTTCTGCTACTCCTCCCTCCTGGCCGCCGTCCCCACCCCTGCAAGCGCATTCCCCCACCCCCACCCCCCTGCATTCCCCCGCGCACTACCATCCTCCCGGCCACCACTTCTCTACCCACGGCCTCCTGCCTGCCTTCGCCCTCCCTCTCGCGCCTCCACCGCCTGTCCTGCCTCCTCCACATGCCCACCCACGCGCTACCGCCACCGTTTCTGTCCCTTCCCATACCCTACGTCGCCCCTCCTCACACGGCTTCCACATTCACACAGGTTCTTCCACAGATCCGCCCCCACCCCCCATACAACAAACAAAAAAAAATACATGTATTCTATTCAAAAAAAAAAAAAACAAAGAAGAAAATAATGGATGAGAGGTGGCTATCACCAAGGGGGAAAACATAAGGAATTTTTCAAGCATCCATGGCCTGTCCTCTACTGCAAGTAACAAACAATGCAAATGAAAGCAAATAACATGGAAATGAGAAGAATAACATGAGAAAGCAAAAGAGAGGAAATGATAAAGAAATTAGGGCAATCTTAGGGCAAAAGGGAGATCAAGGGTTAAGATTGACTTGATCCTAGGGTCCTTAAGTGACCCTCTACACTTTTGAATTTAAGTGATTTTGTGGGAATAAACTCTTGAGCGGGAGCGGCTCGAGTGGCCCATGGGACATGAGTGCGCTTGAACCAAAAATCACCAAAATACCCATGGGAAATTGGTGGAAAATGGCTCTCATGGCCCGATCAATGGCGGATGCACTAAGACAAAAGAGCCTGAGTTGGGTGATGTGGAAAAGGAGGCCCACATGGTCCAAGTACCATGGGGACGTGAGTTCCTACGGAGGTGAAATTTCTACACAAAGTACGTTGCATATAAGGTGGACTTCGATGACCTAAGCGGACCTTGTGCCGCCAGGGACATGAGTTCCCGAAAACCCACAATACCCACCTATCAAAGTAAAAGGAGTAAAAATCTAGTGTATTACAGATTGTGAGAGCCCGCATGGAACATCCCAACCTTGATCTTAAAATAGTCATAACTTTTTATTGAGCTCGATTTTCACAAAATTAGATTTTTGGAAAGCTTTGATGTTATCCATTGAAGAATTTTCTACATCTAGTGCTCCTCCTCCTGACAAAATGATGAAACTTACAAGGTTCCAAATTTTTATCCTAATTTTGAGGAGGCCTTAGATCATAATCCATAAGCACTTGCATAATATCTTAGACATTATTATTACAAACTAGATGATTTCAACCTAAAATCTATTACGTAGACCATGACCCTTCATCATATACCACCGAGGCATCCCATACAACTATTGTGTTTGCTGGTCCTACACCATCTACTATTGTCCACATGCACCATATCCCTTCTACAAGAACTACATAACCACTTGGGTCTCATTCCTATACTACAATTCCTCCTTTCACCCACTATACTCCACCTAATTCCTCATCCTTCACTTATACATCTCCTTCATTCTCTCATACTTACACCCATATACCACATCATCATTCTACACATTCATATACTCAACCACTCCAAAGTCATGCTTTCCAACATGTACCAAACATCAATCAAGAACTCATGGATAGAATTTGTAACCTTGAGATTTAAAATCAAGGTATGGGAGTCCCAACGCTCATATAAAATCAACTATGTAATGAAGCTATCCACTCATTGGTACCCATGAAACCATATCCTTCATATTTTGATATGCCCAAATTTGATAAATTTGAAGGCAAAGAGGATCCTCAAAACCACTTGTGTGTGTTCAAATATGCTTTTTTATCTCATTAGTCATGATGACACACTTATGTTGCAAACATTTCCATTATCATTAGGGGGCCAGATTTAAATTGTTCTGATGATATTACTCAACATGAAACTTGTCGGCTTATCCCTTGATCAATGTTTGGTCAATGTTGCTAAGTGTACCACATTATCTGATCTACACACTTTGAAACAATTTGATGATGATCCCCTTACTGACTATGTTTCACATTGGAGAGCATTTTTCCATGAGATTACATTTCCCATTCCTTAATGGGAGATCACTTAATTATTTTCCAAGAGTTGTGCAAAGGACATATCACACACTTTTCAAATCCAACAGTTTTGGTCATTTGAGGAAGCCATACTTGATATCGCGTGAATTAAATATGTTCAAGTTAGTACTAGTGATGTCAAGCTTCATAAGAAAAATGATTTCTCTAATTTCACCAAGAAGACTCCCCAAGTTAATCAAGTTATTCTCCAATATGTGGCTAACCAAGGTTCCAAATAAAATGACACTAAGAATTCTTTTGTGGTTCGTAATAACCCATAGTTACAGGACACACAAAACACATCACATGATCCATTTCAAATACATCGGTAATATACTTCATTGACCGAATCACTCTCTAGTATCTTAGGAAAATGCCTTGAATCTCAACTCATCTCACTCCCACCCATACCACAAGAGGATCCCAATGTACAAAAACTACTTTGGTGTTAAAATTCCACCGACAAATGTGCCTACCATAAGATTGTGGGCAATACAAGTAAAAAGTGTCACTAATTTCATAATGTTATCCAAGTCCTAATCAATAAAGGTGTTATTCAAGTTGATAATGCCATGGTCCCACAAAATCAAAACCTAGATGTCTTAAAAATCCACTCCCATCGCATACGAATTCAACCAATCGGTTAGCAATGACACATCATCATCTCACCAATATTTTGTCGGCATGATTGACATTGTGACAAGAAATCAAGTCAAGTACTGAATCCTAAATCCACATTTGATTCGACATCTAACCACACCAAATCCAAATGAAGTCATGCCTCTACAACTAGTCATCACTCTCAAGAATAATCTAATAAATCAATTAAAGAATATGTTGAATAAGATCTCATTGTATGATCTCATTATCCATATTTCAATCATTTAAGGCACTTCTTAGGCCTTAAAGTCAATCGCGATCCACTCAAAATACCAATTCCTTTTCACAATTAATGAGAAACCTTCATACTTTGACATCATCATTAATCACATTTTATGACTTCAAGATATAGCATGAATCCCCTCTTATAACATAAGGGGGAATTGAGCCTCGTGATCCACCATTGTTCATCATCACCAAAATAAAATGCACAACATTCAAACATGTGTAGGTTGACAATGGTTCTAGCATTAATATCATATCATCTGCAACCTTACGTCACCTCAACATAACGCTATCTCAACTTTCGAACTTAACATTATAATTATGAGAATTTAGTGATTCCCGTTATGTTGCATTAGGTACCATCATTTTATGATTGAAATTTGGATCTAAAATGTTCCACATGCTTCTATATGTCATAAAAGGATATTTACAATATAATATCTTATTAGGACACCCTTTGATTCATGAGATGAAATGTACTCCGTCTACCCTCCATTAATGTATCAAATACAATCAAGACGGTATTACATATTGTGTTACTGCTAATGCATAACTATTTAAATATTTTAATAATATCACATTCTCATTCAATAGAGTGGTACCTATTACATCGATCACACATGTTTACTCTTCTCCCATAGATATATCTAATACATCCACTCATATACCCACCATAATTGACCCATTACCTTCAACACAACATTCTAACTTACCACAATCACAAGATACATCCCTTTCTTCATCAACATCTCATGCCCAACCATCAACATCATTTATCGAAGTAATCATACTTTCTTTTCCTTCACCATCCTCATCATTTTCACCATCATTAAATTCAAGTTCTATTCCTTCTAGTAGTAAACCCTCAACTACCAAAATACCTCACGACCATGGTAAGGCTCCTATGATAAATAACACACAATTTATTGGTGTTGGGAATAAATACTCACTTATGCCACTCTATCTTTGTTATGTTTGTGGAGCCTATTTTCATGTTAGAGTGTGGTACACCTTCTATGTGTTACACTCGGGTATTTTTATGGCGGTCCCACTTGCCGGTGAGTGGGTCGGGGGGTTGGGGCGAAGCCCCCGAAGCAAATTTTCATGGGTGGTTTATTAACCCATGGGTAATGGGTAACCGTTATGGGCTATTTTTGGGCCCATGGTTTTTCGGTACCCATTGTTTTGATACCCACGGTTTTCCCATGGTTTTGATACCCACGGTTTTGTATCAAACTGCTTAAGAAATTGTCTATTTATATGGTCTTATGCATATGATACATAGACAAGCAAATGTATTACAGATGTGTTTTGAATTCGGGTGTGAATTCTGTAGAGTTTGTTGAGCATAGCTCCAAATGGATATGGGTATTGTATTGAGAGAGTGGAGGCTTGTAATAAAATCTAAGCAAGTGATTCTTGGTGGATGTAGCCCAAATTGGGTGAACCACGTTAAATCTTGTCTCTCTGTGTTGTGTTATTTATTTTGCACTTTTATTTGAGATCTATAATATTTTTTGCATATTAGTTTCTACTGTTGCGATTCTGTAAGGGATTATTTTACATATTTTATCTCTTATTCCCTAACAATTGGTATCGAGCTTTGGTTTGGTTTCTGAAGTGTTGAATCACAGGGAAAGTTTTTAGCTTGAGTGGGAGCTATGGCAGATGATGGAAGATCTAGGGTTGATAAATTCAACGGGCATAATTTTAGTCTTTGGAAGATGCAGATGGAAGATTACCTTTATCAGAAGGATCTTTATACTCCACTATCTGAGAAGGTGAACAAACCCTCGAGCATGATGAGATGCGAATGGGATTTGTTGGATCGGAAGGCACTTGGAATGATCTGGTTGTGTCTTGCATCTTTGGTATTATTTAATGTTTCAAAGGAAAAGACTACAAAAGAATTGATGGATGCATTAGGGAAGTTGTATGAAAAACCCTCTACCTCTAATAAGATATTTTTAATGAAAAATTTGTTTAATATGAAGATGTCTGAGAATGGTTCAATAGCAGATCATTTAAATTATTTCAATACGGTTGTGAATATGCTAGCTTTGGTTACAATAGAATTTGATGAAGAAGTTAGGGCTTTATTAATTTTGTGCTCTTTACCTGAAAGTTGGAATAGCCTAGTAATGGCGGTAAGCAACTTGGTTCCAACTAACTCAAGATGAAGTTTGAGGATGTTGTAGGGGTGATTCTAAGCAAGGAAATGCGAAGAAAAATCTCTGGTGAATCTTCTACTTCAGGGAATGCTTTGACAGTGGAAACTAGAGGGAGACAGAAGAATAGAGGAAACCGTGGAAAATCAAAGGATCGGGCAAGGTCAAAATCCAAAAGCAAGATAGTATGCTGGCACTGTGGAAAGTCTGGGCATGCAAAGAAGGACTATTGGGAGCTTCGGGATAAGAAGAAACAACAGGAAGAAAATAAGGAGGAAAATGTGGCATCGGGTAATGTATGCTAGGATGCTTTGATTCTTTCTTTGCATAATATTAATGAATCTTGGGTTTTAGATTCAGGGGCTTCTTTTCATGCTACTCCACATAGGCATTATTTTGTTGATTATGTTCAAGGGGATTTTGGGCATATTTTTCTTGGTGATGATGAGCCTTGTAGTATAGTTGGAAAAGGTTATGTTCAGGTTAAGATGCGAATGGGAATACATGGCTATTGAAGGATGTCCAGACATGTGCCTACATTAAGGAGAAATTTGATATCGGCGGGGTAATTGGGAAGTGATGGTTGTACTGTGATATTTACAGCTTGACTCTTGGAAGGTCACTAAGGGTGCTCTTGTGGTGGTAAGAGGTAAGAAGGTTAGAACCTTGTATTTAACCACTGATAGTACTAATGATTGTAATCTTGTGGCTTTAGATGCAGATACAACATTATGGCACTATAGGCTCGGTCATATGAGCCATAAGGGCATGGACATCATAAAGAAGAATTTTCCTAGATATACAAAAATAGGTTTGGATTTATGTGAGAACTGCATATATGGGAAACAGAAGTGAGTAAGGTTTCTCAAGGTTGGACCTATGAAGAAAGAGAGTAAGTTAGAGCTGGTACATTTTGATGTGTGGGGGCCAACTCAGGTATCATCTCTTGGGGTTCAAGTTATTATGTTACTTTTATTGATGATGTAACAAGGAAAGTTTGGGTTTATTGTATTAGAAACAAATCTGATGTATTTGATACTTTTGTTAAATGGAAAGCCTTGGTAGAGAATGAAACATGCCTTAAGTTAAAATTTCTCAGGTCAGATAATGGAGGGGAGTATTACAACAATGAATTTGATGATTATTGTTCTAAGAATGGAATTTGCAGAAAAAAAGATGGTTCCAGAGCCCCGTGCAGAGAATGGGGTGTCAAAAGGATGAACAAAACAATAATGGAACATGTTAGGAGCATGAGGATACATGCAGGACTGCCTCTTTATTTTTGGGTAGAAGCGGTGAGCACAACTGTGTACTTGATAAATAGAGGACCCTCAAGTTCCTTGGATGGAGGCATACCTGAGGAGGCTTGGTATGGTAAGAAAGTCGATTACTCATTTCTTAGAGTCTTTGGATGTGAGGTGTTTGTTCATATTGACAAGGATGATAGGACCAAGCTAGAGGCTAAATAAAAAAATGCACTTTTATTGGTTATGGTGGTGATGACTTTGGATTTAAATGTTGGAGTATTAAAGACAAGAAAATCATTCGGTCTAGGGATGTGGTCTTTAATGAGAAAGTCATGTATAAGCAACAATTGCAGGAAAACAGGGAAGAATCCAAGAAAGAATATGCAGTGGTAGAGGATCTTCCGGATGGGATAGTGACCCATGAATCAGTTTAGGAACCTACTCAATAGGAACCCCAAACTCCTATAGTGAGGAGGTCTTCTAGGGTAAGAAAAGAACCTGAACATTTTTCTCCTTCTCTTTATTATTTATTACTCATTGATAGTGGAGAGCTAGAGAGCTTTGATGAAAAATGTAGGTAGATGCCAGTAAGAAGTGGGAGCAAGCCATGGATGAGGAGCATAAGTCTCTCATGGAGAACCAGACTTGGGATTTGGTGAAGCTACCGGAAGGTAAAAGAGCATTGCAGAACAAGTGGGTGTACAAAGTTAAAGATGAAGAAGGAGGAAAGAAAAGATATAAGGCCCGGTTAGTGGTCAAGGGGTTTGCACAGAAACAAGGTATAGATTTTGATGAGATTTTTTCTCCTGTAGTAAAAATGACTTCTATTAGAACTATTCTTAGAATAGTGGCAGCAGAAGACTTGCACTTAGAATAGTTAGATGTAAAGACTACATTTCTCCATGGTGATTTGGAGGAGGAACTATATATGTAGCAACCAGAGGGCTATGAGGTCAAAGGTAAAGAGGAGATGGTGTGTAAACTGAAGAAGAGCTTATATGGCTTGAAACAAGCTCCACGTCAATGGTATAAGAAGTTTGATAGCTTCATGATGGAGCAAGGTTATATTAGATGTCATTTTGACCATTGTGTGTATACAAAGAAATTTGAGGATGGAAGTTATATTATCCTGTGTTTGTATGTTGATGACATGTTAGCTATAGGTAAAAACATGCAGGAAATAAAAGTACTCAAGAAATAACTAAGTGAATCCTTTGATATGAAGGATTTGGGGGTAGCCAGACAAATCCTTGGTATGAGGATAACTTGGGATAGGAAGGAATGGAAGCTGACTTTATCTCAGGAAGAGTACATTAAGAAGGTATTGGATAGGTTTAACATGCAGGATGCTAAACCGGTTGGGACTCCTTTGGCAGGCCATTTTAAGTTATCAAAGGAGCAGTGTCCCAAGACAGAGCAGGAAAGAAACCAGATGTCCAAGGTACCTTACTCATCAGCGGTTGGCAGTTTGATGTATGCTATGGTGTGCACTAGGCCTGATATTGCCCATGCAGTGGGAGCTGTGAGTAGATTTATGAGTGATCCAGGTAAAGATCAGCATGGTAAGCAGTAAAGTGGATCCTTTGATATTTGAGAGGGACCATGGGGATAGTTTTGTGCTACAGTGGATCAGACACCACTTTACGTGGTTATGTAGATTCAAACATGGCTGGAGATGTAGACAATAGGAGGAGCACAACAAGTTATATTTACATTGTAGGTGGGACAGTAGTGAGCTGGATTTCATGACTACAAAAGCTGGTGGCTTTGTCAACCACGGAGGCTGAGTATGTTGCTGCCATAGAGGCAAGCAAAGAGATGATTTGGTTACAACAATTGCTTGAGGAGTTGGGGCATAAGCAGGAGGAATGTAAGCTGCATAGTGATAGTCAGAGTGCTATACACCTAGCTAAGAACTCTACTTTCCACTCCAGGACGAAGCATATACAGTTGAGATATCACTTCATCAAGACAACTTTGGAGGAAGATAAGTTGAAGTTGGAGAAGATTCATACCAGTCAGAATCTTGCAGACATGATGACCAAGGTGGTCACAAGGGATAAACTAAAGCTATGTTCAGCTTTGGTTGGCCTTTGCGGATGACAGTGAAGGGTTGAGAAGCTTTCTCAGTGGAAATCAATCTCCAAGTGGGAGATTGTTATGTTTGTGGAGCCTATTTTCATGTTAGAGTGTGGTACACCTTCTATGTGTTACACTCGAGTATTTTTATGGTGGTCCCGCTCACCGGTGAGCGGGTCGGGGGTTCGGGGCGAAGCCCCAAAGCAAATTTTCATGGGTGGTTTATTAACCCATGGGTAATGGGTAACCATTATGGGCTGTTTTTGGGCCCATGGTTTTTCGGTACCCATTGTTTTGATACCCACGATTTTTCCCATGGTTTTGATACCCATGGTTTTGTATCAAACTGCTTAAGCAATTGTCTATTTATATGGTCTTATGCATATGATACATAGAAAAAAAATGTATTGCATATGTGTTTTGAATTCAGGTGTGAATTTTGTAGATTTTGTTGAGCATAGCTCCAAACGGATCTGGGTATTGTATTGAGAGAGTGGAGGCTTGTAATAAAATCTGAGCAAGTGATTCTTGTGGACGTAGCCCAAATTGGGTGAACCACATTAAATCTTGTCTCTCTATGTTGTGTTATTTATTTTGCACTTTTATTTGAGATCTGTAATATTTTACGCATATTAGTTTCTCTTGTTGCGATTACTGTAAGGGATTATTCGCATATTTTATCTCTTATTCCCTAACAATCTCTACGATATGCCAACTGCCAAAAAATGGGAATAAAATATCTCATATACATGTTAAAGGTTATCTAGTTTCATTTGGTATTCCTCCCAAAAATACTTATTTTGTTTATGGAGGATATGATATTACAATTTATCCTCGAACCAATAATGTATCCATCTCAAAATCTCAGTTTACCTCTAACATTTCATACCTTTCTAAACTAGATTTCACTATGCATTGCTTACTCGATCAAGGATGAAAAGTATACGGTCTAGGTGATTTTGAACAAGGAATTTCCACTCCTATTTATGCCCATTACAAACTAGCTTTTGAAATAATTGGATTATGATATGCCAATCTTGATGATGACATCAAAAATATAATATATCCTTTTACTTATATGAGCTTCAATCTAGATGGCAAGATATGGTCATCCATATCCATATTATTCTTAGTATTTCATTCATACCATATCACTTCCACATATTCCTTAATGAATCTATATGATTCCAATTTTTGAGATATTCCATGAGTTTAGAACCATGTTCGATTGGTCCATTTATCATCTCATTCCATAAATGCTATCTATTTCTCAATGATGACATTGATAGAACTATTAGTTCCCCACCTATGAAATAATTTTACCATCAACCACGTTGAGACTTTCCCCATTGATTACCATCTTGCGGACAAGCCCGTACCTCTTGATTTATTCTCTTCAAAAGAGGCTATCTTGTGCCACTTGGAAACCATGGATAAATATCCCTATAAATCCATTCAACTCAAGACACTCAACGCCACAAAAAGCATACTTTGGAGACACTGAAGATGTACCCCAAATCTTACTTGATGAGATCCATACATTTGATCACCTTGATGAAGCGTTGTACATGCTCATTGAGGAAATTATCAAAGTTAACATTGGTACACATGAGGACCCTAAAATTATGCTCCTTGGAAAATACCTATTTGATGAAGAATGTGATGAGTACACATCACTCTTACGTGTTTTTTCAATGTCTTCACTTGGTCATATGATGATATGCTAGGAATGGATCTTGATACAATTATCCATAATCTCATGTTAAAGCCCAATGTAAAACCCATCGAGTAAAAGCTATGAAAAATGCATCCACATGTCGTATTATTGGCAAAAGAAAATCTACATAAAATCCTTGACATTGATTTTATAAAACCAATCAACTATCCGAGAATGGGTCTCCAACATGGTCCATGTGGGTAAGAAAACTAGTGGTATATGTGTCTGCGCACTAATTTTAGGGATGCCAATGACAGCTTGTCTTAAGGATGATTTTCCCTTACCTAATATTGATACCATCATTGAAAATCTTGCTAGTCAAGAGATGTTCTCATTCATGGATGCTTTCTCTTGCTATAATCAGATAAAATTGTGCCGGAAGACCAACATAAGACAAATTTTACCACACTTTGGGGGACATTTTTCTATAAGGTTATGCCCTTTGGCCTAAAAAACGCTGGTTCTACATATCAACATGCTATGACCTACATATTCTATGACTACATCCACAACATTGTACATGATTGTGTTGATGACCTTCTCATATAGTATAAGTTGTGCTAAGACCACATAAGTTTCCCAAGAAAAATATTTATGTGCCTCTTGGAATACAAAATTTGACTAAATCCTAGGAAATGTGTCTTTGGAGTCACATTAGGAAAAGTGACCGGATTCATTGTCTCACACCACAATATTAAGGTAGGTCTGCCAAAGCTAAGGCCATAATTGACATGCCTCCCCTATGAACATCAAATAGCTAAGTTGCTTTCAAGGTAAGATTCAAGATATTGGACAATTTATCACACAAATTTTTGATTGTTTTCTACTATTCAATCACATCCTTAGGAAAGATGTCACTTTTGAAAAAGGAGGATTATCGTACCACATTCAAATAACTTAAATAATACCTCCTCACACCTCCAATTCTTTCACAACCAAAACTAGATTTACCATTCCATTTGTACATACCTGCTATCAAATTTTCTCTAGGAAGCATGTTAGTTCAATGCAATGTAAAACATCGTGAATCAACCATTTTCTACATTAGTCACAATCTCATCACCAATGAGCTCAACTAAGCACACATTGATAAAATTTTCTTGACCACAATTTTCTCTACACAAGAAAATTTGACATTATATGCTTAATCATACGACTTACGCTGTTGCTTAAAAAATAATCCCTTGCATTATATGATGAAAAAAACATACCATAATAGTCATACATCCAAGTGGATCATGTTACTCATTGAGTTCTACCTACAATTTTTTTTGCAAAAGGATATTAAGGAACAAGTGATTTATGATCAACTAGCTGAAGCACCGCTTATTGATTAAGGACCACTAAATATTGATCTTCTGGATGATTCCATCTCACCATATCTAAAACAAAATATTATATTGATGCAAACAAGGATTTTGATATGACCTTACATATTTATGGGTCAAAAACTAACCAAGGGGTGGTACATGCATTGTCTTCATCACACCTCAAGGTGCTTCTATTATAATATCATTAAAAATTGATTTTCCATGCACAAATAACATGGTGGAGCACATGAATCACTTTTCATTGGTCTCAAATTAACAATTTCTCTCAAGATTAAATGTTTATGATATCTGGTGACTCACAACTTGTTGTTAACAAAATCCAATGGTATTTATAATGCCACAATGATGTACTAAAACAATAAAAGAATCTTATCGATTCAATGCTCACTCACTTAGCAAATTTTTAAATTGAGACCACTCCATGAACTTCCAATCGATTTGCAGACACCATGGATTCTTTAGGATCTTATATACCTTTAGAAAAGGAAACCAACATTCTTCATGTTACCATTTGTGTGCTATCACAACCATCTTTTGATTGTACCCAGGTGATTGATATTTTTCACATTGAGACCACGCTACCGCCTCTTAGGTATAAAGAGCTCGTTACGTAATTACAATTTAATACCTTTCCCCTGGACTTAAAAAAGCTTGATGTCATAGCTTTCGTTAATGAGCCACTTGTTTTATACTCATAGGCAATATTATCTACAGATGCAAATATGATGGAATACTATTATAATGTTTATTACCTCAAGAGACTGTCATTGCAATCGCTAAAGCGCATGATGGTACATGTGGAGGTCATTTTAGTGGTATGGATATTGCACAACACATCCTTCATATGGGTTATTATTGGCCTTACTTAGAACAAAACTCTTATACACACATTAGACGCGTGAGAAGTGCCAAAGGTATATAAGTCTCTCTCATCTTCCCACATAATAATTACAACCTCTCCAATCCATTTGGCCTTTCTCCCAATGGGGAATTGACCTTATTGGTAAGTTTACCCCATTATCCTCGATGGCCATGCATTTATTATTACAGCTATTGAGTACTTTACAAATTTGGTTGAGGCCACATCTCTTGCACTTACCACGGTTTAAAAATTTTCAATTCATTGTGCAACACATCATTTGTTAGGAAATAAGGGATAAAAATCTCCTGAATTCACACTTGAACTCACAAAAATCTACTATGTTACATCTCTCCTACCATATGCACAAAAGCACATCAATAGGAAACTTATTAAGCCATTTTACAATATAGTGGGTATCAAAACCATGGGCCAAAACCACCCCATAAACCTATGTGATGCAGAGAAAAAAAATTCATTCATATATCCAACAATGAGGAAGGTTCAAATAATTAATTTACTCTTACTCTACTTTTTGAGGCTACCTAGATAAGCCTCTAAGGGTTCCAAACTTGTAATATTGTCTAAAATATCTCAAATTGACACAATATATCAAAGAAAATATCTTCTTAGTATCTTATTTTGTCTCTAAACAAGTGTTTCCAGTGTTAAAGGACTCCTTGAATAGGTTCCATCTCATTCACTTCTCTTACACTTTGCAACACCTTTATTGCTCTTCTTCTAGGTCCACTAGCCTATTGTCCAAGAGTCCAAATTTTTGTTGTTATAATCCTTGGATACTTCTTGGTTCTCTATCTTGCTTCAACACCTTAACCATGCCATGTTCAACCATCGATGTATTACAAAAAGACCCAAACATCTAACACCCTTTCTTGGCCAAGGTTGTCCACTAGTTATCCTTAAGACAAATAGTTTTGCTGCACTCAAGGATATAATGATATAGAAGTGACCAATGTAAGTTACCAACCTCATTAACATCTCTAGTCAAACCCAAATTATGTGCCCAATTTGAGGATATAACTCTACACCCTTCCTTCTCTATTTCCCTTTTCTCATTTTTTTTTTCTCACAAGCTACTTACTAGCCCTACCTTTTTTGATATGTCACACATACTCTCATTTTTCCGGGGTTTCAATCCTAAAAAAAACATAATTTTGGGCACCCAATAATGTGTTTTATGTGTGTTTTCAAGTTGTAAGATTTAACTCTCTATTTAACTCTTACTTTTTTTGTAATATGACTTTTTGAATTAAGTCTTGGACTATGTACTTCAATGCATTAGCCTATTGTTAGCTATAGCTCAAAACTCCACAATAAAAATAGAAAACTTATTATTGGATACTTTGGATACTTACCTCAATATTTTTTTATCAAGTTTCAAACTTCTTCTCACTTTGGTTTGAGCCTTGAATCCACAAACCCTTCTTCAAACCCTAAATGCGCATTTTTGAGCCCGAGAGAAAAAACAATTAGAATAACTTAAGAAATTTTCAAATTAATGGCTAGACATGGTATCTTAAAACTATCAAGGAATTCCCTTCATGATGATTTCACCAATAGGTTGTGACTCTCCTCTAAAATCCATGTTACACCTCAACTTCCAATGTCCCAGGTTGGAAAGTAGTGTTCTTACCTTTGTCAAAGATTTTCTCATTCAATCCTCCTTCATCCAATGCTTGAAACTATTGTATTGGATTAAAGAAGGCTCGTAGATAATCCTTACCTCTCTTGTAGTTATGATATCAACTCTTGACAGATTTCTTTTCTAATGTTATGCACTCATTTGTATAGCCTCCCTTGACTCTGCCATAGTTTGTTCCTTCACTCTAACATAAGAAGAAATAACTCGTATACACCAAGGAACCAAAAAGATCATATAAACCTTATTATGCATCCACTATCCATTCATAACCTCCTAATAATAGCCAAGTTTGTTTTCTTTGTACATATATCACCAAAAACATGCACCACTTTATACATATTTAAACAATCTTCACAAACATGTATTGACATTCAACAAACAAGTCTCATAAATACACCATTGAGATAGCTCACCATACATCATATACCAGTCAGAGTCTTCCATTTATCATTAAATTCACATATTTGCAAATCTCGGTAACCATATACAAGGTACGCTAATAGTCACTAAAAATAGTGACACATAGAAGAAACATCAAAATCATCTTCACAACAGTTCAACACTCATCACATAGTTTAAAATGATCATACATATGGATCTAAGATCAAGAATGCATTACCAACAAACAAATTAACCATGCAATGACTATCACCAACCTAAGTTAAAACAAATTTCATATATAAAGTTCACAAAAATTGAGTTTTTCTCCTTTATTCTCCTTTTGAGGCTTTTACAAAATGATTCAATCCGGATAGAATGGGGAAAAACAATTACATTTGATAAATATGTAGCCATCCCTCAACTTCTAACTAAATTCACACCCTTTTATTCCGTAGTCATATGAGTGACCTTAGCCTCAACACTAAGTTGCTTAGTTATAGGAAATAGCCTTTTGATTTCTAACTCATATCATGCTTTCTAGACCATAGAGGGACTTAAGTCACTCTATTTAAACATAATTTCCTCTTTTAAAAATATTAAAAGCTCTAAGAATTCATGAAAAGAACAAAAAAATCCAAATATTTTCTTCACACTCAAATTTTATACTTGGAGGAAAAATCTTCATTTGAATATTGAAGTCCTAGACACCTACTAACACACCCAAGTGACACATAAACCTCTATGACTCAAATAAAATACCTATAAAATCAAAATTGATGTCTTCATATACATGGAGTGATTCTCCTACATCATACTCTAGGGGTAGGAAAAGATTAGACCTCATAGCTTTGTCTTCTTCTTCTTCCAATTTATTTGCTTCTTCATCTTCACTCTGGTCTTCTCTATACTTTCAACCCGCTCATTACTGCATTTTCTCAATCCTATGCATTACCTTGTTCTCATTTGGTTCTTGGTATTCATATAGGAAGTATGTTTATCCAAAGGCTTCTCTTCTTCAATCTTCATATCTTCCTTTTGGACTTGTTCTTTCTCTTTGCTCAATTTTGATTTCATTGGATTATTCATAGTTTTTGTCTTCTTTTTCATCTTGTAATTATTATCTTAATTTCTACCTTGATGAAATTAGATGACTGATAAACTTGTATTGAGGGGCCCACTATACAACATTAATGGTAAATTCGGTACCCATACATTTTTTTTTTTTACTCTTGCTAGGGAGATCATCGATTAAAAGGGGTTGAGAAAGGTTAAAATTTTACCTTTGGGTCCCAATGGGTTGGTCCAGCTCATGGTGAGCTACTCCATTTCCCACAAAGCTGACTTGTGAAGAGAACGAGCTGCTTCATGGGTAGCATCGAGGCAAGTGACAAATTTTTCACATCAAACTCCTAAAGGATCTACCGAGCCATGCAATATGAGAACCGAGGTCTTCACATGTTGTTGAGCCAAGCTATTTGAACCATGCGGGAGCTATTTTTGGTGGCAAAGTGAGCTTGAGTTGGTTCTAACAAGAAAGAAGGGAAGCACTAAATAAATGGTCAAGTTTTTCCATGGCTCACCGAGACATCAAGTGAGTTGAATTATTTTGTAGAAAAATTGGACGAGAGAGGTCCAGGTGGCCCAAGGAACATGCGAGGCTTAAGAATACCAAAATGGTTGTGGGGAAGTCTTTCACGACAAAAAAGTGGAGTTGGAAGGACCAATTCACACTTGGGATATTCGTGCATATAAGAGTGTAATGCTACAAAGGTAGGGTTTAACGACCCTCACATCCCGGTCAATGTAGTACGAAGAAGGCTATGTGGGCATGAAGGAGTTTGGAGGCTATGTGAGTGTAGTCGAACCCGAAATCACCGAAATACCCGCAGGTGAGTGATGTGGAGAAGTAGGTGATCAACTTCCCTCACAACTAGGTCAACAATAGACATGCTAGGAAAGAAAATCCCGAGTCGGGTGAGGCGGAGAAAGGAGGCCTGCATGGTCCAAGTCTTTGTGGGGACATGAGTTCCTTGTGGAGGTGAAATTTTTGTATATGGAGTATATTATAGATATGGTGGAATTTGGTGGCACAAGTAGCCCTTGTGTTGTAGGGACATGAGTTCCCTGAAAACCCACAATACCCACATGTCAAAGTAAAAAGGAGTAAAAATCCAATGTATTGTAGATTGTGAGAGCTCGCATGGAACATCCCGACCCTGATCTTAAAATAGTCATAACTTTTGATCCAGAGCTCTAATTTTCACAAAATTAGACTTTTCGAAAAACTCTCGACGTCCTCCAATGAATAAGTTTCCACATCTAGTGCTCCTCCTCCCGATGATGATGACGGTTACAAGATTCTAAATTTTTATCCCAATTTTGAGGAGGCCTTAGATCATAATCCGAGAAGCCCTTGCAAAATATCTTAAACATTACTATTACAAAATATATGCTTTCAACCTAAAAATATATTCTACATACCATGACCCTTCATCATATACCATGGAGGCATCCCATATAACTACTTTATTTTCTAGTCCCACGACATCTACTATTGTCCACATGCACCATATCCTTTCTACGGGAATTACACGACCACTTGGGTCTCATTTATATACTACTGACTCCTCCTTTCACCCACTATATTCCATCTAATTCATCATCCTTTGCATATACACCTCCTTCATTATCTCATACTTACACCCATAAACCACATCATCATTCTACACATTCATACACTCAACCACTCCAAATTCATGCTTTCCAACATGTACCAAACATCAATCAAGAACTCATGAATAGAATTTGTAACCTTGAGATTTAAAATCAAGGTAAGGGAGTCCCAAAGCTCATATAAAATCAACTATGTAATGAAGCTATCCACTCATTGGTACCCATGAAACCATATCCTTCATATTTTGATATGCTCAAATTTGATAAATTCGAAGGAAAAGAGGATCCTCAAAACCACTTGCACGTGTTCAAATACAGTTGCTATCTCATTAGTCATGATGACACACTTATGTTGCAAACATTTCCATTATCATTAGGGGCCAAGATTTAAATTATTCTGATGATATTACTCAACACGAAACTTTTCGACTTATCCCTTGATCAATGTTTGGTCAATGTTGCTTAAGTGTACCACATTATCCGATCTATACATTTTTAAACAATTTGATGATGATCCCCTTCTTGACTATGTGTCACATTAGAGATCATTTGTCAATGAGATTACATTTCCCATTCCTTAATGGGAGATCACCTAATTATTTTCCAAGAGTTTTGCAAAGGACATGTTGATGCGGAATCACAACACCCTCCGACCGGGCGCGATTTTGAATGGGGCATCCGACATGATTTGCATAACATTGGGCCATATCTCAAGTCAGTGGGACTTGCAGATTGAGATGGTATTTCGAGAAAGCCGACTTATTCTTCCTAAAATACCTGCCACAAGCTACTATAATGCAGGAAAACTATCTAATCCTAAACTAACCTTCCAAGGGATTAGGGAGAGAGAGAAATGTATGAACACAAAGCCTACACTAAAGCAGTGATACACCATAAAAGGAAGTTTCTGATCACAAATACAACTACCTAAAATGGAGAGAGGTGAGCAATGGAGAGGATGGACAAGATGCATCATAGAAAAAGATAAATTTCACACAGAACACCACTTCAAACCCATTAAACATAGCTCTTGAAACCTACAATAGACATCATAAATATGCACAAGTATACCTACTGATGGTGAGAGGCAAGAAGAGACAATAAAATAAGAAAAGGATGGACAAAATGCATCATGAAACATATTTTATTGCTCCATGAGTTCACACAGTACATCATTAGTGGGCAAGAGGCAAGAAAATTCCATTACAAAGCAAAGAGAGGAGGCTTAAACTCCACATTTGACCCTAGAGAAGAAAGAGGGAGGGGGCAGGAGAGAAAAAATGACCAAATTTTTAGAAAAATGCCCCTCTTTACAATATATAGGAAGAATTAGAGAAGGAGATAGAAGAAATCCAAATTTTTCCTCAACCACCCCAAAAGAGCATTGAATTCACCTAAAACAATGATGGGTTCCACTATAAAACCCATGCCTCCATGTGATGTTCCTTGTTGGGAAAGAAAGGAATCCCATACTTCATTATGGTGGTAGATGAGAAGCCCGATAGCCTTGAAAATGGTCTACTGTATTTTTTATTTTTAGGAAATTTGTCCCACTAATTTAAAGACATCCAGTCATAGTTGAGTAGCAGACGTCGAGAGATTTCCAAAATTCCTCTCTTGCTCAAATATGAGCTCCCAGTCAAACGTTATGGCCATTTGAAGGTCGAGGTCGGGCGTTCCACACGGGTTGGGTTTGGAGTCTATCCATGTAAGATCCATGTGGAAGCCCCATGCATTCTTAAGATTTTTCCCCCTCCTTTCACTCTTGAAGTTACGATGGCTGGACACTTGGAATTGTTTGCAAGCTCCATGTGGAGTCTTCCACTGACTTCCAAGACTTCACCCGATCCTTTCACTTTTTAAGTTACGTCGGTTAGACACTTGGCATCATCTACAAGCTTGATTTGATTTCTTTGTGCTGAGATCCACATGGGGGTCAAGCACATCCCTAGGCTCTCCACTTTTATTGTACCTTTTGAAAGTGCACTGAGATGACACGTGGCACCTTCCGTAAACATACCGCTTTGTTCCTCTTATTTCTATTGTGTTATACTTTTTTCTCTTATTTAGGAGCAAATATGTTGGACCCTAGACACATGGAGGGCCTACGCTCATTTAGGGACCTGCCTTTGGATTTTATCTTTGAAGTTACGTTGAAGAGACACGTAGAGGCTTCCACTAGCTCTTCCCATGTTTAGAATTTTCAATGGCCGATGTAAATTTCTCAAGCTCTAGCCATGTGGAGAGCCTGCGCTTGTTTGGGGACCTTTATTTTAAGTATCATACCAAAAGTGTGTCGAAGAGACATGTGGAGGCTTCTGCTAACATTTTTATACTTAGCCAATTCGGGCCTCAAGTGAACAAATAAGTGCTTCATCTTCAGGAGGGACAAGTATCAGAAGACTTTAGAGAGATGGTGGTGATCCATTGGGCACGGGGTCATGAATGATATCCTGATACTGATCTTGCATTTTGAATCTTGAACCTACCCGCTACTTGTACTCTCAATTTTCATAAGAAAATCTTGAAAATGAGGTTTCTGAGAGTAGAAAATTGTCTTGACCTAGAGTTTTCACTTGTTCCTAAAATGGATTCTTGGCCTTGATCTGTCTTGAAGAGGCACGTGAGGAGGATGTTGATCTAATCCAAGTTTCTTCTTGGTGCATGAGGGGATAGAAAAGAAGGCATGTGCGGGAAGAAGAGAAGAAAGCAAGCGCGCATGAGGAAGGCACAAAAGGGGAAATGGAAGTGGAGCAAAAAGTGAAGGAGAAAACAAGAAGGCACGTGAGGGCACCCAAACGGATTATAACAAGGAAGTGACGCACGTGACAAGATGCAAGCACATGTGAAAGGTAAGCGAGAGAGAATACACGCGCGTGGGCGTGTCACCATAGAAAAGAATGCATACTTGCAAAATAAAAGTATGGAAGTAGGGTGCAGATATTCAATTGAGGAAGGGAACGTGATGATAGAAAGAAAAGAGGGCCCACGATAGGAAGACCCGAAACTTAAGCTGATTTGGAAGGCATCCATAGAGGGGCACATAAAATTTGCGGGGTATGGGGAGCGCGCGATGGATTGCAGCCTATGCAAAGTGCCAAATGAGCAAGCCTATAGGCGGACGACGTGAAATGTAAAGCATCAAATTCGAATGAAGATATAAGTTATCCAAAATAAATGGGAGAGTTATTTGGATAATAAGACATATCACACGCTTTTCAAATCCAATGGGTTTTGTCATTTGAGGAAGCCATACTGATATCCAAGTGAATTAAATATATTCAAGTTAGTATTGGTGATGTCAAACTTCATAAGAAAAATTATTTCTCTATGTTCACTAAGAAGAATCCCCAAGTTAATCGGTTTGTTCTCCAATCTGCAGGCTAACCAAGGTTTTGCATAAAATGACACTAAGAATTCTTTTGTGGTTCCTAATAACCCATAATTATGGGACACACAAAACACATCACATATTGGCAATATACTTCATTGATCTGAATCACTCTCTAGTATCTTACAAAAATGCCTTGAATCTCAACTCATTTCACTCCCACCCATACCATAAGAGGATCCCACTATGCTAAAACTGCTTTGGTGTTAAAATTCCAGCGACAAATGTGCCTACCATAGGATTGTGGGCCATGCAACTAACAAGTGTCATCAATTGCATAATGTTTTCCAAGTCCTTATCAATAAAGGTGTTATTCAAGTTGATAATGCCATGGTCCCGAAAAAATCAAAACCTAGATGTCTTAAAAAATCCACTCCCATTGCATATGAATTCAACCAATCAAGTTAGCAATGATACATCATCATCTCACCTATATTTTGTGGGCATGATTCATATTGTGACAAGAAATCAAGATGCTAATATGAATCCTAAATCCACATTTTATTCAACATCTACAACCACACCATCACCAAATAGAGTCATGCCTCCACAATTGGTCATCACTCTCAAGAATAATCTAATAAATTAAACATCTCTAGCTCCATAAATTAAATGCCCAGTCCCGTAAAGTGCAAGAAATGCTTGGAAAACCCAAAATAGCTGCTCACACTTAGAAGACCATAAATTTTGCAATTCTCAACAGATTTTCACAAAATTGGTCTCGTTGGAATCATGACTCTGAGAATGACACAAAAATCAAGAAATGTAGAAATTGATGAATTTTTGATGATGATTTTAAGGAAAACATGCCAGGTTTTGAATAGTGATTTTATTAGTGGTTGGAGGCATTTAATGAGCATGGGCAGCCATTCCTTCTCTGCTACAAGTTATGTGACACATTGAGATTAATTTTTAGGTCCAAAATCAACAATCAAACTCATTTATCATGACTTGTAAGTGGTTGGAAAGTGGATTTCAGGATTTACATCCCTTCTCTCTCTCTCTCTCTTCAAAAAAATTCTATAAATTGAAGTGTTGGGCTCATTGTAAAGGGGGGATAGTTTGAGTAGAAAAACTATGTAATTTTGGTTTTGTGAAGCCAATGTGCTGCATGCCCTTATAGTGGACTCCTTGCATGGTGATCCAAGCCTTTATTTTGTAATAGATTGAACTGTGCATATCAATGAAGCAATAGATGCAAGTTTGTGGATGTATCTTCCCTTGCTATGTTTGTTTACATTCTTCTTTCCCTTTCAACCTCATTGAAAATATATTATGTCTATTTTATGCTCTTGCAGGGATTCATTATCATTATGTGTGTATGAAATATTGTTGTGAATGTAGTTGCTAGACTGTGGAGAACTATTATCACCCTCTCTAGTATGTACTTTGCTTCCATTTTTCACACATTGGAAAGCTATTCTCATTCCCTTATTTTGGTGCATCACCTCTGTAGTGTAGTTTTCCTTCATTTGCATGTTATTTCTCTCTCCCTGGTCCCTTGGAAATTGTAGGATAGAGATAGTTAGTAGCTTCATTTCAGTAGAGTTAGTTTGCACTAGGATTAGGAAGAAGAACCAACTTTCTCTGGAGGTCTATCTCAAGTAGCAAGTCCCACAACTTGGAGATAGTACCCATGTTACCTAGTCACACCGTGAGCTCAAGCACACACACTTGTGCAAATTAGAGGGTGCTGTGATTCGGTGATAACAGTAATAACTTCATAAGTTTTCCTTTGCTCTCTTGTAGTCTTCTTCATCCTCAATTTTTTTGAAATCTCAGATTCTTTCATGATTTTTGCCACAAAATCTCTTTCTCAACTATCAACTCTTCTTCATCATCTTTATTTTCTTCATTTTTAGTTTCTTCAACCTCTTCACTAGCAATTTTATTCATTTATAGAATTTCATCTCTATCATCTGCATGCACACACTCAAAAGAAACATTAAAACAAAAACAAGGAGGCCTTTTAGCCTCATAAGATGATTCATCCATGAGCTCTTTCTCATCTTCACTCTGCTGCTCCACTTCATCACTCTCTTCTTTATCCTCTTCAAGGCAAGCTAAAAATATTACAATCACCTCTTCCTCATCCAAACTTTGAATTTATTCATACACTATTTTCTTGTCAACTTCTTTTCCTTGCTTTCTCATTATTTTCTCTTCTTGCCTCAACTTCCTCTCTTCTTTATCCTCTTCAAGGCAAGATAAAAAGCATACAATAACCTCTTCCTCATCCAAACTCTAAATTTATTCATACACTATTTTCTTGTCAACTTCTTTTCCTTGCTTTCTCATTATTTTCTCTTCTTGCCTTAACTTCCTCTCTTCATTTCTTATGTCTTTCCTCAACTATTCTCTACTCCTATTTCTCACAAGTATCTCTATTGGCCACTTAGATTTCTTATTGACTACTATTAAATTTTTCCTTTGTCTCTCTTTTAATTTCCATCATTTCCACCAACTTTTCCAAATCTCTCTTTAAATCTTGTATCTCTTCTTGCATCCTCAAATCTCTTTGTATTGCCGACTTCTTCTTTATTTCATCTTTCCCCCTCTCTCTCTCTTCTTGTTCCATCTTCTTGTAACTCATCAAATTCAACAATTATCTTATTATTTCCTCTTTATTCATCTTTGTTGATGTTTTTGCTTCTTCATCATCATCATCTGTTAAATCTACCTCATAAGGTCTGACAATCCTCCATTGTGTCTCTTTGCATATTCTCCTTCTTTGCATCATCTTTCCCAATCTTCTCTACTACTCTAGTTCTCTTATTCTCTCATGCACTTGTTTTACATTAACCTCATCACTCTCTGTCACTAATTTCTTCATCTAATGTGGAATTCTATATCCATGATCAAAAACTATTTCCAAGGAATTCTCTTCACTCATCTTCATTATCACTCTTCACTATACACACTAATAAAACACTATTAGTCACAACAACTATTCATTCAAATCTCACTTTGCCAAGATTTGATACCAAAATGATGTAGAGAAAAAAACTTCATTAATATATCCAACAACCAAGAAGGTTCAAGCAATCAATTTACTCTTACTCTACTTTTTGAGGCTCCTAGATAAGCCTGCAAGGTTCAAAACTTGCAATCTTGCCTAAACTTTCTCAAATTGACACAATATCACAAATAAATATCTTCTTGGTATCCTATTATGTCTCTAATCATTTCTTCTAGTGTTAAAGGACTCCTTGAATAGGTTCCATCTCATACAACTTCACTTACACTTGCCAACACATTTATTGCTATTCTTCTAGGTCCACTAACATATTGTTCAAGTGTACAAATTTTGGTTGTTCTACTCCTTGGATGCTTCTTGGTTCTATCTCCTTAAATATCTTAACCATGCCAAGTTCAACCATAAATGTCATATAAAAAACCCAAACATCTAATACTCTTTCTTGGCCAAGGTTGTCCACTTAATTACCCTTGAGAAAAATAGTCTTGCTACATTCAAGGATAGAATTATCTAGCGCTGACCAAGGCAAGTTACCAACCTCATTGGTATCTCTTGTAAACCACAAAGTATGTGCCTAATTTGAGGATCTAACTCTGCACCCTTCCTTCTCTATCTCCCTTTTCTCCTTTTTCCCACAAACTACTTACTAGCTCCGTCTCTCGACATGTCATGCATATTATAATTTCCCTAGGGTTTCAATCCTCAAAACATATAATTTTGGGCACCCAATAATGTGTTCTAGTTGTGTTTCAATTTTCAAGATTTAACTCTCTTTTAACTCTTACTACCTTTGTAATATGACTTTTGAATCAGTCTTGGGTGTGTGTACTTCATTGTATATGCCTATTGTTAGCTATAGCTCAAAACTCCACCTGAAAATAGAAAAATTCTTTTGGAATTCTTTGGATACTTACCTCAATATTTTTAATCAAGTTTCAAACTTTTTCTTAGTGGTTTGAGCCTTCAAATACACAAACCCTTACTTGAAACCCTAATTATGCATTTTTGAGCCGAGAGAAGGAAAATTCACAATAACTTAAGAAAGATTTCAAATTAATGGCTAGACATGGTACCTTAACACTATCAAGGAATTCCCTTCATGATGATTTTACCAGTAGGTTGTGAATCTCCTCTAAAATCCATGTTACACCTCAACTTCCACTATCCCATGTTGGAAAGCAATGTTCTTGCCTTTGTACAACATTTTCTCATTCAATTCTCCTTCATCCAATGCTTGAGAATCTTGTAATGGATTAAAGAATGCTTGTAGATAATCCTTCCCCTCTTGTAGTTATGATATAAAATTTTGATAGATTCCTTCTTCTAATGTTATGTACTCACTTGTATAGCCTCCCGACTTGCCATAGTTCACTCCTTCACTCGACACAAGAAGTCACTTTGTTATACACCAAGGAACCAAGAAAGATTGTATAAATGTTCTTATGCATCCCTTAGCCATGCATAACCTCCTGATAATAACCAAGTTTGTTTTCTTTACATAGATCTCACCAAAAACATGCACCATTGTTACATATTTATAGAGTCTTCAAAAACATGTATTGATATTCATGCAACAAGTCTCATAAAGAAACCACTGAGATAGCCCACCATACATCATCTACTAGTCATAGTTTTCCATTTATCATGACATTCACAAATTTACAAAGCTCAATCACTCTATACAAGGTACTCTAATAGTCACTAAGAATAGTGAAACATAGAAGAAACATAAAAATCAACTTCACAACAATTCAATGCTCATCACAAAATTTAAAACCATCATACATATGGCTCTAAGATCAAGTGTACATTACCAATAAACACAATAACTATGAACTTACTATCACCAACCTAAGTTAATACAAATTACATGCAAGAAGTTCACAAAAACTAAGTTTTTATCCTTTACTCTCCTCTTGAAGCTTTTACAAAATGATTCAATCTAGATAGATCGAGGAAAAATAGTTACATTTTAGCAATATATAGCCATCCCTCAATTGCTAACTAAATACACACTCTTTTCTTCCTTAGTCATATGAGTGACCTTAGCCTTAACACTAACTTGCTTAATTATAGGTCCTACCCTTTTGATTTCTAACTCATATCATGCTTCCTAGACCTAGAGGGAATTAAGTTAATCTATTTAAACCTAATTTCCCCTTGTACAAATATTACAAAATCTAAGAATTTATGAAAAAAACAAGCCAAAAATGGCCTTTGCACTTAGATTTTATACTTGGAGGAAAAAGCTCCATTTAAATATTGGAAGGCCTAGAAACCTACTAGCACACCTAAGTGACACCTAAACCTCTAGGACTCAACTAATATACCTAAAAACCAAAATTGATGTCTTCATATACATGGAGTATTGCTCCTTCATCACTATGGGTCAAAATACAATCAATATGAGAAGATCACGTCTCTCGAGGTATCAAGCACATTCTTTGAGGCCATTTTTTTCTCGGGGCTGCTCCTAAATTGTTGCTATTGAGGGCTGCCATCCCCACACCCCACTCGGGGCCCGAACCAGCCCCAAACCCCGGTGAGAAAAATGTGGAGAGTGTTTAGTAATTTTAGTATACAGTCTTCAATACTTCCACACATGAAAATAACCTCCACAACATAACAATCTCCCACTTGGAGACTAGTTTTCCTCTGAGAAATATTCTCAACCCTTCATTGTCATCGGTGAAACCAAAAAAAGCTAAAACTAGCTTCAATTTCTCCCTTGTGACCACCTTGGCAATCATTTCTTTAGGATTATGACTGGTATGAATCTTCTCTAGCTTCAACTTATCTTCCTCCAAAGTTGTCCTACTAAAATGGAACCTTAACTGTATATGATTCGTCATAGAGTGGAAAAATGATTTCTTATTTAGTATAACACTCGACTATCGTCATACAACTTCCCTTCCTCCTACTTATGTCCCAACTCCTCAAGTAATTTCTATAACCAAATCATCTCTTTGCTTGCCTCTATGGCAGCAACATACTCATCCTTCATGGTTGACAAAGCCACAAGTTTCTGTAGTTGTGAAATCCAGATCATTACTATCCCACCCATAGTGTAAATAAAACATGTCATTCTCCTTCCGATTTCTACATCTCCATCCATGTGAACATCTATAATAACCACACAAAGTGGTGTCCGATCCATTGTAGCACAAAACTATCCCCATGTTCCCTCTCAAGTACCGAAGGATCCACTTTACTATGTGCTAGTGATATTTACCTAGATCACTCATAAATATATTCACTACTCCCACTACATGGGTAATATCAGGCCTAGTGCACACCATGACATACATCAAACTACCAACTTCTGATGAGTAAGGTACTTTGGACATATGGTTTCTCTCCTGCTCTGTCTTGGGACATAACTCCTTTGATAACTTGAAATGGAATCCCAAAGGAGTTCTAAATGGTTTAGCATCATGTATATTAAACCTCTCTAAGACATTCTTAATGTAGTCTTCCTAAGATAAAGTCAGATTCTATTCCTTCCTATCCCGAGATATCCTCATACCAAGGATTTGTTTGGCTTCCCCCAAATCCTTCATAGTAAAGGATTCACTTAGCTTCTTCTTGAGTACTTTGATTTCCTACATGTTTTTTTCCTACAACCAACATGTCATCCACATACAAGCATATGATAATGTAACTTCCATCCTAAAATTTCTTTATATACACACAATGGTCAGAATGACATCTAATATAACCTTGCTCCATCATGAAGCTATAAAATTTATTATACCATTGACATGGAGCTTGTTTCAGAACCATACAAGCTCTTCATCATTTTACACACCATCTCTACTTTACCTTTTACCTCATAACCCTCGACTAGTGTATATATAGATCTTCATCCAAATCACTATGGAAGAATGTAGTCATTACATCTAGCTGCTCTAAGTGTAAGTCTTATCTTTGCCGCACTATTCCAAGAATAGTTCTAATAGAAGTCATTTTTACTACGGGAGAAAAATATCATCAAAATCTATACCTTTTTTTTCTGTAAACCCCTTGACCACCAACCAGGCCTTGTATATTTTCTTGCCTCTTTATTCTTCTTTAACTCTATACACCCACTTGTTATGTAATGCTATTTTTCCTTCAAGTAGCTTCAAAAATCCCAAGTTTGGTTCTCCATAAGACACCTTTGCTCCTCATCCATTACTTGCTACCACTTCTTCCCGACATCTCCTGCATTTCTTCATAAATATCTCTGGATATCCATTTTCAGTGAGTAATAAATAATAAAGAGAAGGAGAAAATGTTCAAGTGCTATTCTTTCCCTAGAATACCTCCTCAATATAGGAGTTTTGGGTTCTTGTTGAGTAGGTTCCTGAACTGATTCATGTGTCACTTTCCCATCTGGAAGATCCTCTACCACTACATATTATTTCTTAGATTCTTCCTTGTTTTCCTACAACTATTTCTTATACATAAATTTCTCATTAAATACCACATCCCTAGATTGAATGATTTTCTTTTCCTTAATACTCCAACATTTATATCCAAAGTCATCACCACCATAACCAATGAAAGTGTATTTTTCTTATTTAGCCTCTAGCTTGGTCCTATCATCCTTGTCAATATAAATAAAAACCTCACATCCAAAGAATATAATAAATGAGTAATCAAATTTCTTACTAGACCAAGCATCATTAGGTATGCCTCCATCTAAGGCACTTGAGGGTCCTATTTTTATCAAGTACACATCTATGCTCACCGCTTCTACCCAAAAGGAAAGAGGAATTCCCGCATGTAATCTCATGCTCCTAGCTCATTCCATTATTGTTGTGTTCATACTTTTTGACAACCCATTTTGCCACGGAGTTCTCAACCATATTTTTCCTACAAATTCCATTATTATAACAATAATCATTAAAATCATTGCTTCAATACTCCCCTCCTTTATTTGACTTTGAGACATTTTACCTTAAGACTTGTTTCATTCTCTACCAAGACTTTCCATTTAATAAAAGTGTCAAATACATCATATTTATTTCAATACAATATATACAAAAAAATTTCCTTGTTTCATCATCAATAAAAGTGACATAATAATTTGAAAACTAGAGAGATAATACTTGATCTCGCCCCCTTCACATCATAATGTACCAACTCTAACTTGTTCTCTTTCTTTGTAGCTACAACCTTGAGAAAATTTACTTGCTTGTTTCCCATATACACAGTTCTCGGAGAAATCAAAATATCTTTCTATAAATCCGGAAAATTCTTCTTTATGATATGAATGCCCTTATGGCTCATATGAATGAGCCTATAGTGCCATAATGTTTTATATGAGTTTGAATCCATAAGATTATTAACATTAGTGCTATTAGTGGTTAAATACAAGGTTCCAACCTTCTTACCTCTTACCATCAAAAGAGAACCCTTGCTCACCTTCCAAGAGTTTTCTATAAATATCACAGGACAACCATCATTTCCAAATTACCCCGCCAATACCAAATTTCTTCTTAATATAGGAACGTGTCTAACATCCTTCAATAGCCATATATTCCCATTCGCATCTTAACTTTAACACAACCTTTTCCAAATATGTTTCAAGGCTCATCATCACCAAGATACATATGCCCAAAATCCCCTTCAACATAATCAATTAAATGATGCCTATGTGGAGTAGCATGGAAATAAGCTCTCAATCTAAACCCAAGATTCAACAATATTATGTAAAGAAAGAATAAAAAAATCATGGTAGACATTACCTATTGCCACATTTTTCTCTTTATTTTCTTCTCGTTGTTTTTCTTATCCCAAATATCCCAAAACCCTTCTTTGCATGCCCAAGATTTTCCACAATGCTAGAATACCATCTTTATTTTTGATTTTGACCTTTCCAGATCTTTTAATTTTCCACGACTTCCTCTATTCTTCTATCTCCCTCTAGTTTCCACCTTTAAAGAATTCTCTAAAGTGGAAGATTCCATGGATCTTTTTCTTCACATTTCCAATCTTATAATCACCCCTATAACATCCTCAAACTTAAAATTTGAGTTAGATGGAACTCCGGTTGGTTATTGCCATTACTAGGTAATTCCAACTCTTAGGTAAAGAACACAAAATTAATAAATCCTTAACTTCTTCATCAAATTATATTGTAATCAAATCAAGCATATTCACAACCGCATTAAAATCATTTAAATATTATGCTAATGAACTATTCTCGGACATCCTCATATTAAAAAAATTTTTTTCATTAAAAATATCTTGTTAGTGGAAAAGGTTTTTCATATAGCTTTCCTAATGCATCCATAAGTTCTTTTGTAGTCTTTTTCTTTGAAACATTAAATAATACCGAATATGTAAGACATAACCAGATTGTCCCAAGTTCCCTCCTATACAAAAAATCCCTTTCTACATTCATCATAATCGAGGAATTTTCCCTTTTTTAGATAACATAATATAAAGATCCTTATGATAAAGGTAATATTCCATCTACATCTTCCAAAGACTAAAATGTTGCCCGTTGAATTTATCAAACTTTGATCTCCCATAATCTACCATAGCTCCCACTCAAACTAAAAATTTCACCGTGATTCAACACTTCAACAAACCAAAACTAGGATATGATGCCAATTGTTAGGAAGTAAGGGATAAAATATGTAAAACAATCCCACACAGAATCAAAATAGTAGAAACTAATATGCAGAATAATATCATAGATCTAAAATAAAAGTGCATAAAATAAAATAACACAACACAAAGATAATATTTAACGTGGTTCACTCGATTTGGGCTACATCTAGCAAGAATCACTTTCTCAGATTTTATTACAAGCCACCTCTTTCTCTCAATACAATATCCATATCTGTTTGGAGTTGTGCTCAACAAAATATCTTGAATTCACACTTAAACTCACACACCTTTACTATGTTATATCTCTCCTACAATATGCACAAAATCACATCAATAGGTAATCGCTAAGTAGCTTTATAATACCGTGGGTATCAAAACCATGTGCCAAAACTACCCCATAAACCTATGGGTGAAAACACCGCCCAAATGAGAAGAGCATGTCTCAGAGGAATCAAAAACATTTTTGAGGCCAAAAAAATTATCTTTGGGCCGGAGGCTGAACCCTTGCTAGTTAGTTGCTTTGTGTTGGTTGTCAAATAGAAATTTATTGAAAGCAATAGTCGGGAGATGAAAGTCTCTCCTCTTTAATGGGAGAGGTTCCCTTATTGAAAGCAAAAAAAAACTATTTAGAAATATACAATGTTCCGTTTTAAAGAGGAACTTTGATATCATGAAAGTGTTTAATATAATAGATTATCGATACAAAGGACAAATAGGAAATGAGAAATAGGAAATATAGAAGAGCATTCTTAGGTTGAAATATTAGAATTCATTTGCATTAATATCGAAGATGTTATTTCAAAGACACAAAGTTCTTGAGATTACATCCACAAGAATACAAAGATTCTTGATGTAAAATAGATTAATGATTCAATAACTTTAGTAGATAGAAAGGAAAGAACAAGCACATATAGAAACATAAAGGGAAGTCTTCTTATATTGATATTTTTTAACTCTTTTATACTTTCAAGAATAACCGGAGTTCCAACCCCCGAAAATGGCGTGGAGAGCTCATTATATAGCTTACAAATTGGTTACACTTGATAACCATTTCTTTTAACTAAAATCTTAATTAAGGAAGTACACAATACAATGTCCTTAATTAATTTACAATGAGCTTGATTCTAGGAAAAGAAGAAGAAAAGGAGAGACTAGGAGAGAGAACATATGCTTATTATAAGTAGGGCCCACGACTTGAGAATCGGTGTCTAAATCTTTTCAATGCCTCAGCTATCTCCATACCCCATGGGATTGTTGTGTTGGAAGTGGCATGAGACCAAGTGCCAAGACACTTCTCCATATCTTTATCGAACTCGGTATGTTCCAGGTATTCTTTATTAGCCTCTTCAATGGTAGATTGAAGGGAACAAATATCCTTTATCTTCTCTTTGGTAATCAACTCTTCTTTGAACAGGTCTTCTTTGAAAAATGTTTTGAACTAAGTCTTGATCTCCTGAAGAGAGAAAGGAACACCTGAGGTTTCATCATGAAGATGGCAATGAATATATTTGAAGGTAGATGCAACACAAGTCTTGAAAGACTCTCCTTTCTACCAACTATTTCTCAATTCTCCCAATGCTTCTTCCAAAACTTTTATCTTCCATTCAACACTGAAAACCCATGTCCTTGACCAGTTGTCCTTGGCATCATCAAAAAATTTGCTGGCCAAAAATATCTTCTCATCAACCTGACCCATCAGGTGGAGATCTGTAATATAACTACTCAAGAGTTTCAGACTCTTTGTTAATAGTTCTATTTGAGGAGGAGAGTTTCTGCTGAAGGTTTTCCACTTTCTCATTAGTTTTAAAGGCCTCTCCAATGAATTTTAGGCCTACAATGTCATATAATCAACCATGGATTCCATATCTCTTCCATAAGTGGAATATCTATGTATATCCTTGATACTCTGAACCTTATCTTGATTGAGAATCATATGAGGTGGAAGGGCAGCTAGGGGAGCAGGATCCAAAACCTTATCTTTAGCCAATAATGACTTGATGAAGCTAGAAAGAACATGATTTTATTCTTGAAACTATTCTATAGTTTTCTTTCCCTTCTTCACTCTCTCAATAACCTTAGTTAATGTTTCCTAGAGATTATACACCTCAATCTCAGGAGTAGATTCTCCCATTGGAATTCTAGAAAGCTCTAGGTCAGAGGCTAGTAGATCTTGCTCTGCCTTATCAACCTTAGGTTTTGCAACCTCTAGAAATTGTTGGCCTTGAGCATTTGTCACTATTCTTGAAGTTGTTTTAGCTCTCTTTACTGGAGGAGGAGGAGCAGTACCTAACAAAGCTGCCACAACATCAAAATCCGGCCTCGTCAAATGTTAAGAAGGTTTTCTCTTCCTACTATCAACCAAGGGTTGTACCCATGAAAAAGTGGAAGAAGAAGAAGAAGGAACAAGGGGCCCAAGAGCAAGGGAACTCATTGCACTTAAAGTATTCACCACTTTTGCCTCCAATAAAGAGGTGAGTGGAGCATCTAGAGCTTCTTGTGCGAGAGGAGTCGTGGTACTAGGAGGTTAAGAGTCGAGGCACCTCCTCCTCTTTTTGTACAATAAATTTAGGAGTTCTGTGGGGTTTGGTACTTCACCATCATCACTTTCACTGAGAACAATAATGTTCTCTAGTCTGAAGGAAATCCTAAATGCTCTAGAAGAGGTTCTTCCTCAATTGGTTCTTGTTTAACCTCTTTTATATTCTTTTGATATACTTGAGTAGAAGAAGAGGGAGTAGATGATTCGAGTTCTTTAATTGAGAAAGGAGGAGGGGTTTGTATAGGCACCTATGTGCTGGGTATATGTGCTTATTTCCCGGTGTTGAAGTGTCTCTGGAAGAATATCCACTCTGATTCTTCTTAAGCTCATGAACCTTCTGTCAAACCAAACTTTGGTTCTTACAAGGATAAGAGCCAAAATCTCAACCAGTCATCCTTCTCCATTTTTAAAAATCCATATTTTCTAAAGGAGTATGTTTGATTGATGTCTCATATTCAAAAGATTGTAAGTCTTCATCATCATCCTTGAGACCTTCAGAACTTGATAGAGATTGAGCTCCTCAATCTGTTGAAGAGAGAGTCTGCCATATAGTGTCCACCTTGCTTCAAAATCATCTACAATTCAGCCCAAGTAATCCTCGATCTCGGCCTATGATGATAGTTTATCCTGAGGTTTTGATCAATGAACTTATTCAAATCAAAACAAGTCCTTGTCTGAAGAAATGGATAAAGGGATAGCCCTTTCACATTTTGGGCATCAAAGGTTATTTTATAGGTATAGTTTCCCAAAGAAATAGGGAAGTGCGGACCCAGGTGATTTTCTTGTCCTTGCAGGTTCTATGCAACTTATCCAATTACTTGCACACTTCAACTAGAGCCATCTTGTCATTAAAAACACATGGGAGCTTGAGAGGTGTGTTTTCATAATCAGCCAACCTGATATATGAAAAGCTCATGAATTGAATGAAGAAAGCTCCATACTTGGCTATTAGGTTTATAGCTCTTCCAAAAGCCTTACAATATACATGGTGAAGACATCATTGACCCTTCTAAAATTGTGGTTGATAGTTTCAAGGGTAAATTGAGGGTAGTATGCATAAATAGGATCATCCTTCGGCCCTCCATGTATGTGAATCCGAACCACTACCGGGATGATGCTAGGGTATACATGAGATAAGAATTCATATAGACTTCTTAGTCTGCTGCACATTAGATAATTGCTTAGTCAAATTCACGTAAATGATTTCGCCCCAATTAATGTTCTATTTTCCATCGCAAATGATGTTGATAAGAGGACACATCCGTAAGTGAAATTCATTGGTAGAGGGCAATCCCATGACATGAGCTAGAAAAATGATGAAATCATATAGTTCTTCATTAAAGTCAACCCAAAATAACACCTTAGAAAGTCGAGATGCTCCCTTTTTAGGGTTATTCAACCATGATTTTGCTATCCCGACCTTATATTTATCATTGTCCTACTCAAACAAGGTCTAAGCTTGAGCTTGGGTGAGAATTATGGAGTCTTCGGTATCTGGATGCATAGAAAACAATAATGGTAGCAACATCTAGTTTGGCAATCAGTTCCCCATGCACATTAGATAATTCTTTTGTGTTCGAGTTAAAATGAGCTCTACAGTGAGCACGAGTTGGCACATTGTATAGATATAGGAAAAGCAACTGCATAAGCAAGCCCGCTTGTCCTTGATCATTTGTGCCATGGGGGCAAGGATTAGGGCAAGTCAATTTGTTCCAAAATCTCCAAATCTAGGTGCCGAACCTCACTATCACCTATATCCGGTACGAGAGGTCTCAAGAGGTGATACATGCCCTTGACCTTGGAATTTGATCTTCATGTTTTCAATGTACAAGGAAAAACCTTCAAGGATCGAATTCAGTAATAAAAATGCAAGGGAAGTAGGAGCATAAGCAAATGACCTTAATTTTAGGGATTCAAGCAAGTGATGACAAGTGAGAAATGTGTCAAATGCATAGAGGATAGTCCCATTAAATAGCCGTTTATGAGAGAGAAGGTCATTAAATGTGCATTAAATTCACATTGAACTGACTCAAAAAGATAAGAATCGGGAAGAGCAGAAAAAGCGCTGGATGGTCTTTGGTACATTTGAGACATGAGGTACGCGAAGATGTAATAAACCAACTACCGCGAGTGATGTGGGTAATACGGGAGCGAGAAGTCACAAACACTTTTGGGACAAATGGAAAAAAGTACATGAAGGACCTGATTCGGGCGTGGGGTGATCGGAGAACAAAGAGCCCAAAAACTTTGGGACAAATGGGCCAAAAAGTTCTGACCGAACCGAAAGTTAAAGAATTTTAGGTAATGTGGTCAATCGGGAATAGAAGGCCCCGATGTGACTTGGGACATGTGAGACAAAAATGTTTGACAGACCCACAAATCACCAAAATGACTGCAAAAAACATGAATTTTACTATCTTCTCAAATTTTCACTTTATTAGAACATCACTAAAGGTTGTGAACTCAAAATTTGCATTTTTCTCGACTTTCAAAAGAGGGGAATTTTGAGAGGACGATAGCCGGCTCTTTTTGGGGATAACTTGACTAGATCGGAGAACGAGGCAAGACAAGAACTCTAGAAAAATTATGGGGAAGAAGACCGTGCATAATCCATGGGGCCATAGAGTCAAAAGACAAACCAATATAGAAGACAAAACAAAAGCAAGGAAAAAAAACAAACCACAAATAAAACAGGAGAAGCAAACACACAATGTACATAATATACAAAGATACTTCCTACTCACCTAGGACTTGAACAATTTCAGGTACTTCCCAATATAAGGAAGTGGGAGGGAGGAACCATCCATATAATCAAGATAGAAAGAATTTTCTCTAGTGAAATGCCTGATTCTGAAAGGACCAAGCCAAAGAGAATCAAACTTACCATGGCTTCCTCGAGGTTCATGTCTTTTATCCCATAGCAAAACAATGTCTCAAACATTGAAATCTCTAGATCTGGTCTTCTTGTCAAACAAATTTCACCTTCTGCTGGTGGGTAGATATCCTATCAATAACTTGTAGCCCGTCTTCATTCAACTTATGAAGATACATGATCCTTTTGTCCAAAGAATCATTGAAACTAGTGTCTTCAATGGCCTTCATCAAATACAAAGCTGGTAGCTCTACTATCACCAATAATTAGGCTTCTACACCATATACTACTTGAAAAGGGGACATCCTAATTTCTCTTTTAGGGGTAATCCTATCTGCCCAAAGAGCATCATAGAGCTTCTTGTGCCAGTTTCTTTGAGACTCATTAACAAGTTTCCTTACGATAGCCACCAATTCTTGTTTGTTGATTCTACCTATCCATTCCCTTGAGGATAGTAATCCATGAAGAGTGAGAAAGAGAAATGCCATAACCATAACATAAATCCATCATCTCAGCAGAAGAAAAATTTGAAGCATTATCAGTCACAATCTTGTTTGGCACTCCAAACCTTACCAAGATGTTTTCTTTGATAAAATTACATAACACCTTAGAAGTAGTACTCTTTACTGGAATGGCTTCAACCCATTTAGTGAAATAATCTATGGTAGTAAACACATGAGTATGTCCTACACTTGAAGATGGGTTGAGGGTTCAATGAAGTCCAAACCCCACTGTTGAAAGGGCTCTTAAATTACAACTAGTTTAAGCGGTAAGGCAGCCAACTTGGGTCTTCCCACAAAGGTCTGACAAGCTTCACATTTATCAACCCATTTTGATGCATCTTTAAAAAAGTATGCCAATAGTATCAACACAAAGAATCTTGTGGGTAGTGACATCATATGAGTAATGACCTCCACATGCTTGATCATGGAAAGGCTGAAAAACTTCTTCATTGCTCTTTGTCAACGCATTTCAAAAATCTTCCATCCACTCCACGTTTGAACAAAGCATTCTCCCACAACATGTACTATGCTGATCTTAGCTTGATAGCTCTCTTCTCCTTGGTAGTCAAGTGAGAGGGACACTCCCCATAAGTGAGGAAATGAGAAATATCGACATACCATTCATCAGTCAGAGATGAGAAATAGAACAATAGGAACATCAACCTCATCTTTAGAAACTTCATGATCAGCTCCTTCGAATGAGTTCACATAAGCCTTTGCCCCAAACTAATTTGATTGGTTTAATGTCCATATCATATTCTTGAACTTTTATACCTAGTTTCCTCTCTTAGTTCTAAATTCTTGCTTTGTGTAAGAATAGACTTGATAGTTGTATTAGGCACAAACACCACAGAGTGAGAGTTAAGGATATAAAAATGAAACTACTTAATGGCCTTAACCACCTGCAAAGGCATGTTTCTCCATCATAGTGTATTTCAATTCATGATTTTTAAGAATACAGCTCATGAATGCAATTGAAAGTTCATGATCTTTAGAATCTTTACGGGTCAATACATACGGTGGCCAAGGTACTTTCATTGGCATAGCAATAGAAAATACAATCTTTACTGAAATCTAGACATGCCAAGATAGGAGTCATAGAAATAGCCTTTTTAATACCTTCAAATGCTTCTTTTCCTTTAGAGGACCAACCAAATTTCTATTTTCCTTTCATCATTTGAGAAATGTTCAAAGTCAGCTCTACAAAATCAGGGATGAACCTTCTCAGGAAATTGATCTTACCAAAGAAAGAATGCACTCCCTTCTTACTTGTGGGAAGAGGAATTTGCTGAATAGCTTGAACTTGTTCAAGATCAATTTTGATTCCATCTTTAGAGACAACATGTCCTAACAATTTTCCCTCTGTGACACAAAAGATAGATTTCTTGGGATTCAAAGAGACCCCATGTTCTCTGCACTTTAAGAGAACTGTTTCTAGATGCTGAAAATGATTTGCTCTAGTTTTGGAAAACACAGTCAGTCATCTAGATACACAACAATGCATTTTCCTTTTAGGCTTTCAAAATCCAAGTCCATATCCCTTTGAAAGGTGGCACCAACATTGATAAGTCCAAAGGGATTTCTTGTAGGAAAAAGTACCCCGGGGGGTGGTAAAAGCAATCTTGTGCTTTGATCTATGGTATTAACTAGAATTGATTATACCATGAGAAGCCATCAAACATGGACAACATTTTAGATCCTGTAACAACTTATAATACTTGGTCCATCATGGGTAGAGGATAGTTTTCCTTCAAAGAATCCTAATTCAGATTCTTGAAGTCAACATAGATCTGAATCTCACCATTTTTCTTCTTGACAGGTACAATGTTTGCAATCCATGTTGAATGGTGAATGGGGAAGATAATTTTGGCTTTCAACAATTTTTGTATTTCCTGAAAAATGGTATCAAAAATATTTGGATTGTATTGCTACTTTTGCTTTTTCTTAAAGGGTTTTAATCCCAGGTTTGAGAGGAATGAAATGCTGCATTTCTTTTGGTTGGAAAGCTTTTAGATCATCATAGGAATAGGCAAGAACATCAACATATTTCTTCAAAATACTTACTACCTTCCTCTTTTCCTCCTGTGTGCAACATTTCCCAATGTTCACCATTTTGGGATCAACAGAGCTCCCAATGTTAATCTTTTCATACTCCACAGATTGTTGCGCTCCTTTAGAAGCTTTGGATTTGACATACCTGTCATGCTTATCAAATAATTCCTCCAAACTTACCAGCCCTTTAGGAATTTTGTTTCCTTTTAGTTTGATGCACCCATCTTGATTTGTCTCTTCTTTGACAACTTCTTCATTGGAGGATACACTCTCACGAGGAAAATTGTCACTTCCTTTGAAGTACATTTCTTCAAAGTTATCCTTGAGTTCTAGGAAATAAAGTAAATGCTGATCATCATTGAAAACTTTCCGATTACTTGCATTATCAGGAACACTTGGTCTATGAATCATTTCAATGGTGAACTTATCTTGGGAGAAATATGGATGTGGTATCAACAATGATCTAAAATAGCTAGGGAATCAGCCCTTGTGTTCTTTTCTCTTGGCACCGAGTCGATGGAGAAGGCATCAAGAAATTCAACATAATCCGACACCAAATTTCTATAATGCTTCAATCTTCTATTCTTTACTTGAAAAAGATCTCTGACTTGTTTAACAACCAATTCTACCTCCACGAGCCGAAGATTCTTCACACCTTTTTTTTTGCCCATTAAGCCTAAGGATGAGGGCTTCATATTCTGTCGTATTATTGGTATTCTCAAACTATAGCTTGAATGAGAAAGGATGATTTTTCCCTCAGGAGATATCAATACCACGTCAGCTCCAGAACCAGGAGAGCAGCAACTTCCATAAAATTCTAAATTCCAAACACCATTAGGATCATGAAGTACTTCTTTGGGAAGTTTAGTTTCCTCCTAAGACATAATCATATAGTTACCATGTCCAATGTCTTCATAAAGTATTTGTGCTTTGGGATCATCCATTTTTTCACAATATACTCAAATTTCTTCTCAAGCAACAACTTCCTCATCTTTCCATTTACTGGTATAAGGGCATGTGACCAATCCATTTGAATCTCTCCTCCCACATCCTTATAGAAGTTCCTACTTAACAACATATCGTACGAAGGAGGAATATCAGCTACTAGAATAGTAGCTAAAACTTTTTTCTCAGGCAAGGCAACAAAAGCTACATGTGCATTTTTAATTCTTCCCACCAAAGGCACCTCCCTACTCTCCATAGAATAACATGAACCAATAGTGCATGTGAGAGTGAGACCCAAAGCATGAGCTACTTTGGTAGGCATTACATTATCTGATGCTCCTAAATCTATGACACAGTTGCTAAGTTTATGGCTTGTTATAAGGAGAGTCACATAAAATGGTTTGATTTTCTCATTAGGTGAGGTGACTAGCACTACGAGATTTAGTTGGGGTGTAGAGGATGGAGTAGGTAAAAGGCCTTTAGAGGTAGTCTTGGAATGGGAATTGACAAAATGAACCATTTTGGAAAAGGCTTTTGGGTGGGGTTGATAATACTCAGCCTCTAAAATTTAGATTTTTATCTTCTTAAGATGGTCAATGATATCAAAAGATCCAGAGGTGGATGAGGAATCATAACTAGGCATTTTAGGCTTATCTGGTTTTGAGGCTGGAGAAGAAGAAGATTTAGAAGTATAAGTAGGAGAAGAATTATCAGTACTGACCTTTTGTGTGGAAGTGGTGGGAACAAGAGATCATCTTCTTGCCACTACTGGGATAGTTGTGGAATACTCTTTATCTTTTCTAACGGGTTGTATCACTTTTTCCTTCTTATTGGTCTACTCTCATGTCATCACAACATATGACTCACTATTCATATCTGCCACTATTTCATCATAATCATATTCTTCATCAACACCCTCGGTAGTGAGAAAATTAACTTGAGATCCATCAAGTTCATCTAATTCCTCCTTAGCCTCTTCTCTGAAATTCTTGAAATTCTTCATTAGCCTCTTCATCAGGTTCCTCAACTTCACAAGTTGCATTGATAGGGACCTTGATGGGTGGTCCCTCGATTGCCAACCTTGTTTGAGAAGAGGGCAAATGATTCTTGGGTTGGAAATTCCTTCTTGGGACATCTTGATAGGGAGCATGCTGAGCCAATTATTTCTTGATAGCAATGAGGTCATTGGATAGCTTTTGTACTAAGGGATCTGCATTAGCTCTAGAACTTGAAGAAGATGAAGTAGAAGCTTTAGACTTGAAAGGATCTCTTTTTAACTTACTAGACATGATCAAGTCATCTTCAACACTACGATGTATAATCTCTAGTCCTCATCCAATGTTGCAAGATTAGCTCTTCTCAATGCATAGCTTACTTTAGGTAATTGAGCATTTAGGAAAAAACATTTTTGAATCTGGTCCACGGGCGGGTGTCCTGTGGGATATTATTAATAAAATTATTGACCTTAGCCACAAACTCTCTCATAGGTTCATGTGGTTCTTTCTTGATTTGAGAAATCTGGGCTAGTAGAGCATGCACATCCTCTGCGGGCTTAAAACGGTTCTCAAATCTTGTCCTCATCATGGTACAACTGGTAATGGCCCCAACATAAGAAGGTGATAGAACCAATCTGCTGCATTATCTTGTAAAGTCTCTACAAAAAGCCTCACCGAGAATCTTCATGCTCAACACCAAGGACTCCACATGCAACAATGAAGGCTACAATATGTTCATCTAGGTGCACTTTTCCATCACCTCTTGAACTTGGGAAAGTTCTTCTTATTACCCCTAGGTAACTCATGCAAAGGCTGAGGAAGGGTAAGAGGCCCAACATGGTGGCCCCAAGGTAATGGAACTGCCATCCTTGGAAAGAATACTTGCAGAGGTACTTGAAACACCAACAAGAATCAAAGCATGAAGATTAGGGCTGAGTTGCTCTTGAGGAATACTACTTCCAAGAGTTCTATCTTCAACAGGGGAGTGCTTGTAGAATGGGCTCTTCTATTTCTCCCAGTTGAAGGAGGAGGAAAGCCTTGCTGCTCCAGGAGTTGAAATTGAGAATCTTCAATCCCAAGAGCCCTCCTACTATGGGTAAATCTTAGAGTCGCCAGATTAGAGAATGATCAAGAAATTGTTCACAAAATTGGAATCCATCAAAAATGAATCCCCAACAGAGTTGCCAAAAATTGTTGGTTGTCAAATAGGACTTTATTGAAAGCAATAGTCAGGGGACAAAAATTCCCTCCTCTTTAATGGGAGAGGTTCCCTTATTGAAAGCAAAAAAACTATTTTCAAATATACAATGTTCCGTTTTAAAGAGGAACTCTGATATCATGAAAGTGTTTAATATAATATATTATCAATACAAAAGGAAAGAAGAACTGAGAAATAGGAAAAGGTAGAAGAGCATTCTCGGGAAATATAGATTGCAGAATAATTCCTTAGTAATGTTGAAATAGGATTAAATAGAACATAATCATTTGCATTAATATCACAAGATGTTATTTCAAAGACACAAAGTTCCAGAGATGACATCCACAAGAATACAAAGCTTCTTGATGCAAAATAGATTAATGATTCAATAAATTTAGCAGATAGAAAGGAAAGAACAAGCACAGATAGAAACAGAAAGGGAAGTCTTCTTGTATTGATATTTTTTAACTCTTTTACACTTTCAAAAATAACCAGAGTTCCAGCCCCTAAAAATGGCGTGGAGAGCTCATTATATAGCTTACAAATTGGTTACACTTGGTAACCATTTATTTTAACTAAAAATATTAATTAAGGAAGTGCACAATAAAATGTCCTTAATTAATTTACAATGAGCTCGATTCTAGGATAAGAAGAAGAAAAGGAGAGACTAGGAGAGAGAACATCCACTTATTCTTTGAGGAGGGTCCATTGACTTGAGAATTTGATGTATAAATATTTTCAATGCCTCAACTATATCCATAACCCCTGGGATTTTTGTGTTGGTAGTGGCATGAGACCAAGTTCCAAGACACTTCTCCATATCTTTGTCAAACTCGGTATGTTCCAGAACTCTTTATTAGCCTCTTCAATGACAAGATTGAAGGGAACAAATATCCTTTATCTTCTCTTTGGTAATCAAATCTTCTTTGAATAGGTCTTCTTTGACAAATGTTTTGAATCGAGTCTTGATCTCTTAAGAGAGAAAGGAACACTTGAGGTTTCATAATGAAGATGGAAATGAATATCTTTGAAGGCAATGTAACAAAAGTCTTGAAAGACTCTCCTTTCTGCCAACCATTTCTCAATTCTCCCAATGCTTCTTCCAAAATTTTATGTTCCATTCAACACAAAACCCATGTCCTTGACAAGTTGTCCTTGGCATCATCAAAATTTTTGGCCAACAATATCTTCTCATCGGCCGACCCATCGGTGGAGATCTATGATATAACTACTCCAGAGTTTCAACTCTTTGTCAATAGTTCTAATTGAGGAGGAGAGTTTCTACTGAAGGTTGGCCACTTTCTCATTAGTTTTGAAGGCCTCTCCAATGAAGTTCAGGCCTGCAATGGTCATATCATCAACCATGGCTTCCATATCCCTTCCATAAGTGGAATATCTATGTATATCCTTGATACTTGAACCTCATCCTGACTAAGAATCATAGGAGGTGGAAGGGCAACCAATGGAGCAGGATCCAAAACCTTATCTTTAGTCAATAATGACTTGATGAAGCTGAAAAGAATGTGATTTTGTTCTTCCAATTGTTCTATAGTTTTCTTTCCCTTCTCCACTCTCTTAATAACCTTAGTTATTGTTTCTGGAGATAATGAACCTCACTCTTAGGAGTAGATTCTCCCATTGGAATTCTAGAAAGCTCCAGGTTAGAGGCTAGTAGATCTTGCTCTGCCTTATCAACCTTAGGTTTTGCAACCTCTATAAATTGTTGGCCTTGAGGATCTGTCACTATTCTTGAAGTTTTTTTATCTCTCTTTTTTGGAGGAGAAGGAGAAGTACCTAACAAAGCTGCCACAACATTATAATCTGGCCCTGTTAAATGGGAAGAAGGTTTTCTCTTCCTAATATCAACCAAGGGTTGTACCCATGCAAAAGTGGAAGAAGAAGAAGAAGGAACAAGGGGCCCAAGAGCAAGGGAACTCATTGCACTTAAATTATTCACCACTTTTACCTCCAATAAAGAGGTGAGTGGAGCATCTAGAGCTTCTTGTGCAAAGGAGTCTGTGGTATAGGAGGTTAAGAGTCGAACCTCCTTCTCTTTTTCTATAACTTCAGGGAGTTCTTGTAGGGTTTGGTATTTCACCATCATCACTTTCATTGAGAAAAATAATGTTCTCTAGCCCTGAAGGAAATCCTAAATGCTCTAGAAGAGGTTCTTCCTCAATTGGTTCTTGTTTAACCTCTTTTATCTTCTTTTGATATACTTGAGTAGAAGAAGAGGGAGTAGATGATTCGAGTTCTTTAATTGAGAAAGGAGAGGGGATTGTACATGTACCTATGTGCTTTGGGTATATGTGCTTATTTCCCAAGTGTTGAAGTGTCTCGGGAAGAAGATGCACTCGATTCTTCTTAAGCTCATGAACCTTCCTGTCAAACCAAACTTTGGTTCTTACAAGGACATGAGCCAACATCTCAACTAGGTCATCCTTCTCCATTTTTACAAATCTAGATATTCTAAAGGAGTATGTTTGATTGATGTCTCATATTCAAAAGATTGTAAGTCTTCATCATCATCCTTGAGACCTTTAGGAACCTGATAAAGATTGAGCTCCTTAATCTGTTGAAGAGAGAGTCTCAGCCGTAGTGCCTCCGCCTTGCTTCAAAATCATCTGCACAATCAGCCTAGTAATCCTCAGTATCTGACCTCTGATGATAGTTTACCCTAAGTTTTTGATCAATGAACTTCTTCAAATCAAAACAATTCCTTGGTCTGAAGAAATGGATAGTAAGGGGAGCTATATCCCTTTCTACATTTTGGGCATCCAAGGTTGTTTTACATGTATAATTTTCCAAAGAAATAGGGAAGTGCAGACCAATGATTTTACTATCCCTGTAGGTTCTATGGAACTTGTCCAATTACTTACACACTTCAACTAGAGCCATCTTGTCATTACAAAACATGGGGAGCTTGAGAGGTGTGTTTTCATAGCCAACCAACCTGATATATGAAAACCTCCTGAATTGAATGAAGAAAGCTCCATACTTGGCTATTAGGTTCATAGCTCTTCAAAATCCTTACAATATACATGGTGAAGGCATCATTGATCTCTTCTGAAATTGTGGTTTCTAGTTTCAAGGGTAAATTGAGGGTAGTATGCATAAATAGGCTCATCCTTCTGGTCCTCCATGTATGTGAATCGGCCCACTACCAGATCTTTGCTAGGGTATACATGAGATAAGAATTCATATAGAACTTCTTAGTCTACTACACATTAGACAATTGCTCAGTCAAATTCATGCAAAGGATTTATGCCCAATTAATGTTCTGTTTTCCTCACGAGATGATGTTGATAAGAGGGCACATCCAAAAGTGAAATTCATTGGTAGAGGGAAATCCCATGACACGAGCTAGAAAAATTATGAAATCAAACATTTCTTCATTAAAGTCATCCCTAAATAACACCTTGGAAAGTCCAGGATGCTCCCTTCTTAGGGTTCTTCAACCATGATTTTGCTATCCTGGCCTTATATTTATCATTGTCCTACTCAAACAAGGTCTGAGCTTGAGCTTGAGTGAGAATGATGGAGTCTTTGGTCTCTGGGATGTGTAGGGCAACAGTAATGGAAGCATCATCTAGTTTGGCAATCAGCTCCCCATGCACATTAGAAAATTCTTTGGTGTCCGAGTTAAAATGAGCTCCACATGTGAGCACGGAGTCGACACATTGTATAGATATAGGAAAACCAGCTACATAAGCAAGCTCATTGTTGTTGATCATCATGTGCCATGGGGGCAGGATTAGGGCAAGTCAATTTGTTCCAAAAATCTCCAAAATCTAGGTGCCGAACCTCACTATCACCTATATTTGGTACAAAGGTATCAAGAGGTGATACATGCTCTTGACCTTGGAATTTGATCTTCATGTTTGAAATGTATAGAGGAAAAACCTTCAAGGATCAAATTCACAATAAAAAATTCAAGGGAGCGGGAGCACACGTAAATGACATTAATTGTAGGGATTCGAGCAAGTGATGACAAGTGAGCAATGTGTCAAATGCATAGAGGATAGTCCCATTAAATAGCCATTTAGGAGAGAGAAGGTCATTAAATGCGCATTAAATTCATATTGCACTGACTCAAAAAGATAAGAATCGGGAAGAGCAAAAAAAACTTGCCTAGATGGTCTTTGGTACATTTGAGACATGAGGGACGCAAAGATGCGATCGGTGACATGAGTGATGTAGGTAATGCAGGAACATAAGGCACAAACACTTTTGGGACAAATGGAACAAAAATTACACAAAGGACCTAATGCGGTGATGCGGTGATCGAGAGAACAAAGAGCCCAATGAACTTTGGGACAAATGGGTCAAAAAGTTTTTTGGCCAGAACGAGAAAGTTAAAGAATTTTGGGAATGCGGCCGATCGGGAATAGAAGGCCCAGTAGTACGTGGGACATGTGGGACAAAAATGTCCGATGAGACCACAAATCACCAAAATGACTCCAAAAATGTGAATTTTTACTTTCTTCTCAAATTTTCACTTTATTAGAACATCACCAAAGGTTGTGAACTCAAAATTTGCATTTTTATGACTTTCAAAAGAGGGGAAATTTTGAGAGGAAAATAGGCTGCTACCCTGTACCCCCACTCGGGGCCTAGCCCAACCACAGAACCCCGATGAGAAAAATGTGGAGAGTGTAAAGTCTTCAACACTTCCACACATGAAAATAGGCTCCACAACATAACATCATTTTCCATTTTGGCATTCCTACCAAAATCATTTAAGATAACAGAAGATCATTGAAGAATAATATGTCAAAGCATTGAGTTATACTAGAAAATACAAAACAATTTTTTCCACACCATACTATCCACAACCTAATGGCAAAGTAGAGGCTTCAAACAAAATAATTATGAAAATTATCGAAAAGGTTTTAAATACTTCCCATAGATATTGGCACACATAGTTTCCGTATTCCATTTGGGCATATCGTACTAGTATTCACATGGCTATAGAGGCCAACAATGTCTTCTTGTATATGGGGTGGAGGATGTTATGATCCTTGAGCTTGAGATCCCATCCTCAAAAGTCACTCTCCAAGATTTCATCACTAATGATGATTATAGTCATGAATGCCTTGCACAATTTGATCTACTCGATGAAATGCATGTCAATACTCCCGATCATCTGCAAGTGTACTATGATTATATAACAAGATATTATCACAAAAAGGTCCACATCTGTGAGTTTAAGTTAGGTGATCTATTTCTTAAAGAAAATTAACAAAATTCATCCCAAGCACTTGGCCAATGGTACTAGTTTCCCCCTAACTGGTTTGGACCCTATGTGATCATTCAAAAATATGGGTCTGGCACTTACAAGTTGGCTGACATGGATGGAATCAAATAAATTGAGTTGTTAAAAGCTGAACATTTATAGAAGTTTTATGACTAAAATTCCTAAAAAGAATCTAACATTTTTGAAAAACTCCAAAAAAGGTACAAAAATTTCAAATTTACAAAAACAATATAATATTGCACAAAAGCCAAAAAAACCAATAAAATGAGTCATTTGACTATCTATATGTATTACTAATTTCATTTTATTTTAGTGTACATATTCATCCATCCATAATAAAATCTCTCCTAATTCCACACTTGAATATAGGCATCTCAATGCTTGTAGGCATGTTACACTTGGTTTGGACGTGTTTGTGTTAGTTTCTACATGGTCAAATCCGACCTCTTGAAAATAGTATTAATTTCTTGGTGGATTTAAGAATGAATTCATATTTTGAGAGATCCACACACTTTACACACATTTAAAACCTTGTTGTAAACATTAAAGGACCTTATTTGTTGCACGCTAGCCAATGATGTCTCCATTTTCACTTCCATCTCCTCCATTGAGTCATATTGGTTCTAAACCCCTAAGAGAGAGATTGAATATCATGTCAAAAAAGAAAAAGAAAGAAAAATCAATCCATAAAATGATACAAAAGATAAAATAAAATAATAATAAGTCAAGTAAGAAAACTCAAAGCAATAGCCAACAATCTCTCAAAGGGGTCTTTTCGTCTCTACCAAGGCTATGGATGCTTAACTCGGTAGTAGAGAAATATTGTGACTAGAATCAAATGTATCTCCATCGGGGATAAGGACTCTGGATGGTAGTAGAGAAATGCACAACTAAAAACTTATATTTCACTATTCAAAATCCATACTAGATGATCCCCTACATACCTACACATTGGCTAGTGCGTCTTCATATATGACATCTAGTATGTCACCTTGTATTTTCTAGACTTTTATCAAATAGCCAATTTTCTCTATGTTGGTCTCAAACATGTTTTCATCATCCATGATTCTTAGTGCACCTATAAGCATTGTGTCACATTCACACCACAATAAATCAAACAAACCCATTATATCATTTCATATGTATATCCCACAACATTGCACATTTATAGTTACACGATTATGTGAAAAGCAAAATAAATAAATAAAAACATAGGTTAACCATTTTATATAGACATTTCTAAATAAAACTACAACCCCACACACACACACACATCATTTGGAACATAAGTTGACTTATATTGTGCCACAAAAAGGGTGAGATCAATGTCTCATATATATATATATATATATAGAGCCATCATTTTGTACATACAAAATCATGATCACATGTCACTACACTCATGGGGCCGGACATACATTAGACCCATGCCTACTATCACCTATATGTTATCTTGTTGGATACACCAATCCTATCATATGAGGACCCATGTTGTTCCTATGCATCCTAGACCTAGAACTAGACAATCTTGAAAATGGTTGCACTATAACATGTGGAATATGCACTTGTAATAGTACCTCATAATACTCAAGATGTGCACCCTCTACGGAAATATCATAAATAACACAAGCCAATATATCCTCCTTCATGAGCTCTAAATGACCTCATTAATGGTCACGTGCCATCACAACTACCTCTAGTTGAGAAAATCACTTTGATCATGCTCTTACTTGAAACTATGATCTATAAATCATGGATATGTCTTATAGCATTTGACTTTACTACTATCGCATGGACATTCAATTCATCAATATGTGATCGATTAATCTCTTATAAAATTTGTAGCTCTATTACCTCCTTCATGTAGAATATCACACTATGGTGTCACCTCATCTAAAGATACCAATATTGAATCCACCACACTCTTGACCTCTATCTCGCCATGGTCACTTTGATGTTGCTCACTACTCGTTTCTATCTCCCGTATCCACATATGATACTAGATCCTTCCCCGCATCCACCTACATATACGCCTATCAATCCATCTATCTCTACTCATGGATCATCTAGCCTCCCTCTATCCCCACTCCCCCTTTACAAGCACATCATGTATCTCTATCTCATCAGCTACATCACCACATCACCACCCACTAGCCTCCGCCGGCTGTTATACTGTGTCGCTGATTCCATATAATTATGTCATCAACCTCTATCTTTTTGTCTCTAAAAATACACATCCTCCTCCATATGAATACCATCTCGTGGCTCTCCCATATTTGGAGTCCCCCAAGTCCTTGTCGGTCCATAAAATTCCCACAACGTATCAAAGTCTCATGTGACATCCGTATCATCTCCTTTGACAATCTCTATTGGTGCATCATTCTCATCACCTATCACCTTATATGATAACACTAGTCCCCCATATCCACTCAATCATGAGTATCTAATTGGCTTTGGTGGTATTTCTGTCATATTCCAAACTATATCATCACACGGCCATACTAAACCAGATTTGTCTCTCATTCCCATCTCCCAATCACCCATCTAGCTCTCTACACTCACCATAGTTGTATCACATCCTATCACTATGCCAAAACCTAGCCACCTCCTTATACAACTTCCATATAATATCATTTGTCTCCAAAATCACCAACATATGCTGATAGTGATCCATCACACCCTCATATGGCCTATATCCAAAAACTCCCTATCCATCCTCCATTGTAGAAAGAATGGTGAATATGCTAAGAGATTATCATGGATAGAGTATGAAAACCCACATGGCCTATCCAATTCTATATGCTCCCACACCCACACCTATAATAGAACCCCCATACTCAAACCCAACCTCAATTAGCTAGTGTACTACTCGCAACTCAATATATGTCTATGCCAATAGCGCATGCCTCCATGCATACACTACACCATGTTCTATAATCTCCAAAAACACCTCACCTAACCCCCAAGAGGATGTATACCATGATAAATATGGAAAAATGATACTATAAATAACGCATATTGCATAATTATTTAATCACTTGTATACCCGCACATTGCTCATACAACTCCCGATATCTAAATCCCCACTCTCAATCTCAATCCCATTTGCTGCTAGCCCATATAACATCCATAATATCCCATCTTGTATAGTCATATGTCCCACTAAGACAACCTATTCACCCTATATGGGAATGAAAAATATTCTCCATACATCCTCTAGTGTGATCATCATCTCACCGGTCACTAGATGAAATGTGTTCATATCACTGCTTCCATTTCTCCAATAACACTATTAGTAAACATCTATCCATCCACACCCACTCAATCCATGTAATGTAAAACAAACCCACTCTCTCGTAATAGCTCCACCTCTCGGTTCTGTCATGTCTTGCCACAATATATACATAAAACTTGAAAAATGTGTCTAAATGCCAACAATGGAAGGATTTACATCCAAAAAAAACCCTCATCAATCCCATACTCCATCACATCACCCTCCAAAGTTCACCTTTGATAGTTGTAAGTTGATCACAAGCCGGTTGTAGAGTGGTCATAATAAGGTTGTGGCACGATTGCAACATGGTCACAAGCTCGTTACAACAACCTAAAAATCAACAAAAATCAAAACAATCAAAAAATAAAAATAAAAACTAAAAATAAGCCTACCTTTGACTAAGCAGATCTCTACCTCGACATCAAATTATTGTGTGGGTGTGTTATCTCTATTACACCTCTAGCCTCTCCAGTACCCACGTGTCCAAATGGGCCATCCTCTCCACCCCACCTCTATATACACTCCATAACTCCACTCAAAACACATGTTGGTCTTCACCTAGTCATGCCCGCAACTTCCCCTACACCCCACCTAGTTGCACCTATAATTAGGGAACGTCTATCACCTACCCTCTAATGACTCACCCTTCCTAGGTCTTTGTACTATGTAGCTCACCACTTGGTTGCAATCATGACTGTGCCACAAAATTTTGATGCCCTCAATTACATGGATGAGTCACCTAGCGACTCACCCACCCGTCTACCCTACATGTCGCCACATGCGATCATCCACCTAATCTAGCCCCTGAACCTCCCCACCCAATTCACTCACCCGCCTAAGCACTTTTCTCTTTTCATCAACTATTTCCCTCATTTTTATTCCACACTCATCCACCAGCTTTAGGTTTGGCAACAATTTTTTGCTTTCTTTTTTCAGGTTCATTTTTCTATCATTTTAAATTCCTAATTTTTCATCTGCGTTATGTTGGGACAACATGCCGCTCCAAAACTATCAATTGAGGGGGAATATCATTTGAAAACCTTATCGTTAATCTTATGACACCTAATAATCAATCATCTTAGTCAATTGACTCAATAGTCTCTTCCTTGTGAAATCAACATATCGATCCCTTCATAGAATCATTGAAGTGGCCCATCGATTACATTTCTAGGTTCTTGTCTATCTAGTCAACCATCTAATCATGTGACTATGATAACCATTGTCATAGGGTTAGATGACCCCCATCTCATCTTCAATTTTTATGTTACATCTTTCTTGCTGCAACACATAGCCATAAAATGTAGAAACTAAAAATTCACATTACACATAAGGTCTATTCAAAAATACAAAAACATCATAAAACACAATAATCCCAAAAAATCAAATAATCCCACAAAAATAAATTAAAAATATTAAACCCCATAAAATGGGGATAAAAGACACCTCATTACTCATTTACTAACCCTCACCCAATCACATTTTATTTTTTCCACCAAACCTACCCATTTGCATGCCTAATGCACTATGGACCCTTATCATCTCACCCATCTTCATATTGTACCCATATGTGTTATAATCCCTATGCACTAAAAAAACCATTCACCCCCATCATTCTAGCCCCTAAGTCTTTGTGAACTTAAGCCCATACTTGATTTTTACTTATTTACTCACATATTTTGGTATTTCAAGTCTTGGAGAGGTGAAGGCAGATCATAAAAGATAGGTGTAATTGGTTACATCACTGTTTTAGCAAAAATTTAACACAGGTGTTAGTCATAACTATGACTGACTTGTAATCTCTATGTGATTTTCAGTGAATCATAACTTTGACTGACTTGCGATCGAGTTAGGTATAATTTTCATTTACAAGAATTATTTTATCATTTTTACTATAATAGAATGTATTTTATCTCCTTAAATGGTTAGGGATCTGACCGAGGTAGTTCCCTAACCACAAAAAATAACTAACATTTTTCCAAGTGTGCTTGTGTGTAGGTTATAGATTCGTATCAAGAAGATTTTACTTGATATATTATGATTATACTAAAATAGATTTTATCTGGTGTAATCTAATGCTAAAAGAGTAATAAAATAACTAAATAAATTAAATAATAAAAACTGAAATACACCCAAGCAAACAAAGAAATAACAATGTAAAATCCAAATGGGAAAAAAAGAGTTGAGAAAGCCTAAGATGTTTTAGAGATGTCATAGGACTACGTTGTAGTGGAGACCAGGAGAAAATGAGGAGGAAACATTCACACATGAGCTTGGAAAAGCGCAGCTTTAGAAATTCTAACTAGATTGGGGAGCCCGGAGAGGCATAGGGGTGCCTGTGGGCACCCTAGTTTGAGATATGGGCACCCTGGTATGTGGAAATGAAAAATAAATATCCTCTGGAGTATCACTGGATGTTCACCTATGTTCACTTCTTGTCACTATGTGATCACCGAGGTATTGGTAAAAATGCAATGAAGAATAACCTATCAAACCCTAGATAAAGTATCAAAACCCTAAAAAGAAAGATGCATATGAAGGGGTTAGATTGTCCTTAGCTACCAAATTGATGGACTTATCACTAAGCGCTGCACTACATCTCAAACCCAATGTAGTTCTAGGTGTGTGTGTGTGTGTGTGTGTGTGTGTGTGTGTGTGTGTGTGTGTGTGTGTGTGTGTGTGTGTGTGTAATTGTGCCCTAGGTGCTCTTGTACAGTCACACTTTGTGAAGTAGTGAACAAATAACTAGATGTAGAATGTAATAAATATGTGCATGGAAACAATAGACTCCCCTCCTATGAAGTGTGATGCGATGAACCAACCTTGTGTGCCTTGTGATGGAGTTAGATGAATGAAAATGTAGCTATAGATTCCTTTGATGGATGTAATCTTAGGTGGTGATAGTAAGTGCTTATTTCTTGGTCCCTCATTATGGTCACATAAATTTAAATTTATATGGTTATCTTGCTTTAATTTTATAATTAACCACGAAAAGGCTGACCTCCAAAAATATGGAAAGATAAAATGGATAGAAAGTGCCCAAAGGTGAGAGTAAAATGCAAAGAGGATCGGGGCAACCCGGAGGGGACCAGGGAACTTGGGGCACCCAGATCCTGTCTAGGTGCCACAATTAGAAATAGGGAAAAAATAGTATGAAGATATAGATTGGGAAAGTATGGGTGTAAGATCGAAAATAACGATAGAAAGCAATACAAAAATGGCCAAAGACATGGGTTAATTATTATTCTTTTCACTTAAGAACCATATGAATAGTAGTATGAGACTGAGACTAAATAATGAATCAAAGTATGTGATTTTGTGTCTACATTTTCCCCACTTTATGTTGGTGAGAAGAAAGATTGGTAACATAAAGTAGATAGAGATGCGTACCTAATATCCATGTAGAGTGATGTAGAAAACATGTCGAGGGACTAGAAAAAGCATGGAGTGAAAAAATATGGAGCATGGAGACTAAAGATGCAAAAAGGTGTAAAAAGTGATGAAAGTGAACCTAGGGTGAAAGCACGTGTGTAGATGCCAATGTGTGTAGTGTACCTACATGGTTAGTATCGTGTGTGATGTACCCACCACGTGCCTATTGTTTTTATATGCTTACTTCCCATACGGATGTACTTACAAAAGAGAAGACAATCAAGTAGTCAAATACACATGTATATGTGTAATGTGTAAAAACACATGTATATATGTAAAAACATGTAAAGAAAATATGAAAAATGTAAAGGAACATGTGCACTTTGATCTCGTGATGAGAAAAAGGGTTTAGAAAGGATCTTATCGATGTAGATGAAGTGCAAGTTTTTGGGCCTCCTCAAACCACTAGACGAAGAAGTGTAGGTAGGAAAGTCTAATGTTCCTCCAACCTATAACCACTTCTTGAGAATAAAAAGATATCTATACTATTTGGTTTTTGGGTGATCTGATGCCACTGAACAAATTTGTGTAGAGAGGAGGTCTGGTTTATAATCTAACTTGTAACTACTTCCCAGAATGCTAAGGACAATATTCCCTGTAAAATCTATTGTGTATGGAGTTTGTAGACTAGTTTGAACCCACTTGCTGTATAACCCATTGTGTCATGGATAAAAAATGAATACTAAATTGTACCAATATTGTGTGTAAACCCAAATGATTCTCCCCCTTGGGGTGTATGCGACACCATGGATAGGAGAATGTGGCGTAAAAGAGGACCTACCATGGATATTGAAACTATTCTGGAAGGGGGAGGTGACGTGCTTGGTAGAAACCAAGGTAGAAACAAACAATGTAGCTAGAAAAAAAGTGTTAGTACAAACATACATGCAGAAGACAAGTGTAAGCCAAATAGAGAATGTGTAATCTAAAACATAAGAAAATAATGTAAACACCCAAGAAGACAATATAGACCACACAAAAGTGGGTTACAAACATGGGACACCACTCACAATGTTGCAAGACACTCAAGGCCGTAGTGGACGCAAAAAGAAGTGTGCACACAAGAAAAAGGGAAAAGTATGCAAACAATAACAAGTAATAACGTACAATATAACAAATAAGTATGGAAATAAGTATCCCTTCATAAAAATACTGCAAACGAAACACCCGTTTGCATATTAGAAAGATAAAGCGTATGGAAAAGAATGTATAAACCAAAATAGTGTGCTAAGAACAAGAATGAAACAATAACACCGGTAGTGTACGAATGTGAATGTCCTTAGGAGCCACTATGGGATTGGTAGTCAAGAATCCATGTTGTGTAGTATCCTTGTATAGTCTACGATCACAACTAGAAAGCAAGTGAACTTGCATGTGTTTATGATAATGATAATGAAATACAAGACATCTATCTAGTATGTGTATTAAAGTGAACATGTACAAGTAAATTAAAGTAAGATTAAATGCAACCATAAAATGCAAGTATGCTGTGGATGGATGGAATGGAATGCAGAGTGAATGATGGGATCCACATGCCCCCGTATGAATGGAATTTTATACAATGAGGTTCATTTAGTATGCCCCTGAAGTAGTCAAGAATGAACCATAAACAAGAGTGTGTCATCGGGAAATGGTTGAACTATGTGTTGTGTAGTGCATTGTGGTGAATGTTTATGTGTGGTGTTGATATGCAACCTAGAGATAATGTATGAATCCTAAAGCGTATATCACAATGAGATGATTGAAGGAGTGATGATTTAGCCTAAAGCATATATCACTACAAGATGAGTAGGATAAGTGATGATGTAGCCTATGGCGTATATCACTAAACTAGGAATTTCACATGATGGAAAGGTTGGATGGTTGAATGTGTGAGTGTATTGAGGTCCATTTTATTTATATACCCTCAACAGTCCATTATGGACCATGTGACTAGAGTGTGTCATTGGGTAGTGAGTGTAATGCATATAAGTAGATGCGTAAAATGTGTATGAAATGCAGTGTGATATGTAAAGTTTGTAATGTAGGATGTGCAATATGTAATGCAAGACACATGGAAGATATGAGATGTTTATATGCCTAATAAGACACAAGATGTTGTATGTATGAATGTAATATGTGTGAATATGCATGATGTGTAGTGTCTAGTGTGTAATGTGTGAGGTTCATGTGTATAAGATGCCCTCAATAGTCAAGTGTGAACCGAAGCACAAGAGTGTGTCATAGGGTAATGGTCGATGCGAGTGTATGTATGTCAAGTATGAGTGGAATGAGTGGATGTTGGATTGTTATGTGATGAAGATGTAATATGCATGTTTTTGTTTAGAAGAGGGAGGGGGATGATAAGTGTCATGCCCCCAAGTATGTAAGTGATGGAGATTTAGTCAAAAGACGCTAAGTGGATCAATGTAAGGAGTAATTTCTTGAAAAAAGTGATTGGACGTTGAAGTGAGGACTGAATAGGGTCCTTAAATTGTGAGAGTCAAAATATGTCAGCTAAAGTGTTCTTGTCTTGTGTAATGAGTGGTTACTTGTTGACTATAGATGACTTGAGAGGTGGAGGAGTTGCAGTCATCTTTGAAGGGGGTTGCTTATTTTGGCTCGATAATACTTTGTAGGTGACTTATTAGGAGGAAGTGTTGGACTAATTTTGAGAGGTGGTTTCTTGACTTGAGTAGATTACATAGGTGGTGCTTGAGTGATAGAAGAAGGAACACTAGAAGTGATGGCGTGATGCTCACTAGACATAGACGAATCAGATTTAGGAACCCACTGAGATGTAGCATGCAACAAAATGTTGTGCAATGAATGAGATAAATCCCTAACACTCAAGATGTTTGATTCTTTGTTGTAAAGCATAACAATCATTATCGTTATGGCCATTGATTTGATGATAATTATAATATGGATGACCTTGATATTTTACAAGCTGATAAGGAGGATAACAATGAGTAGGCGGAAAAGTGATCAATTGATGACTAAGGAGCTTAGCAAGAATTTCATGTTGCTTAGTATTACGATCAAAGGTGAGAGGATCCGGTAATGGTATGGCTTGAGGTTCACTTATATGAGCACATGTAGTAGACACAAAATGAAGATGAGATGTAGAAAGTGAATAAACATGAGCCTGAGAAGCATCCTTAAGATGTTGGATTTTAGATTTGAGAGATGCAATCATGGATTCCATATCCTTAAATTTTTCTTAGAGAAAAGAATGCAAATCTTGAATTGAATCCAATGTAGATTGATTAGATGGAGGATGACGAGGACTAGGCTCACAAATAAATGATCGAAAATAGGGTTGCGGGGTATCTTTAGGAAGATACATGGTGTCTAGGGATTTTTTAAGAACAAATTGAAAATTAGGATGCATCTTAAGAAAATCAGACAAAGAAATTTGAGGAATTTTGGGAGCCATGATAGAGGAAAAATGAGGATCCTAAGCATGAAGATCAAATTTGGGTTCACCAAAATGATTAAATAAAACATATTTTATTCTAATGTAATCTAATGCTATAGGAACAAAAATAAATAAATAAATGAAGCAATAAAATACTAAAATACACCCAAGAAAATTAAGAATTAAAATGTAAAACCCTAATGTGCAAAGAGGGTTGAGAAATCTTTAGTTGATTTGATGATGTCATAGGACTATGCCATAAAGGAGATCGGGTGAATAGGAGGAGGAAACCTTCACACAAGATCCTAGAAATGTGTATATCTAGACTGTTTGACTAGACTAGGGCACCTAGAGAGGGATAAGGGCACCCATAGGTGCCCTAGTATGTGGAAATGAATAAAAAATATCCTCTAGAGTGTCATTGGATGTTCACCTATGTTCGCTTCATGTCATGTGGATGTCGTTGTGTGATCTCCGAAGCACTGGTAAACCTACAATGAAGAATCAAATGCAAAACCTTAGAAAAAGCATAAAAACCCTAAAAAATTAAGATGCATGTGAAGGGATATGTCTGTCCTCAACTTCTAATTTTATGGAATTATCATTAAGCCTTGCACTAAATATCATACCCAATGTAGTTCTAGGTGTGTGTGTTTGTGTAATTGTGCCCTAAGTGCTCTTGTGACAGTTGCACTTTGTGAAGTAGCAAGAAATTAAGTAGATGTAGAATGTAATAAATGTGTGCATGAAAACCATAGACTCCCATCCTATGAAGTGTGATGTAGATGAATTAGCCTTGTATGCCTTGTGATGGAGCTATATGGATGTAAATGTAGCTATAGATGGTTTTGATGGATACAACCTTAGGTGGTGATAGTAAGTTCTTAGCGCTTGGTCCCTCATTATGGTCATATAAATTTATATTTGTATGGATCTCTTACTTTAATTTTGTAACTAACCCCAAAAAGGTTAACCAATAAAAATATAGAAATCTCAAATGGCTAGAAAGTGCCCCAAAAGTGAGAGTAAAGTGCAAAGAGGACCAGGGTGCCCAAACCTTTGTTTAATAACATAATTGGAGATATCAAGAAAGAAAACTATTGATGTCACAAAATTATTACAAATTTTGTCTATGATTGATTGGATTTCACTACATGAAAATTATGTAGCTTTATTATGATGATTTAAGAGACTTGGATTATTACATGTTTTCTAGAAAGGAACTATGCGATTTAAATATATAATTTAGTTTTTCTAATGCTTGTTTTAAATAAGGGGAAACACTTTTCATAAAGTAATTTCAAATTTAAAAATTGTATTTTTCACATTTTAGTTTCGTGACCTTTTCTAAGGATATGAGCCATGTAATGATCTGTTCTTTTATTTTGTAATCTGCATGTATATATAGAAAAACCCTGTTGAATGCCCCCTCTTTTGATACGTGTATGATAGGACATTTGAGTGCACGATTCAAAAGAATAGATGTGTGCACGTCTATCATATGTCCGATAAGTCATGACACAAAAGGTTGAAGTGGTGACCACCTATAAGAATCCATTCCTCCAAAGTGGTTGCACATGGTGGCAATTATGACATGGTGAAAAATAAAAATGCAACAAGAAATAAGGAAACATACAAATGAGTAAAGAAACTAGTAACAACATAGAATAATAATAATCATGTCCTAATATATAGTAAAATAGTATAGAGTCAACATAACAATCATGCTTTAGAAGCCATAATGAAAAAAATTCCATTAAATTTTGGTCACTTTTTTCTCTTAGGGTGCTTAAGAGACATCATCAGATTGATGTATCCATGAAGGTATCGGGTAGTTAGGAAATGGAACAACAAATATAATAACATATAATGGCCCACCTAGAAGTGTGGGCACCATCAATTTGGTGCCATAAGGTTCTCATCATAAAATATCACCCTAGACACCCTAACACCGATGCATGTTGAAGGGTTTTACCGCATTTTATTCATTGTTACCATGAGAAAATGGGCATTAGATGTGAGAAACCGAGAGATTTTTTTAGATGCACTAGGTATCGAACAATAGGGTTATGCAAGACATCTTAGGATGCCCATATTGGATGAAATTATCTCATTAAGTTTGGATACTTTTCACTCTCAAGGTGCTTAAGAGACATTGCCACACCAATGTAATTAGGAAGGATTGGGGAAGTTGGGAAACATAATGAAACATCCAATAACATCTAGTGGCCCACCCTAATGTGTGTTCTTTTTCAGTTTGGTTCCATAAGGTGCACATTGCAAAATATTTCTCTAGACACAAATGCAGGCTTAGTAAATGAAAATATGTGTCAATTTAATAAATAATTATAATCTAAAATTTAAATGAATTGAAAGAATTAATTACTCTCAAGGGATTATAGATGTAAAATTTATGAAATGAGTAAATGAAAAAAATATTTTTCACAAAGATAGGAATAGATCCCTAGTAATGGGACACCAATAGTTTCAAAAGACAAGAAAGGAACTTAGGATACAATAAGTGAAAGTAAGAAAGTGGTAACACACACAACTAGAAAACATGTATAGAAAACAAGAGTGTAAAAATATGATGAAACAATACAAAAATGATCTAGATAGAAACATGTAAAGAAAGAGGTGTTAACATTTCTTAAGACACACATGTTAGTATTGTTAAGTCCAAAAATAACATGTACATAATATACGTAATTAAGTGTGACAAGGAAATAGAAATGAACTATAATGAAATAATAGCACGTGTGTGTACTTGTATAATAAATGTCCTCGGATGTATAGGAAGTCTAGGTGGGATGGCTAACACCTATCATCATGTACCACTCTATGTATGCCCTACATCAATCTCAATATACACTTGAAATCATGTGTGTAAAGATTAAAAAGAGATATGATATCTATTAAACAAACGAGCCAAACAACATTTATAATTGAAATTAATAACACCACAAGCTAAATGTATAGGTCCAAGTTTTGAGTTTTTACAAATATATGAATGTTTTTGTATATATTGAAACTATGTAAATATTTTTGTTTTTAAATTTTAGCTATGTAAAAAAATGGGTACCACAAAAATAGCCCAATGAGAAAATCGTAAAGAGGTGAAATCATTAATGAAGAAGATGGAGGCACAAAATCAATTGTTCCAAAGAATGTGACTCAAATGCAAGTGGTAAAATAGTAGTAATACATGCCAAAAGATGCATAAGAAACAAATTAGGTGAAGTAGATCCATGAGTAGTGTGTTAATTAGAAGACATGTGTGGAGGAATAGAAGAGTGAATACTCCTAGATATGCCATGTGTAGTATAAGACTTGTGAGAATATGTGGAGATAACATACACACTAGAGTATTGATGTGGGATCCTATCAAAGTGAGAGGCATGAGAGAAAATGTGTGAAACCAAAGGCATATCTAGAGACATAATGGGACTAGATTCATGAGAGGAAGTGTGTGCAACCAAAGGATTATGAAGGCTAGAGTCATGGGAGAAAATATTAAAACCAAAGACCTATCTATAGATGAACTAGGGGTAGTGATTAACACTTAAGAAGAATGACTAAGAGAACTAGAAAAAGGATCCTCAAATAAAATACCAATAATTATGACAACCTAATGATTATAAATAAAATTTATACATTGATGAATGATCAATGGAATATCTCTTAGGGAAAATAGCCAAGAAAGACCTAAATGTAATGCACCATACAATAAAGCAACAAAAACCCATAAAGAAATCAATGTAGTAATAAAACTAACTTTAATAGGTAGAGGAATGTGTCGATAATGAGAATTAAAATAGAATAAAATATTCTTTGTATAAACACCAATATATTGAAGTAGCAACATAGATCAAACATTATCATTTTTGTGTGAATCAACTAAAAACCACATTTAGGAAGTTGATTAATTGAGCTAGGGATGGACATAATATTAGAAACAAGCATACAATCTATATCAAATTAATTAAAAGTGATAATCATTGTTTAGGAGAGGATGTGAAAGTGCAAATTATTGCTGTCTCCAAATGGTGATCGTAAGAGGGAGATGGTGGCACCACATAATAAGTATTGTGCACTTATGAAGTAGATTTTTCATTTTTATGCTTAGGAAACATATCATTAAATATTTTAAATTTGACATTATGCTTAGAAGATTCAGTGGAATCATCTCATTCAATGGAATCAAGTCAGTAAGATCTTGAATGATGTGAAGAATTTTAATACAATGATTAATGAGGTGACCAATACATAGGTGGTAATAACATAAAGCATTAAAATCAATGTTGATCAGGAAAATGCTAAGGATTGAAGAGTGGAGACTACGCATGGAGCACACACACATGAATTTGGATCATCACGTGAAGGGTTGCATGTAGGGAAGAAATAGGGTAACACACACACATAGGTATCACGGCTGATGACTTAGCCATTTTCCGAGGATAGGATAAAAATAGACTATTGATGCATAATCACAACACCCCTGAATGCCCAGTAACTTGATAGGTTGAGACTCGTAGTGTGATTGCATAACAAGGAGATTTTCCCAAAGTGTGGGAATTTTCAATCGGGAAAGCTCTCTAGATGAAGGTCGGTTCCTATTCCTCTATTCAGATGCACACATTCAAATTGTAGAGGATCTACTCTAAAATCTACTCTAACTTTCCAAGGAGACATGGTTAAGAAGATGTAAGAAAATAAACCTAAACTAACAAAGGTGATGCACTAAAGGAATGTTGAACACTTTCTTTTCCATTAAACACAAACCATTAAAAATGTAATACAACCACCATGCACAAATAACCGGATTGCAATGAGAGATCAGGAAGATGCAATGAACATAAGAGAGGGTTGAAATCATCCACAAATTTTTTTTATTGCTCCAAAACTTTGATACGATCCATTACTGATGAGAAAAAGGCAAGATTGCATTTACAGTTTAGATGGGATATTTAAATTCCACAAGATCACTTATAGAAAAAAAATAAGGGAGGGTGCAAAGCCAAAATGTCCAACCTTTAGAAAAATCCCCTCCTTACAATATATAGGAAGAATGAGAGAAGGAGATGAGAAGAATTCAAATTCTTGCTTCAAACACCCAAAAATGCATTGAATTCTCTTGCAACAATGATGGGTTCTACTTAAAACCCATGCCTCCATGTACTATTTCTTGTTGGGAAAGAAAGGAAGCCCATACCTTCATTATTGGGGTAGGTGGGAAGCCTGACACATTCAAAAATGGTGGAATGTATTTCTTCATTTTGAATAACTTATTCCCACTAATTTTAATATATCTAGTTGTAATTGTGTAGAGGATATTGTAAGCTTTCCAAAAAGTCCTTTCTTGTGCAAATCTGAGCTCCTAGTCAAAAGTTATGGCCATCTGAAGGTTGAGGTGTCATTCTACAAAAATGGTGGGTGGTTGGCTCTATTCTCGCTTCGAGAGTCTGAAAAGCATGCAACCTCTGAAATCTTAAAATTTAGAATTTAATACAGTTTCATTCTAGAGATTGAAACACTTTTCATTCATTACTCAAAATGGCTTGAGAGTTCCGAAAGTCTGAAACTTGAAAGTCTGAAATTCAAAATTTTGGACTTTCGAATTTAGGATTTTGGACATTGAGGGTGTTTTTAATGTTTTGGGGCTGAAGACTTCCAAAATCTGAAGTCCAAAACCCCAAAACTTTAAATGTCCGAAATTTTAGACTTTCAAAGTTTTGGGTTTGGAACTTTTTCACTATTCATTGCCAAAAACCCATGAGACTTCGAAACCTCAAAACTGAAAGTCTAAAATTTTAGACTTTCAAACTTTTGGAATTTCAGACTTTTCCGATCCCTTTTCCGACTCACTTCCCGAGAACTCAAACCCCGAAACTCAAAGTTTGAAATTTTAGACTTTCAGAGTTTAGGCTTTTAGAAACCTTTTTCACTATTTTTCTAACTTTGGCCGCTGAGAACTCTGAAACCCCGAAACCCGAAAGTTTGAAATTTCAAACTTTCAGAGTTTTGCATTTTAGAGACCTTTTTCCTTTGTTTAGTCCCCAAAATCCACCTTAGTCTACCTTTGAAAAGCTCCACCTTCGAAGTCTAAAACCTGAATTTCAGAATTCTTCTTTTATTGAAATCTTTGCAACTTGCTCGGCCTGCTTCAACCTTTTGGACCAACTCCGAAATGCAAGCTCTCTTGATGGGTCAAGTCCTAAATTTTTGTTGCATGTAAGTTCTTGTTTTTCTAATATTTCCTAAGGGGAAAAATTGGATAACAATTTGGTGACTCGCGGGATCACCTACCTGCTAGGTGGAAAGATCAATTGCCTTGAAGTATCCATTGGGCATGGAGTCATGAATGATATCCTGATACTGATCTTGTACTTGAAACTTGAACCCGATGTCTTACAACATGCTAATCTTGAACTCCGCCCGCTTTGCTTGTACTCTCAATTTTCATAAGAAAATCTTGAAGATGAGATTTGTGAGAGTAGAAAATTTTCTTGACCTAGAGCTTTCACTTGTCCTAGAAATGGACTGTTACAACATTCACCTTTGGAGGCACACTGAACTACACAATGATACAACCTAGAGCAACAAAACTTGTGCTAAAGCACTTAGGGAAATTGAAACCTAAACTACAACAAGATAATGTGCACACACACTTAGAGGAATTAAAATCCTAGGCTAATATTTACAAGGGTGAAACCTTTTTCTTTAGTAGCAATGTTTAAGATAGACCCCATTAACTAGAATTGTAAGCTCCTCTCCATCCAATGTAGACAATTAGAAGGCATTGCTAGTTTTACATCCCGAGATCATGTAGGGGCCACTCCAAATGGCATCAAACTTGGAATTCCTTCCTAGGTTTTGCCCGATCTGCATCCCACTTTAGAACTAGATTCCCTTCCTGAAAGGTCCTTACTCTTGCTTTCTTATCAAACCATCTTTTGACTAAGGCTTGATCTTTCTCTATCATTTGAACTACATGTTATCTGATTTCTTCCAATTCCATCAGCTTTGCATACCTAGCTTCCATTGGTTCAAACTCAGATAACTCCAACTACTTCATGAGCTCCAGTGCGGGTATCTCTAATGATATAGGCAACACTTGCCTCTTTCCCATAGACCAACTTGTAAGGGGAATTACCTATTGACCTCTTTGGTGTGATCCTATCAACCCACAAGGCTGATTTGAGCTTAGTATGCCATGTCCTCTGGTTTTCATCTAGAGTCCTTCTGATGATTCTTAGAAAATTCTTGTTCGTGGACTCTTCCTACCCATTACCCTGTGGGTAATAATTTGAAGAGGTGCTCAAGTATATCCCATTCTTGACAGCCCATTCTATGATCTTGGAACCTAGGAATGCCAATGCATTGTCTGATATGATAGTGGCTAGTACTCCAAACCTAGTCACTATCCCCTCATAAAAGTCCAGTATGTTAGACTCATTTACTTCTTTGAGTGCTAATACCTCGGTCCACTTGGTGAAATAGTACGTTGCCGTCAGAATCCACTTGTGGCATTGCCTTGAATTTGGATTGATGACCCCGATGAAGTCCAATCCCCATTGCATGAATGGTTGGTTAACTTAAATTGGGTGTAATGGAAGTGTTGCTAACTTTCCCTTACCTGTGAAGAACACACATTTTTACACTTCTTGATCCATGCGTAGTAGTCATTAACACAAGTGGGCCAATAATAACCCACCTTCATTATCTTGAGAGCTGTTACCCATGGGGAAAAATGACCTCCGCTTCTCCATCGTGAAACTCTTGTAACAATCTCTCAATTTGATCTATTCCAATGCATCTCAAGTAGAACACCATTGATGTCTTTTTTGAACAAAACACCATCAACAAGCACATATGGAATGGCTTGTAATATGAAGTATCTCCTCTTTTATTTTCTCATTTCTGAGGGGATAGTCCTGTTTGTAGGAAGTGTATCATATTCTGAGTCCAACAAGGAGTGGGCACATCATCATTTTCTCACTCTTGACCATCCTGTAGTACCAAGGAAACTTCATTTTCATCACCTCGCTTCAATTTGTTGACTTGAGGCCAAATGTTGACATAGTCCCTTTCCATGGACAATCTTAGTGACCTTAATATCAATGTTATATTCCACAACACAGGGATCCATCCTGCATGTTTCTCATTTAGATCCAAAAGGAAGTCCTTGAATCTCGCATGGGAAACTAGCTTGTTGTTTGAAACTAGGTGTTTGAACTTCTTTAAGATGGACATGTTTCTTGATGAGTACCTCACTTCATAGTCCTCCAGACTTTGATTGAAGAAGGAAACTAGATTTTCGCACCCCTCTTTGTTTTGTTGCACTAGGATTGCAAAAATTGTGTCTGAACCACCAAAGGCATAGAGCATGAATTCCTTAGAGAATTCTTGATTGACGAGAGTTGGAGCTTGAGATATGGCCTCTTTGATAGCGTCAAATTTTATTTTTCCTTTAGTTATCCACTTAAAGTCCATTATCTTCTTCAATATCAATGTTATTGGCTTCACAAGAGTGGCAAAGTTTGGTACAAATTTGTGGAAAAATTGATCCTTCCCAAGAAGCTCTGAAGAGCCTTCTTATGACTTGGCAAGGGAAATGTTCGAATTGCTTCAACTCTTTTTGGGTCAATTGTCAATCCTTCCTTTGACACAATATGGCCTAGGAGCTAGCCTTCATGAGTTAGGAATATGCATTTTTTGGGATTCAATGATACCCAAAATCTTCTACACCTTTGAAAGACCTGTCTTAGATGGAAGAGATGATCTCACTGGGTTTTTAGAGAACCAAGATATCGTCAAGATATACTAGCACTATATTAATTAACAACCCTTTGAATGCCATGTCCATTTCCCTTTGGAAAGTGGCTCCAACATTTGACAATCCAAATGGCATCTTCTTATAGGCATAGGTTCCCACTTAGTGGTGAAAGCCATTTTGAACTGATCATCTTCTTTCACCATTATCTGATTATACCCCAAGTAGCCATCTAGGAGAGAGAATATTTCCGAACCAGCTACCACTTGTAAGATTTGTTCTATTGAAGGGAGTGGATAGTGGTCTTTGAGAGATGCCTTGTTTAGGTCCTCGAAAATCCACACACAACCTGATTTCTCCATTCTTCTTTCTAACTGGAACCAAGTTTACAATGCAACTTGAATCCTTGATTGAAATATAATGCTTTCCTCTATTAGCTTGTTTAGATCTTTCTTCATTAGAGGCTCAATGTGAGGGTTGAATGGTCTTTGCTTCTTCCTGATGGGCTTAGCTTCTGGATCTAGTTCAATTATATGTTGTGCTAGCTTCAGATTGAATCCTCGTAGGTCCTCATAACTCCAAGCGAAGACATTTGGAAACTCTTGGAAAATTTGTATGAATTCATATCTCTCTTGTTCTTTGGCCACTTTACCAATTTGGAGTGTTTTACCTTACCCAATTGGAATTGGCTCTGAATCTTCTCCCTTGACCTGTATGTTGGATTTCTCTTTACAAAATTGATCATTCAGGTTGAAGATGGATTCCAATGTTACTAAGCCCTTGGGAAGCTTGTTTTCCATAGTTGCGATATTTGATCCCCGTATTGCTGTTCTAATCTATCCTAATTTCTAGTGAGAATTCAGCCTCTTCTTACAAGAAATTAATGATATGTTGATCTCAAACACTGTTAGCTTGTGTTATTATCTCTGGGACTGTGCTACATTACAATCATGTGGATATGTGGCCATGTTTTGTCTCTTTTGATGCTATCCACTACATCAAAATTTGATCTAACTACTGCAAGCCTATCTCGTAGCTTCATTCTTCTTCCTGAGGTATGACTCGGTTTAAATGCTTCAAAATCTTCAATTAGGCCCATACCCTATTTTTGCAGCTTTTGAGTAGGTCATTCTTTGCAACATGTTGTCTTTTGACCTAGTTAACAATCAACTCACTATCCCCAAATAATGCAAGATCTTTATGCATCTTTTCCTAGCGTAATGAAGTCCATGAATCAAAGCCTCATATTCAACTCGTGTGTTGTTTGAACATGCAAAATGAAATCAAAAAGTTCAATAATACTTTATGATTTGTGGTGAAACAAACATTAAACCCCCTCCACTACCTTTTTTAATTCTTGAACCATCAAAAATAGTTTTTATACTTCATTGTCATCCTTATTTTCTTGCTTGGTGATACTAGGTATAGGTGAATTTTTTGTGTACACAATATACACCCAATTCAGATTCTTTCATTTCCTTAAATGGGTCAAACACATGCCTTTTGTTTTTCCATTCATCCGAGTCAAATCTAGAATACCCTCGACATTGGTACTGTTTCTAAATCATTTGAGCTCTCTTCTTGATCAAAGGCCGAGCAATTTATGTTGATAAGACTTGGCACGTGAGGCTCATGTGGAAGTTTGTAATTGGTTCTGACTTGATTGTTGCTTTGGCTCTGTACCTCATCCTAAAAAACATGTGTGACCAATCTAAAGATAGATACAAGCCAATTTTTCCCATGAAATCCCTTGATAGATGAAACACAAAGAGTGACAGTGAAGGTTAATTATAGATACATATTACAATCTTGTGGCATTAGGACAAGCATGTAGTGTAAGAATTAAAACTTTAATGATCCCAACCATTCCTAATAATGTTCTATCCAAATTGCACCACTCCTTTCAAAGACTCGGCTCATAACTTAAACCCAATTGATCTGCTATTTTTTCGACATTATTGAGCTGCTTTCCTTGAATCGATCACACGATTATGTACTAAGTGGTTTCGATAATCAATAACACATAGAATGGTGGAGGATTTAAATTTTTGCTTGGTTGACTACCACCATGTTACACTGCATTAGTGAGGAATTTATCCTATCCTTGGTTTGATCCATTCGAGATAGACCAATTGGCCATTGTAGCTTACAACAAATCTCATTTTCTTGGGATTGTTAGTGATTCACACATGGAAATGTTCACATGTGTTTTCTTCATTTGGTTAATGATGTTGAAAGGGGATGAATTATCCTTTTTTTACCCTTGGAACAAAAATTCTCTAGAGTTTGAACATGCACATGTGCTACTGCAACGAGTGCCTTAGGATGATTTTGCACATTCAGGGCTGCATTTGGTCTACTAACTCCTTGTTGTGTAGGAGTGGGATGAGAAACAACTGGATTAGACGGTTGTCCCTCCTCTATGTTCCTCTTCTTTGAATATGTGTTGGCATCCATGCCTTGAAAAGGTGGTTGGTTAACTCCACAAAAGTCTTCTATTTTCCAATTAACCAATGTAGTTTCTGTTGGAGGTGCCTCTTGTTGGGTTTCTTACTGCTGATTTCCTTCTTGACTTGGTTCTTGAGACACACCAATGGTATGCACCATCAAGGCCTGATTTAGTGCCCCATTGAAACATGTTAATTTATTGTGAGGAAGATTACAAGGGTAACACCAGTCGTACTCTGTGGCATGTTGTTTTATGTTGGAACCAAGGCTTTTAACAAGAAGCTACGTTTGGATCATATGGTTCGAATGGCTCGACAACTTGAGGTTGTCCCTAGTTCGTTTTGATTCACATCCTGATTTGGTGGTCTATTTAACTGGTATGGGGGCTAGCTTGATAATGGGTTTGAGGCTGATATGGCCTACAACTATGATCTTGTTGTCTCTTGATAGTCACTAGCTCATTTTCTAGGTTCCGTAATTACTTCATCACCTCCTAGCTCTTTTGAAGTGCTTTAAAAATTAGAAGCTTCACTATTTATTTTATTTCTAAGGGCTAGAATGGGATTCAATTCTAGTGTTTGACTAGTTACAGGAGTTCCCATGTCTAGATAGAGAGGCATTGGTGGATTTGGTGCTAGCTTACCAACTTAAATCAATAAATTTTCAGCTTTAATAACAATGTTATATCCTCGGCAACGTTTTCCCTCCCATTGATTGTAACATCATGGTTATATATGAATTTATAGCCTTCAAGAAATAGAGGAATGCTCCTTCGTCGTTAGTCTAATAGTTATCGAAATCTTGTCCCATGTTCGTTGGAAACAGAAATTGAAATCTATCATTTTCTCATTAGGAGCCCTCTTGATTATTGTCAATTATTCCAATAAAGGATAGATTATCTCCCTTTTCCCCAAATTGATTATGGAGGGATATTCACAAATGGTCCCAATTTTGGATAGACCCCATTGCTAGGCTTCTAAACCATTACAAAGCTTCACCCTTAAAAGATGAAGCTAACAACTTGACCATAATATCCATTTCATTGATTTCATGAATTACACAAACATTGGCAATGTCTTGGATGTGGTCAATAGGAGTAGTATGATTTTCTCATGTGAAATAGGGAATATTATTTAGTGTTACAACTGGGACCTAATTTTGAGCATTTAGGGCAAGTGGGCTACTTCTCGTGAAGTTGACATATGGATTGGGTTGTGCCATCCTGATTGGTCAAAGAACTTTCGTTGATTAGAGAAAAGGTCTACTAGGTGGAGGTGTAGACAAGGTCCTGTTAGGTGGAGATGGTGATATTTGTGGTCTTCTTCCTCTCCTTCCTCTTCCTAGTGATAATTGTAAGTAGAAAAATAATCCCTCTTCTCGAGTATCAGACCTAGTTTGAATTCTTCTCATGTACTTGGGCAACTTGTGTTGCTACACCACTAAATTCTATCCCTTCGGAGTCGCCATATGTGTTGGGAAATGAGCCTCAAAAGGATGGATTTTGCCAAGTTACACACCAAAATCGACAAAATTAAAATCAAAACTTTGAAGGACCTATGTATTTGAGATTTTGGAGGTTGAAATTTGATTTGGAATGACAGTCCTAAAACCCGAAAAATGCAAGACTTCTAAATTTCTAAAACCCGAAATCCTAAAATTTGGAGAACTCCAAAATCTCAAAACCCAAAATTTTGAAATCCCAAAACCCGAAATTATGAAACCTGAAATCCCAAAATCTGAAATCTGAAATATCAAAATCAAAATTTCAAATAACTAAAATACCATTTTGAAGATTATCCCCCAATCTATCAATTGGTGAAATTTGGACTTGTTTTGAGTAAGTTAAACCCTTGAAAATTGATTTCAAAGTTCAGCCTGGGAGGTAAAAGTCCAAAATTGGAGAACTTGCAACTTTTGAGTACAAATTTCTTGAAAAGACCTTCAAATCTGTGAAATGACCTCTTGGTCCCACCAGACATGCCAAAACTATTGATGATTAATCACAACACCCCTAAATGTCTGTAACTCGATAGGTTGAGACTCTTAGTATGATTGTATAACATGGATATTTTCCCAAAGTGTGGGACTTTGCAATTGGGAAATATCTCCGGATGAAGGCCAATTCCTATTCCTCTGTTCAAATGCACACATTCAAATTGTAGAGGATCTACTCTAAAACCTACTCTAACTTGCCAAGGAGACATGGTTAAGAAGATGCAAGAAAATAAACCTAAACTAACAAAGGTGATGCACCAAAGGAATGTTGAATACTTTCTTTGCCATTAAACACAAACCATTAAAAATGTAATATAACCACCATGCACAAATAACCAAGATTGCAATGAGAGATCAGGAAGATGCAATGAACATAAGAGAGGGTTGAAATCATCCATAGACTTATTTTATTGCTCCAAAAATTTGATACAGTCCATTATAATGGCCAAGAGGCAAGATTGCATTTACAGTTTAGATGGGAGGTTTGAACTCCACAAGATCACTTACAGACAAAAAAGAAGGGAGGTGCAAATCCAAAATGTCCAACCTTTAGAAAAAATCCCTCCTTACAATATATAGGAAGAATAAGAGAAGGAGATTTGAATAATTCAAATTATTTCTTCAAACACCCAAAAATGCATTGAATTCTCCTACAACAATGATGAGTTATACTAGAAAACCCATGCCTCCATGTACTATTTCTTGTTGGGAAAGAAAGGAAGCCCATACCTTCATTATAGGGGTAGGTGGGAAACCTGAAACCTTAAAAATGGTGGACTGTATTTATTCATTTTGAATAACTTAGTCCCACTAATTTTAATATATCTAGTTATAGTTGTGTAGAGGAGACTGTAAGCTTTCCAAAAATCTTTTCTTGTGCAAATCTAAGCTCCTAGTCAAAAGTTATGGCCATTTGAAGGTTAAGGTGTCATTCTACAAAAATGGTAGGTGGTTGGCTCTATCATGCTTTAGAGTCTCGAAAAGCATGCAACCTTCAAAATCCCGAAATTCAGAATTTCAGACATTTTCATTTTGGAGATTGAAACATTGTTCACCACTCATAATGGCCTGAGAGTTTCGAAAGTCCAAAATTTTGGACTTTTGGAATTCGGGATTTCAAACATTGAGGGGTGTTTTTTATGTTTTGGGGCTAAGATTTCCGAAACTTGAAGTCTAAACCCCGAGAGTCCAAAAGTTTGAAACTCGAAAGTCTGAAATTTTAGAGTTTTGGAGTTTCATGTTTCAGAACCTTTTCACTATTCATTGCCCAAAACCCGCCGAGACTTCGAAACTCTTGAAACAAAGTCTAAAATTTTGGACTTTCTGTAATTTCAGGATTTTGGACTTTGCCGATCCCTTTTCCGAATCACTTCTCGAGAACTTTGAAACCCTAAAACCTGAAAGTCCTAAATTTTAGACTTTTGGAGTTTTAGGTTTTGAAAACCTTTTTCACTATTTTTCCAACTTTGGCTATCGAACTCCGAAACCCCAAAACCCGAAATTCCAAAATTTCAGATTTTTGGAGTTTTGGGTTTTGGAAACCTTTTTCCCTTTTTAGTCCCCGAAATCTACCTTAGCCCACCTACGAAGTCCGAAACCCAAATTTTAGACTTCTTCTTTTCTCAAAATCTCTATAACTTGCTCAGGCCTACTTCAACCTTTTGGACCAACTCCAAAATGCAAGCTCTCTTGATGGGTCAACTCCTCCATTTTCACTACGTGCAAGTTCCTGTTTGTCCATTTTTTCCCAGGGGAAAAATTGGATAACATAGTCTTAGAGTGCTGATCATGCAAGGATAAAAGCAGGATGACTTGGTGGTCAAGAAATGGCTATTTTGGGAAAAAGCACATGTAGATCTTAGATTAAATGATATGCATGGAGAGGGCTACTAATATGATTAAATCAAGTATTATTTATAGGATAATCTATTATTAGCTGGTTTGAAAAAGCATGCAAGAGTTGTACACATGGCTAATTTTAGGAAAGAAAGCATGCGGACTATTTTGTAAGCACACCTATTATTAGGAGAGTGCATGAGCAACGAAGGACAAGTCCCCATCCCTATATATAATTTTTATATGCCATTTTTGTAAGTACTTATTTCATGTTTAGTAGAGTTATACTTTTTGATACAAATATTGGTTTTCATACTTGCGCGCATGGTCCAACATACAAGTGCATTAATTGTTATGTATTCACTTCCAATATGTAATGCTTTTGAAATATAATGGATAATTGTGGGTGGATTCTAGTTGTGGATATGTATAAATATGGTGATCTAATGGTGCAATTGATCTTGGTTATTATTTGAAATGTCAAGTTTCCTTATTATGTGTTTTTAAAGTAACTTGAATATAATGGTTATACATGTTTGAGTAGTTTCTTGCTTTAATATCATTATGGAAATGCATGTCGAATTCCTATCAAACATCTCAAAGGAGAAACTTGGTAGCTGACACTTGCTTCGGTGAGCATTCGAGACTTGTCTAGATGAAGTGCCAACACACATATCTTGAGAGTGAAATAAAATGTCTCCTCCGTATGTCTCTTCTCTTTTTTTCTACTCTCTCTTTATGTCATCTTCCTTCTACTTGCAGATTGTAATTTATGATTTTTTATTTTCACATCAACTGATGTGCCTCGTTGTGAGTGTGTTTCAAATTTTAACATAGTAGTGTGCATTTGGATCGGGAGGATAGAGGAGAGGAGATGGAAAGTTGAAATCATGAAGATCAATTGTTGGTCATTTTCATGACTATGAGGTGACATATATGGAAAAAATTAATCCCCTAGCTCTATCATTTAAAAATACCATGGGGTAGTGCATCTCGTCTATGAAAAGAAATCAATTCACCATTCATCGAGCTCCTAGGCTAATCATTTTCGACATGTGGCTATCCCCTGCCAGGTGTACTACCACAGGGTGCACTTTCACTTTCAAACATGACATGAAAGTATCGGGGTAAGTGCACCAAGTTGGGGGGCCAAAGGGGGTCTTAAGTGGACACATTTTTCTGAAAAATAAAAACTTCAACTTGTATGAGTTTTTCGAAATAATTACACTCAAAATTGGAAGATGTTGTAGAAATATGAATCGTAGAATTTTAAGTCTAGTTTCTAAGTTACTAAATTTTATTGAAAACAGATAAGTTTAAGTGGGTCAAAAAACTAAAATACAAATAGGTTTTCCTGTTTTTGTTAAAAAATAAAATAGAGTGACTTTCGTGCCCCCACCATTTTTTGAGCACCATTGAGTATTTCTGAAAACCCTTTGGTAGAAAGATAACAAGGAGTATTTAGTTTGTGTTAGAATTTGTTTTAGATTTTTTAACAAGTATTTTTTATTTATGAATTTTCTAGTACATAAATTTTATGTTTTGAAAAATAACAGAGCTTCAACTGTGCCCCCTAACTACCTCAAAAATATTAAAAATTAGATTTTTTTGAATATGTATAGAATTATGCCTAGTTTGTGCTAGTATAATTTTTTTCAATTTCGATGACCCAAACAAAAGATACATGATGAAAGATAACATATTTAAACTTCAAAAAATAGCTATAAAAAGGCATAGTTAGAAAATAAATAATATGGAAACCTTATATTAGTCAGAAAATTTGAAAAATATATATTTTTAGAAAGAAGAAACTCTGCTCTACGTCATGGTATAATTTTTTAAATGAATCGATTGTTTTATTTTGATTTATCATAGAGGAAGTGGCATTTTTACATTTTCCTGCAAAACACGTTGTTTGTTGTGTTTGTGCAAGTCCATGCCTCAAGGTTGGGGATCCAAATTGGATCCCAAGCCTTGAGGCATGTGTTGGAAAAGGTAAAAAGCATAACGTGTACGTGTTATAACATGTATGCGTTATGCTTTGTTTATATATTGTGGCCTTGTTTTTTATTTATAGTAGACATAACATGTACATGTTATGCTTTGGTAAATCCCAAACCTAATAATTTAAAATGCGATCACGTTATAATAGAACGCGTACGCGTTTTGCTTTTTTCAAGTTTTTGTCCACTTTTAGCCCCCAACTTCATGCACTTACCTATCATGGAAACTCCATAGATAACATAAATTCCAATTTATTTTATGCCTTTTTGGAGAACTTTTTCACAAACCAAACTTCTTTAGAAACAAGTCATTTCAGGTGGGGCCTACATAATGTCACCTTCTATATATTAGCTTTATAGAAATTTGGAAGAGTAATATACAACATCTAATCATAAATTTGGAAAAATAAATCAATACATGCTTACTACATTTCATTTTCTCCAAGTCACTTCTAGTTAGGGTTTAGCTAGGGTTTTATCCCAACTTACCTTCTTAATGATCATTCATAAAATTGTGACAATCAAACCACCTCATTAGTTTTTTGAAACTTCCATAAATAACCTTAGAATACATGTCAAATAGCTCAAGTCCTTATTCAAAGCATACAATTCACAACAAGCATTAGAACGTCCACATTTGCTTCAAAATCACATTTTAAGTTACCCAAATTTTCCAAAACTTTCATTTATTAAAAAATATTTAGCACTTTGACCTAAAAATTGTCATGAAGAATCATGATAACATCATATAATTATACATACTAGCCATCTATCCCAAATATATTTGAAACTCTCCAACCATTAAGACTTACTTATGCTAAACTTCATGTTCCTCATTGTTTACTTCCCAAAGACCTCATACATACATCAAATCTATGAGTTATGACCTAAACTCACCATACACCTTAAGTAAAATTTCAACATACTGAAAACATGTTCCACCTTGATTGGTTGGAAAAAACTCTCACACCTATATCTCATTCTCGGATGTTTTAGGGCTAGCAATAGGCTTGAAATTCCCTAATTCAACCATGAATTGACCTTGCTAACCTGATACATGACTCATGTACACCCAAGAAACATCATATAAACCATGTTTGAGCTCATGGAAACCTTCAACCAACTATAAGGAGCTCAAACAATTAATATACTAGCTCAACCATGCACGAGGACCTCCTGTAAACTTCACTAATCTTAGTCACTATCAATCAACCTTCATGCTTGACCATTAACTAACACCTCACGGAGACACATACCACACCATGGCACCCTTTTACATTAATGGAGTTGACATCAATGAAAAAACAAACACACAATGGCCAACAAGGTCAATATAAATTTTCCTCTTATGGTTTTCCAAAGTCTAGATGGATTTCTCATTGCATCAATGAATGAAATTTACAAAAAGTTTCATTTTTCTTTGGTGTTAGGGTGTTAAGGGTAATATTTTGCATTGGGAACCTCATGGAACAAAAATATTAGTATGCACATGTCTATAAGGGATGGTATATTCTAGCTAATGAAATATTTTTTTCTCAAGCATTCTGATCATTCTTGTATACACCAGTCTTAAAGTGCATCTTAAGAGACTTGAGAGAAAAAATACCAAACTTTAACATGAAATTTATTGCAATATGTGGCACTTATGATTATATTATCTGAATATACAAATGTGAATTGAGTCAATATGCAAAATAATCTCATAGTTTCTTACAGCTTCCCGACATTTTTCTTGGGGTAGAAGAATACATGACATTTCAAAAATGTTAATTTGCTTCATGTTAGAGTGTCGTGGTGATATTTTTTATACGCATCTTGTGACACCAAATCAATAGAGTACATTTGTCTATGTGGTATGGTAGAAACTATTTGAGGTATCTTTTCACTACCCAAACATCCCAATCATTACTTTGCATTTATCATTCGACAATGTCTCTTAAAAGACACGAGAACATAAATATACCAAATTTTGATAGGAAACTTATCACAATCATGGAACCTACATATGTCTCCACTAAAAATATAATTGGAAATCGGGTCAATCTATAAATTCTCTAGTGGTTTCTCCCAACAATTTTCTTATGTCGACAATAAATATGACTTTACAAAAACATTAATTTATTTCCATGTTAGGGTTTCATGGGTGATATTATGTGGTCCACACCTCTTGTAATAAAAAAAAGTGCACACAATCTAAATGGGCTAGTAGATGCTATTGGAGGTGTCATTTTCCTACTTAAACATTCTGATCATTTCCACCTATGTCGGTCGATGATGTATCTTAGATACTTGAGTGCAAAAACTACCAAAATTCGAATGGAACGATCTCACAATATATGGAAAATATGGATGTATAGTCTCAACATAAGGCTATGAATTTAGTCAATATAAAAATCCTCTTAACATTTTTTCCCAAATATCAAGATATTTCTCATGACAATGAATGTGATGCTACAAAAACATCAATTTACTTCATTTTAGGGTGTTGAGGGTGATATTTTGCAATCCCCAAAACATGGAACCAAACTGATAGTGCACACATGTATGAGTAGGATAGTACATTCTATTATACACAACTTTTTATTACCCAATCATCCTAATCATTCTTGGCTACATTGGTCCGATGCTATCTCTCAAGTTTCTTAAGACAAAAAAATTCCAAAGATTTTACAAGAAATTTATCACAATCCATGGAACCTATAGACATATCACATGGACCTATAACTAGAAATTGGGTCAATATAATATAAACATCTCTCACATTTTATTTGATCTCTTGATTCTTTCTTATAACAACACCAAGAAAAATGTTACAAAAATGTCAAATTTTCAATCCACACATTGTGGAACCTAACAATCATCACACACACATCCGAGTGGTCTAGTAAACACTTGTGGAGGTGTCATTTTTCTTCAAAGGCATCCTTATTTCTCCTAACTACATCTATTTGATGACGTCTCTTACGAGAAATGAAAGCCAATAACTACCAAAATTTGACACAAAATTTTTCACAAGAAGTGACAAAATAGCACCATGTATAAACATATATCTATGAGTCTGGTTCAATACACAAAAATATATTTTGTTTTTTAAAAATCATAACAATTTTCTCGTGGTGATTGTGAGAACATTATATTACATAAAAATCAATTTTCTTCCATGTTAGGGTGTTAAGGTTGATAGTTTACAACTCGCAGATCATGCCACCAAAATGATAGTAACACATGTCTTCATGGGCTAGTAGATTCTATTAGAGGTGTATTTTGTTTTTTCAATAATATAAATCATTCATGGCTACAATTGTTAGATGATGGCTACTAAGAGACCTAAAAGTAAAAAAACTACCAAAATTTGAAGGGAATTATGGAATTGATATTTTATGGATGGATGGTGACAATGAATGTGACATTGTAAAAGCATCAATTTACTTCTAAGTTATGGTGTTAAGGATTATAGTTTACAGTCTACCTATACCTCATGGCACAAAATTGAATTAACACACACATATAAGTAGGCTGATAAATACTAGTGGAGGTTTCATTCCCTAACCAATAATTTTGATCATTTCAAGATGCATCAGTTAGACAATGTCTCTTAAGAGACCCGAGAGGAAAAAGATACCAAAATTTGACTAGAAATTTCTCGTAATCTACGGTAGATATAGATGTATCATCCAAACCTACACCTAGGAAAAGTTTCAATATAAAATATAATATCATAGTTTCTCCCAACTCTTGGTGGTTTTCTCATAGAAAAGCCAATACAATGTTGTAAAAGGTGTCAACTTACTTTAGTGTAAAGCTTTCATGGGAAATGTTTTGTAATCCAAACCTCATGAAATTGATCCTTAACATAAAACATTCAAGTGGGCTGGTAGAAAATATCGATGTGCCATTTTGCTTCCCAAGCATCATAATCATTCCAACTGCATCGATCCAATGATGTCTCTTAATATCCCCGAGAACAAAAACTACAAAAGGTTAATGGGCCAATTCTCACAACACATAAAGCACCTAGAAACATCTTGTTTGATCATATGGATGGGAATTTGGTTGATATAAAATTATTTCTTGTGGTTTCTACCAATCCCCATGGTTTTTACATGGAAAAAATGAACATGATATTGTAGAAATCATCAATTTATTATTGTTTAAGGGTATTAAGGGTGAAATTTTTCAATCCACATCTTCCGCACCAAAGAGATAGGTCAAAAACATATTGGTGGGTGTTTATGTTATATTTGAGCTGTTATTTTTCTACCCAAGCTTCTCAATCTTTACCATCTATGTCATTTCGATGATGGATCGTAAGATCCTTGAGAGAAAAAAACTATTAAACTTTTGAGAGGAAAGTTTTGAAAATTTATGACACCTATGTATGTATCATCTTAAATTACATCTAAGCGTTAGGTCAATCTACAAAACATACCAATATTTCTCCAAAATCCGCATGCGATTATCATTCGATGAAAGTAAAAATGACATTGTAATAAGCTTCATTTTGCATGAAAATTATAGTTTTGAGGGTGATATATTACAATAAAAACTTGTGCCACGTAAAAAAATTACACACACATATGGGTGGGATGATAGACACTATTTGAGGCATTATTTACTTCCTAAGAAACCGATCATTCCCAATTGTATCTTAAGACCTAGGGGAGAAAAAATTGTCAAACTTTGATGGGAAATTTCTTACACCAGTAGCACCTATAAATGTTACAAAATACTCTACTGAATTAAATTAATCTATAAAATAATCTTACATTTCATCATGACAATTTTATTACACCGATAGCCAACACAATGTTACAAAAGCAAGATGTGCTTCGGTGTCATGGTTTCGAGGGTGATATTTTTCTATCCACAATTTATGACATAAAAATGATAATGATAATGATAATGAGCACATATCTATGTGGGATAGTATATTCTATTGAGGCATTGTTTAAATTCCCAAGCACATCTATCGCTCCCTAATACATTGGTTCGATGATGTATCTTAAGATCCATGAGAGGAAAAAAGTGCCAAACTTTGATGAGAAAGATCTCGAAATCCATGACACGTAAAGACATATTTTTCAAACCTAGAGCTAGGAATTCAAGAAATCACCAAATTATGTCACATTTTCTCCCAAATTCTAACTAAGTTACTCTATGAAGGAAACAAATATGATGTTGCAAGCAATGTCAATTTACTTTAGTGTTAGGGTTATATTTTGTGATCTGCAACTCGTGGCACTAAACCGATAATGAACACACATCTGGGTTGGTTAGTAAACACTACTCGAACCATCATTTTTATACCAAAGCATCTCGATCATTCTCAACGATATCATTTTTATGATTACTCTTAAGATTGACAGAGTAAAAAAACTATGAAACTTTGATGGGTAAGTTCTCATGATCCATGCACCTACGGATGTTACATCAAACCTTATAGTTGGTTATTGGGTCAATCTAGAAAATCATATCATGGTTTATATTAATTCCCAATATTTGTCTCACACGAACAACCAATGTTACATTTAAAATGGTGTTAATTTGTTTTGGGGTTAAGGTATCAAGGGTTATATTTTAATCCACACTTTGTGGAACTACACAAAAATAATGCACACACATCTAGGTGGGAAGCTAGACACTATTGAAGGTGTCATTTTCCTCCCTAAGCATCATGATCATTAATGGATGCATTGATGTGATGATGTATCTTAATATCCCTAAGAAAAAGACTACCAAACTTTGATAGGTAAGTTTTCACAATCCGAGGCACTTAAGTATGTGTTATGGGTACATGCATGAAGATGGGTTACAAAAGGGGGTCTTAAGTGGACATGTTTTCTTGAAAATTGAGAAACTTGTACTTTCGTTGATTATTTGAGGTACTTACACTCAAAATTTTGAACAAGGTATAAAAACATGAATTGTTGCATTTTGAGTCTAGTTTTCAAATCACTAATTGTTTTTGCAAATGGTGAAGTATAGGTGGTAGAAATTGTTAAAACTTAATTAAGTGCTCCAATTTTTTAGATAAAATATAGTTAGTAGCTGATCGTTCGATCGCCACTTTTTAAGAATTAATTAATATAATTTTAAATCCTTCTATGGAAAGATAAGGTTATCTAGTATGTTACATATAGTTTTTTAACATTTTATGGTAATTAAAAATAAAATATTACTAGTAAATAGCTCCTAAATTTGATTAAATAATAGATAGTTGAGCGTTTTCCCCACATAATGACCTAAAAATAATTGAAATTGAGATTTATTCCTAATGTGCATAGAATTAGGTCTAGTATGTGATGGTATAATTTCTTTCGATTTTGGATGTATATATAAAAAGTTACATTCATAAAGTTAGAGATGTATTTTATTTCAATACAATGGCATAGGAAGACACATTTACAAATATTTAACATTAGTATTGTTATAGTTATAAAATAAAAAAAACATGTATCATCAGAAAGATGATAATTTTCTCTTCCTCGTAGTCATGATTCAATGAATTTTGTGTGTGAAAACCATAATGTATTCCATGCTTGAAGTTTAAATTTTATATGGAAATCATTTCACATAGGAAAAATGATAGGTCCAAACCTTTGGCTTAGAAATTTGAGGAATTTGTAAGCCTAGAGGAATTCCTTGGTAAAGAATCAAAGAAAATGTATGCACTATAACATGTAGATGCTACACCATGCATGTGTTATGTATTACATCCAACATATCCCTAAATACCAACGTCTCTTTTCAATTTATCCCAACATTCTCGACTCAGTCTATTTTTACAAGATTGTAACACACGAACAAATAATTCGATGCGATATTATTGCTTTCTTACATCTATTTTGTTTTGTCTCCACCATTATGACCCTACTTCTAATTATTTATCTTTTATTTTGTCTCTAGCGTTATGAATTCACTTTGGATTACTTATCTTTTGTTATGTCTCAATCATTCTCGACCCTAGTCTAATTAAATCTCTTTTGTTTTGTTTTGTTGATCGTATATTATACTAAAAATTTCATATTTGTATATTTTTCAATTAAGGATCATGGGTAGTGGGTCTCATAGTATTGGGAGGAAAACAATGAAGAGGTAAACAATCAAAACAAAAAAAGTGGATAACTAGTAAGTAAAACAACAAATGTAGATATTTCGAGAAACTACAGGTATGTCATCTATCCCTAATGATCATGTTGAAATCAAATCTACATCACCAAAAGTAATGATTAATGTTGATGAAGGTTCTCCTACAATTTTAAGTCCAAATTCAATTCATGATGTCTCACCAAATTATGTTACAATTTTACACTTTGAATATTTGATGTTTTTAACTTTGATATAGTTGAAAATATGAAAGTTATTTCATCCCCTAAACACATAATTAATAATCTAACCATGAACAAAATTTAATGGAAAAAGAAAAAAAGAAAAAATAATGAATATCATGAAATGAAAAATAAAATGAAGTAATTAATAATGAAGATAATTCAATGGAAACATGAAAAAATAAAAAATAGAATACAATAATGAATCAAAAATGAACAAGTTGTATCTCAAAGAACACCTATGATAATGTGTAGGAAACCCATGTTTTTTTATTTAAAATTGATGAAAACATTTTTCAACCATTGATTGATAAAATGTATAAATGTAATATGAGAAGAAAGAATAATAAAATATGTAATATATTTTTTGAGTTAAATGACATGAAAAATGTCAATTATTTTTTATTATAATGAAATTACGGAAAATGAGACCTACTATGAACAATTTTAGACCAAGGATGTCTAATCTCGATGGTTAAAAGAATGAAATGCTAAGAAATTTACAAAATGCATACCAATCCATACGTTTGAGGAGACACACTAAACATGTTAATGTTTTACGATTATTAATTGCATCAAAATTATTAAGCAACAAAATAACAATGAAATTTTGTTATGTTAAATAAGTAGAACACTAAACATAAAAAGAAAAATACTAATGAAAGTAGTTGTAAGACACGAAAAACATGACGAACCCAAGAAAAATGACTTATGGGCATTCTTTGATAGATTCCCGCATAAAGATAAAGTGTTAGCTAATGAACTAAAATATTTAATCCAATTATTTTGGAAAGATAACAAACGTGTGTTACCTAATCAATGTGATGCACTTAGAAGAATACCTAGTTCACATAACCATAAGCCACATCCAAAACATTTATATTACATATAATGTAATCACAAATTTATAACTATGTTAGAGAAATATCCACTTATTAATTTTAATCAAATATATTTCGAGATAGTAAAACTTTTCTATGTTATAATCAATCACACACACACACACACACAACTTTTTGTTGTTGGGTGTATGTTGAATTTTCTTTGTATTATGATATTTTTCGTTATATGCATTGTAATTTTCATATGGATATTTTATTATAGGAGTGTGGATTTCATGTTCCACCAATATCATCAAGGTAATTTATCCCACCATTTTTTTCATAGAGCATGGACATTTTAAAAAAACATGTTTTGATGATACATACAACACTTGCGGTGGAATGTCAAAATTGAATATTTTTTCATGACAAGGATTCACATGAATTAGTTGAATTCAAAGAATACAAGTCCATGTAATATCCCTTAAAATATGGAAATGAATAAAAAGGTGCAAACTAGATACTAAACAAAAATATGTTTTAGATTTCATGGATGAATTTAGAGAGAAAATTGTGTATGACTATGAAAGTAACACACTTGGTTCTATTGTTATATGAATAGTTCAAGTTAATAAAATATTTAGTAAAATTCCTTCGTGGTTGAATTTTTAGAGAACTACATAGTGAAACCACAAAAAGTGGTTTTGTCATAGTATTACAACTCATTGCAAGTTACTATTTTTGTGCATATAACATTCATTAATGTACTACCAACACAAAAGAAGATAGAAATATATTGATGGAGTATCATTCCTATATTAGTGATGAAAATCACATTCTTAATTTTATGTCTAAGGATTCTTTCATATATTTTATGCTAATTTGGTTGAAAGAAACATTAGTTTTAATCAAAATTGTAACTTGTTAGACACTTGTACATCACAATTTAAGAATACATTGATGGTCTACTATTTGAGAAAGATGCATGTTCGAGTGGTGTACAACATATGTGGATTTTTAACGAGGTATTCCATGGAAAAGGGGAACACACCAAAGGCAAGATCATGTGTGAAAAAATCCCTTTCATATAGAGGAGTTGAAGTATTCATATGGTGCGTATTTACGAGATACAACAAACATCATTACATGGTGCAATAATACACTTCCATGGTTCTCAACAAAACTCTATCATTAATATAGTTATCTAGTTAATGTAGGAATAAAACTTGACAAGATATGAATATTGTTACATGGTATAGTGTTCGAGTGATCTCACTCATTTTGTAGCTCTAATACATCTTGTTTGATAATTTATATGAGGAAAATGGTATGTTTTTCCCCAACAAGTTTTGAGTTTTCTTGGAATGATTGTAAGTCAAAGCAATGGGTTAATGAATGGGAATGAATATTACCTTTAAGTCTTATGCACATATATCGGCCTCCAATAGCATTAAACTAAGAGAGAGGACCATGTCAATAGATTTTGAAAATGTATAAGATCTAGCTCAACCAACTATAATATCCTTTAAATTTTTGTAGCATACATATAAATTAAATATTTTAAATTATAAGGTACAATTTAGACTTATGTACATACTATATTATGAATATTTGTGATAAATGAATAAATTTTTTTATATTTGTACTAATGCAGAGCATGTTTATGGAATGATTGTGGATGAGGATAATGATGATGGAAGAGAGTACTACTTGTGTTGGTCTGTAGAAGAGAAAAAAATTAGCTTCCCAAGTCATAGATGGAGAAAAAAATTTGGTACCTCACTAGCTTTGTGGTTTTTTTCAGGATCATGTCTTAAGGGGCATCTAATAATGAACTTTGATGTATGTTTTTTTGAAGACTGAAATTGAAAGGAATATACTCCATTATTCAAATTTGGTTCTTGGTATAAATGTTTAATTGATGAAAAATTGGGGAAATCTATATAAAAATAATTTGTGGAGGGTTCGTGAGTTTGGCCATGAAGCTATTCTTGATATAATCAATAATAGGGTTGATCCTATTGGTCTGATGAATTAGAAATATTAGTATGTGATTTCATATATTTTAATTTACTTGATTTCATCACAATGTATTTATTTTCATTCTAAATCATTACTTAAATATTTTATGCAGTTAGTGGTCCAAGAAGATCTTCCACCTTGACATGGTTTGCATTGTGATTAGGGAGGTCAATCTTATTGAAACAAAGAAAAGATCGAAACATCATCTATAGGTACTGGTATTGGTAATAGGGATACCATATGAAATTAAAAAAATAGAAGGCACACATGTACCCCTCATATCAAGTCACAAAATAATGAGTATGTGTGATTATGTTTTAGGTCATTCAAAATGTAGTGGAGAATATGATTCGTCATTTGGATATACAATTGGAAGTTGCAAAAATAATTGAGAATTTTTTTCTTATTCAACAAGTTTTGAATATGTCAAAACCCATTCAAAATATTTGTATGCTTCAAAATTCATGAGAGATCCTATTAATCATTAGAGGGATCCCACATGTAACTAAAAAAATATGACACATCTCTATCTCTATCGAATAGTGTGAAACTACTTCATGAAGTTTGACTTGCTTTTCCTCTTGAAAACATTCAATTTATCTTAAGGATCATATATTACCGGTACCAAATTCCTAATTTCGTGGCCAATCATGAAATAAATAGTACATGTGTTGTGGTTTTAGAACATTCTTGATGTGGTGGAGAAAGTGATTCATCGTTTAAACAAATGGTTTGGAAGTTACTACAAAAATGAGAATTTATTTTCTTGTTCAAAAGTTTTGTTCACTAATTTGTACAATTCTAAGTTCATGAGAGATATCATGGGAATCATTAGAGGTATCCTACATGAAAATAATATAATAGAAAAAAATTCTATATCCATCTCAATAATGTGTAATGATTTTTTGTTTAACAAGTTTTGGCTATGTTATAAAATTAGTTCGTGAGCGATATCCTAGGTTTTATTAGATGAGTACCACACGTAACTAACATAATAAATGAAACATATATATCCCTCATGGATATCATGAAATAGATTTTTGATGTTTTGAATTTATTCTCCTCTTGAGAAAGTTTACATTTCTCTTAAGGAATGATTTTGATCGGTTCAAACTTCCCACTGGCTATTGATAATAGTGGAAAGAGTACATTCCTTTGGGTATTATTCCATTCCAGGCATGGTGGTGAAGGTAATTATTTGTCTAGATGGATAATTTTGAAGTTGACGCAACAATTGAGCAACTTTTTTCTTGTTTAGCAATATTTAGATGCATACAAACCCAATCAAAATATTTGCATACTTATGAGTTCATGAGTGATCTCCTTGGAATCATTATAATAATCCCACATAATTAATGAAATAAAAAACACATCTCTATCCCTCTCGGATAATGTGCAATGGATGCTCGAAGTTCGACTTACTTATCTTCTTGAGAACATTCACTTTTATCTTAAGGACACGTCTAAACATAACCAAATTCCTACTTTGGTGGCCAATCATAATGGAATAAGGACATTTATTAAGGTTTAGGGCCATTCTAGATGTGTTATAAAAGGTGATTCATCATATGGATAGACGGTTTAGAAGTTGTTAAAACAACTGAGAAATTTTTTTTTGTTTAATAAGTTTTGGTTGCATTACAAAACCAGTAGCCATATTCACGTGCTTCTGATTTCATGAGTGATATCCTTGGAATGATTAGAGTACTTACACATGAGACTAAAAAAATATAAATGACATATCTATCCCTCATGGATAACATGCAATGGATGCATGAAGTTAGGATTTCTTGTCCTCTTGAGAATGTTCACTTTTTTCTTAAGGAACTTGTCAAACCGGTACCAAATTCCCACTCTGAAGGTTGATCATAGTAGAATGAGTACATGCATTGGTATTTTGGGCCATTATATATGTGTTGGATAATGATTTTCATCATTTGGATGAACGGTTTGGAATTTGTTAAAACACCCGAGAAACATTTTTCTTGTTCAACAAGTTTTAGCTACGTTACAAACCCTATCGACATATTTAGGTGATTATGAGTTCATGAGCTAGAACCTAGGAATAATTATGAGGCTCTCACATGAAACTAAAAAAATAGATGAAATTTATCTATCCCTCTTATATAGTGTACAATGTATGCCCAAAGATCGACTTTCTTTTCCTCTTGATAATATTCACTTTTCTCTTAAGAAACACATTCAAATGGTACCAACATCCCACTTTGGTGTGCCAATCATGGTAGAATGAGTATGTGTCTTGGGGTTATGGGCCATAATAAATATGGTGGTGAAGGAGATTCATCACTTGGATGGATGATTTGGAGGTTACTACATGAACTAATAAACAATTTTCATGTTAAACTAGTTTATTCTACGTTACAAACACAATTTCTATCTTTGGGTGATTTTGAATTCACGAGAAAGATTGTGGAAATAATTATAATTATCTCACACAAAATTAATGAAATATAGGAAATATCTTTATTCCTCCTAAATATAGTGCAATTGATGCTGAATTTTGATTTTATTGTCCTCTTGAGAATGTTCACATTCCTCTAAAGGAATGCATCTAACCAAACCGGTACCAAATTCCCACTCGGTGTATGGTCACACAAAATTGAGTATGTAACTTGGGGTTTTGGGTCATTCCAAATATGGTTAAAAAGGTGATTCATCATATGCATGGATAGTTTGGATTTTTCTACAAAAACTAAGAAATGTTTTCTTGTTGATGAGCGTGATTTTGAGTTAAACTTGTTTTCCTCTTAATGAATCTTTCTTTATATTTCATAAGGAGAAAAATTACAATATAACATTATGAATTCAAAACCATGAATCTAATATTTCAAAATTATGACATAGCTCTAGTAAATTTTCAATGGTAGAGTTTATGTGATTTACTCTATTCATATGTAAGAAGTTTTCCTCTTATTTTACCCTCCATCAAAATGAATCAAGGAATATGGCCATATAAATTAGCACAAATCAAGGTTTGTAAATATTTGCATACGTGTATGTATGATATTTATTATTCCAAACAATCTCACCTATTGATTACATATGAAACCTTATTTAGTACACAAAAATAATGACAACATTTTAAAGAAGATAGCCAAGCTATTCAAATGCCTAAAACATAAAAAATGTTATGACTAACATTTATTTTGTCCTTCACTAAATTATATATATTGTAATTCCATCGATCTTTAATTTCCTTAATAATGCCGAGTATGGGGAAGGTTATCCTCTTTGTTAATTTCTCTTCTTCCTTAGTGGTATCAAACGGTTATGGCTAGTACTATATTCACAACCATGACAAAATTAAGATCTCAATATACATAAATGTAAGTATTTACATAACTATTGATATATAAATATAAATTTCATAAAATCCATAAAGGATTACAACAAAAAGTATGCGTTAAGTTTCAAGTATCTCCACAACACAAAAATCAATTTCATTAAAGCAATGTAGATATACATCTAAAATTTTCTTCCCCTTTTTACATTTGAATAATATGGAGTATCTTATGAGAACTCTCCATGCTATGTCAACATGTGGATCTCTTAGGATTGAGGTTCACCTATAACTCAACCTATTCATCATACAATTATGCTAATAAATAATACTTGAATAAGTTTAAAAGTTAATTCAAATGAAAAAAGTAAACAAGTGTATAATGCAATAGTATGATTGATCTCAATTTGTTATTTCTACTCACTCTCATAAAAAAATCTTATTGCTTGCATGGAGGAGTGTAAAAGGAGAAATATCAGGAATATATTGTGTAGATAAAAGCTTCACGTTAGATATTTTCAAAAATACTTACAAAGTATATTCTAGAAACAATATGCACATATAATTTTTAAGCCTAATAAATTCATGTACCTCAATATATTTCTCTATAGTTGATATATTGTAACATAGACCCCTTGTCAACTACATATCACAAGTGGAAAGGAATATAGGCAATCATCATCAACTACATCTGCATAAAACCATGTTTATTTTCAAGATTATATATACATGTTCATGTATTGATTTAAAAAAGTGAAAATTACATATATGCATGGTTTATTTTAAATAACAAAAAGTACATCACTAAAATAAAAATGTGGATGACTTCCACCAATCATGCACAACTCAATTATCTACTATCACCCTATTTTAACATAAAATTAAATATTCATATAACAAAACATTCCTATTTTGTGCGGCGGTAAGCAAGATGCGGTGCAAAAATTGAAGATGAGATGAGGGTCTTATAACTCTATGACAAAGTGGTTTCGTAGTTACATGATTATATGGTTGACTAGATAGATAGGAACATAGAAATGCTATCAATGGGCCACTTCAGTTGGAGTATGTTAAGGGATCGATAGATTAATTTTTTGAGGTAGAGAATATAGAGTCGAATATTTGATTATTGTTCGTTGAGTGTCATATAATCATATGAGAAGAGTTGTGCATGATTCCTCTCTCAAATGACAATTTTAAAACCACAAGGTGTCCCAACATAATGTGGACAAAAATGGATGGTTAAAGATGAGGTAGAAAATTCCTTGGAAAAATACATGCTAAGTGATTAGTAGGACAATGTTTTCCCAATCATGTACATGTGAAAAAGTGATGATGTGTGTATACGAAGGTGAATGAAAGAAATAAGAGTTTGTGGGATGATGAGATTGGGCTAATTGACTTTAAGTTAAAGGATAATGAGCTAGGTGAGTGAGGAGATAAATAAATGGCACACATAAGAGGATGAACTATATGGTGAGTTACATGGAAAGTAGGGAAGGGTTGGAAGTGAGATGGGTCGAGTTGGAAAAGTTGGAAGGGATTTGGGTCGAGTTGGATGAGTTAAAAGTGAGCTAGGAACAAGTGGGGCAAGATGGTTGAAACCCTAGCTATGTGATTTCGGATGGGAAAGCAAGTTGGGGTGGCTCATCGAGTTAGATAGGGTAGCTCGACGAGTTTTCAACATTGAGTTGAAAGGGGTATGATTGAGTCATATGAGAGACTCAATGAGATGGGTGGGGTGGGTATAGGAGTAGCTAGATCAGTTGTGGAGAAATATCACTGTAATATTTTGGTGAAATAATTTGTCATATGAAAAATTATATGTTTCCACTAACACTCACGAGGATATGCCCATCCTTCCGGTGTATGATACTATCTTAATAATGTGGGGCTGATTAGTTGGCTAGGGATCATATAGGAACACTTCATTGAACCTATGAAAAAGTGCTTGTATAGGGTACAAGGGAGGAATTTTCAGCAATGAGGGGTGAAGGAGAGAAATTAGGAAAGGGAAGGTTATTATTGTGAGTAGGAAATTACAGAGTTCACACCCAATAACCAGAGTAGTTCAACATTCAATTAGACAAAAAAGTAAAACATATAATGAGACTAACAAACCCAAACAAATAGTTGTTAGATTCATTCATCAAAGATACAAATCTCTTTCTTGATTACTTACAAAGTGCATAAAATAGAAAATAGAAGAACACATGAAGAGAGAAATGTAGCTTTTATTTTTGTGTTAGTGATATAAAGCTCAACACCCAAAACCACCATCCACAATTTCTACAAAGAACTAAATTTTCAATATTTCAAGATCCTTTGGAATGGAGAATCCATCCCAATTTATAATAATGTGAATTGACCTTTCACCTACCCCCACATGACTCTTCATGATATCATTCAACTTGTGACTTTACATCTTCCTAGGAATTGGAAACTAAGTTCCATTTTTATAAATCAAAGGAAATTTTTACAATATAACTTTAGAAATTCACTTAAGTGAATGACATGAAATACAATGATTATGCTCAATGAAGAATTAGAAAGGGGAGAGAAGGAAGAGGGAGAAAGAGAGAAAAAGAAGAAGTTGTAATATCTCATGAAGAATCTCCTTCGATGAAGGGATTTATTTATTCATGCTCCCTAATGAGAATTTTCTTAATTAAGCTCATGCTCCTTGAATTATTTGATGAATTGAGCTACTATAAATACCAATTGTTTTCCTCCGGAATGCAAATACAACCCAAAAATTTGGTCCATGCCCTAGGAACCTCACAAATATTGTTTCATTGACTAAGAAATACTCCACGATCCTTTGCAATTGTAGAAATGTAGCTTCTGATGTTTGAAAAGGATGCTAAGTTATCTTTATTGAAAGAGAGATAGTCACTTGCCTCTTCCTTGACCAACTCCTAGAAGGAAACAATGAGTTATTATGATGATGAATCCTTAATAAGTGGAGGGAACTAAAATTTATAAACATAGTCATAAACCTCATTAAATATCTCAAAAAATGTTGTTCATAATATTCTAAATCAAATATTATAGTTTTGAGCCATATATTTCATATCCATGATGTGGATCCAGAATTGAGACAAGTTCTTTGTAGCTGATGAAAACATGTTCTTACTCACGAGAGTGTGAGAGTCAAAGGAGATCATCTTTGAAACTAATGGGAACATTTCATCCAAGTGAATTAACTCTTTTGTAAACTAATCCTTAGCTTCTCTTACTTTTGACAATGTTGTAAGAATGCACTTGATGAGAGAAATGACATCTGAAATAATTCCTTGCCTTGTTAAATGATTTTCTCAATCCACTTCTCATTAGCTTTCCCCTACATCATGTATACTTGTGCTTTATTGATTTCCTTAGGATCAACACTACCAATCCAAAGGATGTCTTCTACTAGAAGATAATATGTTGAGTCAAGGTTGAATGTAAGCATGGAAAGTTTTTACCTATTCCTCCAATTGTACAACCTGTTTGCTTGTATTACTCATTCCAAATGAGGAGGTGAGAAGAGGATTCATTAAACAAATGATATTCACCCTCTTTTGAATATTTCTCCAATGAGATCTGGATTATCTCATAATCCAATGGATTCATGTCCTCAATAGGCTTTTCATTCCTAGGACTAACAACTTGAACATACTGATTACCTGAGGTGCCACTGAAGAAGAGGGATGTTGTCTAGGCCATATTTCTTCACTTGAAATTTAGTGTTGCTGATATTTATTTGAAACTTGTCATGATAGCAAGTTGTGTTATCCTTGTTTCATTCTCAAGATTTTTTGAATCCATGGAAATGAATCTTTCAATATTTGACATAATGTCGGTCACCGGAGCACTTCAAAGAGCTTGTTGTTGAATTAAATCTCAATCATCATGGGGAATATTTTCCATTGGGGAATACATACCTAGATTCCCTTGAAAATAGTTGTGCTATAATGAATCAATATTTTTTGATAACTACTCCTTACAATCCTATAACTTAACTACTCACTTTGAACATCTCACTTGAACTCAATCAAACAATCGAACCCACTTGGTCAACTCTCCACTCACCAGCTCAACTCAACCAGCTCATTGAGGAGGTGTGAATGGATAAAAACTGAATAATGAGTTATGATGAACCACTTATCTTGAATTTTAAATGGATATTTGGCTCTATTTGAACATCTTTTGACCGCACAATGTCCCTCGTTTTCAACCGTTGCACCTCGTAATGTTTTGTATCATTGTTGAAAACAAATGTGACCGTATGATGCCTCAAGATCCTCATGAAGATGAATTTATTATTTATAGATATGAGATCACTTTGAAACACCGGTAAGTGTTGAAAAATTAGAGAGATGAATGAAAATGGATAAAAATACATCTTTCTGCAGTCCAAATGGAGACTTTCTTTTTCTTTTTATAGGCGTAACTAACACATGTTATTTTGGGATATTTCACCTATTTTTTTTATCAAATTTGAACTTATCAATCATATTTAATACTCATTTCAAATCCTTTTATGATGATTTTCTCTTTTTTATAAAATTCCTTTTGTTTTTGTTCTACTTTTTGTATTTTTGAGAAAAGTTACCTAGTTTGTCTTCTCTATTGTTCCTTGAGTGTACAGATCCGAGGGTACTTACTATTTTTAGTGAGGGTACCACGTACTTACTATTTTTAGAAACTACACTTATCCACCTCATATTTCAACAAAATTTCATCAATAGATTAGGCTCACTTCCGGGACCTCGTGCTCCAAATTTCATCTTGATTCACCATTAGAATGTCTAGAAACTAAAAAAGCATAATCTAGGGCATGAAACTAGGGTTTGATGCCATAAAAATAGGATATCATATTATCTACTATCACAATGTGTTGGTCTGAAAATGCATCGCGTGGGGCCAGATCTATGGATAGACGAAAGCCAACGGTGTGCGGGCTTAGCCCCTCTTTGAGGCAAAGAAGCGAAACCGGTTTATTGCTACTTCTACTAGCGGGAACCTATGCAAGTCTCACGATTCTCGCCTTCGGGGTTGGGATCTGCGGTAAGCTATTTCCAGGACTCTCTCACCTGCAGCGCTCTTTGAGAAGCGTGTAACCGGCTTGTGCTTCTTTGCTCCTTTAGCCGGAATAATTGAAAAGTCCATCGGAGCGATGGGGACTTTCCTCTTTGGCTGGCTCAGCTGCTGAGAGATCCAAGCTGGTCCTATTGAAGAAGGACCAGAGACAGAGGGGGAGGCAGCAACGGTAGAAGAGGGGAAGAACGTGGAGACACGCGGCGGTGGCATTGAAAGAATAGCCGAGGAAGTGTCCACGGGAGGAAGGGAAACCGGGGCTGCAGAAGACAAAGGAAGGGAAGGGAGCCCGGAAAGGAGAGAAGAAATGGAAGGAGACAAATCAGCAAGAGAGGAGAAGATGGATGAAGAAGCAGGGGAAAGGGTAGAAGAAGGGGGAGAGGACACAACCAAAGGAGTGGTTGCTGACACCTGAGGAAGGGGAGGAAGAGAAGAAGAAGGGACAGAAGGAACCTCCGTAGTTGTAGCAACGCCGACATCCTGAGTGGATGGGCCTTCGGGAACATCCTCCATGAACTCCTCTTCCAAAGTTATGACTTGTTCAGGCTCCGAGGGAAGAGGACTTTCAGGGGCTTCCTCCTGACTGGTGCTTGATTCACCTATTGCACCCTTGCCTTTTAGCTGCTTCTTTGATCTTGGAGGCGCATTACCCAATGGAGAAGTTATAAAATCTACGCCGAGGTAGATCAATCCATTCATACGGCACCAGAGCTCCGTTCTCCGCATGGTTTCTTTGACCCTCTCCTCAATTGTCTGAGGAGCCTTGCTTCTATCAATGGCCGGGAAGGGCCAATTGTCTCCATCTGTGTTATTATACACCTTGTCTACTTCATCTTCCGAAGTTTGGAAGCCTTTGGGGACGATGGCCACTCCATAATGAATAATTTCTGCCAATGCTAAGCGGGAGTGATCCTGTCTCCTGAGTGCCACCTCATGGATGACGTCAATGTAAATGTCCTCAATTTGAGGGACATGGATAGGATCAAGCTTAGCCCTTGGCAAGCAGCTTCTTGGGTCGAATGTAGGCCTTGCTGGGAAATCATGCTTTAGATTGAGCAATTCTAGCTCGGCAAACATCTCCTTCGCCTTGTGATAGCTGGAACAAGTGTATCGGCCTACCGTGAGGGGGAAAGGAGTTCCACCCTTCTTTCTCTTCTGGCACTTCTCATGATATGTGACCAGCTGCCTTGACAATTCCAATAGAACCAGCTTTGGTCCAGCATACCTTGGCAACCTAGTGGGCTCGCCCAAGAAGTTAACCGCCCTCAGATAGGTGAATGTGGGAAATTGGGTGAACAAGGCCCCCCACTTTTCCACAGCAGAAACAGTATTCTTAATTGTGCGGCCATGAGTCAACTTTGGTCGCAGCATGCATATAATATGGTAGAAGAAAGCATCATTGATTTTTGAAAAGTGTTGGATGCTATTCTCCAGCTTCAGCTCTGGGTAGTATTCATATATCTTGGCCTGAGGCCAAGTTCCACTTCAGGTGCAGCCACGGATAGTCCCTTTGAGACGCTGCAAAGATACACTACGAGGAGTTCATATGAAACACTCTGTTGTGGCAAATCCTGTCATGGTATTTGCTCGTAAATGGCGCTTGCTTATTATTTCCCAGGACGCGATCGGGCAAATTTTTGTTCATCGTTTCCAGGTACCGCAGCATCCATTTATGGAAGTAGTGGCGTCAAAGCCCAAGACTCTGTCAGAAAGTGATGGTGTCACTGAGTTCTTCGGAGAAGTCGCTTCGGTGGATAGTCTGGGGCCACCGGGTCACTACCTTCTTATTTTTGAGGTAGACTTCATTCATTAATTGCATGCATAGGTCCTCATTGCCCTCCCAGGTCTTGACACATTCTTCTTGGGTAACGGCCACGAAGCTTCGGTGATGAGGGATGCCAAGAATCTTTTCAAAATGGCGAGCGGTGAGGTCAATGACCACCTCCCCTTACTATTTTCGACACACCTGGTGTCCTTGTTGTAAGATTGGGCAACCACCATTATGAACTCATTATCAATAGCGCTGACTGGAATCCCACCGGCGAAATGTAGAGCACTACCCATCAATTTATCCATCCAGGGGCTTCTTGATACTTTCTGAGTTCTCACCCAGAATTCGTCCATGTCAATGTGGCCTAGTTCAGAATCTCTGACATCCATATTGCATTCCGCCTGAGATTCGGGCATTCTAACCCTTTGGTACTTATACTTCATTTCTTCCTCTGTTAGCTTAGCTTTTCCTCTTGGTTTGGCGGGTCTCTTGCTTGAGGTAGACATGTGTTCTTCAAGGCTTATCTGATGATCTGCACGTAGGAGGAGTGAAACCCAATCCAAGAAGCTTGAATTAGTCATTTGATTTTCAATGGGAACGCTAGCAGAAGAAAGAGTTAGAATTTTTAAGGCTCGGGGTGCAGGGCGCATGGAAAATGTATATAACAGGCTGAATAGACAAGGCGCATAGGAAAAGGACGTAACAGAGATAAAATTGGCGCCAAAGGCGCATGGCGCATGGATGAAGCAGACTGCATTTTATAGAATGGCGCACAGGAAATGCATGTTACATTGAGGTTTGGTGCGCCCTTTGGCGCATGGGCAGATTGTGCGACATGGAAAAAAGGCGCGCCAAAGGTATATGGCGCGGCGCATGGGGGAGCGACACAACATCATGTACTTGCAACGGAAGGTGCGCCCGCGCCTTGGAGGCTTTACGCTTGCGCAGATATCTCTCGCTTTGCATGGAAGCTGGGCGCGCCCTTTAGCGCATAGAAGAGGGATGCAACAGGGGTAAAAGATGCGCCAAAGGGATATAAGAAGGCGCGGGTTCTGAGTGCGTTACAGGCCGAAAGGGTGCGCTTAGGGGCGCATGATTCACAACTGCAGCATGCTGGGTAGACGCGCCGAGGGGCGCGACTGTCTAAGGTGCAACATGACGCGGCAACGCGCCATGGGGAAAACCAAAAACTCTCTAAACATTTAAGCATCATTCATTCTAACACCAAGCCTAATCAAACCAACTTCCCTTATAAACTGGAAATGAGGGACAGAAGGAAGAAGTTGGTTTAAGCGGGATAGGGGAAGAAACAGTCCAATGCAAAACGACATTTAAAAAACGGGCCATCAAACGAAAACCAGACCGAACACACCAAAGCACGAAAATGAAAAAGAGGATGAACCTCTTACCTTTGAATGTATAAAGACGGTTGGAAAGCGGGCCCAGAGAGCAAATGACAACGACAGAGCAGAGCTGACACACCCAGAGCAATCACGTGCTTTGAAAAAAGAACAATGAAAATGACATGGCGCGCACTGTTATATATAACAAAACTTTGTCATAAATGCGCCACCCACTTTTGAAAAGGCGCGCGAAAACGACTGCCGACAGAGGAAAGCATGCGCCCTTTGGCGCATGAAAGTAACTGACAACAGGAGAATGGGTGCGACCTTGGCGCATCAAACGTGTTGTCGACATGAATTATTATGCGCCCTTGGGCGCACCAAAACGCGGTGTAACAAGGAAAGCACATGCGCCCTTTAGCGCATGGAAAAGAGGCGCGACAAATGATATGTCAACATCGAGGCGCATGCGCCTCGGCGCACGCAAATAAGGCTTAACATGCTTTGGCGCACCGAAAGAACGTGTTGACATGGGAAACCATGCGCCAAAGGCTTTTTGAAGGGGCGCACCAAAATGTGGTGTTACAGTGAAAATCCATGCGCCTAGCCAAAAAGGCTCAAAAAGACTAAGTTCGAAAGCTAGATTTCCTGAGAAGGAATTTTAAATCGTTTCGAACGCGAGGGATCCCTATCGAGGGATCAAGACAAAAATTTTCGGTATGGTTATCGGTAAAATTGCCCTTGTCAATTTTACGGGATAACAGCTGGCTCCTCCTGGGGACTATCCTTGAGTAAACTCAGGGGTAGAGAATCCCAGATCACATGTGCCTATCCATTGGGTACGGAGTCAAAAACAAGGGGGACCAGAGGGAGAACAAAGGAAACACACAACAAACGAAAGCAAACACGCGACGAAAGCAAACACACAACCAAAATAAACTGTACAAAGAAGAGAGCAAGCTCTACTTCCTGAAGATCTTGAGATGTTGCCCGCTGTAAGGAAGCGGGAGTTCAGCTCCATCCAGATACGAGAGATAGAAACTATTCTCTCCATTAAGTTGCTTGATTTTGAAGGGTCCTCTCCATAAGGAGTCAAACTTTCCATGCATACCCTTTGGCTCTCTTCGCTTGTCCCAGAGAAGGACAAGATCTCCCACTTCAAAATTTCTCTGCTTGGCCTTCTTGTCGAAAAGCTTCTTCACTTGATTCTGATGTTCAGTGATCCTGTCGACCACCTTCACTCTCTTTTCTTCAAGTTCTGCCAGATACATAATTCTCTTTTCTAGAGAACTCTGAAAAGTTTCATCTTCGATTGCTCGTGCCAAGCGTAGAGCAGGAAGTTCCGCGGAAATGGGGAGTTCGGCATCAGTGCCATATAACACTTGAAAAGGTGACATGCCGAGAGACCTCTTGGGAGTAATACGGTCCGCCCACAAAGCGTCGTACAAAGACTTGTGCCACATCCGCTGATTTTCATCTACTAATTTCCGTATAATGGTCACTAGGTTCTTATTGCTGGATTCCGCCTGACCATTTCCTTGCGGGTAGTAATCCGAAGCATGGGCTAAAGTTATTCCATATTCATAACAAAAACTAATAACTTCTCGGGAGGAGAAGTTAGAAGCATTATCAGCAACGATTTTGTTCGGGATGCCGAACCTGACAATGATATTTTCCTTGATAAAACTGCAAACCACCTCAGAAGTGGCATGCTTAACTGGTATGGCTTCCACCCACTTGGTGAAGTAATCAGTTGCTGTAAGGACGTAGCTATGTCCGGCACTCGATTGGGGATTGAGTGCGCCAATAAAATCGATTCCCCACTGCTTGAATGGCTCATTGATAATAACCGGCCTTAGGGGAAAGGCAGCCAATTTGGGCTTACCAACAAACTGCTGGCAAGGCTCGCATTTCGCTACCCAGGTAGCTGCATCTTGAAAGAGCGTCGGCCAGTAGTACCTGGCTCGAATGATCTTATGTGCCGTCACGGAAGAAGAGAAATGGCCTCCACAAGCCGAATTGTGAAAACTCTCCAGCAGTTTTACTTGCTGGGGCTTGTCAACACATCGCAGAAAGATACCATCTATCCCACGCTTATATAAACCGTCATCCCAGATGACATACTTGGCCGCTCTGAGCTTTATAGCACGCTTCTCCTTTGCATTCAGGTGCACTGGGCATTCGCCATAGGTGAGGAAGAAAGCGATGTCGGAGTACCATTCGTCACAAGTTGCCACAAACAAAACCAGAGGTAGAGAAACAGGCTCCTCCAGAGGGCTTTGCGCTTCGTTGGTGCAATCTCTTTTCTCTCTAGGGCTATCTGAGTCTTTGTTTTCAGCCATTAGCTGACACAGCCCTTGCCTCTTACCAGCTTGGTGGGTTTGATATCCAGGTCATATTCCTGGACCTTTGCAATCCAATTCCCTCTCAAGCTTCCCAACTCTTGTTGAGTTAGAATTGATTTCACCGCTGTGTCGGGAACCAGCACCACTGTATGCGAGTTCAGAATGTAATACCTGAAACTCTTCACCGCTTTAACGACGGCAAAGGCGTGCTTTTCCAATTGAGTCATTTTCAACTCGTGAGGCTTGAGAGGAGAACTCATGAATGCGATTGGAGATTCAATATCCTCCGAGTTCCTTTGCATCAGGATTGCAGAAACAGTGTGTTCGGATGCATAGCTGTACATAATGAAGTTCTTGGAGAAATCCGGACATACCAAGACCGGTGCATGAGCAACAGAAGTTTTTATCTCCCCAAACGATCTTTTCCCTTCTTCACTCCATCTGAAAGTTGGTGTTCCCTTCATCATGTTCAAAATGTGGCGAGTCTTCTCAGCAAAGTCAGGGACAAAACGCCTAAGAAAATTCACCTTTCCGAAGAAAGAATGAACACCGGTCTTGCTTGTGGGCAGAGTAAGGCTCTGAATAGCCTTGACCCTTTCGGCATCAATCTTTGTTCCTTCTTTGCTAACCACATGGCCTAGCAATTTCCCTTCCGTGACCCCGAAAACAGACTTTTTTGGGTTAAGGGAAATTCCGTGTTCTCGGCATCTGGCCAATACCTGTTCCAAATGATCATAATGATCACTTCGTCGTTTGGAGAACACGGTTAAGTCATCTAGATAAACTACAATGACCTTTCCCATCATGCCTTTGAAAGCAAAGTCCATGGCTCGCTGAAAAGTGGCACCAGCGTTGGTTAGGCCGAAAGGCATCCTGCTATAGGCAAACGTACCCCACGGAGTAGTGAATGCTGTTTTGAATTGATCTTCAGGCGAGACTTCAATCTGATTATAGCCCGAAAAACCATCAAGCATAGACAGCATTTCTGATCCAGTCACCGCTTGCAGAACTTGATCCATTATGGGAAGAGGGTAGTTGTCTTTCAGCGAAGCTTGATTTAAGTTTCGGAAATCTACGCAGATGCGTATTTCACCGTTTTTCTTGCGTACTGGCACAATGTTCGCCACCCAAGTGCTGTGATGGATAGGGAAGATGATTCTTGCGTCCAGCATCTTCTGAATTTCGGCTTGAATGGTGCCCGAAATCTTGGGATTATAGTGCCTCTGCTTCTGACGGAAGGCTTTGACATCTTCTTTCAAGGGAATGTCGTGCTGAACGTCTTTTGGCTTGAAGGACTTTAAATCGGCATATGACCAGGCCAATACATCCATATATCTTTTCAGCAACTTGACAAACTTTCGCTTTTCTTCAGGCGTGCAACATTTCCCGATGTTCACGAATTGCGGATGTGCCTCAGAACCTATATTGACCGGTTCTGTCTCTGGAGATGAGCCAGGATCATCCCGCCTCTTCTTTTTTACAAAACGGTCGTGCCTGTCAAACAAGCGTTCCAGAGAAACCAAGCCCTTTGGAATTTTATTTCCTTTGAGCTGACATATGCCATCGTTCTCTTTTGATTCATGATTTTGGCCGTTGATTGATTCACGGCACGTAGAGGTGGATCCTTCAAAATACAACTCATCAAAATTTTCTGATTTTTCTAGAAAGGCAATAAGGTGATTATCATCGTTGAATACCTGCCAATGCTGAGAGTTGTCTGGCACGCTTGGACGGAAAACCACTTCAATGGTGTATTTGTTCGTTTTCAAACCCGGGTGCGGGAGCATGAGAGATGCTGAAACAGCCAACGAATCAGCCATGTCATTTTGGGCCCTTGGAATGGCCTCTATTGAAAAAGCGTCAAATTCCTCAATGCTGTCCCATACCGAATTACGGTAGTGCCTGAGCCTTTCATTTTTCACTTGATAAATCCTTTTGACCTGATTTACAACTAGCTCGGCATCACCTTGGACTTTCAGATTTTTTATTCCTCTTTCCTTTGCAGCTTGCATACCGAGTAACAGAGATTCGTACTCAGCAGTATTATTAGTGTTGAAAAACTGCAATTTGAAAGAAAGGGGAATTACCTCCTCCTCGGGAGATATCAGCACAACTCCAGCGCCACATCCACTAGTCGCGCAGCTGCCATCAAATTGCAAGGTCCAGATCTTATTACAATCCTTTTCCTGAACAAAAACGTCCTTTGTCTCCGCCTCGGTGGATAAGAAGTAGTTCCCCATCCCTGATGATTCGAAAAGAATTTGGGCTTTGGGGTCTTCAGAGCTAGTGACCAAGTATTTCTTTTGGGATTCCGGCTCCAAAGTTTGCATTACGCCTTTGACTGGAATTCTAGCTTTGGACCAGTCCATGTGAATCTCTCCACCAACTTCGCTGCAAAAACTCCTTCCTAGCAGAATTCCATAGGCTGCTGGGATGTCAGCAACAAGGACTGTCATTTTTACTCTTTTATCCGGGAAGGCTGCGAACGCGAATTGTGCGTCCTTGATTTGGCCAACCAACGGAACTTGCTTGGTCTCCAATGAATAGCATCTGCCGAATGGTTTGGTAAGAGTGAGGCCCAAAGCATGGGCAACTTTTGCCGGCATGACGTTATCAGAGGCTCCGGAATCAATAATGCAATTGCTCAACTTATGGCCATTGATCAGGAGGGAGAGATAGAAAGGTTCTATCTTGCCAGATGCGGATGTCGAAGCAACATTTATGTGGGATTCAGGAGGAGTAGAAAGGATTCCTTTCAGGGAAACCGGTTTGGCTATAACAGCTTGACTTTGGATATACTTAGTCAATCTTACAAGCTGTTCGGGGTTTGACTGAAGATACTCAGCTTCAGACATTTGAATCTTGGTCTTCTTTGCATGATCTATTATATCAAACGCGGCCAAGGGTTGCGTTGGTGAGGGAATGAGTCCTTCACTTCGCGGTGGTGGAATAGGATTACTGATCTTAGTAGGAACTTGAGGGGGCTGACTTGGAGGAGAGATGGGCGGAAAAGACTTCTTAGCAAAAGACTTAACAGGGAATTGAGTAGGAAGAGGATTACCTCTTCTAGCAATGGTTGGAGGTGCGTTTGACGCGACCTTCTCCTTTTGTACGTGGGCAGCGACTTCCGCCTCTTTTCCTTGCGAGCGGGTGAAAACAGCATATGATTGTCCGCTCGCGTAGCCCTGAGTACTCTCTTCTTCGTCAGATTCATCCTCGTCAAATTCCATGTACCCAATAGTAGAGTCGCCAGTCGGTTCACCGACCTCTTGATCATCTTCGCCTTGGAGCGAAGGTTCTTCATAGTACTGCTCTTCTTCCTCTTCAATTTCGGCCAAAGCATTGACTGGAGGAGCTTCAAGCGCCAACCGTGGAGCAGCTGTAGGCAAGCGCGGCCTTTGTGAAGCGTTGTTAGGAACAAAATTTCTCCGCGGGATATCCCGATACGAGGAACTGGGAGAGGCCTGGGCCAGCTGCTTCTTTAGTGCAAGCAAATCATTTGCCATTTTTTGGAATGCTGGATCAGACGAAGTGATAGGCGAAGGGCCCAAAGACTTAGGCTTAGCTGATTCTTTTCTTAACTCGCCAGATATTATCAAATTGTCTTCTATACGGATGGCAGCAGCCTGAGCGAGAGGCAAAGTAGCTACTCGCTCTTGAAGGAGCAAGAAGCTGACTTTTGAGCTCATGGCGTTTACGAAGAAGCACTTCTGATTCTCCGGCGTTGGAAGCATGGTAGTAGGGACACGGTTGATTAGCGCATTGAACCGGGCGACAAAATCGCGCATGGTCTCATTTGCCTCCTTCTTCAGATGAGTGATTCGTGACAATAGAGTAAATGCATCCTCTGAAGGTTTATACCTGTCTTCAAAAGCGTCCCGCAAAGTTGCCCAACTAGTGATGGATCCGGCCGGCAAATGCTGAAACCATTCAGCTGCAGGTCCTTGTAGAGTTTCCAGAAAGAGGCGAACTGACACGTCTTCGTGGGTTACGTCCAATATACTGCATGACATAATGAAAGCAGAAATGTGGGAATCCGTGCTTTGATTTCCGCTCCCGTCGAATTTAGGAAAATTCTTTCGATTTCCGTGAGGGAGTGCGTGAACTGGATGTGGTAAAGCCAACGGACCCATAGCGTTTCCCCATGGTACCGCCATCTGAAAAGCCGGAAAGAGAACGCGAGCCGGAAGTGTAGTTCCGCTGAGTAGTAAAGCACTACAAAGGGATGTAGATGCTTCTGGTAACAGACCTTTTCTTTGTGAAGGTGAGACACTCCTGGATGACCGGCTAGCTGAGCTTAGCGCTGAAAAACGTGCCGGTGTTACGCTGAAATTGTGCCTCTGAAGCAGATCGAAAGTAGAATCAGCTTCTCCTCGGGCTCTCCTGCTGCGCGTAAAAGGTTCACTCGCCAGTGTACCTTTCAGATCTGCAATATTACAGCGCAGATTTAAACTTTATTTTTGGGTGTGCTTGCTGATTTTCTGGTTTTTCTGACAAAAACCAGCAGCATGCACTTTTCTGGATATTAAAAATTATCCTCTTCAGAAACCGATTGCGGTTAAATGACAGATGAAAATGAGGATAAGATGGTGGGGAAGATAGTAAGCTGATTTTCGGATCTGATTTGGACTTTTTCAGAGGGTTTCAAACTTTTTTAGAAAACAGTCAAAACTCAGATCTACGGAAAAATAATGATTTCTGTAAAAACTCAGCGAACTAAAGATATGTAAGAAGCCCAGATCTATGACTCTCAGAAGAAAAATTTTCGATTCGGGCACTTTTGCAAATTTTTTGGATCTTCAACAAAAAGCTCAGATTTGCAAACTGGCAGCAACCTACTGATTTTTCCTGATTTTTTATCTTACTACCAGCATAGATCTGACAGATCTGTCTGTTCGTTCCCCACTGAGTCGCCAAAAACTGTTGGTCCGAAAATCTGTCGCGTGGACAGATCTATGGATAGACGAGCCAACAGTGTTGCAGGGCTTAGCCCCTCTTTGAGACAGCAAAGCGAAACTGGTTTATTGCTACTTCTACTAGCAGGAACCTATGCAAGTCTCATGATTCGCCTTCGGGGTTGGGATCTGGGTAAGCTATTTCCCAGAGACTCTCTCACCAGCGCTCTTTTTGAGAAGCGTGTAACCGGCTTGTGCTTCTTTGCTCCTTTAGCCGGAATAATTGAAAAGTCCATCGGAGCGATGGGGACTTTCCTCTTTGGCTGGCTCAGCTGCTGAGAGATCCAAGCTGGTCCTATTGAAGAAGGACCAGAGACAGAGGGGGAGGCAGCAACGGTAGAAGAGGGGAAGAACGTGGAGACACGCGGCGGTGGCATTGAAAGAATAGCCGAGGAAGTGTCCACGGGAGGAAGGGAAACCGGGGCTGCAGAAGACAAAGGAAGGGAAGGGAGCCCGGAAAGGAGAGAAGAAATGGAAGGAGACAAATCAGCAAGAGAGGAGAAGATGGATGAAGAAGCAGGGGAAAGGGTAGAAGAAGGGGGAGAGGACACAACCAAAGGAGTGGTTGCTGACACCTGAGGAAGGGGAGGAAGAGAAGAAGAAGGGACAGAAGGAACCTCCGTAGTTGTAGCAACGCCGACATCCTGAGTGGATGGGCCTTCGGGAACATCCTCCATGAACTCCTCTTCCAAAGTTATGACTTGTTCAGGCTCCGAGGGAAGAGGACTTTCAGGGGCTTCCTCCTGACTGGTGCTTGATTCACCTATTGCACCCTTGCCTTTTAGCTGCTTCTTTGATCTTGGAGGCGCATTACCCAATGGAGAAGTTATAAAATCTACGCCGAGGTAGATCAATCCATTCATACGGCACTAGAGCTCCGTTCTCCGCATGGTTTCTTTGACCCTCTCCTCAATCGGTTGTCTGAGGAGCCTTGCTTATCAATGGCCGGAAGGGCCAATTGTCTCCATCTGTGTTATTATACACCTTGTCTACTTCATCTTCCGAAGTTTGGAAGCCTTTGGGGACGATGGCCACTCCATAATGAATAATTTCTGCCAATGCTAAGCGGGAGTGATCCTGTCTCCTGAGTGCCACCTCATGGATGACGTCAATGTAAATGTCCTCAATTTGAGGGACATGGATAGGATCAAGCTTAGCCCTCGCAAGCGACTTCTTCGGTCGAATGTAGGCCTCATCTTGAGGAAATCATGCTTTAGATTGAGCAATTCTAGCTCGGCAAACATCTCCTTCGCCTTGTGATAGCTGGAACAAGTGTATCGGCCTACCGTGAGGGGGAAAGGAGTTCCACCCTTCTTTCTCTTCTGGCACTTCTCATGATATGTGACCAGCTGCCTTGACAATTCCAATAGAACCAGCTTTGGTCCAGCATACCTTGGCAACCTAGTGGGCTCGCCCAAGAAGTTAACCGCCCTCAGATAGGTGAATGTGGGAAATTGGGTGAACAAGGCCCCCCACTTTTCCACAGCAGAAACAGTATTCTTAATTGTGCGGCCATGAGTCAACTTTGGTCGCAGCATGCATATAATATGGTAGAAGAAAGCATCATTGATTTTTGAAAAGTGTTGGATGCTATTCTCCAGCTTCAGCTCTGGGTAGTATTCATATATCTTGGCCTGAGGCCAAGTTCCACTTCGGTGCAGCCCTGGATAGTCCCTTTCAGACGCTGCAGCATACACTACGTAGGAGTTCATATGAAACACTCCTGTTGTGGCAAACTGTTGTAGCTGCTCAGAAATGGCGCTGCTTATTATTTCCCCCCAGCAGAAGCGCTGATCGGGCAAATTTTTGTTCATCGTTTCCAGGTACCGCAGCATCCATTTATGGAAGTAGTGGGCGTCCGAAAGCCCGAAGACTCTGCTCAGGAAAGTGATGGTGTCACTGAGTTCTTCGGAGAAGTCGCTTCGGTGGATAGTCTGGGGCCACCGGGTCACTACCTTCTTATTTTTGAGGTAGACTTCATTCATTAACTGCATGCATAGGTCCTCATTGCCCTCCCAGGTCTTGATACATTCTTCTTGGGTAACGGCCACGAAGCTTCGGTGATGAGGGATGCCAAGAATCTTTTCAAAATGGCGAGCGGTGAGGTCAATGACCACCTCCCCCTTACTATTTTCGACACACCTGGTGTCCTTGTTGTAAGATTGGGCAACCACCATTATGAACTCATTATCAATAGCGCTGACTGGAATCCCACCGGCGAAATGTAGAGCACTACCCATCAATTTATCCATCCAGGGGCTTCTTGATACTTTCTGAGTTCTCACCCAGAATTCGTCCATGTCAATGTGGCCCAGTTCAGAATCTCTGACATCCATATTGCATTCCGCCTGAGATTCGGGCATTCTAACCCTTTGGTACTTATACTTCATTTCTTCCTCTGTTAGCTTAGCTTTTCCTCTTGGTTTGGCGGGTCTCTTGCTTGAGGTAGACATGTGTTCTTCAAGGCTTATCTGATGATCTGCACGTAGGAGGAGTGAAACCCAATCCAAGAAGCTTGAATTAGTCATTTGATTTTCAATGGGAACGCTAGCAGAAGAAAGAGTTAGAATTTTTAAGGCTCGGGGTGCAGGGCGCATGGAAAATGTATATAACAGGCTGAATAGACAAGGCGCATAGGAAAAGGACGTAACAGAGATAAAATTGGCGCCAAAGGCGCATGGCGCATGGATGAAGCAGACTGCATTTTATAGAATGGCGCACAGGAAATGCATGTTACATTGAGGTTTGGTGCGCCCTTTGGCGCATGGGCAGATTGTGCGACATGGAAAAAAGGCGCGCCAAAGGTATATGGCGCGGCGCATGGGGGAGCGACACAACATCATGTACTTGCAACGGAAGGTGCGCCCGCGCCTTGGAGGCTTTACGCTTGCGCAGATATCTCTCGCTTTGCATGGAAGCTGGGCGCGCCCTTTAGCGCATAGAAGAGGGATGCAACAGGGGTAAAAGATGCGCCAAAGGGATATAAGAAGGCGCGGGTTCTGAGTGCGTTACAGGCCGAAAGGGTGCGCTTAGGGCGCATGATTCACAACCTGCAAAGACATCTTTGGTAGTGACGCCGAGGGGCGCGACTGTCTAAGGTGCAACATGACGCGGCAACGCGCCATGGGGAAAACCAAAAACTCTCTAAACATTTAAGCATCATTCATTCTAACACCAAGCCTAATCAAACCAACTTCCCTTATAAACTGGAAATGAGGGACAGAAGGAAGAAGTTGGTTTAAGCGGGATAGGGGAAGAAACAGTCCAATGCAAAACGACATTTAAAAAACGGGCCATCAAACGAAAACCAGACCGAACACACCAAAGCACGAAAATGAAAAAGAGGATGAACCTCTTACCTTTGAATGTATAAAGACGGTTGGAAAGCGGGCCCAGAGAGCAAATGACAACGACAGAGCAGAGCTGACACACCCAGAGCAATCACGTGCTTTGAAAAAAGAACAATGAAAATGACATGGCGCGCACTGTTATATATAACAAAACTTTGTCATAAATGCGCCACCCACTATTTGAAAAGGCGCGCGAAAACGACTGTCGACAGAGGAAAGCATGCGCCCTTTGGCGCATGGAAGTAACTGACAACAGGAGAATGGGTGCGACTTGGCGCATCAAACGTGTTGTCGACATGAATTATTGTGCGCCCTTGGGCGCACCAAAACGCGGTGTAACAAGGAAAGCACATGCGCCCTTTAGCGCATGGAAAAGAGGCGCGACAAATGATATGTCAACATCGAGGCGCATGCGCCTCGGCGCACGCAAATAAGGCTTAACATGCTTTGGCGCACCAAAAGACGTGTTGACATGGGAAACCATGCGCCAAAGGCTTTTTGAAGGGGCGCACCAAAATGTGGTGTTACAGTGAAAATCCATGCGCCTAGCCAAAAAGGCTCAAAAAGACTAAGTTCGAAAGCTAGATTTCCCGAGAAGGAATTTTAAATCGTTTCGAACGCGAGGGATCCCTATCGAGGGATCAAGACAAAAATTTTCGGTATGGTTATCAGTAAAATTGCCCTTGTCAATTTTACGGGATAACACAATGTTCTTAATTGACTCTCCTTGAATGAGAAGAAAGCGTGAAAATTTCAAGCGATTTCATTCACAAATTTGTAAGTTATGAGCTTTTCAAGTGTTGATGCATACAAGAGCCATGAATGAATTTTGACATAGTTTTTATATATTTTTTTCAGGATTTTTGTGTTATGGAGTAGAAATCATGGATTCACATGAAAATATGAGGGGAAAATTTATTTCATGCTTAAAATTTTTCACAATATTTTTGCTTCATGAGAGTGTAAAAGTGAGAAGAAGCAAGAAAAACAACTAGTTTATTTTTTTGGATTTCAAACACCTTGGAATGGGGAAAATTTTGTTGTACCCACTATCCCCAATGTCCATTAGATTTTGGGATAATAAAATTTAATCCCTACTCGAGCACGACAAGTGGTGGAACGAGTAACTATGCGCATGAAACAAAAACAAAGTTTATATTAGCTAAATCAAGAAAGTCAAACACAATTTTTGTTTTGTTTTGCTTTGATTTATTAAGAAAGCGTGAAAAATAAAAAAGGGAATGGATAAAAAAAGTGCATAGGAAAAGGAAATCTATATCTAGTTTTAGGTTATTATGGTGAGGGAAGTATCAAACGGCTTCTTGTTGGGTCATGAAATCCTAATCGGTCAACCGGGGTAGGAAGATGTCTAGATGTGCTAATTGACATGTGTGTGATAGAATGTGAGATACATAAGGTTAACCCCTACTTAAACTATGTGATCAAGCAGGATGCGAGAAAATAAAGATACTTTTAAAGCCCAAATCCAAATGTGATATTTCGATGAGGACACACACAAGAAAGGGAAATACGATGCAAAAAGGAGTAAATAGGGAAAAATGAGGAATACCTAGATAAATATTTTCTTTTTTATCTGAAATTTAAGCAAAGAGAAATCCAAGCAACTAGACCTAACATGAGCAAGAAAAAATAAAAAGCTTGTGCTACGATGTCGATAAAGACAGAAGAAACAAAAAATAGAAAGAAATGCAAGGGACCACCAAAAGTGTGGTCCCACTGTGCCAAGAATGTTGTAGTATTTTTCTCATTCATTTCAAATTAATGATGTTAACTACTAAAGAAAGCTAAAAACTCAGAAAATGGAGGGTTTAAGGTACATCAAATGTGTGACGTGGGTGAATAGGCACAAGACTAATTGATCCTCTCTGCTACAATATGATGACCTCAAAAACAAGACACTATGAGGAAATGGATTAGATTATGGATGTTGGGTTTCTGATAAAGTCGATCCAAGAAGCGTTAAATTTCTTGGTGGATGTCAATGCCCATTTGACTAAATAAATTGATTTAAATGATAAATAAAGCAAATAACATGAAGAAACATAAGCACTACTAAATCTAAAAGTGACTAAGATAAATATAAATGCTGATATAATTTGAATGAACATAAATGAATAGTACTGATCGGGTTGATGGTGACCTAGATTGTGCAAAGGAAGGTCGAAAGTGACTGTGTGAGTGAATATATAAAACAACATAAATATGTAAACTTGGAGAGGTTTGAGTGTAAATTGGAAGGTACAGAGGCCTTGTGGATGCTAGGGAATGACTTACATAAGAATGTATGGGATAGAGAGGTAGAAAAATTAGCATAAAATGGTGATTTATATGGATTGATTAACAATTAAAACCATGGTTGATGATGAACATGATAGGATGACGATGACATTAGCGAGGGGTGAAACAAGGCCGAGGGTAGATAGTCCGAAAAGGTTACTGCAAGAAAAAGGCTAGAAGAGGAGGTTGATAATGAAGCTTTGAGTGCTTTCTTGATGATGATTTGATCTGTAAAATGTTATACGTAAGCAAGATAATGATACCATGATAATAATTGAATAAAAAAACAAAAAGATGATGATAATCTCATGAAGGATATTCATGAGTGATGTAAGCATGTTAGAAGGAGATCCAAGAGGTCTGCTACTATTAAGGAATGCTCAAGAATGAGAAAAATGGTTAGATGTAACAAGGAAGCTTGATATTCACATGCATATGTCCTATTTTCGTGTATCTTTTTGGAAAGATAAGAGCTCAGATTTTATAGGGTCAACAATGATAGGGTGGGTTGCCATTGAATGCGGAAAGTATCTCCAATGAGGCTGATTTTGTGTTTTAATAGAGATTTTGGGTTTTTAAGGATGGGAAAAGTGATTTAAAGCATGTAGGTGGGAGGAGGTTGTTTAGATATGTGTTATGGGTAGTCAGGGATAAACATAGGCATGATATAAGCTAGGAAAAAGCATAAGGATTAAGATTTAGGGGGTAAATATAGGCATGATAAAATATTTACATTAGTTTTTGTATTGCTATATTGAGACTAGTTGTAGGGCCACAAGGAGAGTGGGCCAGACCAAAGATATTTGTTCGATGTTGGGTAAATGTTCATGGTAGGAAGATGGATTCAAATAGTTTCAGGTCACTGATAGACAAGACGGGATCCGAGTGGGTGATATGGAGGCCATATCGTGATTACGGGGATGATCCGAGGATGCGATATTTAGAAAACCATATGGTTAGAGGACTACTTTCTAGGTGTAGTAGAGCTATTTCAGGTGGAGAGAGTATCATGATAGTTTTGAATGGCACAAGATTTCCCCCAGATCCATATATATGGCTACGGGCTATTAGAGCCACTAGGAGTGTAGATGTTAGGCTAGGGCACATGATAGAGCAGTTGGTACCATAGGGTTAGATGTGGTTGACTCAACGACATCAGATGTGGATGGTGATAATGCGGGGATTAAGGAGGACTATCGAGTGTAGTGGGAAGTGCATTGATGGGTGTTCTTATACCTAGTATTTGTGGGTGTGATCGAGTTACTAGTAGGAGGAGCGGTGAGGAGTCATCCCTAACCTTGTAGTGAGCGATGCGATGTTAGATCATAATTATTTGTGTATGCTAATGTGGTTAATGGTTTGTTCATGTTAATGTGTTGTACGTAGTTGACTAACATGATGTTGTATGTGATGTATGCGGGGATGCCTATTGGTCATTGATAGTAGACAAATTGATCCGCATGTTGATGCGAATGTGCCTAATGATGTATTATGTGGAGGGATACTAGATCGTGTGGATGACATCATAGGAATGTATGCCCCTCTATTTGATCTAGTAGCCATAATAGTGGTGACATGTATGTTACTACTTAGCAAAGGGATGAAGGCATGGGAGGAGACTCGTCATGCCTGAGAAGCGATAGGTGGTGGTCCCTTAGCTTGGGATGTGTTTGTCTTATATGTAGATTTATAGTGTCACTTTGTAGAGTAGAACATGGATATTGATATGTTAGGTAGAAAGGTGGAGAGGTTTTGGGGCGCATAATGCAATGTCACGTGGGTGGCGAGGCATTGAGATCTAGGGCTCTCATGGTACATGAGAGCATAATGATGATGAGGTGTGATAGTGATGATTGTATATGATGTAGTGCACCTTTTCCTAGTGATGAAACATGTTTTTGTGATGATGATTATATGAAATCTATTTGTATGGACACTTATTTTGGATATGTATGTGATCAACATGTGAGATGTTGTGATATTGTGATGTAATGGATATCCTATGGTTGTATGGTTATTGTTCTAGCATGTGTATTATGGTGTGTGTGTTGAATATATATTTGTATGATGATGTTAGTAATGGTAGATAAATTATGATGATGTAGATAACTAAGGTAATGTGATGGATGAGATGAGTAAAGTATGTAGTGCATCGCAATGTAATAGTGATAATAGAATAAATTTGTAAATAGATGAGTGTATGATGATGAATATGTGAAAATGTAATATAATCGTAATATGATAAGGTAATGAAAATGGGAGGGGGGAGATTAATGATTCCCCAGCGTATGAATGAATATGATCATGTAATGAGACCCCATATTAGTCAAGGATGATCTGCATAAGAAAAGACTGTGTCATCGGGAAGTGATTGAGGTGAGCTAGATTAATGACATGGCGCGCCGTGAAAGGATATTAAAACCAATCCCTCAACAGTCATGTAAGAATCAAAATAACACAAGTGCGTCATTAGGGGAAGGTGAGGAGAATCACCTACCAATGACCATGATGACGAGTGGAGGTGGAAACATGTGGAATGGGTGAAGTGAATGGAGTGTCAAGTGTAGTGTATACGGGGTATGTGTAAGCGAGTGGAAAACCATGAAGTGTAGTGGCGAGTGTGATGAGTGAAGTGCACATCGGTGGTGAAGGTTGAAGTGGAGGACGTCAACATGGATGAGGAGAAAGAGATAATGATTACTCCCGAGTAAAGGAGATAGTTCCGAGTCTGATGTGTTGTATTTGTTCATGGAGGGAAATGTAATCATCATCCCTATGTCTAGAAATATGGTGATAATTGTAATAGTGTTGATCAAGGACGTTGTAATTGGTGTGGGGATGATCTTGATTGGATGGTAATCAAATCAAGCACTCATTAAGGATAATGTAGAGGATATCATGTGGTCATGAATTAGGTGAAAAATACAAAGGTGTTAGAGAAGGAGGTAGAGTAATGGAAGTGGCATATGGAAGTAGATTTGGAGGAGAATGTGTTGGAGGAGGTAAAGGAGGTTGAGTCTATTTAGGAGGGGCTTTAGGTAGGAGTGGTAGTGATTGTGATTGTTCAACAAGAGGTGGAGAAGGAACAATAGATGGGTGGAAGTGGTGGGTATTGTGTGGAGAAAATGTCATGGTCAAGATCAATAACCTTATAACACAAGAGAATGAATGATTCACGAGAACATATTGGAGTCTAAGCTGAAGTTATGGGAGAAGATCATGAAAAATATAAATTGCTTTTACGAGTCACTAGGTTGGAATATACTCGGTGTATGCAAGCATTGAATCATAAGATATACTCCTTGATGGGTTCAGTGGAGCCTTGGTGTAAGGTGAGAAGGTGGTCATATATAACCCTAGGGCCATTATTAAGAATAAAGTGAGGAAGGAAAGAATCCTCCATGTCATAGAAATTACTAATGGACCCAAAAGGTAAGTGTGTATACCATTGTAAAGCATCATCTGTGAGACTATAACAAAATCCTTAAGCAATAATCAGTCATTAGAATAAGTAGTCATAAGTGTGTGATAATTTAGGATGTGGGCATGAGGATCACCGGTGCCATCAAAGAAAATAAAAGAAGGCATGGAAAAGTCTTTTGGAAAGGAAAAATTGTGAATCTTTTTAGGGACTAGATTGCCATGTAGAGAATTGTTGTCAATGGAAGTGTAATAAGCTCAAATTTCTAAAGTGAGAGTATGAATTTGTGATTGAAGTTGACTAACAACATGCATAAGGGAAATAATATCTTGTGATGGAATAGTATGAGAGGGTAATAACATATTAAGTAGTTGAAGCTTTCCATTGTAGGTAATCATAGGGATGTCAAGAGGTGATGTGGTAGTAGTAGGTGAAATAGGTGAAGTAGGTAAAGAAGAAGCTCTGATGGGAGAGGAGATAAGAGGAAACTAGAGGAGGACTAGAGGAGGAAGGAGAAATGGTTGGAGTGGATTCATGTATAGTAGTAGAGGCAACCTTGGAAGAGGATAATAATGGGATCGGAGAGTCACCTTTAGTAGTATAGAAGGAATGAGAGTCATGATGGGAATCAAGAGTAATGTGATCTTCATGGGAAATGGCATGGTCAACACAAGGGTCAATGGGATCATCAACATAATATGAAGGAGAATGTATGTTTGAAGTAGGGGTGGGACTAGAAGGAATAGGAGGAGTAGAAGACATGCATGGAGTAGGAAGAATGGTGGAAAGAAAGGGTGGAGGTTGGGATTACATGCCTAGTAGATAATCAATGATGAATGGATCTAGAACATCAAGTGGTGTGTCTGGAGAGGAATAAGAAGGGTCATAAGCAAGGGGGTGATATAGTGTGCAACGAGTAAAGGAAACCATATCATCAACAAGGAAGATACCAATGGGAGAATAAACTAGATTAGTAGGTACATGTTGTTGGCCTTCTAGAAGAAGTTTCTGAGTAGCGGGAGGTAGAATCATGGGAGCACTATATAAAGATCTAAGCTCAGCTATGACAACCTCATCATAAATAGGGTTGACACTAAAATTTGATATAATGAAATAAAAAAATAACAATGCTAACAACAAGGTATGAAAGAAGGAAGACAAATAGTGTTCGTAAGATCGGGTTCACCAAAATGATTAACTAAAAATAGGAAAGAAGGGTATGTCTAATCTTTTTTAATAGTTAATATAAATAGAAAAATAAGTGCTATAATTGAATATGGAGACTATGTAATTTTAAACTTTTATATTTGAATATATATATTGAAGCAATAGAAATAAGAGGGATATATTATTGACACAAAATGACTTACTTGGCTATTTATTGAATTGTTGGAGATTGGTGTACGAACTATAAAAAATGTAATGAAAAAATCTTGGGAAGAGATGGAATTGGCTATATGTCTGTATTAGGGTGCCTCGAGGTGTACTAGGGCACCACTGGTTTGAAATATGGGTGCTATAGGCGTGCGGAAGATCTGGATCTTAATCGGAGGTGTTAGAAAGGATCTGTTTATCTTCGTTCTGTCACATAAGTGTTACCATGTTGTCATAAATGTCACTTTGTAAATCAAGATTAACATACAATAACCTATCTAAGAAACAATCCCTAAAAAAGAAGAATCCATATGAATAGGTTGACCGACCTCGGTTGCCAAAATAGTGCACTTAGAATGAGCATTGTAGTACATTTCATACCCAATGTATTTATATTTGAGTGTGTGTGTAATTTTTGTTCCTAGGATGCCCTAGTGCCAATGGCACAAAAATAGGGGCAATAATTAGATGTATAATGTAAAAATGGTGGATAGAATGGAAAGATTACAACCCTTTCCCCTATACTAGTGTGATGCGGATGTAGAAGACCAAATGCGAGTCCCTTACTTTAGTAGATAAACTACCCTTGATGTGTAAGATGTCCGCCCATAATTTAGTGAGTATGTTTTGTTTATATAGGGATCTCTTTCTCAAATTTTTGACACTAGTGACCCCAAAAATTCTGATTACGACCGGATCTACTCTAAAACCTACTCTATCTTGCCAAGGAGATAGGGTTGAGAAGATGCAAGAAAATAAACCTAAGCTAACAAGGTGATGCACCAAAGGAATGTTAAACACCCATTTTGCAATTTAACACAGACCATAGAAATGCAATACAACCACCATGCATAGATAACCAAACTACAATGAGAGATCAGAAGACAACAATGAACACATGAGAGGGTTGAGAATCATCCACAGACATATATTATTACTTCACAAAGTTGATACAAACATTATAATGGCCAAGAGGAAAAAAATTGTATTACAACTTGAATGGGAGGTTTGAAAACTCCATAAATTCACTTGCAGACAAGGAAGAAGGAGGGTGCAAAACCAAAATTTCTAACCCTTTACAATGAGCCAAGATCTTACCTTTATAGATGAAGTGAAGAGAGGAGAAGAAAAGAGGTGGGAAATCTGATTTGGAGCTCAGCTACCAGCCATCAATGCCCCTACAAATCTGCCCACAATCTATCAAGTCTACCTCTCTATGTTTGTTTGGCATGTCAAAGAAGGAAGAATGACGGATCAAATCAAATCTGATCTAGTTGTTGAAGCAATCAGATCATATATTAATGGCATGAAATACATTTTCCCATTTTTCACCCACCTAACCTCATTAAAATTAAATTTTCAGGTTTCCATGGCATAGAAGAGGTCGAGATATTTTCTAAAGCTATCAAATTTTTGAATTTTGAGCACTGGATCGAAAGATATGCCCATTTGAATGTTTGAATCGGATCCATACAAAAATGGTGAAAAAACCAATTTTGTAAAATGGGTCCACGGGCCCAAAATTCACTTTTCACCTTTTGCAAAAAATTATAAAATTCAATCGAAAATCCCCATAGCCCTACAAGCCCAAATTTTACTTTTGTCCAAAATTCATCTTCCCCTAGGCCCATCGGCCCATCGGCACACATTTTCCATTTAGACAAAAAGTCCTCCCAAGCCCTACAGCCCGCTTTTGGTAAAAAATCCTTCCAAGGCCTGCCTCCTCCTACATGTAATTTAGGCTTGACACGTGGCTTCTCTAGGTGTCGACAGAGGTGTGGCTCACTTTTATACTTTACACCTTTTCGAAACAAAATCCAAAAATTCAAACTGCCTCCAGTGACCCGCCTTCCCACTTTGACTTGAAACATGGCCACATGTGAGCTTGCGCTCATTTGGGGACCACTTTTGGATTTTTCTTTTGAAGTTACACCGAAGAGACACGTGGCTCCTTTTGTAGCTTTTTCTCTATTTCTTTATGTTTTGGCTAAGTCCCTTTTGTTTGGGGGCCATATGTCTGACCCGAGACACGTGGAGGCTCAACGCTTGTTTGGGATTGTCCCTCTGGATTCTACCTTTGAAGTTGCACCGGATGAGGCACATGGAGGCTTCTGCTGACCCTTCTATACTTAGCCAATTTGGGCTTGCTTCCTTTCTCGAGACTCGACTACGTGGCGGTGGATTGGCACATGTTTGAGTCTCTACTTTGTATTTGACTTTAAAGTCACGCCGAGTTGACACGTGGTTCCATCTTCTAGCCTCTTATACTTAGTTGATTTGGGCCCTCTCACCCCCCATTTTTTGACTCAACATGTGGTGAGCTTGCGCTTGTTTGGGAACCCCTTTGGAGTTGATATTTGAAGTTGTGCATTGAGAGAGACATGTGGCACCTTCCATTAGCTCTGCCCCATTTTGACTTTTCAACTGTCGACTTTATCCCTTTTAGACCTGGGACACGTGGAGGCTTGGCTTGTTGTTTGAGTCTTCACCTTTGGCTTTGATCTTTAGAGGTGCACGTTTGAAACACGTGGCAAATTCCACCGACACTTTTTGGAAGTTGTTACTTTCCGATTTGGGGCCTCGAGTGAACACTTCCCTTGTTGGGTTACTCGGGACACGTGGAAGCTCTATGGTCATTTGGAGACCCACTTTTGGATTTACCTTTGAAGTTGTGTAGAATTGAGACACGTGGCTCTTCCACGGCCTTTCTAACTTTTCAATTTGGCCCGCTCCTCTTTCTCCTTTTTTGGGGACTCTTTGACTCCTAGCTATGGAGGACTTGTGCTCATTTGGGAACCTCTTGGTTTGACATTTCACCTCTTTTGAAATTACACCAAGTTGACACATGGCACCTTCCATGAGTCCATTTATACTTGGGTGGTTTGGGCCTCGTTGAATCATATGTAAGTCCAAAAACTTCGAGCCTTTCCTTGTTTTCCTCCTGTGAGCCTCTAGCCTCCTTTGACGTTATTTGATCCTCATTTTTCGACCTACACTTCCTCCATGGTAGAGTCTTTCCATCCCTTAATTACTTTGGATTTTAAATGTGTGGATCGCAGGAAGAGCCAACCTTAGGTTTTCTTCTATGCAGGTCATGTTTGATCAATTTTTCCGGGGGAAAAATTGGGATAACAATTTGGTGACTCACGGGGACATCTTCCTGCTAGATGAAGAGACAATAGCCTTGAAGTATCCATTGGGCATGGAGTCATGAATAATAGCCTGGTACTGATCTTGTCCTTGAGCCCGATTGCTTGCTTTAACCCCCGAACCTACCCCTGATGTCTCGCACTCTCAATTTTTCAAGAAAATCATGGAGATGAGATCTAGAGTAGAAAATTGTTTTGACTTGGGGCTTTCACCTATCCCTAGAAATGGACTCCCTCAAAATGATTTTAGTTTCTCTGCATTTATTTCATTTGAGATTAGCAACTATTACAGGAAACTATGGGTCTCTCTGCTGCTAACACTAAAGGGCCTGGCGTATGGTACCTCCGGAGCAATACGAATCAAAACTTATATACAAAGACTAAATCATACATGCCTCAAATAAGACATGCAGAGTGTGTAAAAGAACTTCTTCTACTGAAAAAAAACCTAAACTATAACAAGACAATGTGCATACACACTTAGAGGAATAAAACCTACTGCTACCCTACACTAACGAAAGAGACAAGAAATTTCAAACAAAACCTGATACTAGCAATGCAAAGTAGCTGCCCCTTCTTACAATTTGCAGCCATGAAGATGATTTGGCACTGAATTTGGCTATTGGTATGAGTGAAAAACTGACAATAGGCCAATCCTCCACCCAAATCATCAAGGTATCAACTGGAAACAAGACAAATACCTCTTTTAGTTGCTCTACATTTGGATTGAAGAGGCATTACAGCTGATCCTTGGTACTTTGAAGCTCATCCTCATGCTCAGAGTAAGCATGACTGGTTGTGGCTTCTCCCTTGGCTCTAATGAAGCCAAGTATCTAGATTGGGCAAAGGTCTGGTCCTTTGAATTTTCCCACTGCTCTGATATTTAACTCCAAAAATGGAGTCTTCTTGCAGATCTTCTTGGATGGATGATGTGAGAGGGATGATAGCCTCATACTCTTTCCCTTCCTCTATAGCAGGTGTAGCTTTTGGAAGATCAAAATCTTCCATCCTTGATTCAAGAGGCATGTTGTAAACTATAGGTTGTGCTTGCATGTTCTCTTCCATGGCAACAGGTTCTTGTGGTTGAAGGATGAATGATGGGGAGAAAAGATTACAATTTCAACTGGCTCCTCCTTATCAAAACATTCTTTTAAGTTTGATAGGAAATCAAACTCTTCACTTGTCCTGTTGTAGCAAGGTCTCTCCCTCTTGCATGGTGATCTTAAAATCTTCATTATTTTCACCATATGAAGCTTCATCTTCAAACATGAAGCTAGTGAGTTCAAACTCTTCCAAAAATTAAAATTTTGGAGAGGTTGAATGGGAGAGGGGTCTATAATCTCTTGTGCAACTGAATCATGATTCAATGCCTCTGAATCTATCTTGGTCACCTCCATATGCTCCTCTTCAACTGGACTTGAGCCTGATTGTTTCTTCTTCCTTCATGGATTCATCAATCAAATCAGGCCCTTCAAATGAAAGAAAAAATCTTCAATAATGCTTCCTTCATCAAGTGGCTTCAACTCTGATTTGATCTCTTCCAGTTGCTCCTCTTCAATAGGACTTAGAGCTGATTGTTCTTCTTCCTTCTTGATTGATTGTGCAGCTTGGATTAGATCAACATCCTCTTCAAAAAGTGCCATTATGGACACTTTGCATTCAGAGCATACAAATTGCTGATCTTCTTCCTCTTGTTTTATTCTTCTTTTGTTGCAAACTCAGCCTTAGCCACCACTGGTTCTTCAACCTTGACCTCCTCTGTTGGCTTAACCATCAAGGGGATCTTTGTAATCCAAAATTTGGCAGCCCAACTCTTCATATTTTCTATCATTTCTTCTCTGTTGGGTTCCTCTTTTCTTTTTGTTCTCCTTGACTAGATTCTTGAGTCTCTTCCCCACATGGAATTGGGAAAGCAGGAGGAGTGGTAGGTTGGGATTCAACTAGTTTTTCTATTGTTTGTGGTGGTGAGGGAAGTGGAACTTCTTGTTTTTTGGAGGAATGACTGCTTGGGAGGGAAAAGGGAAGAAGAATTGAGATGAGATGGAAGACTAGGAGATGGAGAAGGGAAATCAACACTTGGGGCAGCAAGTGGGGGCTTGACTCTTGACCATGCTAAAATGATAGAGTTTGAGAAAGAGAAAATGAAGGACAAGGAGCTGGTGATTAACTTACCCATTGACAAGGTATCTCACACTTTTCTCATATGCCTCAATATCCTCAATCCACTGTGCAAGGTGAGGCAACATTTCAACCATGAAGTCAATCTTCTCTGAGGGTTGTAATGTCTTGGCATAGGGCCGGCCCATGGACAAGGTGCCCTATAGCCAATCCTAAATGCTTTCATCTATGTTGTAGCCCTTGAATGCACCATGTGTGCCTCTAGTTTTTAATCTCTCCTCATAAATCAACATCCTCTCGTGTAGTTGTTACCATTGTATGCATCCCCTTGTTCTTGATAAGCTCCATGGCCAAAATGGTTTTGACCTACTCATATGGGTAAGCATAATGGTTCTGGATCTGATCATAATGCTGATCTGGAGGAGTTGGGAAATACATTGGAGGTGGATACACTACTACTATATAGTGTGAATTCCATGAGGGGAATGAAGTCATGATTGCACAACTTCATGGAATGGGAGAAAATGAAAGATATGGAAAGAATAATGGATGAAAAATGGATGGGAGAAGGTCTACAACTTAGAGGATGGGTTATTGACCAGATGGAGTCACCAGATGTGCTTTTATGTGCCTCAAAAGGATGAATCCTAACAAGAACACACCAACTGCTAAGATGAAGTGGTAAGGTGCTTCAGACTTGTCCCACCGGCATGCCAAAACTATTAGTGCAAAATCACAACACCCACTGAATATCTACAACTTGATGGGTTGAGACTCTCAGTGTGATTGCATAACATGGAACATCTCTCAAAGTGTGGGACTTTTAAATCAAGAGATCTCTCCTGGATGAAGGCTAGTTCCTATTCCTCTGTTTAGGTGCACACAAATAAATTGTAGAGGATCTACTCTAAAACTACTCTATCTTGCCAAGGAGACAGGGTTGAGAAGATGCGAGAAAATAAACCTAAGCTAACAAGGTGATGCACCAAAGGAATGTTAAACACCCATTTTGTAATTTAACACAGACCATAGAAATGTAATACAACCACCATGCATAGATAACCAAATTGTAATGAGAGATCAAAAGACAAAAATGAACACATGAGAGGGTTGAGAATCATCCATAGACATATATTATTGCTCACAAATTGATACAATAGCATTACAATGGCCAAGAGGAAAAAAACTTGCATTACAGTCTCAATAGAAGGTTTGGAAAACTCAATGAACTCATCTGTAGACTAGAGGAGAAGGGAGGGCACAAAACAAAAATGTCCAACCCTTTACAATGAGCCAAGATCTTACCTTTATAGATGAAGTGAAGAGAGGAGAAGAAAAGAGGTGGGAAACCTAATTTAGAGCTTAGCTACCAGCCATCAATGCCCCTACAAATCCACCCATAGTTTCTCAATCCACTACTCTATGTCTTTTTTGGCATGTCGAAGAAGGAAGAATGACGGATCAAATCAAATCTGATCTGGTTGTTGAAGCAATCGATCACATATTAATGGTATGAAGACATTTTTTCCCATTTTCACCCACCTAACCTCATTAAAATTAAAATTTTAGGTTTCCATGGCATAGATGAGGTCGATACCTTTCCAATGGTACTAAATTTGTTGAATTTTGAGCACTAGATCGAAAGATATGCCCATTTGAATACTTGAATCGGATCCATACAAAAATGGCAAAAAACTAGTTTTGCAAAAATGGTCCATGGGCTTGAAATTCACTTTTTCCTTTGAAAAAATGCCAAAAGTGTAAAAAATCCCCATGCCCCCGCAAAGCCTAAAATTTTATTTTTCCCAAAAGTCATCTTGGGGCCTGCTGGCCCGCATTTTCCATTTAGGCAAAAAGTCTTCCCCAGGCCCGCCGACCCACTTTTGGCAAAAATCCTTCCAAGGCCCTACCTCCCCGCATGTAATTTAGGCTTGACACATGGCTTCTCTGGGTGTCACTAGAGGTGTGGCTTACTTTTATACTTTACGCCTTTTCGAAACAAAATAAAAATTTTAGACTACCTCCAGTGACCCGCCTTCCCGCTTTGACCTATAACATGGCCCCGTGTTGAGCCTGCTCTCATTTGGGGACCACTTTTAGATTTTTCTTTTGAAGTTATGCCAAAGAGACACGTGGCTCCTTCTGTAGCTTTTCTTTGTTTCTTTGTGTTTTGGCTAAGTCCCTTTTGTTTGGCGGGGCCATATGTCTGACCCGAGACATGTGGAGGCTCAATGCTTGTTTGGGATTGTCCCTCCGGATTCTACCTTTGAAGTTGCATGAGACGAGGCACGTGGAGGCTTCCGCTGACCCTTCTATACTTAACTAATTTTGGCTTTCTACATTTCTCGGACCACGACTACGTGGCGAGGCTGGCACATGTTTGCGTCTCTGCTCTATATTTCATTTCTAAAGTCATGCCAAGTTGACACGTGGTTCCATCTGCTTGGACCTCTTATACTTAGTCAATTTGGGCCCACTTTGTCCCCTTTTTTGACTCTGAACACATGGCAAGCCTACACTTGTTTGGGAAACCACCTTCGAGTTGATCTTTAAGTTACACCAAAGAGACATGTGGCACCTTCCACTGGCTCTACCCCATTTTGACTTTTCAACTATCGAATTTGTCCCTTTTCGGACCTAGGACACGTGGAGGCTTGGTGCTTGTTTGAGTCTTCACCTTTGGCTTTGACCCTTGAAGGTGCACTATTGAAACACGTGGTGCCTTCCGTTGACACTCTTATACTTAAGTTGATTTTTTTCCTCAAGTGAACATTGCCTCGTTGGGTTCTGGGACACGTGGAAGCTCTATACTCATTTGGAGACCCACTTTTGGATTTACCTTTAAAGTTGCACGAAGAGACACATGGAATCTTCCACTGGCTTGAAGAATTTTCAATGACCGATGCAAATTTTGGGGCTCTGGACATGTGGAGGGATTGTGCTCATTTGGGAACCCACTCTATATTTCACCTCTAAAGTTGCACCAAGTTGACATGTGGTGCCTTTCACAAGTCTAATTTTCAGCCCCAATTCAACTCATATGTAGCTTAAGTCCAAAAACCTCGAGCCTTTCCTTATTTTCCTCTTGTTAGCCTCATATCTCCTAAGAGGAGATAATTATGTTGCATGGAAGAATAAAATCATAGCACAACTTGAGTTTGAGGATATTTGGCTTGTTATGAATGATTCTGCAAACATATCACCGATGATGTAACTCAACGAGAGACATTTTTACAAGGTAAATCAGAAGTCCAAAGTCATTATCTTATTTTCAAGTGTCTCGAAGATGTGAAACCCCATAATCAAGATGCCAAAATAGCCAAAGAAGTGCGGGATAAGTTGAACAACTTTGTGTAGGAGGACAAAAACAAGAACACAATTCTAAATTTACAAAGTCAATTACATACACTGAAATTCAAACAAATGAGAAAGTATAAGATTTGAGGAGAGTTGAATAATTGAGGGATTCACTTCTAGCCATGGGAGAGGAGATCATTGATACAACTCTTGTTCCCATTGTTCTAAGAGCAATCCCTCCTTACCACATTTTTGTGATGACACTAAACTTGTCGAATTAGAAAATTAATTTTGACAAGTTAGTGAATCTACTACAACAAGAAGAAACAATGTACAATAAATATGATGAAGAGGAGCATGCACTATCTTCTCATCAAAAGGAAAAGGAAAAGAAAAATCTCATTCTTCTCAAAATTCCCAAAAACAACATCAGCATGGGGACAAGAAAAAGAAGAAATGTCCTATCTGCAATAGAGGACATGATGTGAAAGATTGTTGGTACAATACATATAAGAAAGGTTCATCAAGTAATTATGGACCTCAGAATCAACAATCTCATAAGGGACAATCACACTACAATCAAGGGTAGAATAAGGGGAAATGGTGAAGAAAACCCCATGAGAAAGGTAAAATAGTTGAGCAAGAATATCATTAAGAAAATGAGGAATTTTTGTATACTACTCATTCTAGTGAACCATCCACACAATCTAGTGTTGTTTAGTACATTGATTCAAGATAAAATCAACACATAATTAGATATAGAGACCGGTTTACTACCAAAAGGGAAACACCTTCAAAAAATCATGTTTCGTTAGGTGACAATTCTTCTTACACGGTACAAGTGATTAGGAACATTTTTTACTTCTTAGTTTGCAAAATTGTATATTATCATATGTATTATATGTCCATGGCTTAACAAAGAATCTACTAGATGTGAGTTAGCTTCTAGATCATAATATGAATATTGAATTTGATAGTCATTTTGGTAAGAAATTGTGTTTGATTCAAGACAAATCAAGAGGCTCGAAAATTATTACAAAATCCTCCAATGTGGGATGTATGTTCTAGCTTGACTTTTTCCATAGGGATGATAAGGAACTTATGGCTAACAATTCTTCCTCTGCATAGTTGTGGCATCGGAGACTTGGTCACATCAGTTTCAAATATCTCAAAACACTTCACTGGTACAACATGGTGAGAGGCTTGTCATCTCTTCAGAAGGATATAGATAAGTGTCCTAACTACCTAGTAGGTAAAAACACAGAACTTCATTATAGAAGAGTACTTATCAAGATTTAGGAAAGCTTCATGTGGTTCATATCAATATTTGTACTCAAATGAAACCTAATCATTTTGTATTTTAGTATTTCATGTTATGTGTTGATGACTATTCAATAAAAACATGGATACTTTTCTTTATAAGAAAAGTGAAGCTTTTGAGAAGTTCAAAAAGTTTAAAATGGCTATAGAGAATGAGACTGGTCATCATATTAGATCTCTACATTCATATCAAGGGAGGAATGCACCATTAATGATTTCAAAGTCTACCTTCAAGCTCATGGGATTCGTTGATAGATGCCTCCTCCAAACACACCACAAAAGAATGGTGTTGTTGAGAGAAGAAACCATACTATCATGGAAATGGTGCATTGTATGATTGATGATTATGGAGTATCGAGGAAATTTTGGGTAGAAGCAAAAAAGGAAAAAATATATTTTTGAACAGAGCTCCCTCGAGTTTCTCTTGATGGAGTAACTCCACATGAAGCATGGTCCAAATGGAATCCATCCATTACACACCTCAAAGTATTTGGGGTGCAAAGCCTACATGTACATACCCAAGAAGAACAAAGAGAATTTGGCTACAATGAAGAGGATATTGGGTACATATTGATGGATCGATGACCGGAAAAGCATACACGAGTAGAGATGTTGATTTCTTTGAGAAGAAGGAAGATGAGACTCCTCCTCCAGACTCACCTGATGTAGATATTTCACCTATCATGAAAATAGAAGCTAATGTTCCTGTTTATGATGGGGATGATGGTGATTAATAGATAGGACCATGCCCCATGGGAGCAATACAACATATTCCAAATTGGTATACTAACATGATACAATATGAAAAATTGGATGCTCCACTGGATACATCCACCACTAGACCACAACCTCACAGTAAAACATGAGAATAAGTAAAATTTTCTTTGATGAGTAGAGTTGTTGAATATGATGAACTCTCTACTGTCTAGGAATACCTATAGTCAAAAGCTTGGAAAGATGCCATGGATATTGAGTATCAGTCAATGATGAAAAAAACACTTGACAACTTTTCGATCTTCCACCAAGGAAGAAACCCATTAGTTGTAAATGGATATTCACAATAAAGTATAAAATAGATGGGACTTGTTGATATTTTTGCACACCCGTGTGTGAAAAGGTCAACTCAACAATTTGAATTAGGATGGAAAGGATTGATGGATGAACCTAACACATAAAGAAAAGAGAAGTGAAATTTCACTTTTTCAAGTTTTAGAAAGCCTATCCACTTTGCTTAGCATGTCTTTCCATCATATCTCTGCCATGATTGCACACAAAATCCCTCGAAAGGTGAAAGACCTTTACACAAATGTGAAGGACATAATAAGCGAAGAGGCAAAACCCAAAGCTTTCAGAGGGATGGTCCACTTCATGAATGAAGTAGGTTTCAACTTATCTTTGTTCACTTTTCAATTGTTATTAGTTATCTTAAGTTCATTAATTATGATTAAATGAAAGGTTCCTAGTGTGTATGAGTTGTACATTTTTCATTTTACATCATGTAAATGACATAATAATGAAAAATAGATAAAGTTACAACTCATCACATGAATAAATTATCATTTATTCATAATTATAAAGTATAATAACCCACACAAGCCATGGGAATAACTATGAAATCAAGTGTATAAAAGAAAATACATGTGTGTAAATATGTAAGTAAAAGAGGAAGGGAGATCCATCATTGCCTATTTATATGGATTCTCCCAGTTGGTTTCAATTATCCTTGCTGCTCCTCTTCCCCATCTTTAGTAGGTTATCAAAATGGATGTTAGAGCTCTAGATGTCCATGTCCATTGTACTCATAGTTTTAAACAAATGATTTTCTTAAAATGAGCTTGAATCAGAAGTTCAAAAATAATTCGAGAAGAGTATCTTTTCATAATCATGATAGAGAAATATGAAAACAGTAGTAAAAGAAAGGCTATTTGCCTTATTTTTCTAACTAATTGATCAATGTGTAGGTATAGAAAAAGATACATTTTCTTGTGTTTTAATCATGATCATAACAGTCATCAACACACAGATCAAAAGAAGACAAACTCTAAAAGCGTAGAAGGCACAAAATTTATCGATTTCAAGGCCTCGACTTGTAAACTATATAGCATGAGCTCATACATGATATTGTAGTCATTCAAAATACACAAAGTACAAATGTAATATGGTTTCTAAGTTTCAAAGAGAGGAGATATTCAAACAATGTTCCCAGAAGATCAGTGGAAAAGAAGCAAGGTCCGATCAATGAAAAATTTGCATTATGGAACAAAGTTGTCCCACAGCTTCAAAGTAAGAGAAGTTACAACAACAAAAGACACAACCACTTAATGACATAATTTTCAGCTTGTCACAAGGCCATCAAAGAGCTGCAAAAATTTGAATCTTACTCAAGAGCAAGGAATTGCGGCAAAATATCACAATTCATGAAAAATTTTCAATATGAAAGACAAACTATCCTCAAATACTACATCACATGTTATAATGATCAAAGGACAAAAACATGGTTCATAAAGTAGCAAGTTACCAATTCAAGTATGGATACAAACTTTCAGTTTTACCTTAGGAATCAATTTAGCTCATCTTTAAGTATTTAAAAGAAATCATGGAATAAATGCAAGTTACAAAAGAGATACACTAAACAATTACGAATACTTAGACCTCCAAATAGAATTTTCATATTCCCAAAATGGAAAAATTAAGTTTTTAATGTCCAAAGAAAGTAAATAAAGCTACAAGTATTGAAGCAATTTCCAGGAAAAATAGGATATATATTACAGTGAATGCAAAAGCCAAGCAATAATATCCTACAATAATCAAGATTACATGGTAATAGATTAAAACTCAGCTACAAATTTAAGTCATGATCCCAACAACTATGTCAAACAGATTTTGTATTTTTAAGGTACCTAATCAAACAAAAGAATGTCAACCATCGGTAAGGAAGAATGAAGTTTGTAAATAGGAATACATGAGAATAAAATCTACAACCAGTCCAGGTTGTGAAACATCAAAGAAAAATCAAAATAAATTACAATCAATGTATAAAGTTATACACAAAAGCTCAAATTAATGGAGAAAATCTTACAAGTACCTAAAAGTTGCAGCAAAATTGAAGAGCATCTCTTTCCAAGTTTGGAGGGTAAATATATTCATAGTAGAGATTTTTCAAGGGTTAATCGATCAATGTTTTCATGAGAAACATGTACCTTAGACATCACATTTATAAGAGACATAATTGTGAAAAGCAAGTTGTTTCTAAGGGTTTAGATCTCACAAAGAAATATTTTATACAAAATATTTTTCATTAATAAGCTAGTTTCATCAATGCAAAAATCCATTTTCAGCAGTTTTCAAAATATAGCTTGAAGTTTTCCAGTATTAACAACAACATAAAGCTATGGATACCCAAGCTAATAACAATTCTTTTTTTCTTCTATTGATAGTGAAATTGAATGGCACAAGCTATGGATGCCCGAGCTAACCCCTAAAGTAAATTTCTTCTGGTGGCTTATCATCAAGGGTAAGATTCTCACTAATGAAAATCTCATTAGGAAAGGTTTTGTCATGCCTAAGAGATGATGCATGTGCCATGAAGAAGCTGAAGACATTAAACACCTTTTTCTGCATTGCAAGTATACTTAAAAATATGGCATCTTATTCTTGAAAATTTCAATCAGAATTGGGTTTTCCCCCATACTTGTCTGCAGGCATGGGAACAATGGAACTCCCCTTATAAGCATTGTATGGTTAGGAGGCTATGGCAACTGGTTCTCCCTCACACCATGTGGAGAGTCTGGAAAGCTAGAAATGATGTTATTTTCAGAAATACCAGAAAGATATGTACAAAAGTCTTTAATGAAATTATCATTGCAGTGAAAGACAACATTGAAAGATTTAAGCCTCCCAAAAATAAAATTTATCCTAAGGAAGAGGAGCACATTCTTGTTGCTTGGAACATTGGCACTGATAACATTAAGCATAAGGACAATAATAGCATTGATAGATCTTTTGTATGATGGATCTAGCCTCCCACTGCATGGCACAAATTGAACTTTGATGGAGCTTCAAAAGGTAATCCTGGGATTTAGGAGGTGGTGGGGTGATTAGAGATCACAGAGGCTACTTTTTTGCCACTTTTTCTAGTAAGATGGGTAAGCAAACAAATCACTACTCGAAGCTTTAGTAGTGCTCTGGGGAATAAGGTTGGCTAGAGATTGTAATATTTCCAATATTATAATTGAGGGGGATTCATTGAACATTATTAATTTGTTAAATCAAAAGCAACCTCCAAGTTGGTCCATCAAGGACTTCATTAATGAAGCTATTGAAATATGCAATTGTTTTGATAATTATAAGATTATCCACACCTATCGTGAAGGCAATAGAGTGGCCGATAGTTTAGCAAATATTGGGGTCAACAATACAATGCAAACTTGGTTAAGTGGCGACCCCCTTCCTACCAAATTACTTGATGACATCACTAAATATATACATGATTTTGAACACAATCATTAATAGATATAGAGCAGATGCTAAGGAGGTGTTTATTAATTGCAAAGTTAAGTTTAATGATGTTTTTAAAATTCTGCACACTTCAGAGGTCTCCAAAAGTAGAGGTGGTGTTGAGTCGTATGGGATTCAAATTTTTACCGTTGTGCAGAGCAGAAATAATACAGGAAAAATGGGGGGACCTCCATGAAAAACCAAACCCATTCATGATCTAGCTGGAAAAATGACACAATTCTTTGGAATTATCTACAAATGGGGGGTATTTCAAATTTCATTGAAAAGATGCAGGGATTTGACCAGGACATCTCGGTGAAATTCACTAATGGTTGGAGAAATCATGCTGTTGAGTATGGTGAAGTCAGGGTCAAGATCTCTGAGGAACTCATTGCCTGTGTCACGAGGGCTGAACCTTGATAGAGCTAAGTTCTTCAACAAATGAGTTGATAGAGAGGTGGAGGAAAAAAATTCTCGATGAAGGGGAGAACCTTGAGTTTGTTGCAGCTAGAATAAAGGTGACCTCTATCCTTGAGCCCTTTGCTGAGATAACGTGTATGATGGTTAGGTACATCACTTTAGAGGGAAGATATGTCACCATTCCCTGAAACATTTAATATTCCTCAATCATTTTCATAGGAATCTTACCATTAATTTCCCGCATTATTTACTTAATCATACTAGGGCTGTATACACCAAGGTCCGATTGAGCTCATCCACCACTTGAGTGCATCTAGAAGTTCATTAGAGAAGTATATTCTAGAAGTTCAGAATCATACTAGGGCTGTTCCCCTACACCAAGGTCTGATTGAGCTCATCCACCACCATTTCTTCTCCTACTCTCGCCCTCTGCCTACTCCCCCTGTTATTATCCCTCTCCCAACTGATAGAGATTTGGACACTGCTACCTCTGGCAGGAAGAGGAAAGACAAGAAGGCTAAGGTTTCTCTACCTTCTTCGCAGAGGATTTTGCGTAGTCATAGGGATTTGGAACTTGCGGAGAACTTATTGCACATAAGTAAACCTATTGATAATTCCAGAGAAGTGGACCTTCTTACCAGGGTTAGAAAGCTTGAAGAGGAGATCAAAGACCTCAAAAATGCTATGAGGAATATGGAAAAAACAAAAGGTAAGAGGAAGCTACAAAATTATGAGGACAATGATACTACTGTTGAGATTTTCAAGAAGATCCTTTCACTTGATGCCAGGCTGGTCATGCCAAGAGGCGTCATGATTGCATCCTCTCTACTTTGAAAGGTGTCTATAATTTTATGGAACAACACATGAGAAGTGTGTGCAGCCTTAGTGGCATTCTTGATAACATCTGGGATTCTAATGAGACCCGTGACCTTGCACTTTCTCAGGTGGACATGAATGATCCTTCTCATGCCACGGCCATTGTGCTCTTCACCTCTCTCCATAAGATTAAGGTCAAGATTGATAGGGAAGTCAAATGATGTGGTGCCCAGATGCTGCTTTGTTACTTTTTTGGTGGTTTTGATGTTGTTTACTTGCTGGGATGCCTTGTTTTGGATCCCTCTTTGTTGTTTTTTGGCCCTTTTGTTCTTCTTCGGATCACTGTCTGGATTGATATTTTTGTACTCTCTTTACTGATATATCTGGCTTTTGAGCCTCCATGTTTAAGGCATTTAGCCTTTCTTGTATGGGTTTTCTCCTTCTAGTATCTGGATTTTTGAGCCTTTTTATACACAGGTATAGTCCTTCAAAAATATTTATCCATAATATAAAAAAACAACATAAAGCTCATAAAAGAATTTTCAACACCCGCATAAATGCCCAAGAATGTAAATAGAGAATCAAGAGAAAATCATTGCATCTCATGAAATAATTATAGAATGGATTGTTTAAGAATGGAACCAATGTAGACCCAATAAGGAGAGGGATTTGTTTTAGAAGCCATAAAAATTTATATTCTACAAAGATACACATGTCGGAAGAAATTAGCGAGCATAACTTTTGATCTAGTTATAAAAATAACAACTAACGTCCAACTCACAAGAATGAAACAAGAAGTGGTCAAGTTATCAAAAGATCTACATAACAACTGAAATATACAATGACTTGCCATTTTTCAAACTAGATGAGTTAGAGTTTATGGAAAAACTAAGTCATGATGAAATACATGGCTGAGCCACCAATAGTCTTGACATAGCTCGGGACGAAAAAAATACCATAGTGTTCCAAATGGGTTACCCAAAGGGGGAAAAATATAAATCACCCATTAAGATAAACATTCAAATGCCTAAATTGGAAGCTCATTGTTAGACCATGATTACATAGCTCATAAGCGTAAAGAATGAAAATACAAAATGACAACCCATCAAATCAAAATGCAAAGGGGGTCAATAAAAGAAACAATAATAGAATAAGTTTGAACTAGTGTGAAACATAATGCTAATTAAGGCATCGATCCAACAAGCATTCACGATCAAACAAAATAGAAATATAAAGCTTTAACTAGTAATGGAGACCAATAACAAAAATAAAAAAACAATGTTTACCTTCATTTCATGGTCAAAAAAATTTGTGAAACCCCAAATCATAGAATAGTAGTAGCAATTTTTTTTAGAATATAAATACAAAATAGAGCTTTACCTTATAAACATGACCCAAATTTGTATATGGCAAGTGAAAAATGTGACCCAAAGGAAAAATCATGGATACATTGGGAAAATGCTAAAACCCTCCTCCATAATGGAAAAAGAGTGAAGGCTGAGGCAAATCGCATGGTGTGACTTGGGCCAAGGTAAATAAATCGAAGAATTTTCATAGAGGGAAATAATGAACTCCCAAATAAAAGCACAACTAACAAATATTCATTATAACCTACAAGAAGATATAGCCACCCAGTTTTTCAAACACCCAAATCTCCATCATGTAAACATGACTTCTTAGAAAGCAACGAGTTTTAATACAAATTCAAACCGAAACTTATAACCAAATCGGAGCAATAATTGGACAATTTTTTAAATTAAGAAAATAGAACTTACCCATATCTCTTGGTTGAGTCTCGGAAAACAACATTAAAGGTTTAATTTCATTTTGTGAGAATCCCCAATGGATATTTGCAAAAATAGGAATCCATTTTGAGCCCTCCTCGGAGACAAGCTAAGGCCATAAAATAGAGCTCTAACCATACAATAATGGCCACTTAGGTAAATGGACATCAAAGTAAGGATTTGAAACTCTATCGTGTCGACCTAGCTCATAAAAGAAAATTTTCATCCTCTAGAAATACTCAAATCACAACCTTAAAAAAGAGATCGAGAATCACGAGAAAATGGTAACTCTAGAAACAAAAATGAAATAGATTAGAAAGAGCATACAACGCTCCTCACTTTGAACATCAATGTCGGCACCTAAAATTTTAGTAGGGTTTCTTTAGCTCAATAGATCCCAAAAGTGAAAATGATAAAATGAGAAACTTAAAATAATTTTGCCAACCCTAACTCGAGGCTCAAGTTAATGAAACTCACCGAGTTAAAAAAATGCACATGGTGACATCCCATAAAACCCTAACTAACTTTGAGTTAACTTCCATGAAAAAGTCATTGGTTGGTCATCATGAGAAGGAGACATCATTTTTAAAACAAGTAATTCATTTGACCATAGCATTTTTATGTCATTATTTGGAAGGGTCCGAATTATCAAAGCTAATGATTATTGCTTTCAATATTAGTCTTTTCTCATTGTATGATTAATCTAAGGTGTGCCAACCAATGCTCAAGGTAATAGTGTTATGTATTTATGCAAAGGGAGCCAAAACATTATCACATCAAATTATATTCCAATGACCAAGTTAAGGAAGGGTAAAGAGATTACCTTAAACTTTGCAAACTTACCTTAGCTTTGGTTAAAATACTTCTACCCTTCAAGGTGAGATAAGGAAAAATAGATTATTTTCTTTTGTATTCTCACAAGTAGCAAATAAAACAAGATGGCATATTTGCTAGGTCTTAATAAATATAGAAAATAAAATTATTATGATTTGCACGTGAAGTGCATAGGTGTCACATTAGGGCCTCACTAGAAGACAAAACAAGTGTCACATCAACTCAAGAGAGACAAAGAGATGGTTATTTTAATCATTCACTACAAGATAGGATTGTATGCACTTGTTTGAGAAGACTCACACATTAAGAAAAGGCTATTATTAGCCAAAATATTCACCCAAGTTATTATTGTAATAAAAATAGATCTATCAACTACACTTTGACTAAGTGTATTTTTGGAACTAAGGTTATTTATTCCTCATTGTAAAAGCATGGTTATTTTATTCCTTTATTTATTCATGATAAAGTCTAAAATTAACATGCATGGGAGAGTATAGACTGTAACCTATTTTTAGGAGGGGTTGGGTGAATTATTTTTTCTATATATTATGTGCATTAACAAGGCACAAAGGACATTTTGGATACAAGAGTGCTGAAGAAATTTTACTAGTTTTCCCTTGAATGAGAACCGGTTATTGCCTTTCCAATTATTTTAACTGGTGTGTATCTTTTTATTAGCTCTTGTAAATGTTAATTCCTTGAATTAAATATCTTACCTTGCTGCAAATTTGGTGTTTCTATATATTCTTAGTGTGCATGTTAGCTATTGTGTTGTGATTTATCCCTCAACACATAAGTGTTTACCTTAGGATCAAACTGACACCCATTGGTTCATGCTTCATGATTTTTCTCTCGGTATATTATGCATGTATTTAGTCAAATCCCTCAATCATTTTGGTTTATCACCCCATTTCAATTTAGTTGCAACCATCTTTTAAAACCTCAAAACCCCAAAAATTTAGTTTAGGATACATTAATAAGGAACTAACCTTAATACCAGAGATTCACATCAACAATAGGTATACCCATAGAGGTGAGGTGTTTCTATTGTATCTACATAAGTGAGGAATAAAAAAAGATGAAAACCCTTGTTGTTATCCCTCAACTAGGGTGCAATTATAAGAGATAACATTTTTTTGGCACACCCGGTGGGACAAAGACTACTATTACTTGCTCTCGAAGATTGAATATTCAAAGAAGAACTCATTTGGTGACTCTGTAAATCTATTTTCAGACTAGTGCAACATTTTTCATCATCAAATTCTTTAGTTGCAAATTTTCAGGTATTTTTCAAGAAAATACAGATATGTTATTTTGTTGTTTTCAACTTATTTTCATGACCATAAGACCTATTTTTTTGTTTTCACATATTTTATGAGGTCATGTAATCATGGAATCAAATCCTTGGTGGAATGGTTGTATCCAACATATCCATAATCTTATCATCTATATTCCCAATCAGATCAGCATTATGACCCCTATCAAAATGAATATCCCCATAACCCAAACCATACACATTAATATCATTATCCGTATGACAATGGTTATGCTATCTAAAACCAAGGTTATGCAAATTTTTCGGAGGATGAAGAATTCGAAGGAAAAATTCATTAATTAGAGTAGACCATGGAAGTCTTGAAAGTATAGTTGATTTAAAGATTCCATTCTCAATAACTTGGACTTAGGAAACCCTGTCAATGGGGAGGTCTTACACCTAGTTGGTTTAGTCCACAACAAAGGCTTGAGGTAATGCATGAAACTATTAATCAAATGACTGATTTTGCTTTATCTTTGCAAGCAATGGAGAATGATAGGCATCAGGTTGAGGAACCACTGTCATGGGATGTACCCACTTACCTTACCTGCCGAATCTAGTTCCCATAGACCCTCATTGCCATCCAATGCATCCCGTTCATTCATCTAATTTTTCTATTCCATAATCATGTACTTGAAAAAAAATCCATTTCAATATTTCATTCTATTGCTATTCTAAATACACACCTTATACCCCAGTCTCTTGTTCAAGAATTACTAGTCCAAGTTGAAATGAAGCCCACCCCTCATTCGTAGTACCAATTCATGAACAAGAAAATTAGAATATCATCAAGGAGGGGTGGCCAAATGAAGAAAACAACAAGCTAGAATTCATGTAGAATCTGCAAGGATGGATGTAAAAATTATAGTTTGATCATGTTCCAGAGTTAGAAAATGAAACCATATAGGAGGTACAATGTAGTTTTACGAGAAGATCGAAAAACAAGTAGAAGATGATCAAAAATCTACATTTTCTGAGTATAGTGTGCACGAAGACATTGTACTCACACCGATCAATGATTCATCATGGTTTTTAATCTTTTGAAGAGGTAAAATAATTTTCAAATGAAGAGGATTTTCAAGTCAAATTTGATAATGAATCAACAAATTTGGTGCATGAGCAACATGTTTTCATCTTGACAGACCTTATTCTAAATGACGAAGAGATAAAATCAATTAGGATAGATGAAAAACAATAACTTGAAGAGGCTGATTTCTTGTTGAAGTTGGAAGATTGCATTGGTGAATAACAACCTTTAAAACTCATTGATTTTGCAGTCTCATCATTAATTTTCCATTATATAGAGCACCTTGTTGCTGAGGTCTCTTTTGCACTTGAAAAAGAGAAGGAAGTTCCTTTAGATGCAGATCCTTTCTTTCCTCTTATGGAAGAATCATTTTAAGAGAAGAATATGTTAGGACAACATGCTGTCCGAGATCAAATCTTATGTAAAAAAGAGAGATGAATTTGGTCTTTCGGTTCTTGTGTTGAATCAAAATGAGAAAAGGAAAAATCAGTTATGACAGGTTGTGGTACAATAGTTTGTAAAAGCTAAACATTTTCAAATCAGCTTCAAAATGTGTCTAGGGATGGAAATGAAATGGTACAACTGCTTGTAGAAGAAAAATAGTTTGAGATCAGCCTCAAAATGTACTTAGTGGTGAAAAGGAAATTAATGAGATAGTGCGAGATCAAAGGAACATATTAGATCAAAAAAATTAGTTTACTAGGGGTTAGGAGGCCATGTCCTATTCATTTCTTGGATGATTCTTATCTAGTTACAATAGTACACAAATTCATGATTGTTTTAGAGAAAAAGAAAAGTTTCATATTCTCAAAGAACAATCCCAAATCACTCCTCTAGATAGGTGGCGGATGAAATAGAATTGTTTCTCGGTTATTGAACTAATCTTATAAATAAAGTAAAGGTACATGTCTTCTCTCCATCTCTGTCATGTTACTTGTTTTACGAGCTAAGTTTATGGCCTCGATTTTGGAGAAAGGGAAGCTATTTTTCATTTCCTGTTTCAAAATTCGTTTAGCTTCAATTTGTTGTTAGTTAGAGTAGGGTAAATTAGGATTTCCATTTCAATAAGTGTAGTTCATGCACATTACAACTTTCAATTTCAATAAGTGCATTTCATGCACTTGATATTGTTTACTAGATCCTTTCCCAACTCTAGTTTAATTTTTCAAAAGTTCAATTTTTTTAAAAATTGCAGATTTTAGCTATATGCTTTTGACTCCATGTCCAATGGACTAGAACAAGGCACTAATCTTAAAGCTAACAGGAATATTTCCTGTAGGATCACCAGAAATGTTGACATTTTTGAACCTCGTGTAAAAATGTCAACTCAAAACTTCATTTTCAAATGGAAGGGATTAGTGGATGGACCCAATAAAAAAGAAAAAAGAAGTAAAATGTCACTTTTCTAGTTTCAGAATGCCTATCTTCTACTTAGCATGTCTTTCCATCACATCTCTATCATGATCATGCACCAGATCCCTCAGGAAATAGTGCAAGACCTTACACAAATAGGGGGGACACAATAAGCGAGAAGATGGAAAACTTAAATCTTGCAAAGGGACAATCCACTTCAGGAATCAAGTAGGTTTCAGTTTATCTTTGTTCATTTTTCAATTATTAGTTATCTTAAGTTCATTAATTATGATTAAATGAAAGGTTCCTAGTGTGTATGAGTTGTACATTTTTCATTTTACATCATGTAAATGAAAGAATAATGCAAAACATATAAATTTACAACTCATCACATGAAGAAATTCTCATTTATTTCATAATTATAAAGTACAAGAACCCACACAAGCCATGGGAATAACTCTGAAAGAAAGTGCATATAAGAAAATACATGTGTGTAAAGATATGAGTAAAAGAGAAAGGGAGATCCATCATTTCTTGTTTAGATGGATTCTCCTAGTTGGTTTCAATTTTCTTCACCGTTCCTCTTCCACATCTTCAATAGGTATCTAAAAGAATAAAAAATAATGTTAGAACTCTGATGTCCATGTCCATTCTAATCAAGGTTTTAGACAAATAGATTTTCTTAAAATGAGCTTGAATCGTAAATGCAAAAAAGAATTTAGAGCGAGTATCTTTTCAGTCATGATAGAGAAAGATGAAAACAACAATAAAAGAAAGGCTATTTGCCTTAATTTTATAACTAATTGATCGGTGTGTAGGTACATATAAAGATACATTTTCTTATGTTTTAATCATGATCAAAATAGGTCATCACGAGAAGATCAAAAGAAAATGAATACCATAAGATTAGAAGGAAAAACCTTTATCAAATTTCAAGGTCTCTAACTTGTAAACTATATATCATGAGCTTATACATGATATTGCGGTCATTCAAAATACATAAAGTACATATGCAATATAGTTTATAAGTTTCGAGAGAGGAGATATTCAAACAAGGCTCCTAGAAGATCGTGGAAAAGAAGCAAGGTCTTTAATCAATGAATAATTTGCATTATCAAAAAAATTTGTCCACAGTTCAAAGTAAGAGAAGTTACAAAAACACAAGACACAACCACTTAATGGTTGAATTTTCAGCTTGTCATAAGGCCATGACAAAGCTATAAAAATTTGAATCTTACTCAAGAGAAAGCGAATTGTAGAAAAAGATCACAATTCATGAAAAAAGTTTCATTATGAAAGAAGAATGCTCATCGAGATAATACATCACAACTTATAACGATCAAAGGACGAAACAAGATTCACAAAGTAGCAAGTTACAAATTTAATTACAAATACGAGACTTATAATTGTACCTCAGGAATAATTTCAGATCATCTTTAAGTATTCAATAGACAACATGGAATAAATGCAAGTTCTGAAGGAGAATACACCAAGCAATTACAAATACTTGAGACCTCTTAATAAAAGTTTCATATTCCCAAAATGGAACAATTAAGTACATTTAATGTCCAAGGAAAGTAAATAAAGCTAAATGTATTGAATCAATTTTTGGGGAAAAAGGATATATATTACAGTGAATGCAAAAATCAAGTAATCATAGCCTACAATCATCAAGAGTACATCATAATAGATTGAAACTAAGCTACAAATTCAAGTCATGATGCCAACAACTATGCCAAATAGATTTTGTATTTTCAAGGTTCTAAATTAAATAAAAGAATGTTAACAATATGTATGGTAGAATGAAATGTGCTAATAGGAATGCATGAGAATAAAATCTATAGCTAGTCCGATTGGAAAACATCGAAGAAAAAATCAAAAGAAATTACAATCAATTTATAAAGTTATATAAAGAAGCTCAAATTAATGGAGCAAATCTTACAAGTACCAGAAATTTGTAGCATAATTAAAGAGTATCTCTTCCTAAGTTTTGAAGGTAAATATATTCATAGTACATATTTTTCAAGGGGTCCTCGATTAGTTTTTTCATGAAAAACATGTACCTCATACATCATAGTTATAAAGAGACAAAATTGTGAAAAACAAGTTCTTGCTTAAGGGTTTAAATCTCAAAAATAAATATTTTATACAAGATATATTTCATCAATAAGATAGGTTCATTAATGCAAAAATCCATTTTCAGTAGTTTTCCAAAGAAAAATTGAAGTTTACTAGGTGTTAACAACAACATAAAGCTCATAAAAGAATTTTCAACACCCAATGAATGCCTAGGAATGTAAAGAAAGCATCGAGATAAAATCACCGCATCTCATGAAATCATTGTAGAATGGAAAGATAAAGAATGGAACCAATGCAAACCCACCAAGGACATGGATTTGTTTTAGAATCCATACAATTTTATATTCTATAGTACACACTCGGGAGAAAGTAGCGAGCATAACTCTTGATCTGGTCATGAAAAATAACAACTAATGTGCAACTCACAAGAATGACAACAAGAAGTAGCCAAGTTATCAAAATATCTACATAGAAATTGAAAGCTACAATGAATCATCAATTTTCAAACCAGACGAGTTAGAGTTTAGGGAAAAACCAAGCCATGGTGAAATGCATGGTTGATCCACCGATAATATGGACATAACTCGGGATGAAATAAAAAAATAGTAGTAGCATTCCGTATGGTAACCCAAAGGGGGAAAAATATAAATCACCCAGTTAAGCTAAACATTTAAATGCCTAAATTGGAAGCTTGTTTCTAGGCCACAATTATAGAGCTCACAACTGAAAAGAAAGGAAATGGAAATGACATCCCATCAATTCAAAAAAAAAGGAGTTGATACAAAGAAATCATAATAGAACCGATTTGATTTGGTGTGAAAAATAATGCTAATTAAGGCATCGATCCAACAAGCATCCATGGTAAAAAAATAGAAATATAAAGCTCTAACTAGTAATGGAGACCAACAACACAAAGCAAAAAATAGTGTTTACCTTCATTTCATGGTCAAAAATTAGTGAAACCCCAAATCACTTTGAATGGTAACAATGACTATTTTTAATTTGAAAATATAAACAAAAATAGAGCATGACCTTAGAAACATGACCCAAATATGTATATGGTGAGTGAAAAATGTGACCCAAAGGGAAAAAGCATGGATAAACTGGGAAAATTCTATAAACCTCATCAATAATGGAAAAAAGTGAAGTTGAGGTAAATTGTAGTGGTCGTGACAGTGACTTGGGCCAAGGTTAATAAATCGGAAGAATTTTCATAGAGTGAAATAATGAACTTTCAAATAAAAGCACAATCGGAAAATATTCATTACAACCTATAAGAAGATACATCCACCCAATTTTTCAAATACCCAAATCTCCATTATGAAAACATGACTACTCGAGAAAAACAACGAGTTTTAATACAAAGTCAAACTAGAACTTACAACCAAATATAAGATATAATTGGATAATGTTTAAATTAAGAAAAGAGAACTTACCCATATATACCTATTGAGTCTCAAGAAAATAGCATGACAATTTAATTTTTATTTTTATAGAATCCCCATTGGGTATTTGTAAAAACAGAATCCATTTCAAGCCCTCCTCAGAGCCAAACAGAGGCCATAAAACATAGCTCTAAACATATAGTAATGGCCACTCGTAAATGCACACCAAAGTACAGATTTGAATCTCTATTTTTGACCCAAATCATAAAATAAAAAGCTTCATCCTCCTAAAAGACTCCAATCATAGCCTTAAAACAAAGCTTGAGAATCACAAAAATGGCAACTCTAGAAACAAAAATGAAGCAAAGTAGAAATATCATACAAAGCTCCTTAGTTTTAACATCAATGGTGACACCTAAAATTTTAGCAAGGTTTCTCTAGCTCAACAGAGCCCAAAAGTGAAAATGATCAAATGAGAAAGGTTCGAATACTTTTTCCAACCCTAACTCGAGGCTCACGTTAATCAAACTCACCGATTTAAAAATAATGCACGTGGTGGCATCCCAATCAAACCCTAGCTCACTTTTAGTTAGCTTCCATTGACAAAGTTATGGGTTTGTCATCATGAGAAGGGAAATTTTTTTCAAAAAAATAATTCATTTGACCATAGCCTTTGTTATGGCATTATCGGGAAGGGTCCAAATTATCAAAGCCAATGATTATTGCTTTCAACCTTAGTCTTTTGTCTTTGTATGATTAATCCAAGGTGGCTACCAATGTCTAAGGTAGGATTGCTATGTATTTTTGAAAAGGAGCCCAAACATTATCACATCAAATTATATGCCAATGACCAAGTTAAGGAAGGGAAAGTGATTACCTTAAAATTTGAAAACTTACCTTAGCTTTGGTCAAAAGACCTCATACCCTTCAAGGTGAGATAAGGAAAAAAATATTATTTTCTTTTGCATGCTCACAAGTGGAAAATAAAGAAATGTGGCATATTGGCGAGTATTAATAAAGCTGGAAAATGAAAGTATTATGATTTTCATGTGAAGTGCTTAGGTGTCACATCGGGGCCTGACTAGAAGACAAAATAGGTGTCACATCAACTCAAGAGAGACAAAGAGATGATTATTTTAATCATTCAATATAGGACATGATTGCATGCACTTGTTTGAGAAGACTTGCACATCAAGAAAATGATATTATTAGAAAAACTATTCACCCAAGTTATTATTGAAATAAAAATAGAGTAGTCAACTACACTTTTAATGAGTGTATTTTTAGAACTAAGACTATTATTTCCTCATTGTAAAAGCATGGTTATTGTTATTTCTTTATTTCTTCATGATAAATACTAAAATTAACATGCATGGGTGAGTACATACTGCAACCTATTTTTAGAAGGGGTTGGGTGAATTATTTTTACTATATATTACACGTGTATTAGTAAGGCACAAAGAAGGACTTATTGGATATAGGAGTCTTGAAGAAAATTTGTGCCATTTTTTCCTTGAATGAGAACCAATTATTACCTTTCCAATTATTTGCAGTGGTGTGTATATTTTTATTAGATCTTGTGAATGTTAATTCCATGAATTAATTATCTTAGCTTGATACAAATTTGGTGTTTCTATATAGTCTTAGTGTGCATGTTAGCTCTTTGTGTTGTTGTGATTGCTATCTCTTAGAAGTGCACCCTTGTTGAGAGATGACAATAGGGGTTCTAAGATTGCTTTATCTCTCACTTCCATAGATACAATGGAAACACCTTAGGTCTGTGGGTATACCTATTATTGAGGTGATTCTTCGGTATCAAGGTCGATTCCTTATTGATGTATCCTAAACTATTTTTTTTGGGTTTTGAGGGTAAAATGATTGTTGTAACTAAATTGAAATGGGGTGATACACCAAATTGATTGAGGGATTTGACTGAGTACATGCACAATAAAATTGAGAAACAAGTTGTAGATGCATGAACCAATGGGTTTTCAACTTGATCTTAAGGAAAACAATTGTGTGTTGAGGGAATAAATCATAACAACATAAAGCTAACATGCACACTAAGAATGAAAAGAAAGCACAAAATTTGTAGTAAGGTAAGATAATTAATTTAGGGAATTAAAATTCAAAAGAATGAATCAAAAGATACACACCACTGCAAATAATTGGAAAGGAAATAATTGGTTCTCATTCAAGGAAAAAAACTAGCAAGAAATATGCTTTAACACTCCTGTGTCCAAAAATTCCTCCTTGTGCCTTGCTAGTGCACACAATATATAAAAAAATAATTCACCCAACCCCTCATAAAAATAGACTATAGTCTATACTTCGCCCATGCATGTTAATTTTACCCCTTTATCATGAATAAATAAAGGAATAAAAATAAACATGCTGATTATAATGAGGCATTAATAGCCTTAGTTACAAAAATACACTCTAGTCAAAGTGCAATTGACTGTTATATTTTAATGCAATTAAAATACTTGGGTGAATATTTTTGGCTAATATTAGCCACTTGCTTGCTGTTAAGGTCTCCTCCAATGCAAGTTCATATTATTTTTTTCTTATGCATAATGTGACACATGTATTCCTCATCTACTTGCATGGGTATTCTATCTTTATCTTAGTTCTATCCTTTTGTGAAGGCATGCAAAAATACTCATGTGTAAGAAAATAATGCTTTTGATTTTGTATACTTAGCAAATTACTTCATCTTTACTATGGGGACCACCTGTCCATGTGCATATGCTAGAATAATATTCTCCTTTGTTTTCCCTCTTTATCTTGGTATGAGGTTTTTGGTGATATTAAGATATGTTTGTAAATAATAAGGTAATTATTTACCTCTCTCTGACCTTGGAGTTTTAGCATATATTTTTGACCATACATCACTTGGCCACCTTGACATTACATGGCACATGTAATATAGACCTTAGTCTAAGGTCAAAGGATATCATCATTGTTAAATAATTGGCCTTCACCAAATTTTACATATACTATAGTGTTTGGTCCCTTTTAATCATTATGCAATACATGTTTTATTTGTAATGTTTCGGCCCCTTTGTTGATGTGGCCTATGACACGTGGCTTGGCATTTGATTGTTGGTCATATGATATAGTTTAGACCTTAGATAAGGTCGAGAAAATTATTACATTAATCAGGGCTGGTCCCCTCTTCATGATGACTCACCCTTCTGAAATGTCGGTTACTCACATATAACTCTAGTCGAGTTAGGTCTTCAATGCTGACCTTTGATCCTTGTAATGTTTGATTTGAGCGGTTAATTTTAACTCGGTTTAGATAGTGGTTTGTATCTTGATCCGTTCAATTTGGTACCCTCAAACCGTGATCATTGATCTCTTTACTATGATTAGTTGGTTTCTATTGAAATTGTGTTGAATTTGATGATGGATTGTGGCCATTGATTGTGGTACTTGCATCATCCGGACCATTAATTATTTACCAAGAAGTTGGTTTTTGGTTTGTGATGTATCTTGTTTCATGTTGTGGTGTTTGATCTCCGCCATTGATTCTTTACCAAGGTATGGTTAGGTTGGTGAGCTAATACAATCCAAACCTAATCATTTTCATTTACATTGCTCATTTAGAGTGGCGAAGCCCCATCGAATTTTATATCGACCGCCATTATTCAATTTCTTAAGCTCAATTCTATGCATTTTATTAACTTTTTGAATCTCCGTGACTTCAATATTTGTATCTTTCTCATCATTTTATCTTTTGCGAGCTCTCCCACAAAGTTATGGATAACATCATCGAACTGTTCAAGATATTTCTAATAGAGGTGAGCTCTGTGAATATTTTTAGTGGTGACCAATGTTACTGTGCATTTCAAACTCTTTATTTGGTCTCTCTAACTTCTAGTTCTTTTCCAAGCTATATGTTTTATGTAGAAAACTTTAAATCACTTTTTAGTGTCCATTATCATTTTTTGAAGCTTTCTCTAATTTCAAGCTCATTATGAAGTTGTGGCTGTAATTTTCCTAAGTTTTTTTTTTTCATGATATGGCCACCATTACATGTGCTTTATGAAACTCAAACTTGGTCTATGTGATGTTTCCAGTCTACATTTTCCATCACCTCTGTGATCTTCGTGATGTTGTTTGATGAAGACAAGGTGAATTATTATTATCTTGAGAATTGTAATTTCTCACTTCATCCATTTGGTTTTGAAATGCACCGATACTTTTACTTTTCTCTTCACATTTCCTTGTGTTCCCTTGGTGATTTGGATTTCTAAACTCATTTTTGGGTTATTTCTTTTTGTGCCTAATCAATCTGGTACTTGAGGGTTCAAAGTTTTGAGTGAAATTGCTAAGTTCTCTTATCCACCCTTGATATTTTCTATAAAACCTGTGGAACTTGAAATGGTCAAATGGAAAATAAATTCTCCTTTTATCCGAAAAACTAAGAAATTTACATTTTGACCTCACATTTTATTGCATAAATAAACAAATCTTTGAATGGACATGATCCTGTAAATATGGTTTTTCTATTTTGTTACCATTTCTTTGTCACCGAGTTATACGATTAGATCCGTACTTTTGGGTTTTATTCGAGCTCACAATTCTATTGTTTGCACAAGGGTTTAGATTTGTATTTTTGTAACTCAACGATGTCAAAGTTTTAGCTTGGGCATTGTGCTTTAAAACTTTGTGATTCGGGTTTTCATTATTTTCTTGTGTAACTATTTTGAACTTGAAACCATTGCCTTAATCACTTGGGGCTTGCTCTTCTTCGTGTGTTTTGAGTTTCCTATGAACTTTCCCCGCTTCCTGGGTATCAAAACCTACATTATAGTTTGAACTACATATTTTCTTTCATGACTAAGAATTTCTTGTATTTCCAAAGCTTTGCAAAAATATGTGCTTACATTTTACTTTTCCCTTTATGGGTCTACCTTGAGATGGGTTTTTCTTTTAATTTTTCGAGACCAAATTTGAAAGATAAAGATGTATTTTATTGTCTTAGCACTTATAAGAACAATATTTTCCTTTTAAGATGGGGTGTATTTCTCCCACTTCTTTTTAGATCTCAAATTTTTTAACATTCACAAGCTTTGTCTCGGTTTACTACTACGAGATGATGAAAACCGCTCTTACCGTGAATGTCTTTAAAATACTCTTGACTAAAATGTGGTATTTTTGCTATAGACTTGTAGTCACTTTTCATGAATTGTTTTACTCTTGTAGAAATTGTACTATGAATATTTTACAAACCATTATAACCTTGTACTTGTATGCAAGGAAACTATAATATGAAATTGTACTATTTAGTGTTATGGTAACACTCTAATCACTTTGTATTTTCATTATTCAAACTTATGAGCACTTGCTGTAGAATATTTATGTATTTGCATTATAGCATTTTGCTTGATGACTAGAAGTATGTTTCATTGGATGATTGAAACTTTAGTATGGGAGTACAATTTGAAGTACATATTTACAAACAATTTTTGTACATGTTACTTTATTGTTCCTTTTAAGAGCTTTGTTCCTCTTCTTTGATTCTTTGCTGTTATGAATTGAGTTGTAGTTGTATCTCTTTTATCCTACAAGTCTTGAATATGATACTCTTTTATATAGAATATTTCCCTAAACTTCCTTTTCCTTTATAGATGCAATGTATTTGATTCTATTGAGGTGTTGCATCCTTTTATTGTATTTGCAAATGGTGGAAATTTCTTCTTCTTAAGGCTTGAGGTTTTTCTACTTTGAATATTTTGCCATCCCATTCAGTCATGATGATACTTAAAGGCATTCACTTTTGATGTATCATGAATTATAGACCTTCATGTTACATATAAATGGCCAAGCTTTAAGCGTTTGAAACTCTCTTAGTTTCTCAAAATGAGATTTCTCTTGTAGAACTCGGACCTCATTTGTAATCTGAAAAACATTATGAGCTTGTCCTTTTAAGTTGTAGTTTTGAGATTTGATATCTGGTTTTAACAAATCATTTTGGTGTTTCATTTATAAACTTGATGAAATTCATTTGCTATTTTTAAAGTTGTAACACCACCCTAGATTTTGAGTTAGAGAACCTTAATCATACTTAAGTTTTGTTTCATTAAAAGCTAAGAAGGTATATTACGAAAAATTGAATTTTTACAATTGCTATAGCTTTTGAGAAAATATCTCTTTTACATCATTGTGGAAATATTGCAAAAGAACTTTATTTTATTGAGTATTCGATGTGACATCTATTTCTCCAATTGGTGATTCTATATTGTTGCAATGATCTCTCTTTAGCTGAGTTAGGTTTGATTTGATAGAAACTTAAAAAAATTCAATAAATATTAGTGTTTATCCATATCTTATTCAAGAAGTTGTTGTAGATTCTAAAGCTTATTCTCAGTAATTGCAAGAGTTGATTGAAAACAACATCTTATATATTACATAACTCCTTTCACATTAGTGCTTGGTAGTTCATGATCTTTGAACTTAGATATGTAATTTATTTTGCATTGATATGAAAATTGTACTTTGATTGTATTGTAATCAAGTGCTCTTCATTGTGATGTTGTACCTTTCCAATGCAATCTATTTTCTGAATCTCCATTCTTACATACTGGTGGCTGAAATATTTATTATTCTTAAAATTGCATAAGTACCTTGAGTTAGAAACTCAACATGTGCTTTCATAAAGATCTCTTTAGCCTGAAAATTGTATTTAAGACTGTACTTGAAACTGCATCATGACTGAAAACTACTTTTGTAACATTGATGATAGTAATTGAAGTAGTCTTTAAGGAAACTTGTAACTCTAGATTATTTCTTCAGCTGTACATTCTATACTCTGTTATGATGAAACACTCAAACCCTACAAATTTCTTGATTAAATGGTAGTAACCTTGGACACTTGTACTTTTATACCTTGATCATTGTGAAAGACATGCATAAGTACCTTGAATTCTATTTGTGTGATTGAAATGCAATCAGACTTAATAATAATTTTTTTAAAACAAGCATTTTGTTTTCTTCACTGCAACTCCGTACTTACACACACTTAAGAAAATAGATAGAAAATGATTAGGATTTTTGGCCTCTCTTATGTTCCATAGTGACTTTATTTCTTTTTCTTTTCTATCTATCATAATTTCTCTGAATGTCATGAGCTTATGCCAGATGGTAATTTTCCTTTATGTATATGTTACTTGATGTACCTTATGCTTTTGATCTCAAATGATTCATTTTCCTGAAGTTAGATAGCACATGAGTACAGATTGAACCTTGATATCTTAACTGATATTTTCTTTTTTCCCCTTTTAGGTACATTGTAGTTTTTAGATGTAGAAGATGAAGATGGAGAAGTTGAAACTGAAATGATGAAGAACAAAAGAAAACTCAAGGAAATGATGGTTTTTTTATACTCTACTTTTAATTTCATGCACATGTACCATTTATTTTGATAATCATAAGTTACATCCCATGGTTTGTGTGGGAAACATTGAATTTTCTTGATGAATAAATGATATTATTTATATAATTGAGTTGTGTACTTCCTTTTACTTTCATCTCTTATTATTTGTAATGATTGTAAAATGAATTAAACAACTCAATACATACTTAATAACACTTAATCATAGGAAATGATCAAATTGAAAATACATGTAAGTTTCTTGATTGAATATCTATAAAACAATAGTTATGTTTGTTGTTTTTGAGTCTAACTCCTCAAGTCTGCCTCTATCTCCACCTTCCTCAAGGTTGTGCTTTAGTTCTTCGAGTTTTTGTGCATATTTGATGAAGGTGATCATGAGATAACAACATACATGAGGTGTTGCATTCTACAATAGCACATAGCTGCATTTTCCTTGTTGATCCACTTAACTAAAAACACAATTAAACTATATATGCCCCCTAGTTAGGTTCATTCATCAACTCCTTCCATCGAAAACAAAGTTTCAAGTTGCCCATTTTTGCACAAGTGAAAAATTGTCAACATTTATTACTATCGTGTAGGGAAAGCTGCCTACCAGCTTATAGACCAAAGTGCCTTGCTCTCATCCATTGGGCATGTAGTCAAAGAATGTAACCAAAATATGCCTTTTCTAAAAAATGACCCTTCTGAAAAACAAAACTAAAGTTGGGAAAGGATTTTCTAAACCAAATCACATGCACAAATGCACTTATTGAATTGAAAAACATGTAATGCACATGAAATACACTTGTTGAAAGGGAAATCCTACTCTAACTAGACACTGTAGGATTTTCAATAACAATGTTTAAGAAACATACCATTCAAAGGAATGGGAAATTCCTCTCCATTCATCCTTAAAAGATGAAATGCATTGTGCTCCTTACAAGCTGAAATCATATAGGGACCACTCCACATTGTATCAAAATTCATGTGGTTTCTTAGTTTTGCATGATTAAAATCCCATTTCAGCACAATATCTCCTTCATTAAAGACTCTAAACTTAGAATTTTTATCAAACAATCTCTTGATTTGTTTTTGATTTTTTTCCATGTTCAGATGAGCTTGATCTCTTAGCTCTTGTAGCTCTATTAATTTTGAATAATGAACATGCATTGGTTTATTCTCAAGTAATTCCATTTGATGTAGTAAATCAAATGTGGGTAGTTCAACTGAAATAGGCATTCTTGCCTCACGTCCACAAACAAGCTTGTACGATGAATTTTCAACCAATATTTTAGGAGTCACTCTATCATCCCAAAGTGATGAATTTAACATCAGACACCAAGCTCTTTGGTTGTCCTTGAGATTTCTTCTAATAATTTTTAACAGATTTTAATTAGTACTTTCAGCTAATCCATTACATTGAGGGTAATAATTAGATGAAGTACTCAAATAAATCCCATGCTTCACAACCCAATTTTTAATATTTGCACCAATAAATGCTAAGGAATTATCTGAAATGATAGTTTTTGAACACCAAATGTGTAAAATATACCTTCATAAAATTATAATATTGAAGTCTCATTATCTTCTTTCAAAGCTACTGATTTAGTCCAACGTGTGAAATAATCCATGGCAGTAAAGATCCACTTTTGTCCTTGTGATGAAGGTGGATTTATCATGCCAATGAAGTCAAGACCCTACTGCATGAAGGGCTAATCCACTGAAATAGGTTGCAAAGGCAACAAAGCTAAACATTATTTTCCAATAAAGAATGCACATTTCTTACACCTTTTAATCCATTCAAAATAGTCCTTGAATATGTTGGGCCAACAATAACTAGATTTCATAATCTTTAAGGCTGTAGTATATGCTGAGAAGTGACCTCCTGTAGGTCCTTCATGGAACTCAGACAATAATTGTTGCACTCTATCATAATCAACACAACGTAGAAAAATTCCATTTATATCCCTTTTGAACAGCACACCATCAATGAAAACATAAGGTATAGCTTGTAATCTGAAATATCTTCATTTATTCTTGTCCATATCTTCTAGATAAGTACTGCGCTACTAGTAATCAATCAAATTAGTCATCCAAATTGATCCTTGAACCTCTGGATTGAGTTCTGGTTGCTGATTTTTAGGCTGTAATAACATTTTTGATTGCTGATACATAATTTCAACATACCGTAATGGAATTTATGATTATGTAGCCTACTATTTTTCTATATGAGAAATCGATGCTCACATAATCCTTTAGCTTAGACTATTTTTGTAGCACAAATGTCAACATCATACTCCATAACCTTTGTAATGTAACTTGCTCTTTTCTTATTTAGTTCTTTGTTCAACAAGAATATTTTTTTATTAAGGGTAAATAGTTTTGAAGGGACTATACCCTGTATACAGAAAGGCTCAAAACCAGATATCAAAAGAGGTAGAAACAACCCAAAAAAGAGCAAAACAACCAACACCAAAGGGCTCAACAGCTAGATAAGACAACATAGTAATAAAACAGGATCAAGACATACAGTGATCCAAAAATAGCAGAAGAGACAAAAAACTAACAAGAGACTGGTCATCTCAAAAAAATAGCACAAAAACCGCGATCAACAACAACTTCATAGCTAAGTAAGCAACAGAACAGAGCGCCACATCACTTGATAGCCCAGTCAATCTTGGCTTTGATCATTTGAAGCAAGACAAAGAATGCAATGGTGGTGGCCTGGGAAGGGTCTTTCAGATCCACTTGAGCAATTACAATATCTCTTTTCTCCTTGGAGCCCCAAATGTCCTCAGTAATCCCACCGAGACTTGCAGATACTACAAACGTGCTATTTGATAAAATTGTAAATAATTTTAAGGGTAGAGAGGATACAATCATTATGCCCTTTTACGTTTCCAATTTTGCCACTCAGAGATTAAATCTTCTTGAAAATATCAACAGTAACATCCTCTTCTTCATCATTTTGCAGTTTCCTTTTCCCCTTAGCTTTTTCCATATCTCTAATAACACTCTTAAGCTCTTGAATTTCCTTTTCCATCTTTCCCACTTTGATCAACAAGTCCTCATCCTTAGGCTCCTTCACCAAATGGCTAATGTGCGGGAGATTCTCGGCAAAGCTCTAGTTCTTTATGACTTCTAAGAACCCTTTGCATGCGGCGGGGACCTTAGTTTTCATCCCCTTACTTTTCTTGCTAGATGAAGCGGTGTCAATCTTCCTTTCGAGCGGGGAGGAATAGAGATAATGGGGGCGGGGGAGGAATGAAGGTAGAGGGAGGAGAAAAATCCAAGTGGGGACAAAGCAAGCAGGGCGGTGGTGAATAAGTAGCATTAACCCTTGATGCGGGGAATTGCCCTAGTATGATTTTCACTTCTAGCGGATTTCTCCAAAGAAGTTTATCAAGTAATGAGGGAAGTTGATGATGATGTTTCTACGAAAGTGATTGAGAAAGATCAAATGTTTTAGAGGAATAGTGACAAATCTCCCCTCAAGAGTTACATACCTTACTACCATTCTAGCAATCTCAGCAAAAGGCTCGGAACCGAAGCCAACTTGATGCCGGCCGTCACAAATTCAAGATCTTCCCCTTCATCTAGAAATTTCTTTGTCTCCACCTCTCTGACCACCCTCTTGTTAAATAATTTGGAGCCATCAAGACTGAGTCCGGTGACTTGAGCAATAAGCTCCTCCGAAATCTCAACCTCAATGTTGTTGTATTTTACCATGTGATTCCTCCATCCCTGAGAAAATTTAATAGAGATATCCTGATCAAAACCTTGGATTTTTTCAATAAAGTTCATAAGACCCCCTATTTGAAGATAGTTACAAAGAACCATATCATCTTTCCAAGCTGGATTATGGGTGGGCTCTATCTTGCAAGGTGGTCCCCCCATTTTTCCAGTGGCTTTGCCCACAACGGTAAAAATTTTAGAACTATGCGACCTAGCCTCAAATCTATTTTTGAATCTTTCCCAATCATGCAGAAAGATATAATTATTAGACCTTACTTTGTAATTAGTGACCCGCTCCTTAGCATCCGCCCTATGACTAGTAATGATGTCGCTCTAGGTCGCACAAATCTTAGAAGATGTCATCATTCTGTACTTAAAAAGCCACTCCTTTGCATCAACATTATAGCCATTAGTGATTACTTGCCAAGTCATGTAGATCATTGATGATGTCTTCATTAACTTGAGTGGGAATAATGTCACCCCTTAGCCAAGTTTGAAAAGTATTATTAACCCCAAAGTTTTCCAAACTATCCACGACCCTATTTCCTTCCCAGTAGGTATGTTTGATTTCAAAATTTTCAAACTCTTGCAAATATCAGTAGCTTCAACAATAAAATCTCTGATTGACCAACTGGGGGGTTGTTTTTGGTTCAAGAGATTGATGATGTTCAGCGAATCACCCTCAATTATAATATTTGGAATATTACAATCCCTGGCTAGCCTTATTCCCCAAAGAGTAGCAAGAGCTTCAGAGTAATGGTTAGTTTGCCTTCCCATCTTTCCAGAAAAAGTAGCAACAAAATAGCCTTTGTGATCTCTAATGACTCCCCCACCTCCAAAATCTCCAGGATTGCCTTTTGAGGCCCCGTCAAAATTCAATTTATGCCAAGCATTGGGAGGCTTAATCCATTGGACAGTGGATCTATCAATACCATTATTATTCTTATTCAAGACAGTGCCAATATTCCAAGCAGCCAAAATGTTCTCTTCTTCCTCAGGGAAAAGTCTATTTTTAGGAGGTTTAAATCTTGCAATGTTGTCCTGCACAACAATGATAATTTCTTTGTAGACTTTGTTACATAAATTTCTAGTATTCCTAAAAATGACATCATTACGAGCCTTCCAAACTCGCCACATGGTGTGAGGTAAAACTAGTTGCCATAATCTCCTCACCACACAATGTTTGTAAGGAGAGTTCCATTGTTCCCAGGCCTGAAGACAAGTAAGGGGAAAGATCCATTCGGAAGAAACGGATCGAAATAAATGAAATCTTGCTTTGGTTGGAAAGGTATTTGATTTTAACCAAATCTCTCCCAAGGCTTGTGTTCTTTTATAAGTCTCCAACCTAACTTTACAATAAGAGAAGCATTCATATGTTTGATGTCTTTGATTCCTAACCCCCAAGCCTCTTAGGTTTACAAACCTACTCCCAAGCCACTAAATGGTACCTAAACTTGTCCTCAGTACCATGCCATAAAAAGTGCATTTTAATTTTTTCAATACTATTCGTCACTGCTGCTAGAATGTTGAACATTGACATGATATAAATAGGTAAGTTCTGAAGAGTGCTTTTTATCAATAAACACTTGCCTGCACTTGAAAGTAAAGCTCCTTTCCAACCAGCCAGTTTTTTTTGAAATCTCTTAATAAGATCATTCCAAACCTCATTAGAAATCTTGCTAGTACTCAAAGGGAGCCCTAAATAAGTAGCAGGTAATGAATTAATAGTGCATCCAATAATATGAGCAATATTTCTTTGCCTTTCAATGGGAGTGTTGAAGAAATAGATAGAGCTTTTGTCAAAATTAACTTTTTTCCCGAGGCTTCCTCATAAAATCGAAGGATAGTTTTGATAGCCTTTTCCTCAATTATTGAGGCCATCAAAAGTAGTAGAGTGTCATCAGCAAACTACTGGTGTGAGGATACCTGATTACCAGAAGTAGGTTGAAATCCCTTTATCATGCCTATATTAATAGCTTTTGAAATATATCTGCTTAAACTGTCAGCCATTATAATGAATAATAAAGGGGAGATTGGGTCCCCTTGCCGAATTCCTCTATTGCTGAAAAAAAACCAACCGGTTCCCCATTAACAACCACTAGAGAATCTAGATGAAGAAATGCAAGAATGGATAATTTTCCTGAATTTATTTTGAAAACCAAACTTGGATAAGACTTCATCCATGAATTTCCAGGAGACTCTGTCAAAAGCCTTATGCATGTCAAGCTTTATAGCCATTCCTAATTTTTTACTTTTATCCATAGAATGAATTGTTTCATGGACCATAATAACTCCATCCTGAATAATTCTTCCCTGGATGAATCCACTCTCCATAAGAATAGGTTGCATCGTGGTGGTTAGAATCTTTGTGAAGATCCAATATATTACATTAACTAAACTGATTGGCCTAAATTTTTTGAAATCTTTTACATCCATCTTCTTAGGAGTAAGCACAATATGTGTATTATTTAACTCTTTTATGAGATTTACAGTTCTATAAAACTCATTAATAGCTTTCAGCAGATCTTTGGAACAGATTTCCTAGCAAATTTGGAAGAAGTTTGTAGAAAAACCATCTGGGCTTGGAGCCTTATCCCCTTCTAAAGTGAAATCATTTTTTTCAATTCCTCAATGGTGAATGTTTTGGAAAGACTCTTAAACCTCTCAGCAGTAGTAAATTATTAGGAATGGAGTCTAAGAGAAAGGAGGCCACTTGCTCATTGTAGGAATTATTCCCAGTGAGTAGATTCTTGTAAAAATTGAGGGCTTCTTCTTTGATGTCTTCAAAATCTGTAGTAATGCTCCCATTGCCCTTAGAGACTTCAGTAATTCTGTTACAAGCCCTATGCTTGAGGGCTGTCATATGGAAAAATTTTGTATTCCTGTCTCCTGCTTTTAACCAGAGAGCTCTAGACTTCATTCTCCAAAAGGATTCCTCACGGCTATTTATATTATGCAGATCTGAGAGAAGCTTTTTTTCCTGTTGATGATCCTCTAGGGTCATACCTTTCAAAGAAACTTTAAGCTCAAACTCTTCCATTGCTTAAGCTCTTTCTTTTTTCAAAAATATTCTCAAAAACCTCTTTATTCTAGATTCTAACCTTTTGCTTCACATTTTTCAGCTTCTGAAGAAGACTGAATTGGGTCATCCCTATTCCTTCCCAAGACCACCACTCTTTAATTATATCTAGAATATCCTCATGCTCAAGCCACATTTTTTCAAATTTAAAATTGCAGTGGAAAGGTTTTGACCAATTGAAGAAATTAAGGGCAATAGGGTTGTGATTTGAACCCATTTTGGGGAGAGAAGAGAGATGAAAATTTTGATCTAAGATCCAATTAGTAGAAATGAGAGCTCTATCCAGTCTAACTTGAATCAAGTTCTCCCCAATTCTTTTGTTAGACCAGGTAAATTGATTACCATGAATTTCTATGTCCATAAGATTAAGAGTCGATATGAAGTCAAAAAATTCTTCCATGCTAATAGAAAAATCAGAGTTCCCTCCAAAATTTTCCCCCGATTTAAAGGAGTGTTAAATTCTCCCATTATCAACTAGTTCATATCCTCAATATTATTCCAAAACAAGACTAACTCCTTCCACAAATTTCTTCTACCAGCAACAATATTAGGGGCATAAATATTGGAAAGAATCTAGCTAGAATTATTCTCAAGGCTAATAAATATTATAGCTAAATGATTCTGGGAGGAAGAAAGCACATTACCATGAACAATTTTGTTGTCCTAGAAAATCGCTAAGCCTTCAGAAGCACCTTGAGAATCAACAATAGCAAAGGCAACATTCTCCCAGAAATATCTTTTGTAATATTCAACAACTTTACTTTTCATTTTAGTTTCCTGAATAAGAAGGATGCTGGGCCTGTTTGATCTTTTAATTTCCTTAAGCATTATTTTCTTAGGCCCCCCATTGAGCCCTCTGACATTCCAAGAAATAACCTTCATTAAAATATTTGGAGATGAAGTTTCCGGATGGTTCAAAATCCTTTGAGTACCATCTTTAGTCCAACAAGAATGTTATAACACTTGGATGAGAGACTAAAACATGTATCTTATTATTGGAAAGCATGTACTTGAAATTATTTAATCCTCTAACTACAACAAGTACTTGTTTTTCAAGAAAAGTGTACCTTGTCTCATAGTCATGTAAACTCTTCCCGAAGAAAGTAATTAGGCTGCTTAATATTTTCATCATTAATCTGAGTTAATATGGCTTAAATGGTTTCATCTCTTGTAAGTGTATACATCATGAAATCCTTATCAAAATTAGGATTTTCCAAGGTATGATCTTGTGAAATAGCTATCTTGATAGCTTTAAATCCTTTTCTTCCTTCACTAGTCCAAGAGAAAGTTTTATCTTTCTTTAACATAGTTGTTAATGGATTGACTAATGATGCAAAATATGGAACAAATCTTCTAACAAAGTTGATTTTTCCAAGAAATTTTGTAAATCCTTCTTATGATGAGGCAAGGATAGCTATGAAATTGCTTCAATTATGAAAGGATCAATAACTAAACCTTGCCTAGAAACAATATGTCTAAGTAATTTACCTTGATGGACTAAAAATATAGAATTTTTGGGATTAAATGATATTCCAAACTACTTGCAAAGCTGAAAAGTCTGCCTTAGATGCATAAAATGATCATCAAAATTATTTTAAAATACAATAACATCATCTAAATAAACAAAAATGCATTTATTTAAAAGGCTATGAAAAGCCATATCCATTGCACATTGAAATGTTGCACCAACATTAGAGAGTCCAAAAGCCATTCTTTTGTAAGCATAAGTACCCCACTTCATGGTGAAGATTGTTTTGTATCTATCTTCTTCACGCACAAGAACATGATTATATCCACTATAACCATCCAAAAAGGAAAACTGTCTAATCTTGAAACTTTTATCAAAATCTAATCCATGTTGGGCAGCTGATAATGATCTTTCAATGAAGCCTTGTTAAGATCTCTAAAATCCACACACAGCTAGATTTCACCATTCTTTTTCAGAACAGGCACAATATTAGCTACCCAACTTGAATGTTTTACTAGAAAGATCTTGGTATTTCCAAGAAAAAACATCTTTGAATTATTTACATAAATTAATGAAAAACCGTTTTCAACTAATGAACATACCTTTCCAATAAATAACTTCTTTTCATCATCAACTAAGATCTCTTTATAGTTATTTGTGTGAGTTGAGATCTTTCCTTTATCATTTCTTAGTTGATCATATGAACTGAAAATATCCTCTAATGTGACTAGCCCTTAAGGAAGTTTTTGTCTTCAATTGAACAATCTGGTCACCATATAAGTGTTGTAATTTTTCTTGATTAACTATAGAAAATTCAGCTTCTTGCTCAAAAATTTGTAGATTTTCTCATCATCTTCAAAAATTGCAAGTTTTCTTCATTATCAAGAACTAAAGGTGGGTAAGTGCATGAAGTTGGGGGGCCAAAAAGTGGACAAAACCTAAAAACAAATGAAACACGTACGTGTTTTGCTAAAATACGCTTGCGTTTTAATTTTTTTGGCTTGGTAATTACTAAACCTATAACATGTACATGTTATAAGAAAGGTAAAACACATACGCGATTTAAAGAAGGAAAAACGCGTATGTGTTTTATAGAAGTCAAAACACGTATGCGTTTTGAATAGTATGGACCATGTATATGTTTTTGGGTGTCTTATACTTACAAAAATAAATGTTAAAGTATAAGATTTCTTTTATTATTTCTTATACTTTAAATTTATTTTAGTAAATATAAGAAATTAGGGTCACTCTGCACCTAATGGAAGTGGTCCCGTAGCTCCAATAGTTATAATCTAGAAGATAGTTTTTCAAAATCTAATCTAGTCAATACTTACTCAATTTTCGGATTTTAGCAAACGACCTAAAACTTTCAGGGCATATATATTGTAGTCGATCTTTGTTTTGGGAAAGCATATAGTCATTTTAAAGGTTTTTGACCTTCTAAAATGGATTTTGGCCCTACCACTACTTGAATTGATACTAATTTTAAATTTGGTCCATAATTCACTTTAGTGACCATGAATCAACTCTATGATGCTTGTCTACTTCTTACTAAAATGAGATCCTCACTTTGTAGATAGAGGATTGTTCCTGAATGGGATTCCTATCATATGGCCAAAATGAGGTGATTGTAATGTGCCTCCTCCTTAAGGTGTGATAACACTACTAGGTGTTGAATGAGTTGTTACGAATAGTACCAAGTGAATTGCATCAAGTGAACTTAGATGATTTCTCATTCTTAGAAACATGGTGCTCCATATAAAGATCATCCCCTCACCTTTCCTAGCTCTAAAAACATCCTTTCATGGAATCAAATTCATGATTATCATACATGTTTTTGATCATATGTCTCTTATGGAGACAAACGATGCCTTAATACTTCACAAATAATGGTCCTTGATAGCTCGGTGACATGACTAGCTCATTTTAGCTTCTTCTGAAGGGTGTTCAATTAACTACAAAATGGCCAAAAATGCCTTTTTAGGCCTTCAAAGGAAGTAGTCTCTCATCAAAACTAAATGAGTCGATCGATCACCTTAAATACTATTCCCTACACACTGAAACATGTTGAATGATCTTTTAGGATTTTCCTTTGGGTGAGGGTTTATGATTTATGGTTTAGGGTTTAGGGCTCAGGGTTTAGGACTCAAGGTTTAGAGTTTAGGGTTTAAGGTTTAGTGTTTAAGGCTCATAGTTCAGATTTTAAGGTTTAGGGTTTAGGCCTCATGGCTTAGGGTTCATGGTTTAGGGTTTAGGGTTTAGGGTTTAGGGTTAAGGGTTAAGGGTTTAGGGTTTAGGGGGCTCAAGGTTGAGGTTTAGGGTTTTAGGGTCAAGGTTGAGGGTTTAGGGTTTAGGGTTAGGGTTATTTAGGGTTTAGGGTTAGGGGGTCGGGGTTGAGGGTTTAGGGTTTAGGGCTCGGGGTTTATTTTTAGGGTTTAGGGTTGAGGTGTTATGTTTGAGGTTTCAAGGTTTAGGGTTTTGGATTAGGACTTATGGCTTAGGGCCTAGGGTTCATGGCTTAGGGTTTAGGGTTTAGGGCTCGAGGTTTAGGGTTTAGGGGGCTTTAGGGGGTTTTAGGATGTAGGGATTAGAGTTTAGGGTTTAGGGCTTATGGTTTATGGTTTAGGGTTTAGGGTTTAGGGCTCAAGGTTTAAGGTTTAGGGTTGAGGATTTAGGGTTTACGGTTTAGGGTTTAGGAGTTAGGGTTTAAGGTTTAAGGTCAGGGTTCAGGGTTTAGGGAAAAAGGATTCGGGGTTTAAGGCTTAAGGTTTAAGGTGTAGGGGTTAGGGGTTAGGGTTTAGGGTTTAGGATTTAAGGCTCATGGATTAGGCTCACCCATTCAGTCACAATAATGTTCTATGTCTTATCCATTCTTATAAGTATTAACAAAGAGTATTCAAATAAAAAGGGTTCATCTACTTCGTAGGAATAAATTTTAAGAGAGTCATCAAAATTTGATGCCTTTCATCTACTGATATTTTAAAGGAGGGAAATGCCCATTGCATGTGAACTATTTCACTCACTTTGTAATGTTTTGTGTCTTACCCATTCTTATTAGTATTGATAGAGAGTATTCAACTGAAAAAGGGTTCATTGACTTTGTAGGAACAAAATTCAAAGAGATTCATCAAAATTTGATGTCTTTCATCTGTTGATATTTTGAAGGAGGGAAATTCCCACCTCTCATAAATAAGGTAGTTGTAAAAGCAGACTTAATGATGGTTCTAGGCACAAGACTAGGAAATATGGTCCTAAGATATTAAAAAAATGAACTCACTCATGAGACCTACTGAAATATATGAGGTTTAGGGGTTAGAGCTTAGGATTATGGATTTAGTGTTTAGGGTTTACGACTTAGGGCTCAGGCTTAGGGTTCAAGGTTTAGGGTTTAGGGTTTAGGGTTAAGGGTTTAGGGTTTATGGTTCAGGTTTTAGTGTTTAGTTTAAGGTTTATTATTTTTGTTTTAGGGTTTAGGGTTTATAATTTAGGTTTTAGGTCTTAGGGTTAAGGGTTGAGGGTTAAGGGTTTAGGTCACAGAGTTCAGGGTTTAGGGTTTAGTGTTTAGGGCTTAGGGTTTAGGGTTAGGATTTAGTGCTTAGGTTTTAGAGTTTAGGGTTTATGGGTTTAGGGTTTAGGGTTTATGATTTAGTTTTTAGGGTTTAGGGTTTAGGGACCTTTAGGATTTAATATTTAGGGCTTAAGGTTTAGGGTTTATGGTTTAGGGCTTAGGGCTCTTAGGGTTTAGGGGTTAGGGTGCATGGTTTAGGGTTTATGACTCAGGGTTTGGGGTTTAGAGATATGGGTTTAAGGTTTAGGGGTTTTAGAGGTTAGGGCTCTAGGGCTTTAGGGTTTAGGGCTCAGGGTTTAAGGTTTAGGGTTTAGGTCTCAAGGATTAGGGTGTAGGGTTCAAGGCTTAAGGTTTAGGGTTTATGGTTTAGGGATTAGGGTTTAGGGTTCATGGTTCATGGTTTATGGATTAAGGTTTGGGGTTCAGAGTTATTAGTTTAAGGTTTAGGGTTAGAGCTCGGGGCTCTGGATTTAGTATTTAGGGTTTAGGGCTTAGGGCTTAGGGTTTAGGGTCTAGGTCAAGGGTTTAGGGTTTAGGGTTAAGGGTTAAGGGTTTATGTTTTAGGGTTTAGGATTTATTACTTTGGTTTAGGGTTTAGGGTTTAGGTCTCATGGTTGAGGGTTAAGGGTTTAGGTCACAGAGTTCAGGGTTTAGGGTTTAGTGTTTAGGATTTAGGGCTTATGGTTTAGGGTTTAGGGCTCAGGCTTTAGGGTTTAGGATTTAGTGTTTAGGGTTTAGGGTTTATGGGTTAGGGTTTAGGGTTTAGGATTTAGTTTTCAGGGTTTAGGGTTTAACATTTAAGGCTCATGGTTTATGGTTTAGGGTTTAGGGTTTAGGGTTTAGGGCTTAAGGCTCAGGGTTTAGGGTTTAGGGCTCATGGGTAAGGGATGAATATTTAAGGATTAGGGTTTAGGGCTTAAGATTTAGGGTTTAAGGTTTATGGTTTAGGTTTTAGGGTGGTTTATTTAGGATCAGGTTTAGGTTTAGGTTTAGGGTTTTGATTGTAGAATTTAAATGCTAAAAGATTTAGGTTGAATGCTAAAATCTTGAAAATTACCTATGTATTGACCAAATTATACTATAAAAAACTATCTCCTAAACCATGACTAATGGAGCTATGAGACTAGTTCCATAAGGTGCAGAGTGACCCTAATTTCTTATATTTACATAAATAAATTTAAAGTATAAGAAATAATAAAATATAAATAATAATAAATGAAAAAAATAAACATTTATTTTTGTAAATAGAAGCATGTCAAAAGCATATACAATGTTCATACTATACATAACGCATACGCGTTTTGTTTTTTCTTCTTTTTCCAAGCCATGGCTCAAGGCTTGGGATCCAGTTTGGATTCCCAACCCTAAGGCATGGACTCTGCACAAACACAACAAACATGTGTTTTGTAGGAAAATATAAAATTCCACTTCCTCTATGATAAATCAAAATAAAACAATCGATCCATTTAAAAAAATTATACCACTGACGTAGAGCAAAGTTTCTTCTTTCTAAAAATATAATTTTTCAAATTTTCTAACTAATATAAGGTTTCCATATTATTTATTTTCTAACTATGCATTTTTATAGCTATTTTTTGAATTTTAAATATGTCTATCTTTCATCATGTATATTTTTTTTGGGTCATCAAAATTGAAAAAAATTATACTAGCACAAACTAGGCATAATTCTATACATATTAAAAAAAAAAATCTAATTTTCGATATTTTTGAGGTAGTTGGGGGGGCACGGTCGAAGCTCCATTATTTTTCAAAACATAAAATTTCTGTACTAGAAAAATCATAAATAAAAAATACTCATTAAAAAAATCTAAAAAAATTCTAACACAAACTAGATGCTCCTAGCTATCTTTCTACCAAAGGGTTTTCAAAAATACTCAATGGTGCTCAAAAAATGGTGGGGGCATGAAAGTCACTCTATTATATTTTTTAATAAAAACAGGAGCACTGTTGGTATTTTAGTTGTTTGACCCACTTAAAATTATCCGTTTTCAATAAAATTTAGTAGCTTAGAAACTAGACTCAAAATGCTATGATTCATATTTCTACAACATCTTCCAATTTTGAGTGTAACTATTTTGAAAAACTCATACAAGTTGAAGTTTTTATTTTTAGAAAAATGCATCCACTTAAGACCCCCTTTTGGCCCCCCAACTTGGTGCACTTACCCATGTTTGATAATAAACTTTATACGTGGCTATAATTTTTGGTTTCAATCTATTCTAGCACTTTAAATCTAGCACCAAATGCTGCAAGTTTGTCTACATGTTTGTTTTCAGCTCTTGGAAAAGATTGCATGTTAATAGTATCAAAATCATCCATTAAGTCTGAAAACTCTATGCTTATAATATTTCAGCAATGAATTCTTACAAACATTAAAGTTTTTACTTGATTAATCACTAACTTTGAATCACCAAACACTTGTAACATGTTGATACCTCTTTTTCTAGCCCATTGTAGGCCATGAATTAATGTTTCATATTCAACTACGTTACAAGTACATGAAAATTGTAGACTTAGAGCTGAAAAATACCTTTCATTCAAAGGAGAAGTAAGCATCAAACCTGCACCTTGTCCTTTTTTTTCTTTTCTCCATCAAAATGAAGCTTCCATAAGCCTTCAACTATTTTTTCTATTTTGGACAACAAGGGAATAGGTGCATTTTTTCATCAAACAATAAACATCAAATAAACCTTCTTCCACTTCCTTAAAGGGATCATAAGCATGTTTTTTTGAGTTTTATCATCCATAAACATATTTGAAACACCATGTAATGTAGAAAAATGTTTTGTGAATCAAAATCATCGATATATGGCTACATAATTTGCTACAACATTTGAAGCATGAGGCTCAATATGAAATCTAGCCAAAGGATTTGAATTGATTGTAAATTTAGTTCCATACCTTGTAGTGAAGAATAAGAAAGACCAATTTGAAGAAAGATAACCTCCTATCTTTGCTATAAAATCTCTTGATAAACATAAAGCAAATTAGGGAGGTAGATCTACAACAGTTACATCTTGAAGAATAATTTTTTTGGACAAACATGTATACTTTCCTCCAAATTTTTAATGACACCAAATGTGTTAGTAGTATCTCATCTAGTTGCAACACACCCTTTTACTCGTAGGTTCATACTTGCAAGCCTAATTTGTTTGCAATTGCTTTAGGCGTTACTATGTCTTGCACCACTTTATCAACCATGTAGTTATGAACTAAATGATCTCCAATAATCAAAGATAGATAAAATGGTGGTGGATTTTTAATTTCATGAGCATTTAGAACCTTTTGTACCATCCACTTAACCTCTTTCATGTGATATTTCTTGGTTGTACCAAGAACGATATCATCTTTTTGATCTTCCTTTTCTACTAGTTTTGAAGAAATATGTAACTTAGCAAGCTCATGAGCAAGTAGCTCCTGCTGTCCTAGAATACTCAAAGCATCCCATAATGAAATAATGATATTATGATTTTCATTACCTCAATAATATTAAAAGAAGCAACAATTTTAGCATAAGCTTTAGCAAAAAATGACTCTGCTTTAGAAACTTTTGAAATATGAGGTATGAATAATCTTCTAGGATTATGTTGTAATTGTTTTTGTTGCTCTTTAGGGGCTGAATTGCTTGCTTTTTTGAAGGAACAAAAAAGATCATGCTTTGCTACTTTTTGATCTACATTTGTTGATTTATTGGTAACCATAGATAAAACATGTCCTTTTACTATTTTTTTTATCTTGAGCCCTTTCTTGAGACCTATTTATAACTGTAATAAAATCTTCTTCTCCAAAATTAAATAAGTTCTATTTAGGTGATTTCGACTTTGAGTATATTACTACCCACCTTCCATTTGAGGCATGTATAATGCTTCAATTTGAGGTTATGAAACAAGGCTTATATTCAGGGAATATATTTGGATAATTAACATCTAAATGAGGTTGATTGTAAGGTAAACACAACTCTTATGAAGCCATGTTGATTGGAATGAGAGCACTAGATGACCTAGGAGGTTTGGGATCAAATTACCTTTACTTGATAAGGATACCTATGATTCTAATTTTACCGATAAGGATTCCTATTTCTTGATAAGTATTCGATAAGGCCTACTAGGATGAGCTAGTTTATTCTCTATTGATGTTAATTTATTTCCCATAGTTTGCAAGGCCTTAAATACATCATCTGATGGTGCTATAATAACATGCTCTATTATGGTAATAGGTTGTGGTACATGTGCCAAATCTACCATAAGAGGCATAGAAGGTCTTGGGGCTAATTTACCAACTTGAATGAGGCTGTTTTCAGCCCTAATAGTAATATCATAAGCTACTTTGGGAGTGTAGTTCCTCCCATAGAATGTATCATGGCTGAAATTTCACTATTTAAAGCTCTAAGATAGTATAAAAATGCATGATCAACTTGAGGCTTAACACTTGGTTGAAATTCTTTCCCAAGTTCTAGCAAATCTGATATTAAAACTAGCCATAAATTCATGAGGATCTCTTTTGATTGTAGATAATTGTTCTATGAGAGATAAATGATCAAAATTGTCTTGAAATTGCTTAAGTAGTTGATCCCTAATTCATCCCAAGTTTTTATGCTCCCTATCGGTAAATTTTTGTACCATTGTAAAGCTTGTCCTTTAAATGATGCAACTAAGAGTCTTAAGGCTACATCTTCATGAGTTATGTTATGGAATGCACAAAGGGCTGTAATGTATTTAATATTCTCAGTAGGGGTAATATGATTTTCACTAGTAAATGAAGGTAAACCTTTTAAGGAAGCCGCATAAGTATATCATGATAGATTGGAATTACTAAAGGGCTATCATTAGTAAAGGTAACAATTTTTTTGGGTGGTTGTGGTGGTTACTTACATGATTCCTAGGATTTGAACAACAAGATTAACACATGGTGAAAAAGGGGAGGAGGGTTTCCAAAACCGGGCCTATTGTAAGGTTAGGTATTGCCAACTCTTCTTCTTCTTGCTAAATTCAAAGGAAAATAAAACAAATTATGAAGAATACCTCTTACCGTTGATCTCGTAGTCACCTTAGTCATGGAATATGCTACAAAACTAGTCTAAAATCAGCCTTACAAAGTCACTAAATAATTTATTTTGATTTTCAATGGATTTTTGTTGCTTTATTCTTCTAGAAATGATGTTCTTTTCTATAAATTTTCTTTAAATTGCTGTAATTTGTTGTAGATCTGATCCATGTCCCATTGGGCATTGCAAAAAATGTTATCTCTAGAATTTCACCCTAGTTGAGAGATGATAATGAGGGTTATTAAATTTCTCTATTTCTCACTTCCGTAGATATAATGGAAACACCACAGTGCTATGGGTATACCTATTATTGAGGTGAGTCTCCAAATGCTCAAGGCCTGTTCCTTATTGATGTATCCTAAGCTAATGTTTTTGGGTTTTGAGGGTAAAAATATTTTGTAACTGAATTGAAATGGGGTGATACACAAAATTTATTGAGGGATTTGAATGAGTACATGCACAATAAAATTGAGAAACAAGTTATAAATGCACAAACTAATGGGTTTTCAGCTTGATCCTAAGGAAAACACTTGTGTGTTGAGGGAATAAATCAAAACAACACAAAGCTAACATGCACACTAAGACTAAAAGAAAGCACCAAATTTGTAGCAAGGTAAGATAATTAATTAGGGAATTAACATTCATAAGAATTAATGGAAAGATACACACCACTGTAAATAATTGGAAAGGCAATAACTGGTTCTCATTTAAGTGCAAAAATTGTTAACATTGATTTATCACTCAACACACAAGTGTTTTCCTTAGGATCAAATTGAAACCCATTGGTTCATGCTTCGTGATTTGATCTCAATATATTGTGCATGTACTTAGTCAAAGCATTCAATAATTTTAGTGTATCACCCCATTTCAATTTTAGCTACAATCATCTTTTAAACCCTTAAAACCGTAAAAATTAGTTTAGGATACATCAATAAGGAACCGACCTTGATACCAAAGACTCACCTCAACAATAGGTATACCCAAAAACCTGAGGTGTTTCCATTATATCTATAGAAGTGAGGAATAAAGCAAGCTTAGAACCCTACTGTTATCCCTCAACCAAGGTGCACTTTTAAGACATAACCGATTTGGCACATTCGGTGGGACAAAAAATCCTATTGATGCATTCTGAAGATTGAAGATTCAAATAATAATTCATCTCGTGAATTTGTAAATTTGATTTTAGATTTGTGTAACATTTTTCATCATCAAATTCTTCATTGCAAAATTTTTAGGTATTTTTCAAGAAAATAGAGATATGTTATTTTGTTGTTTTCAGCTTATTTTCATGACCAATAGACATGTTTTTCCATTTTCACATATTTGATGAGGTCATGCAATCATGACATCAATTCCTCAGTGGAATGCTTCTATCTAAGAGTTGTATCCAACATATCCACAATCTTATCATCCATATTCCCAGTCATATCAACATTATGACCCCTATCAAAATGAATATCCCCATAACCCAAACCCTGCACATCAATATGATTATTAGTATGAAAATGGTTATGCTATCCAAAACCAAGGTTATGTAGAAGGTTATGCAGATTTTTCATAGGATGAAGAGGTTGAAGGAAAAATTCATGAATTAGAGTAGATCATGGAAGTATCGAAAGTGCAATTGATACAAAGATTACATACTAGAAAACTTAGAATTATACAAACTTCAATGGGAAGGTCCTACACTTGGTTGGTTTAGTCCATAACAAAGGCTTGAGGTAATGCATGAAACTATTAATCAAATGACTGATTTTGCTTTATCTTTGCAAGCTTCGAGAGAATGGTAGGTATCAGGTTGAGGAAACCTATCAATGGGATGTTCCCATTTACCTTCCATATCAAAATCTAGTGCTCATAGACCCTCCTTGCCAACCAATGCAACCGATTCATTCATCTAATTTTTCTATTCCACCATCATACACTGAAAGAAAATATCCATTTGCAAGATTTCATTCTACTACTATTCCAAATAAATATCTTGTACCCCAGTCTCTTGTTCAAGAATTACCAATTCAAGATGAAATAAATCCCACCCCTCATTCCATAGTACTAACTCATGAAAGAGAAAATTAGAATATCATCAAGGAGGGGAAGCCAAATGAAGAAAACAATACATGTTCTAGAGTTAGAAATTCAAACCATGTAGAAGGTACAATCTAGTTTTGTAGAAGATTAAAAAAATTTAGAATATGATCAACAATTTGCATTTTATTAGTGTAGTGTGCACAAATAAACCAACTCATATCGGTCAATGATTCATAAAGGTTTTCAGATCATCCAAGAGATAAAATCGATTTCAAATGAAGAGGATTTTTAGGTAAAATTTGATAATGAATCAACAAATTTAGTGCATGAGTAGCACGTTTTCATCTTAACAGACCTTATTCTAAATGACAAAGAGATAAAAGCAGTCAGGATAGATGAAAAACAACAAAGAAGAGGCTGAAAGAGGCTAATTTCTTGTCGGAGTTGAAAGAATATATTGTTGAAGAACAACTTTTAGAACTCATTGATTTTGCAATCTCATCATTCATCTTCCATAATATAGAGCCTCTTGTTACTAAGGTATCTTACAGATTGAAAAAGAGAAAGAAGTTATTTTGGATGCAAATCCTTTCTTTCCTCTTTTGGAAGAATCATTTTTAGAGAAGAATATGTTAGAAAAACATGTTGTCTAGATCTGATCTTATGCGAAAAAATGGGATGAATGAGAGAAGGGAAAAATCAGTTATGACATTGTGGTACAATAACTTGTAGAAGCTAAAACATGTTCAAATCAACTTCAAAATGTGTCTAGGGATGGAAATGAAATAGTACAACTTGTAGAAGAAAAATATTTTTCAAATCAGCCTTAGAATGTAGTTAGTGGTGAAAAGGAAATCAATGAGATAGTGCAGATCAAAGGAACATATCAGATCAAAACAATCAGTTTACCAGTGGGTAGGAGGACATTTCCTATTCAATTCTTGTCTAATTCTTAGCCAGATTCTTATCCAAAATTCATGATTATTTTAGAGCACAAGGAAGAGTTTTATATTCTCTGCAACAAACCCCAAATCACTCCGAGATAAGGTGGTGGATGAGGTTGAAGTGTTTCTCAATTATTGGATTAATCTTCTAAAAAAACTTAAAGGTATTTGTATTCTATCCAAATCTGTCATGTTATCTTTTTTTACAAGATGAGTTTATGGACTTGATTTTGGAGAAAGGGAAAATATTTTTGTTTCATGTTCTAGGATTTTTAGCTTCAGTTGCTTTGTAGTTAGAGTACATTAACCCACACAAGCCCCAGGGAATAACTCTCTGAAAGAAATTACATAAAAGAAAATACATGTGTGTAAAGTTGTGAGTAAAGAGAAAGGGATATCCATCATTGCATTTTAGATGGATTATCCCGGTTGGTTTCCAATTGTCCTCACCACTCCTCTTCCCCATCTTTAGTAGGTACCCTAAAGAACAAAAATGGATGTTAGAGATTTGGATATCCATGTCCATTATACTCATGGTTTTAGACAAATGTATTTTCTTAAAATAAGATTAAATTAGAAGTGCGAAAATAATTCGAGTAGTGTATCTTTTCGAATCATGATAGAGAAAGATGAAAATAACAACAAAAGAAAGGCTATTTTCCTTATTGTTCTAACTAATTGATCAATGTGTAGGTACATAAAAAGATACATTTTCTTGTGTTTTAATCATGATCAAAATATTTCATCTCAATAGATCATAAGAAGACAGAATATCGAAGCTTAGAAGGCACAACCTTTATCGATTTAAAGGCCTCAGACTTACAAACTATATAACATGAATTCATTCATGATATTATAGTCATTCAAAATACACAAAGTATATATGCAATACAATTTCTAACTTTCGGAGAGAGGAGATATTCAAACAAGGTTCCCAAAACATCAATGGAAAAGAAGCAAGGTATCTAATCAATGATTAATTTACATTATGGAACAAATCTATCCACAATTCATAGTAAGAGAAGTTATAACAAAAAATACACAACCTCTTAATGACATAGTTTTTCAGCTTTTCACAAGGCCATCACGAAGATGCAAAAATTTGAATCTTACTCAAGAGCAAGGATGTAGTGCCCACATTTTTATAGCCTCAATTATCTATTGATCTCTTTATTCATAGACATGTTTTGACAGGGATTTGATATATGTTGGACAGTATATTATGATATTTGACCTCCTTAGACATGTATGGAGACTTGGGCGCATAGCGCCAATTTTGACTTGATTACTATTTTGACACCTTATCTTATGATGTTGTGGATACTAACTTATATGATGTTGTTTGGACCTTATTTATATATGTTGGATATTCAGTTTAGTTGCATGTTTGGATTTTATGGATGTAGGTCACTTGTATTTATCGCTATGGCTAACTCATAGTAAATTGTGTATAATTATGCATGTTATCGCATTTCGATTCTAGGATGATGATATGATAGCATAGATTTCATTGATCACTTATTGAGTAGTTGATTTACATTATATCAGATAGGTGCATTTAATGTGTGCAATGAGTGTGCAGGTGACAGGTCACAGGAGAACATGGGATTCAGGGCAACTACACAATTTTACACAAGCAGCCCATGGGGCTAAGTCCTAACCGTGTTTATTGTATGAGGCCTTAATATTAGAGTTTATTATTTTGGGCACCATGAGTGACCCTAATTTGTAATGTAATATGTCTTGTAATATTAATCTTGTTTAGGATGTTTAGTTTGCTTTGTAAACTTGATTTGGGGACTTAATGGTCCCACTTGCATTAAGTTTTGAGTTTGAATAATGTTGTATTTAATTAAAGGGGATTAGGGTCACATGTGAACCCTTGGGTGGGCCCCACATCCTCTACACTTGTGCCCAAATGTGTCAAACCCAAAATTGGGCTATTTTAGGCATTTTAAGTGACCCCTTTTTAGTTTGGGAGTTCACTTAGCATGAAAATGGGCCCTTGGACCCTACCTAATAGGTAGGGGGCTTAATTCCAAGGCATAGAGGGAGTTTCCCTCCCATTTTCCCTCCCTTTGGTCACATCCATGTAAGGTGGATGGGTATGTGTGTTTTTTTAAAAGTTTCACAAGTTTGTTTTGTTTTTCATTTTGGGTAATTTGGGAGAAGAGGGTTAAAAGCTATTTTATCTTTTCTCTCTTTTATTTTGAGAATCTTTGACCTTAAGGAAGAGATGTTGTGAGGATTTTTTTTGGCTTCTCTTCAAATTCTCCCTCATGGGGAAAGAAGAGAACTTTTTTTAGAGCTTTTTCTTGGAGGCTTGTGGATTTTGGAGCTAGATCTTGCTTGGATAAATGAGTGGAAAAGTTAGAAGTTGGAGAGCTTTTGGGAGGTAGGCTCCTTGAGCTCATTTTTTGTTTTATATCATGTTAGATATTAGTTTTGTTTTTTAAAATGTGTGTTGCTACTTGTTGATTTTATTTGTTGTTTTATTTTTTTCTCCATCCATCATATGGCATGATAAATTTTTTTTGGAGTTTGTGGGGGAAGAGAGAGGGATTTTTCCCTCTCAATCCTCATGGTTTGATGGGCAAGCCATATAGGATTTTTGTTTCTCCCCTAAAATGGTTTGAGGTGGGGAAGGTGGTTCATATGGTTTGAACCCCCTTCCCCATTCTCAGAGAGGAAACCCATTGGGTTTGAAAATCCTCCCTAGAAGGATTTTGGTGAATGGATGGAGAAATAAGGAGGGTTTGATGACTTTAGAGGAATAAGAAGGTTGTGGAGATTATTTTTTATGTGCAACCAATGTTGGCTACACTCTTGACACTTGGAGATCTCTTTCTTCTCTTCCCCATTTTGGAGGTAGAATATGGTTTCTCCTCCTTTCCATCTTTGCAAAATTGGTGTTTTTCTTAGTATTTGTCTTGTCTTATATGTGAAAATAATGTAGGATTGTCTCCCTAAACCTTGTGCAAAAGTTGTGAAACTAGTCCTCTTTCCGATGGGCTTGGGGGAGGCTAGCATGTTTTCCAACCTTGGAAAGACATTTAATGATGCCTAAAGGTTGGGTGGTTAAAAAGCCTTTCTTCTCCTTGTGTTGGATTCTTTAAAGAACTCTTATTGGAGCTCAAAATATGGAGTTGGTTGGAATACTTGATACTTTGGCATCTCATTGTTCTCCAAATTTTGTGGACACTACTCTCTTTCCAAATTTTTGGATATGGCTATGTGGAAACTTTCATCTTCTTGTAAATCCTCCATTTTGTATTTGAAATTACTTGTAAATTTGAGTCATGTTTACTTGAGCAATATCTCTTTATCCTTGTAAAGAAGCTTATGATGGGATTGATTTTTAGTAGTTGGGTGTCTTAGAAATATATTGGAATTGTGAGATTAAGCCCTTAAAATGGAAGCTTGTAAAATAGTTGATATGTTTATGGGACTCTATTTTGAAGGAAAGTTGAATTATTGGATATATTGTGATTTTTGTTAAAGATCCCCTTCTTGTAAGGTTTTGTAACATTATTGTATGGAAAATAAAATACCATTTTTGAATTACATCTCTTCTTGTAATATTTGAAATTTAATGAATAGATAAAATTAGTTTTATTCTCTTCCCCTTGTTAACTTAATGAGATGGATATATTAGTAAATCAAGTATGGTTATACATCATCCTTCACTAAATTTAAAACATGTCTCCAAGCCTCTTTCCTTAGTTGAAATAATTTGACTACAATCCTTTGCTTTTATCACATAAATAGTAAATTTTCCTAATGTAAGTATGTTGGAAAGGATTATGGAATCTCATGTTTCAAAACAATGCCTAAGCATGTTCTATTATTTACAAATCAACTTATTTTGTCCTTACCTCGTATATGAGACAACTATAGTGGAAATATATTAAATATAGTTGTAAATAAAAATAATAAATAATAATAACATTAATAACTATGTTTTTCATTCATACAAAAGTATAATATTTGTTTATATAAGTTATATTTTATCTATGATATGATAACACACTTTTTTAATCCATATGGTATTATATATTATTGCAATAATTTATTCCATAATGTATAATATCTTCTAATATAGTATATAAGTACATATGTCTAATATAATATCAATTAATTAATGCAGGTTGATATTTTATATATGTAAACTAATAGAAATGGATATATATATATATATATATATATAGATATATATATATATATAGACATATCTTACTATATTATAATATTTAACAAAACATAAATAAAAAATTTGATATTTTTTGGTGGGCAAGACCCTAACCCCGTGAAACCGTTCCATAGCACCACTATCCATTTCCCCACCATTGCGCACCCCACACCCCAACTCCACTCCCCATCCTCCTCCACCGCGTGGCCTCGCCCCTAATCTTGTGCCCACTCCCTTCACCTCTCCCCACGCAGTCCTTGTTTCCCCACACCCTTCTGCACAAAACCTGTGAATCCCTTCCTCCGCACACCTCCCACACACCGCCCTCTCCCTTCACGCAGACCCTTATCCCTCTAAACCACCACTTCCACCCTCACTACACAGTCTCTCCCTCTCAATGCGCTGCCGCATGCTTTCTTTCAATAGCACCCGAGATCTATAAAAGAATTTTTGCATCGATAATAGTTTTGGTTGTTTCAGTTTCATAAACAAAGAAAATAAGGAAACATCCTTTCACTCCATGAGATCAAGCTCCATAGTTCTCCAAACAACCTACAAATGACAAAGCAAAACAAAATGAGAAAGGAGATATAGAGGAAAAAAGAAAGATAGAGATGTTTAGGGCAACTTTAGGGAAAACTAAAAATCTAGGGTCTAGATTAGATCCATCCTAGGGCTCACATTTAACCCTACACCTTTTAAGTCATGAACATTATATGGGAGTGGGAAATAAATTTTGTGGTGGGTGTGGGAAAACTAATAAAAAAAGGAAAATTAATAAATCTCAAAGGGTGTGTAGTATATTTAAGGTGACCTTAGTAAGCTCAATAGAAATAAATAATTAAATTACTTTGGGCAAATGATCTATTTAATTTTGAGAAAATTTATAAATTGATATAAAATAAATTTTAAGGGGATTACGGTTAAACATATACATTAAGTAATCATTGATCAAATACACACACACACACACACAACATTTTTAGTCACATTTTGGGCGTGTTTACGGTGTCCTAGGGTAGGGGCGTTACAAAGGAATTATAGCAAAAGATCACAATTCATGACAAAAGTTTCATTATGAAAGAAGAATGATCATCAAATAATGCATCACAACTTATAATGATCAAAGGACAGAAACAAAGTTCAAAAGTAGAAATTTACAAATTCAAGTACATATACATATTTACAATTTCACCTTAAGAATCAATTCAACTCATCTTTAAGTATTTAATAGACAACATGGAATATATGCAAGTTATAAAGGATAATACACTAAGCAATTATAAATACTTTAGACCTCTAAATAGAAGTTTCATATTCCCAAAATGGAACAATTAAGTTGTTTAATGTCCAAGGAAAGTAAATAAAGCTACATGTATTGAAGCAATTTCTAGGAAAAATAGGATATATATCACGGTGGATGTAAAATCCAAGCATTCATAGCCTACAGTCATTAGGAGTACATGGTAATATATTGAAACTCAGCTACAAAGGCAAGTCATGATGCCAACAACTATGCCAAATATATTTTGTATTTTCAAGGTACCAAATTAAAAAAATAAATATCAACCATAAGTAAGGTAGAATGAATTGTTCCAATAGGAATGCATGAGAATAACAACTACAACTAGGTCCATTGGTAAACTTCAAGGAAAAAATCAAAATAATTTACAATGAATATATAAAAGTTATACAGAGAAGATCAAATTAATGGATCAGATCTTCTAATTACCGAAAACTACAGAGAATTTAAGAGCATCTCTTTCCAAGTTCTGAAGGTGAATATATTCATAGTACATATTTTTTAAGGGGTACTCGATCAAGTTATCATGAAAAAGATGTACCTTAGACATCACAGTTATAATGAGAAATAATTGTGAAAAGCAAGTTATTGCTAAGGGTTGAAGTATTCATATGGTGCGTATTTACAAGATACACCAAACATTATTGCATGGTGCAATGATACACTTCCATGGTTCTAAACAAAACTCTATCATTAATATAGTTATCTAGTTAATGTAGGAATAAAATTTGACAAGATATGAAGATTGTTACATGGTATACGGTTCTAGTGATCTCACTCATTTTTAGCTCCAATGCATATTGTTTGATAATTTATATGAGGAAAATGGTGTTTTTCCCCAAAAAGTGTTGAGTTTTCTTGGAATGATTGTAATTCAAAGTAATGGGTTAATGAATGGGAATGAATACCTTTAAGTACTATGCACATATATCGGCCTTCCAATAACATTAAAACTAAGAGAAAGAACCATGTCAATAGATTTTGAAAATGTATCGATCTAGCTCAACCAACTATAATATCCTTTGATTTTTGGAGCATACATATAAAATAAATATGTTAAATTATAAAGTACAATTTAGACTTATGTACATACTACATTATGAATATTTGTGATAAATTAATAAAAGAATTATATTTGTACTAATGCAAAACATGTTTATGCAATGATTTTGGATGAGGATAATGATGATGGAAGAGCGTACTACTTGTGTCAATGTGTAGAAGAGAAAAAAAATTAACTTCCCCAGAGTTGTAGATGGAGAAAACAATTTGGCACCTCACTAGATTTGTGGTGTTTTTGTGGATCATGTCTTAAGGGGTATCTAATAATGAACTTTGATGTATGTTTTTTTGAAGACTGAAATTGAAAGGGAGATACTCCATTATTCAAATTTGGTTCTTTCTACAAATGTTTAATTGATCAAAAATTGGGGAAATCTATATAAAAATTTTTGTGGAGGGTTCATGAGTTTGGCCATGAAGCTATTCTTAATACAATAAATAATAGGGTTGATCCCATTGGTGTGATGAATTAGTAAGCTTAGTATGTGATTTAATATATTTTAATTTATTTGATTTCATCACTATGTATTTATTTTCATTTCAAATCATTACTAACACATTTTATGTAGGTTAGTGGTCCAAGAAGAGCTTCCACCTTGACATGGTTTGCATTGTGATTAGGAAGGTCCATATTCTTGAAACAAAGAAAAAAATAAAAATATCATATATAGTTACTAGTATTTGTAATAGGTATCCCACATGAAATTAACAAAATAGAAGGCATGTATGTACCCCTCACTATCAATTCACAAAATAATGAATATGTGTGATTATTTTTAGGCCATTCAAAATGTAGTGGAGAAGATGATTCATCATCTGGATAGATGGTTTGGAGGTTATAAAAATAATTGAGAATTCATTTTCTTATACAAAACATTTTTAATATGTTAAAAACCCATTCAAAATCATTGTATGATTCAAAATTCATGAGAGATCCTAGTAATCATTAAAGGAATCCCACATGCAACTAACAAAATATACGACACATCTTTATCCCTATCGAATAGTGTGACACTACTTCTTCCGAAGTTTGACTTGCTTTTCCTCTTGAAAACATTCAATTTATCTTAAGGATCATATATTACTGGTACCAAATTCCTAATTTCATGGCCAATCATGAAATAAATAGTACATGTTTTTGTGGTTTTAGAACATTCTTGATGTGGTGGAGAAAATGATTCATCGTTTAAACAAATGGTTTGGAAGTTACTACGATTGAGAATTTTTTTCTTGTTCAACAAGTTTTGGTCACTAATTTGCATGATTATAAGTTCATGAGAGATATCATGGGAATCATTAGAGGGATCCTACATGAAACTAATATAATAGAAAAAAATTCTCTATCCATCTCGAATAACATGTAATTCTTTTTTGTTCAACAAGTTTGGCTAAGTTATAAACCTATTTCGTGATTGAGATCCTAGGTTTGATTAAAGGAGTACCACATGTAACTAACATAATAAATGAAACATCTATATCCCTCATGGATATCATGAAATGGATTCTTGATGTTTTAATTTATTCTTCTCTTGAGAAAATTCACATTTCTCTTAAGAAACACTTTTGATCGGTACAAACTTCCCACTCTATGGAAAGAGTACATTCCTTTGGGTATTGTTCCATTCCAGACATGGTGGTGAAGGTAATTTTTTGTCTATATGGATAACTTTGAATTTGATGCAAAAATTGAGCAACTTTTTTCTTGTTTAGCAAGATTTAGATGCATTCAAACCCAATCACCATATTTGCATACTTATGAGTTCACGAGTGATCTCCTTGGAATCATTATAATGATCCCACATAAAACTAATGAAATACATAACACATCTCTATCCCCATCAGATAATGTGCAATGGATGCTCAAATTTTGACTTACTTATCTTCTTGAGAACATTCTCTTTTTCTTAAGGAATGTGTATGAACATAACAAAATTCCCACTTTGGTGGCCAATCATGATGGATTAAAGACATTTATTAGGGTTTAGGGCCATTCTAGATGTGTTATAAAAGGTGATTCATCATATGGATGGAATATACAAAATATCTTTATTCCTCTTGAATATAGTGCATTTCATGTTGAATTTTGATTTTATTGTCCTCTTGAGAATGTTCACCTTCCTCTAAAGGAATGCATCTAACCAAACCGGTACCAAATTCCCACTCTGGTGGATGGTCACACCAAATTGAATATGTAACTTGGGGTTTTGGGTCATTCCAAACATGGTTAAAAAGGTGATTCATCATATGCATAGATAGATTGGAATTTTATACAAAAATTGAGAAATGTTTGCTTGTTGATGAGCGTGCTTTTGAGTTTAACTTGCTTTTCCTCTTAATGAATCTTCCTTTATATTTCATAAGGAGAAAATTACAATATAACATTATGAATTCAAAACCATGAATCTAATATTTCAAAATTATGACATAGCTCTAGTAAATTTTCAATGGTAGAGTTTATGTGATTTACTCTATTCATATATAAGAAGTTTTCCTCTTCTTTTACCCTCCATCAAAATGAATCAAGGAATATGACCATATAAATTAGCACAAATCAAGGTTTGTAAATAGTTTCATGTGTGTATGTATGATACTTATTATTCCAAACAATCTCACCTATTGATTACATATGAAACCTTATTTAGTACACAATAACAATGAAAACATTTTAAAGAAGATGGCCAAGCTATTAAAATTCCTAAAACATAAAAATGTTATGACTAACATTTATTTTGTCCTTCACTACATTACATATATTGTAATCCCATCAATCTTTAATTTCCTTAATAATGACAAGTATGGGGAAGTTTATCCTCTTTGTTAATTTCTCTTCTTCCTTAGTGGTCTTAGACGGTTGTGGCTAGTACTATATTCACAACCATGATATTTATATATATCGATATCTAGAAATATATAAAAGTAAGTGTTCATAAATAACTTATTCTCTTTGTTAATTTATTTCAAGTTATCATTATGTATAGTGTGCAATTAACTATTAAGTATCATAGCTTTCATGACTTCCCAAAAAAAGGAGTTCAAAATCTTAAAGGCAAATATAATTTTCAATTCAATTCTTATATGGATGTTGATGGTGAATTTGGTTCCTTTGTTAGTGTACTTCACCAAATATTCCTTCTTTAGGTATTTTTAATTCTTTTTCTAGAGATGGTTATATACACCTATCATACAATTTCCTACCATTTTCACCACTTCTCATAGTGAACATTTTGTAGGAATAACATATCTTATATCCCATCTTCTATGCATAAATATTTAGTTGATAATGATGGATACTTAGGGATTTATTATTCTATAAAAATAGTATATATTATTCTTCTTTAATGACTTACATTCCATAGGTTCAACTTATTTATATTTTAGGATTCTCTCCACCTTATGATTTAGACTACATTTAATTCTTTATGCATACAATTGTGTATTTACTAAGTCAAACATCATAATACTACATGTTTAAACAATAATATTTTTATTACTGGGTGTAATAAAATAATCGACTACCATTGAAATGATACGAATCACCAAAGCATGGAGGTAAAAATACAATCATTCATAAAGCCACAAATTCCCAAAATATAAAAATATAACATTTATTGATGAAATTGAGTCTTGATATAAAAAATAGGAGTTAGAATAATTTAAAATAAAATTAAATAGATCCATTATTACAAGAAAATTATTCATTTTAATTATATCTAAATTTTTCTACTTGGTAATGATCTATAACCATTTCCCCAAACTTTCATTGATAATCGCTAGTTTAAAACTCAAGCTAATTTGTTGATGAAAATGATATGCATATTTTTTTAACATTTATTAAGACCCATTTATCTCGTATTTCATTTCAAGACTTGTTTATCTCATATTTCATTTCAAGACCCATTATTTCCAACTTTATGTGCAACAACATGAACTACAACATCATAACTAGAAAAATATAAAAATTAAAAATTTATTAAAGACTCATTTACATAGCTTATTAAGTGCTTGGTTGAGCCCATCTTCCTCCATCGTTCCTCAATAGTCCTTAAGTATTCCTCTATTCTGCTCTTAGATTAAAAGATGTTCCCAAAAATTCCTTATTCCAAGTTTTCAGGTTTTGTTTAACATGTTTCAACTTAAAACTTAATTTGTACATCGAGACCCCATGGACCATGATCCCCCACCATTCCTGAATTCTCAAGAGGATGTTAGGATGTTGGAGCCACATTTTTTCAAATCTGAAAGGTCTATATTTTTTAGGAATAGCCATACCCAGCTTGAGAATGATCGGATTGTGGTCAGATCCAATTACGGGGCAAGGTGGATAGAGAGTAGAGTTGATTAAGCATGCAAGAATGACTCATAAAAATCTGTCTAGTCTAATCTATATGAGGTCATGACTAGTTCTTTTGTTAGCCCAAGTGAATTTGGACCCTCCAAGCTTGAGGTCCACAAGATCATTATTTACTAAAAAGTTAGCTAACTCATCCATCTGTCAGTATAGGAAATGGATCCAACTTTTTTTCCCGAGGAAAGAGGGGTATTGAAATCTCCCCCAACAATCCAATCACTATCTTTAAACATAAACCTCCCCTTAGTGAGTTCTCCCTAAATATTCCTTCTACCAACCATAGAGTTGGGGGCATAGATATTAGACACAATCCAGGACTTGTTTGAAGCTAAATCAATAAAGCCCATGGTTAGGTGGTTGGTCGATGAAAAGAGCACCAAGCCTTTAACCAAGAAGGGATTCCAGAGGGTGAAAAATTCCTCTTGAAGCCCCTTTCAAGCTTACCCCAGCCCAAAGGCATTCTTTCCATACCATCCTTCCCACTTATTTGAAGCTTTTCGTACTCATCTTTGTTTCTTGTATCATCAAGATATCGGTTTTTATTTGTTTCTTGTGTAATCAAGATATAAGGTTCTTTACTTACTGGGGTTATTCAACCCTCTAATATTCCAAGAGAGTAAGATCATTTATTCTTTGATTGAGGAAACCTAAGAGGTTTCTGTATCCCTTTATCCATATCTTTCTTTACCAAGGTCTCCCTCTTCTCCTTGTTATATTTTCTCCCTTTTGGAGTTAAGTATTTACCCACATCAGCTCTAAAATTGCTTTCAGTAATAGGCTTTGTCCCTATTGTAGGAGTGACAGGGAGGACACTGGATCAATAGAATCCATAACAATACCTCCCATCAAGAGATCAAAAGCATTTGAAGTTAAGATGCCTTCCTCATGTCTTTGGCCAAAAGAGATTTTTCCAATTGAGGATAGATCTTCTAGGGAAAGTCCCTAAGCCACTTTCAGCGCATAATTCCCTTTTAAATCCGATAGATACTCAACTCTCCTCATTGAATACCATGATATCTTGGCCAAGGAGGAAGTCTACTAGAAGAAAAAATCTAGAGTTAAATGGCTAAAGGAGGGTGATAGAAACACTAAATTATTCCGCTTCTCTACCACCTCTATGACAAATCATCTCAAGATCAATGAAAATAGGAAAATGATGGTACTCTCATAGAAGATGAAAAAGACATAAATTAAGTTATTATCAAATATTTAAAGGACCTCTTTCTCCACAGGGTCCAATCCAAATAGAATTTTTTGGGAGAAGGCCCTCGACTCTTCTATAATGTCATCTCGCAACTAGAAAATAAATATCTTATGTTCATTCCTAGGGAGGAAGAAATTAGATATGCCATTTTTTATATGGAACTAGATAAATCCCTTAGACCAGATGGGTTCTCACCTTCTTCTTCCAACAGTTATGGGAAGTGGTCAAGAATGAGGTCATTGAGATGATCCAGAATTTCTTCAATAATGGTTAGATTCTCAAACAAATCAACAACACTTTCTTGGTCCTTATTCCCAAGATGATAGGGGCCAAGGATGTGAAATATTTTAGACCCATTAGTCTATGCAACACCAGCTACAAATTGATTACCAAAATTATCACTTTCAGGCTCAGGAAAGTGCTGGCCAATTTTATCTCTCCTAATCAAGGGGATTTTGTTCTTGGGAGACAAATTCTTGATAACATTGTGGTCATCCAAGAAGCCATTCATTCTATTGAAATTTCAAGAAGATCCACCATGTTTGTCAAGTTGGATATGCACAAATCTTATGACAGAGTTTCATGGGCCCTTCTCCGTGCCATTCTGACCAAGTTGGGGTTTGATGCCTTCTTTATCAACATGGTTATGGTCTACATTTCTTCACCAACTTCTTTGTTATGATCAATGGAAAACTAGAAGGCTTCTTTCAAGTTGGTAGAGGACTCAGACAGGGAGATCCCCTCTCCCCCTTCCTCTATATGATTGTGGTGGAAACTTTAAGTAGACTTTGTAACCAGGCGGTTTCCCTTAATCTCTTGCAAGGTCTCAAAATTTCTAATGGCCTTCAGCCTACCTTCCTCAACCAATTTGTGGATGAAAATTTCTTGATGGGTAAGTAATCTATACAGGAAGATTATATCTTCAAAGAGGTTCTGAATGAGTATGAGGAGGTCTTTAGTCAGCTGGTCAACTTCCTCAAAAGTGCTATTTTCTTCATAAATGTGGAAGATAATTTCCAAGTGAGATTGGCCCACATTTTTGGTCTGTAAGATAAAGAATTTTCTAGATTCCTATTTGGGAATTCCCCTCATTCATAAAAAAATGAATCATTCCATCTGGAACACTCTTCTGCTTGAGAGATTTTCTAATAAGTTGTCTTCTTGGAAGGGGATTCTCCTATCTCAAGTTGGAAAAATTCAACTCCAAATATCTCTTCAAGGTGTTCCAATCTATGTCATGTACCTTTTCGGTTCCCGAGAAATATTTTGGAAGCTCTTGAAAAAATTCAAAAAGGTTCCTGTGGGCTGGTGTTGAGGAGAAGTTCAAATTTCCTCTTGTGGCCTGGGAAAAAGTGACCAAGCCTAAGGATTGTGGTGGGATAGGATTAAAGAATATGAGACTCATGAATGAAGCTCTTGTGGCTAAAGCTGGTTGGAGAGTGATAAAGGAAGAAGGCCTATGGATTGATATCATCAAAAGGAAATATTTAAGGAATACTGGCAGAATAGAGACTTTCTTTTTGTAGGATAATATCCCTAAGGGATCCTTTTTTTGGAATTATTTTCTCTCTTCTAGGGAGATCCTGAGTAGGGGTATTAAATGGAATATTGGGAAAGGAGATAGAATTTGATTTTGGAGGGATTGTTGGCTCTTTGATAAACCTCTAGTGGAGGAAGATCCTGGGAGAATTGTGGTGCAGTTCTTTGAAGACAATGGTAAAGTTTGGGTTAGGGACTATTGGAGCTTCTCCAATAATCTTGTTCTTTGGGAGAAGGTGCTTCCCCCTCCCAATTTCATTGGGGACACTCAAATTTTTGATGACCTCAACTCTAAGTTAAAGAGTATTTATATTCCACTCTTCCAATAGAATGAGGACTCTATTATATGGAAGGAAGAGGATTCTAGAAATTTCTCTGTTAAATATGCATATCTCATAAACTTCAAGAATTCTAGCCAAAAATATTACTAGAGTAAAATTTGGGTAAAATACCTTCTACCTAAAGTTAACCTTAGAACAAAATCCTCACTATGGACAATTTGAGGAAATGTGGAATGCTCCTCCCCAACAGGTGTGTTCTTTATAAAAAGAGGAGGAAAGTGTCAACCACCTCCTCATCTCCTATCCCTTTGCTCAAGCGGTGTTGTCCAAGGTGTTGGAGCTTTTCAAGGTTCAATGGGTTTGTCCTAATTCCATTGAGGAATGTTGGTTACAATGGGATTTTCCTTTTAGGTATCCCTTTCTTATGGCTACCTAGAAAATGGCCTTCCCACTTCATCCGAGAGCTTATGGAAGGAAAGGAATGCTCTCATCTTCATAAATTAGAAGGCCAATATCAGAAAGGTCAGTGTTGGTTTGATTTCCTCAATTAAAGAGAACTCCAAACTCATTAAGGTGAAGACTAAAAAGGTTGTTTCTAGTAGAGAAGAGGAAGTGCTCAAATAATTTGCCTTCATTCTACCTCAAGTTAGTTTCCCGTCCACTAAAATTAAGTGGTCCAAACCTGAAAGGGGAAAATTCAAACTTAATTTTGATGGGGCTTCTAAAGGTAACCTTGGCCTGGCTGGTGGAGGAGGCATAATCAGGGATCATAATGGGGACTGGATCTTAGCCTATGTTGGACCTTTGGGGACTCAGAGAAATAATGTGGCTAAAGCTCATGCTCTTCTTTGAGGTGTTATTCTTGTAAGGAGAAAGGAATTAAACATATTCTTATTGAGGGGGACTCTCTTCTCATTTTAAATGCAATCAACAAGACTAGTCACAATAATTGGGTCTTGGGTAATATTATTAATGATATTAAAGAGCACCTTAAGTAATTTGATTCCCATATCATTACTCATATCCATCGCGCTCAAAAATACTTAGCAAAGATGAGAGAAGCAGCCCAAAGAAGGGAAAAACAACCAACCAAGGAAGGCTCAACAACCAAATATTACAACATAGGTGAAAAAAGGATCGAAAGGTACATAGATCCGTAAAAGGCAAGATGCATAAATATGATGAATAAAGGAGTTCAAAGTAATGATTTCAAAGTGTGGCAAAAAGGTGAGGTCATACCTGTGCATATTAATGATATTATTAATCATGAAAAGTTGTAAGCACTTCACCTTAAGCAACGCGAGGGAGAATAATGGGTTCATTTTCCAATATTGCAAAAGTGATTCTGGCTTAAGCTATTCTTGGAAAGGAAAGTCTAATTTCAAAAATTATAGACCTCAAAGTGTTGTGCATTAGAGTAAAAATTTGGCTACCATGGGCGGTGATAGAACCAGAGTCGAGTCATGTCTAGCCATGGGCATATTGTGGAGGATAAGTCTATGTGGCACCTATTTAGGATTGGGGTTTTAATAAATTTATCACCAAACTCCAAGGGCATGATCCCTCACTTACTATGGATTTGGGTTGGCGTGGAAAGAGGGGAAAGTGGTGATCCATGGCATGGAAATTGATACGTCGGAGGAAGCCATTTCTGTATTACTGGCATGGACATGGAAGGTTTGAAAATATTCAAGGATAGGAATCGAGAGAGTACGAAATCAATAATTTCTTTATGGGAAAGGAAACTGTCCATTACTTCACCAATGGCATTGCTCGTTCCTGTATTCCTAGGGTGTGGAGAGAGGTATGCCTACACATCATGAAGTATCTGACTCTGGAGGGTAAATATCGCAAGATATATACCCACCACTTGTCATTTCTGAACATGTTTAGACATAAGAAATTTCTCAGTATTCCCTTCTATCTTTTCATGTCTTTAACCACCTCGGTGAGGGATTTCCAATGGAGTAAGGTGGAGTCTCCCATCCATGAGGGCCTCATTCTTCTCCTGTTTCACAATGGGAAACTGTCCTAGGATAAACAAATGCCCCTAATTGAAGATGAGGAGGATATTACCCTGGTTGAGTGTCTGTCCAAGATGAGGGAGGGAAATCTAGGTATTAAGTAGATGGGTGAGGGGAAGAATGTGGAAGGGATGGAAAATCAGGAAGTTGGCTCATCGAAGGGAAGGATAAAGTTACCCTGGAAGGAGAGCATGGTCTTGATATGTGGAAGAACAAAGTTCAGTATTTGGAGATGGTGGTCTAGGTCCTAGAAGAGACTAACTCGGTGGTGAGAAAGGGCATGATTACAATATTATTGAAGCCACCAAGAAAATATGCTTGGCCTAGAAGAACATCTGAGGGGATATCAAGCAGTTGGATTCTCTGGTTCGGGATTTGGGTGCTCATCTGGATGTTGTGGAAAAAGAGAAGCAGAAAAGGAGGTGGATCAGTTCTGATGATGTTGAAGAGGAGGAGGAGGATTTTGCAGAGGATACTATGGAGGATGTTAAGGAACCCCCAAGAAGCTGAATTTTGATTATAGCACAAAAGAAGAGATCGGGAGGTTAAACCCTCCAACAAAAGTAAAGATAACTAATGGAACTTCTGAATTGTTTGCAGAATTTCAGAGAAATTTCTTTGTTTTTTCTTATTTAATGGCTTAGTTCTCTTCTTCTCACTATTTTTTGGACCCCCTTCTCTATTTTGGAGTTAAGTCTGTTTAACTCTGGGGTCCTATTCCTTTTTTGTCTCGCTTTGTTTCTGTCACGATGTAATCTTTTTGTACTCGGCCTCTGGGAGCCTATCCCTATTTTTTACCCTATCTAATAAAAATTTATGTCACTTATTATAATTTCTTACAAAATAATACAATATGATGTACATGAAATGAACCTACCTTCTCATAATATAAAACTTATAACACATGTTATTAAAACATGATAAATTCGAAACATGTACTTATATTCTTGCAAGTGTGTAATTGTATTTGAGAAAGTACATCAAGATAACACAATGATAGAACAAAAATGATGAAATTAAGATCTCAATATACATAAATGTAAATATGTACATAAATATTGATATATGAATATAAATTTCATAAAATCCATAAATGATTACAAAAAAAGTATGTAGTTAAGTTTCAAGGTCTCTACAACACAAAAATCAATTTCTTTACAATTAATGCATATATATATATATATATATATATATATATATATATATATATATATATATATTTTCATTTTTACATTTGAATAATATGAGAGTATCTTATGAGAACTCTCCATGCTATGTCAACATGTAGAGCTCTTAGGATTGAGGTTCACCTATAACTCAACCTATTCATCATACAATTATGCTAATAAATAATACTTAAATATGTTTAAAAGTTAATTAAAATGAAAAAGTAAACAAGTGTATAATGCAATAGTATGATTGATCTCAATTTGTTATTTCTACTCACTCTCATAAAAAAACATTGTGGCTTGCATGGAGGAGTGTAAAAGTAGAAATATCTAGAATATATTCTGTAGATAAAATTTTGACATCGAGATATTTTCAAAAATACTTATAAAGTATATTCTAGAAATAATATGCACATATAATTTTTAAGCCCAATAAATCCATGTACCTTAATATATTGCTCTATAGTTGATATATTGTAACACGAACCCCTTTGTCAACCAAATATGGCAAGTGGAAAGGAATAAAGGTAGTCATCATCAACTACATCTCATGTAAAACCATGTTTATGTTCAAGATTATATATACATGTGCATGTATTGATTTGAAAAAAAGGTGAAAATTACATATATGCATGGTTTATTTTAAATAACAAAAAGTACATCACTAAAATAAAAAAATTTGGATGACTTCTACCAATCATGCACTACTCAATTATCTACTATCACCCTATTTTTAACATAAAATTAAATATTCATATAACACAACACTCCTATTTTGTGCCACAAAGAGGGCAAGATGCAGTGAAAAAATTGAAGATGAGATGAGTGTCTTATAACTCTATGATGGCAGTTGTCACAATTACATGATTATATGGTTGACTAGATAGATAGGAACATAGAAATGCTATCAATGGGACACTTCAATTGGAGTATGTTAAGGGATCTATAGATTAATTTTGTGAGGAAGAGAATATAGAGTTGATGATTTGATTATTGTTTGTTGAGTGTCATATAATCGATGAGAAGAGTTGTGTGTGATTCCTCTCTCAAGTGACAATTTTTAAAACCACAGGATGTCCCATCATAACATGGGAAAAAAGTGAGTTAAAGATGAGGTAGAAAATTCCTTAGAAAAGGCATGCTAAATGAGAAGTAAGACAATGTTTCCCAATAATGTACATGTGAAAAAGTGACGATGGGTATATATGAAGGTGAATGAAAGAAATGAGAGTTTGTGGGATGATGAGAGTGGGTTGATTGAATTTAAGTTGAAGGATAATGATCTAGGTGAGTGAGGAGATAAAGAAGTACCACACACGAGGTGATAAAATATATGGTGAGTTACATGGAAAGTATGGAAGGGTTAGAAGTGTGTTGGGTTGAGTTGGACAAGTTGGAAGGGATTTGGGTCGAGTTGGATGAGTTACAAGTGAGCTAGGAACAGTGGGGCAAAGATGATTGAAACCCTGGTTGTGTTATTTGGGATGGGAAATATAGTTGGGGTGGCTCATCGAGTTGGTTGGGTATCTCAACAACATCGAGTTGAAAGGGGGTATGACTGGGTCATATGAGAGACTAGATGAGTTGGGTGGTGTGGGTATACGAGTAGCTAGATCGGTTGGGGAGAAATATTAGTCACATATTTTGGTGAAATAATTTGTTGTATGGAAAATTATGTGTTTCCACTAACACTCACGGGGCTATTCCCATCCTTCCGTGTATGAGGAGGCTCCCATTATTGAATGTTAACTATATAATACTATCTTGATAATGTGGGGGTGACTAGAAGGCCAAGGATCACACAGAACAATTCATCGAACTCAGTGGAAAAGTGCTTGTATAGTGTACAAGGGAGGGATTTTCAAAAATGAGGGGTGAAGGAGAGACATTAGAAAAGGGAGGGTTATTGTTATGAGTAGGAAATTCTAGAGTTGACACCCAATAACTAGAGTAGCTCAACATTCAATTAGACAAAAAAACCATAAAACATCAAATGAGACTAACAAATCCAAACAAATAGTTGTTAGAGTCATTCATCAAAGATACACATCTCTTTCTTGATTACTTACAAAGTGCATAAAATAGAGAAATAAAAGAACACATGAAGAGAGAAATGGAATAAATGTAGATTTTATTTCTTGTGTTGGTGATACAAAGCTCAACACCCAAAACCACCATTCATAATTTCTACAAAGAACTAAATTGTCAATATTTTAGGATCCTTTGGAATGGAGGATCCATCCCAATTTATAATAATGTGAATTGACCTTTCATCTACCCCCACATGTATCTTCATGATATCATTCAAATTGTGACTTTACATCTTACTAGGAATTGAAAATGAAGTTCCCTTTTTTATATATCAAAGGTAATTTTATAATATAACTTTAGAAAATCACTGAAGTGAATGACATGAAATACAATTATTATGCCCAATGAAGAATTAAAAATGGGAGATAAGGATGAGGGAGAAAGAGAGAAAAAGGAAGAAGTTGTAATATCTCACGAAGAATCTCCTTCGATGAAGGGATTTATTTATTCATGCTCCCTAATGAGAATTTCTGAATTAAGATCCTGCTCCTTGAATTATTTGATGAATTGAGCTACTATAACTACCAACTTGTTTGGCTTTGGAATGTAAATGTAGCCCAAAACCTTGGTCCATGCCCTAGGAACCTCAAAAATATTCTTTCATTGACTTAAATACTCCAAGATCCTTTGTAATTGCAGAAATGCATCTTTTGATGTTAGACAAGGATACTAAGTTATCTTCATTGAAAGAGAGAGAGAGAGAGAGTCACTTGCCTCTTCCTTGACTATCTTCTGGAAGGAAACAATGAGTTATTATGATGATGAATCCTTGATAAGTGGAGGGAACTCAATTTTATAAGCATAGTTATAAACCTCATTAAATATCTCAAATTTTTTTCCATAAGATTATAAATCAAAGATTATAGTTTTGAGTGATATATTTCATATCCATGATGTGGATATAGAATTGAGACAAGTTCTTTGCAATTGATGAAAACACGTTCTTAATTAGGAGATTATGAGAGTTAAAGGAGCTCATCTCTCGAAACTAATGGGAACATTTCATTCAAGTGAATGAACTCTTTTGTAAACTTCTCCTTAGCTTCTCTTACTTCTAAAAATGTTGTAAGAATGCACTTTATGAGAGAAATGACATCTGAAACAATTCCTTACCATGTTGAATGATTCTCTCAATCCACTTCTCATTAGCTTTCCCTTACATCATGTATTCTTGTGCTTTATTGATTTCCTTAGGATCAACACTACTAATAAAAAGGATGTCTTCTACTAGAAGATAAGATGTTGAGTTAGGTTCTAAGAAGGGTTGAATGTAAGCATGGAAAGGTTTTACTTGTTCCTCCAATTATACAACATTTTTCTTTTATTGCTCATTCCAAATTAGGAGGTGAGAAGAGGATTCCTTAAAAAAATGAGTCACCCTCTTCTCGAAGATTTCTCTAATGAGATGTGGATTTGGTCATAATCTAATGGATTCATGTCCTCAATAGGCTTTTCATTCCTAGGACTAACAACTTGAACATACTGATTACCTGAGGTGCCATTGAAGAAGAGGGATGTTGTCTGGGCCTTATTTCTTCACTTAGAATTCAGTGTTCCTGATATTTATTTGAGACTTGGCATGATAGCAAGTTGTGTTGTCCTTGGTTCACTCTCAATAATTTTTGAATCCATGGAAATGAATTTTCGGGATTTGACACAATGTTGGTCACCAGAGCACTTCCAAGAGCTTGTTGTGGAATTAACTCTTAATCATCATGGGGAAGATTTTCCATTAGGGAAGACATACCTAGATTCCATTGAAAATAATTCTACTATAATGAATCAATATTTCTTGACAACTAATCCTTTTTGGACAATCATATAACTTAACCATCTCACATTAACTCACTCAAACAAATGAACCCACTTTGGTGAACTCTCCCAACTCACTCGAGCTTAACTCAACTAAAGCTCACCGAGGAGGTGTGAATGGCACAAAACTAATTGATGAGTTATGATGAACCATTTAGCTAAAATTTTAAATGGATATTTGACTCTATTTGAATATATTTTGCTTGCACAATGTCCCTCGATTTTCAACCGTTGCACCTGTAATGTTTTGTCTCACTCTTGAACACACCGTGACTAGTATGATGCCTCAAGATCCTCACGAATGATGAATTTATTATTGATAGATATGAGATCACTTTGAAACACTGGTAAGTGTTGAAAAATTAGATAGATGAATTAAAATGGAGAAAATACATCTTTCTGATTTTTCTCCCGCAGTCCACATGGAGACTTTCTATTTTTAACAAGAAGAATACAATAATGAATGATCAAGTAAATGGACATCAAAGTAATGATATGAAAATCTACTATGTCGAATTTATTATTGATAGATTGAACTCATAAAAGTAAAATATTGATTCTCAAGAAAACTCCAATCATATCCTTAAAAAGAGCTTGAGAATCAAAGAAAATGGCAACTCTAGAAATAGAAATGAAACAAAGTAAAAAGAGCATACAAGGTGCTCCTCGGTTTGAACACCAATGGAGGCACCTAAAATTTTAGTAGGGTTTCTCTAGCTCAACAGATCTCAAAAGTTAAAGTGATCAAATGATAAAGGTCAAATAAGTTTTCCAACCCTAACTTGAGGCTCAGTTAATAAAACTCACCGAGTTAAAAACAATGCACGTGGCGACATCCCAATAAAACCCTAACTCACTTTGAGTTAACTTCCACCGAAAAAAGTCATGGGTTGGTCATCATGAAAAGGGGACATTTTTTAAAACAAATAATTCATTTGACCATATCCTTTTTATGTCATTATTAGGAAGGGTCCAAATTATCAAAGATAATAATTATTGCTTTCAACATTACTCTTTTTTTGGTTGTATGATTAATCCAAGGTGGCCTACCAATGCTTAAGGTAGGAGTGCTATGTATTTATACAAAGGGATCCTGAACATTATCACATCAAATTATATTCCAATGACCAAGTTAAGAAAGGGTACAATGATTACCTTAAACTTTGCAAACTTACCTTAGCTTTGGTTAAAGACCTCTTACCCTTCAAGGTGAGATAAGGGAAAAAAAAATATTTTATTTTGTATGCTCAAAAGTGGAAAATAAAGTAGGGTGGCATATTGGCTAGGTCTTTATAAATCTAGAAAATAAAAGTATTATGATTTGCATGTGAAGTGCATAGGTGTAACATTAGGGACTCATTAGAAGACAAAGTTGAAGAAGAAGACAAAACAAGTGTCACATCAACTCAAGAGAGAAAAGAGATGATTATTGTATTCATTCACTACTGAAGACAAGATTGTATCCACTTATTTGAGAAGACTTGCACATTACGGAAAGACTATTATTAGCCAAAATATTCAACCAAGTTATTATTGTAATAAAAATAAAGCAATCAACTACACTTTGACTGAGTGTATTTTTGGAACTAAGGTTATTTTTCCCTCATTGTAAAAGCATGGTTATTTTAGGCTAAAATTAATATACATGGGCAAGTACAGACTGTAACCTATTTTTAGGAGGGGTTGCGTGAATTATTTTTGCTATATATTGTGTGCATTAGCAAGGCACAAAGAAGGACGTTTGGATACAGGAGTGCTGAAGAATTTTTTTGCTAGTTTTCCCTTGAATGAGAACCAGTTATTGCCTTTCCAATTATTTGTAGTGGTGTGTATCTTTTTATGATCTCTTGTGAATGTTAATTCCTTGAATTAGATATCTTACCTTGCTACAAATTAGGTGTTTCTATATAGTCTTAGTGTGCATGTTAGCTACTTTGTGTTGTGATTTATCCATCAACACACAAGTGTTTACCTAAGGATAAAAAAGAAAATCATTGGTTCATACTTTTGTGATTTGTTCTTAGTATATTGTGCATGTATTTAGTGAAATCCATGTTGATGAAAAATTAAAGCACCACCGAATGGCCTCGGATACGAGTGGGGCATTTGGTGTGATTGCAAAACATGGGACTTAAATTAATGCTTTATCCTCACTATATTTATTATTTAAATATCTTATTTAAATAATATCTACACATATAGTTCACTTAGACACCTCACCAAGCTAACTCAACCTAAGACCTATTCTTAGCAAGTTCCCATAACTAACTAAGACTTACCCAAACCCTAAAAATCAATGCCTACATTCCCTCTAACCACATTCCCACATGCTCACAAGAAGGTTTCCGAGTCTAATCCATGGGATAACGACACAAGATCCAAGGAAATCAAGGAGGATCTCCTAGTTTAGTAAACCTAGGAAATCCCACCTTGACCAACGTCGGTTACCCCTAACCATCGCCGGTTAAGATGGACCACCATCGGTTACCCCTTTTAACCCAAAACAACCTTATTCTCAAGGTTGGGAACTTGGAAGTTGGAAGAAGAAAGGTTGATGAGAAGAGCACATCTCAGAGAGATAACACATCTTTAGAGAGCCAATTCCAACAAAAACTCACATCCAAGGAAGGAGATTGAGCATCTTCTCCTGCATAGCCATCCCAACCACGATCTGATCTATCCAAGCAAAGAGGAGTGTGCATGCAGCCCATGCAAAAGCTTTTCTTTAGTTGGTGATCACTTATAGCCTTCAAACCCATCATCAACACCTCCATCCTTCACACACAGACCTTCAGGAATGAAATCCAAGTAAGTATAACGTCATACTTCTCTGGTTTATTTCATTTCATCATTATTTTATCACCCATTGTTTATCTTGCTCCCTATTGACCTTCTCCAACATTTTCACCTCCATAGACCCATTAAAACCTCACAAAAGCCTACTCTAGCCACCCAATACCTCATCCCGACCAACCAAAATCCTTTGTGTAATCACAAAGGAGACCAAAACCCTATTCATGACATTTCCAGATCTCACAGTAACCGGCACCGGTTATACCTAACCATCATCGGTCACCCCTGACCGACACCGGTCTCTGTGTTTGCCCACATAGCCTTAAACAGAGACCTACCCACCTAATTTTACCTCACCCTCATTCACCTGTGACCTACCCGAGACCTTTATCAAACTGCAGAGACCCAAAACCAATCATTTGACCTTTGGATTCTATTCTAGCTTAGCCTATTAGATTAGATCTATTTTCTTATTGTGTTTTTAAGTGAGATACCTAAATCATTTTAAAATAACAATAGGATTTACTTTGTTTACAACATTAATTTGTTTAAAATAGTGGACTGACAACCATCTAGGAAGTATCATACTTCCCGAATCTAGCTCACGCTAGGCAGTTCACTACCCATATTGTTTAATTCCTTCTGGTGGTCTTGTTTTCATTACAAGTAGTTCCTCCTAGCCAAAAGGAAGCTCTCACGATCAGTTGTGGATTCGGAAGTCATACATATGCGTGCATGCAACAACCCATCAACCGACATTTGAACAGGTATTCCTCCTACGCCCATTACCCTATCTGTTTTGTCAACACTTCAAAGAAACAATCTAAGAAAAAGGTGAAACATTTTGGCACGCCCGGTGGGACCCATTCGGGGTTCCTTGCATTTCATTCATTCCTAGGAAAAAATTGTGTGTTTGTTTCCCTTCTAAAAAGCGTACACACTAATTTTCTTCCTTGGTAATCCACATCTCCTTTCTATTTTTCTCTAAAGGAAACTTTTCTTTTGGTGTAATTAAAAGAATCATTTCTTCATGTTTTCTGCATTCTAGTGAAAGAGCATCCCTCTTCCTATTCATCTTATTGTGTCATCCAATTTCACATTTTTGATTTGGGTTTTAAAATCATTGCATTTCATTCTGATTTTCTGCATTAGCTCACATTAATTGAGGGCAACCTATATGCTGGAAGTCATTACCAGCTGATGGTTGACAAACGAATCATAGAAAAACACTTCTATCCTTTTCTCTTTCTCTGAGTCTTACCAAACCACACAAAAATTCAAAATACATACATTCTTAAACAACATCCTACTTGGAAGAAGCTGTAGGTGATCACACGATCACGACATAGTGGGCACCTAGCTCATTGCTCTGTCGAGTCATACTTCAGAGTGAAGCCCGCCCCCACCATAACATACCTAAAACCTCACCTTTTAGATCTCCTTCTTTGTAGGAAGCCATCCTCACCAAAAACTCTATTTCACAATTCATGTGTCAGTCCCTAAATAGCATAAGCTAAACAAACATAATAGAAAGGGCACTCCTAGGATCACATTTTCTTAGTGTTTTTACTTGGCTTGTGTTTTGAGGTGAAAGATCACGTTCATCACTTTTTTTTGTTCATCCTTGCACACTCCTCATCATAGCTGGTGTATTCCGGCTTCACCTGAGTGTGCTTGGGCCATATCATCATCATTTCTAGAATTCAGGTCTGATTCTACATCAGATTTTAATTCACAACCACTTTCTTTCATCACTATTTCAATTTCACAGTAACCATCATCGGTTACCTCTGACCACCATCGGTTATACCAAACCGATGTCGGTTCCAGGTCCTTTTGCTAATCTACTCAAAAGGACATTTTACTTCACTTTCTTCCACTTTTCACGTCTCTATCACTGTCATCATTCTCATTGACATTTTTAAACATCCCCAGATTTGGCGTACTTGTCAGATTTTACCTTCTACCTCGTTGTTTACTCACTGTCTATTTCTACACTGATGGCGGCACTAGATTATACCTTACCATGACATCGGTTTTACCTAATTTACATTGGTTATCTATTTCACATTCCACCATCATTTGGTCTTTTATCCACTTTTTATCACCAGATTCACCTATTCCTACTATTCTCTGTATTATTTACAGAAAAGTAGCCCTACCAGGTCAATACTAGTTCACATGGTGCTGACCCAAAGACAAGCAAATGCCCTTGTATTCCACGCCAGTTATCAACCACTCCCACCTAGTCCCTCACCACCTTCTATTTTATCACCAGCCATGGATCCCATCCAACCTACCACTATCGCTACTAGAGATGAGGAGTTTGCATGACTCCTTGACCAGAACCCTATGCTTGCCTTGTAGTTTTACCTTTCCCACTCATCCACCCGAGATGCCTCGGGTCAGTTGATATACGACATGCCCGTATCTATCCCCCTCTCACACCCACTTCCACATCGGCTCCATCTGGTTCCATGCTTCCCGCATCCACTTTACCCCCATTTTTCACAATTAGGTTATGTACCCGCTATGACTACCATGTTTACCTCTATGGCACCCATTACATCCACCATACCCTCGATGACTACCCCAAACACAACCTCATCCACCCCTAATGTCTCATACATACATGTAGCTACACTCCCACCTCCAGTGTTGGTGACTCCTACCCCATTTCAGAATGTGGTTCTTTCCATTCCACAATCATTAGCCCCTATTGCCACTAGGGTTACCATGACCCTTCCACCCCCATATACATACTACCAACAACCACCTGTTTCATCTATTATTCATTCCGGTACGTACCCCTATTTCATTACCTTCTTCTCCACCACCTTACATGGCAGCCCCATACACTGGAATGCCACCCCCATTATATGCCCAAAACCAACCTCCTCACGCTATAGGAGGCATCCAATCATCACAACCCACCAATGACCTAATTAAATTGATGTTGGACAAGATGCAGACACTGGAGGCATCGGTTTCGCTCCCGCAACACTCTCACCTATGATGAGATTTGCAATGAGCCTATTCACCCATCCATTCCTATCCATTCATACCATGTGCATTGGGAAATGCCTAAATTCAACCACTTCAATAGCAAGGAAGACCCACAACAACATTTGCGCTCATTCAAACACGGGTGTTATCTGATCGCTCATGATGATGCCTTGCTTTTGAGAACTTTTCCCATGTCCCTCACTGGACCTGCATTAGATTGGTATAGTGGGTTACCTAAACACTCTATATTTTCATTCAATCAGGTAGCCCAAGCTTTCTTGGACCATTTCTCTATCAATATCGCCAAGAAGGTTACCATGACCGATCTATATTCCACACGTCAGTACGAGGATGAATCTATCATAGATTTTGTCACTCATTGCACAAGCCTGATCAATCAACTTACCTTCCAACTGCCACAAACTAAACTCATCGAGCTCTTCACATGAGCTTGCGCTAGACATATCTCCCCGACCTTGCAGGTCCAAACTTTCCAAACATTTGATGAGGCATTCACTATGGCATGAAAGTTAGAGATTTGGCCATCAAAGAGAAGAAAATCCAATTACTGAAATAAGAATTCAGCATTCAAGTCGAATGAAACCTCTTCTTCTTCCAAACCACCAACCAATTATTCAAAGGCTAAGGGTACCACTAACGCAGTGGTACTCAAGGCCCCCAGCTCATCCATCCAATCAAGCTACACCCTCATCTAATCTATCACTTGTCCAGGCTTTTTGATTTAGACAAGAGCAGTGAAAATATACCCCAATTGGGGAACCTTACTCTTCTGTCTTAGAAAATCTTATCAAAGTGGGAGCCATCACCCTTCCACCCATAAAACCACACACTAGTTTTGACCTTGCTCGCCCCATGCCCACGTGGTATAAAGAGCATGATTTCTATAACTATCACCGAGTGAAGGGTCATAGTGATGGAAAATACATCACTTTCAAGAATATTGTCCAAGAAATGCTCGAGAAAGGTGAGTTAACTGTGGATAATCCCAATGCCACCCCCAACCAAAATCTACAAATCTTCAAAAACCATTTCCCAATCATGCCCCTTCATCCAATCAAACCGGTGAGACATCCTCTCATGATACCCATACCCGTGAGGTTCATGCTATCTTTAATGAGGTACATGTAGCCTCTCAATTACCTCACATCCCTTCCATAGAGGAAATCCTAGCCCAAATCCTCCTTCCACATTGGAACCAACCTTCATTGTTCCTTCACCAATAGAGGAGCACCTTTCATCTCCTTCATCACCAACGGAGGGTCTTCCACTAACATTGAGCCCCTCTCACCCCTAGCTTCTCCACTTAGAGAACCTTTACCTACCATACCTCCTCCACCCATAGAGGAGCACCCATTACCTCCTCCACCCACAGAGGAGCACCCATCACCTCCTCCACCTCACACTTCCATTCCTCCACTTATAGAGGAGCTCCCATCATCTCTTCCACCCATCATAGACCCAGTGGAGATATCTTTTCCTCTTGGAGAGCATTCTCCATCATTACCCAAATCCAACAGACCTACTTTTGGCTCTCTTACCCACGGAAGTTGAAGCTGGCCAATTCCCCATCTCTAAGATGCATTTTACGGGAATTCCCATTAGGTCCTCACCAACTCCACCCACAGATGTCATGTCCATTCTCACATTTGGCCGATCACTTAGATTATGTGGATAGGGATTTATTATGGGGGTGCCTCTTACTCCCTGTCTCAACACAGATGCAGAGATCCCTCGATGACACCTCCACTATCTACCCAAACACATTTCCACCCATCAAACCAAATACAACCACTACTATCGCAACCCCTTCCACGATACCCATTAGCACTCACACCACACCCTTACCCATAACCCGACCTATACCTAAACCCAAACCCATACCCACAACATTTACCTCCACTAAACCTATTACCACTTTAGGGGTTACCCCAACCACCACCTTACTCATCCACCTATTAAACTGGATTTAGCTACATCCTCCAATGTCAAAACCACACCTACTCTGACACCCAAACCAAAGAAACAAACTCCTTGACCTCATACCCCTACCACACCAATCACACCCGCACTTGTCCCATCTACCTTAAAATCTCAGCTTGTCAACATGGTCAAGCACCCTTCACCCATCCATAAACCAATAACACAACAACCCATTCCTTCCTCACATACCTCTAACCTACCCAGGCACACAACATGACTTATACCCACACTGTAGTAGTCTTTTACCACCAATACCTCCAATACCTTCAGCTATTGCTTCACTACCCACTACACTTCAGTCTTTGTCCCTCACACCCCAAGCATGACCCACATCATCTACCTTCATAGCACCCCCATTATCCCCATGGGTAACTCACCCTCTTCCTCCATCTTGCTTTTCCTTCTAGACCTCGTACACCCACATCACCTTTACCCAAGAAGGTGTGACCCAAAAAAAAAACCCCACTACCCCACAACAAGGTAGTCAAAACAACCCCACACCCTCCTACCCATCCATCTACTGTACCCCTACCCAAATGAACCCGATGATACCTCAAACCACACTGGCACCTAAACCCATAGCTCGACCCATTCCTACTCTTCCAAAAACAATTCCTCGACAATCAACCACACCTACACCCAAACCCACATTCACTTCCCATTGTGATCCACTAGCAGGGTCCTATGCCAAAATTTTAACCAACCTCCTCGAGACTTCTGTTATCACATTACCACCACTCGACCTTACGACCCCCTCAAACCCAAGCCAAAAGGGTTTGATGATACTAAAATTTGTGCATACCATCATGTGCCAGGGCATGATGTGGAGAGCTCTGAAGGCCTTGAAAACCATCCTTATCTAATTGTGTCCACTAGAAACCAACTTTGATGATGACGACCTTCTCGATGAGGATCCTACTTCACCAACACCCATTCCCACACTACCCACTCAACAACCACAACCTCCACCCTCACAGCTCCTAGAGCCACACACAAAATTTGAAATTAACATGGTTCGCATCAGAGAACTTGCCACGCCACCACCCAAATGTCATTGCCCAACTGACCTCACGGGTTTTTCTCCTCCGATAGGTTTTTCCCTTCATGTCATTATACCACTCACCCTACACCTTCTCCATTTGCCAACTTCCCTCAAATCAACATGATACATGTCACTACATGTGCGTAGAAGGGAAAAGACAAGGAAACTGACCCACCAACCAATCCTATACCCCACATACCATCGCACCCATACCTAAAATAACTATCCACGGTCCCACATACCCCATTTCTAATGGCATCACACATCACACCATGCTCAAACAACTACACCAATCTCCCCTCAAAATGTCCTTATACGACCTCATCCAAACCTCGAATCCCATCATCAAGCTCTCATGGAGGTTCTTCAATCTATTGAGGTTTTACCCAATGACCCTACACCCATAGCCTCCATTATCACACCCATCATGTAGCCTCTCTCACCAAATTACCACCTTCATCCTCACCTCACCTTGTCCACCAAGTGGCCTCCCTTAGCTTCTCAGAGGAAGAAATCATGCCATACCAAAATGATGACCCAGACCCAGCCCTCTTCATCTCTTGTCCACATTGATGACATACGGGTACGCCATGTGATGATTGATGGAGGTGCTAGCATTAACATCATTTCATCCCATGCATTTTCTCAAATGCGCATACCTGACAATTACATGCATAAACATCCAGTCATGTTGCGTTCATTCAATGATGCTATCACCTCCACACTAGGCACTGTCATCCTTCACATTCATGGGCCCCCTGCACTATTCCAAAATTGTTTTATGTTTTGGAGGGAATTCCAATATAACTTGTTGCTTGGTAGACCATGGATCCATGTCATGGGTTGTGTTCCTTCCACTTTGCATCATTGTGTGTAAAGTTTGAACACGAAGGACACACTTATACCATTCCAACTGACCCATCACCTTTCAAAACATGCAACATGCTTTACCGACCCAATGATGTGCTCATACCTATCAAGCCATCTACCTCTGCAACCACTACCACTTCACCTACACCTCCACCTACTAGTATAGCCACTACTTTCACCACACATACCTCCTCTATTCCTACCACTACTATAACCTCCATGGCTGACCCATTAGCTTCCCAATCCATTAACTCCACCTCCGCATCGACCTCCGACACATCATCCATACCAGCTACCTACATACCAACCACTTGATCCCTTGGAAGGTGTTTTTCAATGCCTCACTCTGGGAGTACCACCTATATAGTGTCAACACATTCCTTACTCTGCATGAGTATGGAAGCCTTCACCAACACCCTCTATGATCACCATATAGGAGAACACCTCCTTTATGGTCCTCCTCATCTTCGTACTAGTCTCACCTATGGGGGACTTGATACTACCACTTACATACCTTGAACCACCATCACACCCCACCCATTTTCCACTGACTTCCAATCACTTACCAATCACCATTTCACCCACACCTTCTTGCACCACTTTGTGTGTGGAAGGGTTTTGGTTTTGGATTTTATGAGCAAGGCCGCCATACCATTATTCCATGTACCACCCACAAACATAATGACCGTAGTGGTATCGGCTTCCCCAAACCTCCTACCAAATAGGCCGCATTGAACTCATTGAAGACCCTAGCCCTCCTCCACCTTCATCTTCATCACTACCTTCACCCGCTCCACCTTCATCACCACCCTCACCGACAGAGTCGATGGATCTGAATCTATCCCTCCTAACTTTTTTTTTCATAAACACCATTTCCTTGGGGCCTTTGACTTATCAACGTGAAGGCGAGGCCCCTTCCACTCTCCCATTCTGTATCCTAAGATGATCGATGATGACACACCTACCATTATTAATGTCATTTCAATGTCAGGATGATGAATCCATACTCACCTACCTTGGTGTAGAAGACTCATATATTCATCGGTCATTACCCTCTGAGACACAAACCATGTTGAATGAATCAACTATCGAGATCAACATTCATACTCAGGATGACCCACACATCCTAAAGATTGGACAATCTTTAGATGTTGCTTGAACAAGAAGCCATCACTTCTTTTCTCTGAGATCATAACCATGCTTTCACTTGGTCTTACACAGACATGCCTGGTATTGACCCCACCATAGTGGTCCACAATATCATAACCATTCCGATGCCAAACCTATCAAACAAAAGCTGAGGAAAATGCACCCTCGCATTGCTCTTCTCATCAAAGAAGAACTTCAATGCCTTCTTTCCATTTCCTTCATCTTACCCATTGATTATCCTCATTGGATTTCTAACATTGTCCCTATTACTAAAGCAATAGGGGGACTCCACATTTGCATGGACTTCCGTGACCTCAACCTCGCCTACCCGAAAGATGACTTTCCCTTGCCCGGTATTGATCAACTGGTTGACCTTACCATTGGTCACGAGATGCTCTCACTCATGGATGGCTTCTCGGTTATAACCAAATTTTTCTTGCCCCTAGAAGATCAGCACAAGACCACATTCATTACCCCTTGGGAACCTTTCTATCGAGTCATGCCTTTTGGCCTTAAAAATGCTGGTGCTACATATCAATGTGCTATGACTTACATCTTCCATGATATCATGCATCACATATTGGAAGATTACGTGGATGATCTCTTGGCCAAATCTAAATGTCGCACTGAGCACCTCGCCATCCTCAAAACCATCTTTGACCACCTCATTAAATATTGCATCCACCTTCAACCTAAAAAGTGCGTCTTCACGGTTCTCTCAGGAAAGCTCTTGGGATTTATTGTTTCCCTCCATGGTATAGAAGTTGACCTGCTAAAGTCAAGGCCATTCTGGAAATGCCTCCACCCACTAACCTTAAACAACTCCATAGCCTGTAAGGTAAATTAGTCCATTCACCCATTTCATTTCACAATTATCTGATCGGTGTCAACCATTTCATCATCTGCTTAGGAAGGATGTCTCCTTTAAATGGGATGATGACTATCACAAAGCTTTTGAGGCCCTAAAACAATACCTTCTCCAACCACCCATACTCATTCCACCTAAAGACGATCAACCTTTTTACCTATACATATCAGCTACCGATCATTCCTTGGGAGCCATGCTCACTCATCATGATGAACAACACAGGGAGCAGGTGGTTTATTACATAAGCCATACTCTTTTGGACTATGAAACCCGATACAACCATCTAGAAAAATTTTCTTAGCCTTAGTTTTCATTGCCACCAAACTCCACCATTACCTACTCAACCACAAAACCTATGTTGTGACCAACACCGATCCTTTACACTTCATGTATGCCAAACCTTATCAAAATCAGCATGTGCCACATGATGGCTTATGCTTTTAGCTGATCTTGACCTCAAATTCATTCACCAAAAGTCCATTAAGGGCCAGGCTATCACCGACCAACTGGCTGATGCACCTATTTCCGGGGACCAACCCTCTAATTTTGACTTTCCCGATGAGTCCATTGCTACTCTTTCCTGGATGAACCCCCTTACCAAATGACATTTTTCTTCGATGGTTCCAAGTGTCAGTGTGGGGGGGGGCTGGTGTTATCCTCATTCCTCTAGATGGAGAACCCATGCCTTTGTCTTTCAAACTAGACTTTGAATGCACCAACAATATTTCCAGTATGAAGCACTCATACTAGGTCTCCAGAGCCACCTATGCCCTAGATGTCAAATCCATTCACATCTTTGGTGATTCACAATTGGTCATAAACCAAGTCAATGGTATGTACCAATGTCATAATGAGATACTTCAAAAGTATAAACATCATGTAGACATACTTTTGACCACCTTTGATCATTACACCCTTCAAACCATCCCATGTTCAACCAACAAATTTGTAGATACCATGGCCTTACTTAGCTTCCCAAATACCCACTTCCCTACGATTCCAAAATATTTGTCACCATACAATGCCTCCATTCACCTTCTTATTTACCTCATGATGTTTACTCAATCGGAAATGACACCCCTGACCCGTGACCTTTGGTATAAACAATACTCCACTACCTTTCCCTCTCCATCTTACCTCCTGATCTCACCCATAATGGACAACGTGCCTTCCTTAAAAAGGTCTCCCATTTCATCATTCTAGGGGACTCCTCTATAAGCATGGCTTTGATGGTATTCTTTTATGATGCCTCACAAGTTCTGAAATTCCTTATACCATTAAGGAGGTTCATGATGGCATATGTGGGGGTCACTTTAGTGGCCTTGCTATTGTTAAGCGTATTCTTCACCTAGGCTATTATTGGCCGACCCTTAACCATGATTGTTGTGACTATGTCAAATGTTGTGTGAAATGTCAACAACATTCCAACCTTCATCATACACCCAGTCATGCCTTACAGGTCACTCGTGACCTTTGGCCCTTCTCTCAATGGGGTTTGGATCTTGTCGGAGAAATCAATCCTCATTCTTCCCAATGCCATCAATGGATCATAACTGCTACCAATACTACACAAAATGGGTGGAAGCCATACCACTCATCTCCAAAAAAGTTGAGAAAATATGTGAGTTCATTAACCATCACATCATTTTCCACTTTGGTGTCCCTCATCGCCTCATCACTGATAATGGAAAACAATTCAAAAACAAAACACTGCAAAAACTTTGTGATGCCTTTGGCATTCAACTTAGTTTCTCATCACCTTATTACCCACAAACCAATGGCCAAGCTGAATCCACTAACAAAACCCTCAACAAAATTCTCATGAAAGTGGTTGATGATACTGGGAAGGATTGGCATACGCACATTCCTTTTTCCCTATGGGCATACCACACTAGTATTCACACTTCCACTGTGGCCACACCCTTTTCGTTGGTCTACGGTACAGAGGCTGTTCTACCTCTCAAAGTCTAGATTCCCTCACTCCACATTTCTCTCCATGACATGCTTACTGATGATGACTTTCATCAGGACCACTTAGCACAACTAGAGTTATTAGATGAACGTCATCTTAACACTCTGGATCACCTTCAAGTTTACCAATAGCAACGTATCAAACATGCTTATGAAAAATGTGTCCATGAATGGACCTTCCAAATCGGTGACCTTGTCTTGAAATAAAATCAACACGTAACCAAAGCAGAAAAAAGTAAAATGGGGAAAATTCACTCCTAATTGGCTTGGACCATACATCATAACTCATACCTATGGATTGGGTGCCTATCATTTATCCTCACTTGAGGGTAAACCCAAACCTGAACCCCTTAACGCATTGCATCTTCGACCATTCTATTGTTGACTCATTGTCCTACCTCACCCTTTGTCTCTTTACAGGCTCATCCCTTGAGTGCTATCCACTCCATACACCTCCTAATGATTAAACAAGAATCATGTGAGTACCCATCACTTGTTATCTTCTCTTGAATATGTGTACCACGACACTGTACACATAGCATGATTCTCATGGATACTTTTCATCTACCTTTAGATGAGATCCCATGGTCGTTCCACCTTGCCTTTTGAACAAGAGTCCTATCCTTCACCTTGGTCTTGTCCATGATTTCAAAGACCTCATGGGACCAAACTCCTTGAGTCAAACTTCTAATAAAAAGATGACTCCCTCAAAAGGACATCTTCCTCTCGACCAAATTACTACTATAAATAGACTTGCTCCCTCGAAGGACAACTATGTGAAGCTTTCAAAAAAAAAATGAGAGAAACCAAAGCTTCCCACATCGATCAGCTTCACGAAGACCTCAAGGAGTACCATATTATTTATCCCATATAGACTTCTTGCATCGATCAGTCTATCAAAAAAAAAAAAAATTTTAGTCATGGACTTGCCCATTGTGACCTCGGACCTCTTGCCCAAAAGCCTGTCACTCAAAACATATAAAATTAACTACCTTTCACCCACCTTACCATTTCCACTCTCATTTCCTACATCACCTCAAGGGACATCTTGGAATTTTGACATTTGGTGATCTTGTGACTACCTTCATCGTAGAATAGTTAATCATGTGCAATGCCTTTCAAGTCTTGTGTTCATCACCCCCTTCAAGGTATGATCTACTCGGTATGATCCTACCCAATCAGGTGGCTCTATTTCCCCCTCTTATCTTTTAACCATCTTTGTTGACATTTTTTGATTACCTTATACGGGACTTGGTACTCGACGCTTACCTTTGGGGTAATCCTCTTCTTTCACCATAATCACCTTCACCTACATCATTTTACCTATAATCTACCCACACCTAACAAACCTAAACCCACAACATGCCCAAGCACCTATCGACTCATTTTCACACCTTCTCATTTTCTTCCCTAGCTTATGGGAGAACTACATCAGCCTGAGGTCCTTTTCACCGGGGACTATGTAGGTAGCACTCCAAGGGCATGGGGCCCTTGGAGGTTAGCTCGGCCATTCTCTACCCTAAACAATTCATCAACCATGCCTAACTCACCATTTACCCCACATTTCACTTAGTTCCCCTTTTCTAACAAAATTGGAAATTAAGCCACATACATAACAAGTTGTTTACCATTTTATACATTTATTACACCTACCATCTCTCTATCATCACTATGCATAGATTATACAACATTTCACATATGACCCATAGTATCATTCATTGCCAACATAATGAATCATAACTAAACCTACTTTCAACTCAACCATGCCTATAACCTAACTCGATCCATGCCTATAACCTGACTCGATCCATGCCTATAACCTGACTCGATCCATGCCTATAACCTGACTCGATCCATGCCTATAACTTTGACTCGATCCATGCCTAACCATCCATGACTAACCTAAACTTTGACTTCGATCCATGCCTATAACTTTGACTCGATCCATGCCTAAACCAACCTAACTCCATCATGCCTAACTCACCTAATTTCCATAATCAAAACAACAAATCCATATCTCATCTAATACAAGCCATACATCCAATATCTCATAAACATATTAGCGCATCACAATCATAACATGTATCTCATCATATAAATCAATAAATGTGTATCTCAAAATACATGTCTATCTCATGGCCATCATCTCAAAAATGTTGGCACACAGGCTGATATACAATACAAAATGTCATCGGCATGCAGGCTGGTCTCATATATACAAAAAATGAATGAATCATATAAAAATCTTCGACACACAGGCGGTATATGCTCAAAATATACAACAAAATCACTCATACATCCTCACTATCTTTGGCACACAGGCTGGTATGTGATAAAAAATACAAAAATCTTGGCACGTAGGCCAACATATATATAAAAATAATCACTAGTATACATCAAAAATTGGGTGGCCGCATATCAGACATCTCACGGATGTCCTCCATCTCTATGTCACCTACACCCTCGGCCTCCTGTGTCCCCTGCTTGGCACATCACCTCACTCTGGTCACCATGCATTGGTGGCCTCTCCCTTGATCGGGCCTCGGAGCTCACTACCCTCCTGTGCTCTCCACACTATGTGTGTGGGATCTCATCCTCTCACTGGATGCTGTTGTGCCCTGTACTCTCCATAAGAGAGGAAGTCTATCCCAGGCTGCCATGAGCTGGTCCTGATAGTATCACACCTCACCTAGGGCATCCCATAGCCTAGATATAGGCATGGTCTATGGTGGTCCCATAGGTCTCGGCCCCTATACCTACCCTTGCCAGCCTGTGAACTGGGACCAGCTCCCTGTGCCTGTGGTGGTGCCCCCTACCCTGTGCTGTGTGGTGCCCCCTACCCCTGTGCTTGTATCTGGGCCTATAAGACCCCAATCTGTGCAGGCTATGGCCAAATGGCCCTGTAATCCTACCACTAGGCCTATAGGGCTTACCACTTGACCATCTCTGTCTCCATCTCCTCCATCTCCTCCACCCTCTCCCTCCCATCTGGGCTGCAGACTAGCCACTGTACTCGTAGCTCTGTGACATACTCTCTGTCTACCTCGACCCCTCTAGTGTGTCTCATAGTATACCTATCTATGTGATCGAATCGTTACTTTACCCCTTGTAGGGCATCTCTCTGCACTGTCATGGTAGCTAAGTCTGGCTGCCACTGGGTCTAGGTGGTATGGCTCATAACTGAGCCACCCACCACTTTGCTACCTATACTGTCATGTGCATCATCATCATCAATCCACTGATCCACTGGCTGATCCTCCTCTCCTGTAGGCACTGTAGGCTGTGGTAGAGGGAGAGGCCTCTCCACATCATCTCTCTGATACTGTGGGAAGGGTGGAGGAATATCTGTACAAGCCCAAACTACCATCGGACCCTATCAACTGGGATCATCTCATCCTCCCCGCATGCGGTGACCACATATCCACCTCTCTAGCTCAGCTCAGCTAGCTCCTCATGCATGTGCCTATATGAGGGAATCCCACATATGGCCTCCGAGATAATGTCCACTCTGATAACCCCTCCAACAACTTTGCCAAAATGGGCCACATCATATGTTGCGGCCTATCTACCTCCCACTCTCCTACACCAGCACCCATCTCCTGTCCCCAACCACACACATCTCGGTGGGAATGCATCTACTCGGGGCATCCCTATAGGTCAAACACAGACTATGTGCTCGTAGGCCCAAGTAGTGTGCAGTATAAATGTACAACACAGGCTAAACCTGCGTAACCGCCCATACGCCCCACAGCTCTCTGTAAAGCTACACCAAGAATGTTGGTGCCCAGGTGAAAGCATGTCTCATGCACCATCATATCATGGAGCACCCCCATCAGTGATCGGGAAAGCATCCACCCTCTGCATCGGGCAGTGCATAGCAGCACACTGCCTCCATCAATAAAACTACTAGCCTCGTCTCATCCGGATGGGCTAGGTACATCTCGCCATAGCTCAAACTGGCACTATGGAAGCTCAACTCCACCACCCCTCACCAAATACTATCTCCCGATCAGCTCCTCTGAGGCCTCGGAGGAGATAGAGTACACCTGGGCCCCCAATATGGGTAACCTCAGAATCTGAACACGTCCTCCAGGGTGATAGTCATCTCACCCGTCGGAAGGTGGAACGTGTTGGTCGCGGAGTCCCATCTATCGATGAGCACGACCATCAAACTAGGCTACCAAACAACATGTCGGTAGTGCCAAATACCACTCAAGCCCACTACCTCCACATGCTTTGCAGCTCCAAAGGGGTCACTAGGCCACGTAATGTCACCAATAGTGGTGGAACCCTGTCTCACATATGTAACTGCGATCGACCCTACATCCAATCCAAAGCACAACATTAATCTACCTTTACCATGACCTTATTCATCACTTATCATTACCCACCACCCTATTTTTACCTTACCCATCTCAACCACCTAACCTACATCATTTTTTGGACCCTTGTGCCTAAAATCCCGACCGGTGCCGGTTCATCCTAACCGACTCCGGTCACCCTTAAACCGGCATCGGTCACCTATTTGGTGACCGATATCGGTTCAACTTGACCGACCACGGTTCCACGTAACGGCATCGGTCACCTGTTAGGTGACCGATCTCGAGTTCTACCCGACCAGATGCCGGCCAAGCTTGGCCAGCGCCGAGTCACTTTATCACGAAAATCCATGACTTCCCAAACCCCCCTTTTTTAAAACCCTCCCACCTATCCCTTTTACCCCACCTACAATGACCTACACTACCCCAAACCCCTACCCACCCCACCTATCAATTTCCTACCCCCCCCCTCTTTTTTTTTGCCCATTTTCCCCCATACCCGATTTAACTTTTTCCCACCCACAAAATACAAACACCCACAAAACTCTACAAATAACCAATTATTACACCATCTACTCTATCTAATTAACATTAAAGAGTTAGGTGCTTACCTCATCATGTCGTTGCTGCCCATCTCTCGGTGGCATGTCATCCACTATGTCTTGGTGGTCCACCCGATCCCTCTCCCACCTCTGCCATCACCAAATATCTACCCACACCCTCCAACCACTCGAATCCCTCACTAAGATCTCATGGACCCGCTACTCACCAACCCAACCACCATCAACTCACACTGCCAGCTCACTGTCCCATTTCCTCTGGATGCTTTTCTCACTTTTCTCTCTTTTGTCCTTTCTTCACTTTGCAAATCACAAATGAATAATAAAAATGTGGATTTTTTGTTTTTATACAAAACCCGACCTAACCGACGTCGGTTCCCCTAGACCGACATCGGTCTCATGCCCTACCTAACCATCGTTGGTTTTCCTATACCAACGTCGGTTATCCATGACCACCATCGGTCACCCTTACCTACACATTGCCCTTACTTTGCCATTTTACCCCACCCTCTACCTTGCTCTTTACCCCATACCTTTACCCAACCCATTACCTTACCTTTCCTGACCTCATCATTTACTACCTCCATTTGTCCTCCTTTGGGGACTCATTATTTTACCCTTACCTCGGCCTTACCCATGTCGTGACCTAGATATTTGGACCTGGACCATCACTAGTGACCTTTGACCTCATGTGTTTGCTATACCTTGTGGCACTGTTACCTGTGTTGATTGACCCAATGACCTTACCTAGCCTATTACCATGATTGTTTATCCTGACCCTACCTTTGGTGTACTGGAACATACCTAAACGTTCTTGCACCTAACCTATGTTGTGCTTCCTGACCTTATCCTATACCTTGGATACGGATTCACTTCAACCTTGTTTGGATAAACCTATCGACCTTAGATGATGTAGAGTTTTCCTACTCTTCAACCCGGTAGCGTGTTGTAGTTTATACGTGTGCGTGTGTTTGACTATTGCTACCTTTGACCCTGACCCATTACCTAGATTTCCCGAGTAGACCTTTCACTCCTTTTTCCCTGTACCCACTTGCCTTTTCTTCACATTTACCTTTTATCAAACCACTCACCACTTCAGCCTGCTACCTCGTCAGTTCCTGGTTTGAGGGGGATCACCTTCACCCTCACATGGGGCAACCACATCTTATTTTTGTTAGCATCGCTTACCAATACAAGCTACTACAACAAAAAAGGGCAAAATGTAGACACTAAAATTAGGTCACACTCCCCTTTTGTCCCTCGACATATAAGCACCCTTTATTACATTTACCTAGCCATGACCCCCTTCACCCCACTAATATTAATTTAATTAATTAAATTAAATTAATGCTTATCCTCACTATATTTATTATTTAAATATCTTATTTAAATAATATCTACACATATAGTTCACTTAGACACCTCACCAAGCTAACTCAACCTAAGACCTATTCTTAGCAAGTTCCCATAACTAACTAAGACTTACCCAAACCCTAAAAATCAATGCCTACATTCCCTCTAACCACATTCCCATGCTCACAAGAGGCTTTGAGTCTAATCCATGGGATAATGACATGAGATCCAAGAAAATCAGGAGGATCTCCCTAGTTTAGTAAACCTAGGAAATCCCACCTTGACCAACATCGGTTACCCCTAACCATCACCGGTTAAGACAGACCATGCCGTCGGTTACCCCTTTTAACCCAAAACAACCTTATTCTCAAGGTTGGAACTTGGAAGTTGGAAGCAAGAAATTTGATGAGCAAGAACACATCTCAGAGAGATAACACATCTTCAGAGAGCCAATTCCAGCGAAAACTCACATCCAAGGAAGGAGATTGAGCATCTTCTCCTGCACAGCCATCCCAGCCACGATCTAATCTATCCAAGCAAAGAGGAGTGTGCATGCAGCCCATGCAGAAGCTTTTCTTTAGTTGGTGATCACTTGCAGCCTTCAAACCCATCATCAGCACCTCCATCCTTCACACATAGACCTTCAGGAATGAAATCCAAGTAAGTATAACATCATACTTCTCTGGTTTATTTCATTTCATCATTATTTTATCACCCATTGTTTATCTTGCTCCCTATTGACCTTCTCCAACATTTTCACCTCCATAGACCCATTAAAACCTCACAAAAGCCTACTCCAGTCACCCAATACCTCGTCTTGACCAACCAAAATCCTTTGTGTAATCACAAAGGAGACCAAAACCTGTTTTGTGACATTTCCAGATCTCACAATAACTGGCATCGTTATACCTAACCATCGTCGGTCACCCTGACCAACACCGGTCTCTGTGTTTTCCCACACAGCCTTAAACAGAGACCTACCCACCTAATTTTACCTCACCCTCATTCACCTGTGACCTACCCGAGACCTTTATCAGACCTGCAGAGACCCAGAACCAATCATTTGACCTTTGGATTCTATTCTAGCTTAGCTTGTTAGATTAGATCTATTTTCTTATTGTGTTTTTAAGTGAGATACCTAAATCATTTAAAATAACAATAGGATCATTGAAATCCTCTGATATAATGATGGGATTTATTGCCCTATGCATGTATGTGTTGTTCCCTCTTTGGGATAGAAAGGTGGCCAATTTTTCATCATGACAAGGGTGGGAGACTTGATTAAAAATGGTGGCAAGTGAGTAACACATTATTTTAGAGATTTCAAACGTCACTTCTTGCAAAATCAGCTTCCAGGACAAAAGATATGGCCGTTTGAAGGTCGGGTCAAGCGTTTAACATGGGATATCAATATATAAAAGAGTCTATCCATACTGAGGTCCACATGGTAGACCCATTGTTTTGAAGATTCAACCCCTTCCTCTTGTTCTTGAAGTTATTTGAATTGACATGTGGCGGCATTTGCGGAGCTGCTTAGTTTCCTTTATATTCTTCTCGAGTCCCTCATGTTGGCATATACCCTCTACCTAACTTGAGACACTTGGAGAGCTCTTTATGTTTGGGACAGTATATTTACTTTTGGATTCACCTCTTGAAAGAGCGTTGTAGAGACATGTGGCTCCTTATGCAGCTTTACTCTGTTTCTTTGTGTTTTGGCTAAGTCCCTTTTGTTTGGTGGGGCCATATGTCACTGAAACACATGGAGGCTTCGCACTCATTTGGAAATTGACCCCAAATTTTTCTTTTGAAGTTAAGCCATCTTTACACGTGGCTCCTTCCACTCACCTACCTCTATTTAGAATTTTCAATGGCTGATTCTGCCTTTTTGGGCTCTGGACATGTGGAGGGCCAGTGCTTGTTTGAGTCTCTCGCTTTGGGTCACACCTTTGAATTTATGCTGATGAGACATGTGGCGAGATGGTGCATGTCAGGGGACCACCTTTTTCTTCGACCCTTGAAGGTGTGCTTTACATGAGACATATGGAGGCTTTCGCCGACCCTCTTATACTTAGTCGATTTAATGGTTAGTTTTTTCCCTTTTTTGACACAGGACATGTGAAATCTTCACGTCATTTAAAGATGTCCACTTGGGTCTCACTTCGAAGTTGTGTTGATGAGGCATATGGAGGCTTTTGCTGACCCTATAATACTTAGATGATTTGAGCTTTGATACCTTTCTTGGACCCTAGACACATGGAGGCTCCACGCTCATTTGGAGACCTACTTTTGGATTTACCTTTGAAGTTACACTGAAGAGACATGTGGAGGCTTCCATCGACCCTCTTATACTTAGTCGATTCAATGGATGATCTGCCCCATTTTTACTCTCGACTAAGTGGCGGGCCGCGCACATTTGGAGCCCGCCCCTTAGGTCATGTCCTTAAAGTTACAGGATCATGAGGCATGTGGCACCTCCACATCTTCGCAAATTTACATTTCCCAAAATTCATCCCCAAGCCCACTCTTTACCCACATTTTCCACTTAGCAAAAGAAATCCTTCCCGAGCTTGTGGGCTCATTACTAGTAAGTTGCGTTTTTTGAAAAGTGGAAAAATTTCCAAATTCTCCCACACCCGCTTCCCGTAGCTAAAAAGGCCCGACACATGGCTTCTCTATGCATTGGTGGAGGTGTGACTTACTTTTATACTTTACGACTTTTCAAAATAAAATCCAAAAAAACAAGCTGGCTCCAATGACCCGCTTTCTGCTTTGACTTGAAACATGGCCATGTGTCCCTTTGTGGGCCTTAGGCATTCTTTTTTTTCTCCGTGTGCTCATGGGCCTATAATTGTAAACTGCTTTTTGTAAAAAGTGAAAAGTGCCAAGATATCTCCCACCCCCACTGGTCAACAATTTTCCCATTGGCGAGAAAATCTTCCCTAGGCCCAGAAGCTTTTGCAAAAAATATCCTTCCAAGGCTCGCTTTCCGATCTCGCCATTTACAAAATATGAGGAGTTAGATTTATGGAAAGGGAAAGAAATTTCCTATCTGATGGAAATGCTTTCAGGACCTTAAGTGCTTAAAATATATAAAAATTATGATTGAAGCACAAAAAGGGGGAAAATGGTGTTAGTTGACAAAAATTTAGTGTCCCTCACATGCGTTTAGGTAACTTTTGGGGCACGTTTATATCACCACTATCCCCTTGGGGTATTATTCAATTTGTGATTTAAACACCTATCCTAAGTTTAATTCACCCCATTATGTTTTACCTATGAGTAATTAAATATTAACTATTTAATTACACCTTTTACATGTATCCTAACCACTTATCTACCCCATATCTATTCTATCCATATATCCCCCCTATTTCTCCTCCTCCCAAACCAAGCAAATGGGATATTTCCCATATTTGAGGTGGAGGATCACTCTTATCTTTCCGAAATCACTCCTTTTGGCCATTTCGAGTCTGTTCCATGATCGGCGCCGACCGGTACTCGGTCGACACCGATTTTTTGGAACGACACCGATTTAATATCGGTCGGCGCCGATTACAAATAGAAGCCCAAAACTCAATTTTGGTTAGACACAGATTGTAAGAGAGACAATTAGATGGTGAGATAGACAGTGAATTAGACAGAGAGAATGAGAGAGTTTTGAGCATCAAGTTTGAACATTATCTATCGAGTGAGAGCGAATCTTGTCCAAATCAATCCCTGAGAGGAGCACCATTACTCTGCTCTTACCACATCAACATCGCATGTCTCCATTGATTTTCTGGTGACTCTGTTCCTGCATCCAGCATAGGTGGAGCCTTGCCAGTATCTCTCCGGCTTCTGCAGATCCAACGGATGTTGACGATCTTGCCTTCATTTTTCGATTCCCAAACCTTCTCGCACTTTGTCTCGGATCGACGCCGATCTATATCAGTCGACACCGATCTGAACCAGTCGATGCCGATTCTACATAATCGATGCCGATCATCCTACAGACAGGTAAAAGGACACAGGTAACACAAATCCAGCTTTGTTTTCACAGTTCCCTGTTTTTTTTGCTTTCTTTCTATTGTTTAGATTTTGTTTATTACTTTGATCAGAAAATCTAGTCCTGTACGTACATCTTTTATCATGTATGCTTCTTTACTTAATTGAAAATGTGGACTGACATCCGCCGAGGGAGCTTATCGCTTCCCGACCCGCTTCTCGGGCAGTCCACCTAAATATCTTTTAACGTGGTCTTTTTCTGTCAAGCATCGGTGTCTCACAGGTTACTTGGATCTACTATGCAGAATTGCTCATGTGCGCCCGTCTTATCTACATCGGCTTCCTTATCCATCTACATCTTCGGATCTTGTCCATCAGGTATCAATTTCATTTGAGTTTTTCAAGGTTTTTGTGTTTAGTTTGGTACATTAACTTGGACAGGTAACAAGCGCGAAATTCTTGATCAACATTCTGGCACGCCTGGTGGGACCCAACCAAAGTCCCTTATTGGTAAGTTCATCTCTTTTCTAGTTTTGAGCTTTGTTCTTTTTCTTCACTGATTTTTATCAGTTCTGCTTAAGCATTTCCTTTCATCGTTTCAGTCTTGCTTCTTTCATTTCTGAATTTGCAAAGTTAGGTCCTTTCTTTTTTTACAAATTTCAATTCCAATTTCTATTTATAAAATTAGTAAATATTTCATTTTGATTTCAAGATTGCATGTTTGATCCATCTCTTTATGCGAAATTGTTATTTCCTTGAAATTTTTCTAGTTCCTTAAAATAGAAATTTTCGTTTCACCATTATCTGGATATATCTTTCTGGATTTTGTTTGGTGTTTGCTTAACCTTTTCTTGCGGAGCACTTTGCTTGTTCATGGGATTGTTTGAGGGGAAGAGCTCAACAACGTGCTTTTTGAAGTCCACACACCTTGGAGAGCTAAATCTACAGGTATTTCTCTTTTACGGTGTTTTCTCCTTTTTAGGAACTAAAAAAAAAAAAAAAAAAAAAAAAAACTTTCTTTGTTTGTTTTCTATCACATTCGAACATTTCAATTTTTGGTGCTTAAAAAGAATTTAATCGCATTTGGGAAAGAATCTGTTTGACTTGTCTTCATCGAAATCAAACACTTCATTTTTAAGTGCTTAAAAAGAACTCTTTCTTTGTCATTTCTGCTGTATGTTTTTCATCTAGTTTTAATTAGGCTGGAAAATTGATCAAAATCGGTAGTGACACTATTTGATTTTTATTTTTCACCCTTGCACACAAAGCCAAAATCACTAGGTATAAAGCATTTAAACAAAAATTCTTTCCCTGGCCTCGCCTACTTGGAAGTGACATCCAAGAGGAAGAGCCTACGTGGTACTTGGGCCGTGCTATAAATTCACGGAAGTTCTGGTATATATTGGCAAAGCACCCAACTCCCTTATCGCAGTGGTGTGTGAAGTGCGGGGGTAGGCCCCTATATCAAGCCACGTACTGTCTTTTACTGAAGTGCCTTCGAGACTCCTCACCAAAACATCCCCCAAACCATCCTTAGTTTGGCTATCTGAGTAGTTCCTGTTCTAAAAGGCCTTCCCTAATATTTTCTTTCTTAAAAGCATAAAAACTTAAAAGAGATAATCACCTACGCTGCTTGAATTATCTGTGCATTAGTTAGGTCAATCTTCTTTTCTGCTTGTTTATGATGGTCATCACTCGGTTACAATCTAGAAGAATGGCTCAACTAGCCCCTTCTTCCTCCGAGATCACCGCTAGTGTGGATGTTTCGGCACCCCCCAGGTCTTCCTCGGGACCGCTGTTAGTTGGTTCCCCATCCTGGTCATATAATCCTTTCTATCAGGCCAAAGCAACCCCATCACGTCCAGCTTCCCCTAGTCCTTCAGAAATATCATCACTTCTGACATAGAGTATGTTCCTCATGGGGATCCTGAATTTCAGGCGCTCCTTGATCGCAATCCGGTAGCCCTTATGGACTACCTAGTACACAAGTCTATTCAAATATCTGATCAGGGACCACCAATCCAGCAAGTGTATGATTATTCTCGTGAACCATCCCAGGATTTTGTAGAACAGTTAGCATCATTTTTCTCGCCTCGAGCCACGGAAGAGGGTGGCGCACCTGTGCCTCCTTTTTCTCTTCCACCGACCATATCGACTAGTTCTCAAATAGTCTTACCTATTCCTAATGCCACAGTTACCTCGACTATTCCACAACCTACTTCTGAGAAGTCCTCTTCTCTGGCTATAATGGGTGTGTCTGCACACCACATATTGTTGTTAATTCATCTATGCCATCCATTGTGTCCCAGGGTCAGTACCTCTTTATGAGTCAACCCCCTTTGACTAGTCAGTTGGTTCCTGCTTCTCGTCCTCCAGTGGGTTTTTCTTCCAATGTTCCAGCAATAGTGACCTTCACCCATCCTCTAGCATCGGCGCCCTTAATAACTAATCCGGTAGTAAAAGCCTCTTTCAGGTCTTGTTCCCCACCATGTCCAATCAAATCGACACCCATGTTCCTCAATCTATTCCGATTCAGTCAACAAGCATAGGAGTCCACCAATCACAGGCTCCGTCTGTCATCCAACCTTCATTTTCTCAACCACTTATTATCTCACAGCCTGCCTATACATAGGCTCCTTCACAACGAAATACCCCACCAGGCGTCACCTAGAACACTGGTTACTCCTCTTATCATCCTATCAATCAACAGATGAATCCCCCGTTGACACCTCAACAACATCCACCATTTGCTTCTTATGTAGGACATGCCAGTGTGCCTCCTCCTCAATCTGACGTGGTTCAAATTCTTTTCAAGAAAATCGCAGACTTGGAAGCCTCCACCAAAGGGGCTCATCCTTCATACTCTTTTGAAGAAGTGTGTAATGAACCCATTCACCCCTCAGTGGCTTTTAAGCCTTATCCTCCCCAATGGGAACTTCCTAAATTTTCAAAATTTCATAGTCGAGGACCCTCAACAACATTTGTGAGCATTCAAACATGCTTGCTACCTCATAGTCCAGGATCAGGAGCTTATGCTCCGTACTTTTCCTATGTCTCTAGCAGGTCCTGCTTTAGACTGGTACAATAACATTCCTCAACATTCCTTGTTTTCTTTCTCTCAATTGGCCCAGATGTTTGTTGAAAACTTTTCAATAAATATCACGCATAAGATCTCGATTACAGATCTTTATAACATTCGTCAATTCGATGATGAGTCTATTGCAGACTTTGTCGCTCGTTGGAGAGGGATAATAAACCAATTGTCTTTCTCCCTTCCTCAATCCCAACAGATCGAGTTGTTTACTCGATCTTGTGCTAATCATATTTCTTCCACTTTAAGGATCCAGACCTTTCATACATTTGAAGAAGCCTTTACGATGGCACGCAAACTTGAGTCTCGCGCCATTGAACAAGGGAAGTTAAAACTTCACTCTAAATCTAAACCAGATTTTTCTCGGTTTACCAAATCAAATCCTTCCACTTCTAAAGACAAGAATCAGGGATCCACCAACGCTATCATATTAAAAACATCACGAGCTGATAACACTTCTAATCAAACACCATGAAGAGACTCCTCATCTTCTCGAAAAGGGTCCTCGTCATCTCGATCTTTCACTTCGTTGGGAATCATATGCTTCTATCCTGAAAAAATGTTGGAAGTTCACATGATCAAACTTCCCCCCATTAGGAATATTGATGAAAGCCAAGAACGTCCATTCTGGTATAGGGAAAATGACTTCTATCATTATCATAGAACCAAAGGTCATGACATTGAACGATGTCAAACCTTCAAAAATCTTGTCCAGAAATTCATTGATAAAGGCGAGCTCATTCTGGATAACCCAAATGCTCCCCCAAATCAAGCGCTTGATGTTTTTAAACAACCTTTTCCCAATCATTCCCCAAACCATGATGCTTCAGAGTCTCAAAAACCAAACACTCATACTATCAGCTTCATCTCTACTGAAGAATCTTCTTCTAAACCTAAGCCATCTACGAACACATCGATCAATCAGAATCTCCTTCCGCTTCACTAATCATTGGGATTCCACCATCTTCAGATAGCCCATCTTTGAATATTCCAACATTGTTAGATATGGATTCACCTCTCTCTAGCTTCTTTGTCTGATCTTCCATCCATACCCGAGATAGTATCATCCTCATCTGTCTCATCGTCAGACATTCTTTCAATGCTCGAGGCAATTACATCCCTTCGAGTTTCCACCACGATACATCTACTTTTGTTTCTCCCATTTTTGCTGCGACTATGCCATTGGTGAACGTACCTATAGTTGTACCAACTTTGATGGAAGTGTCTTCGATTTTGACTCTTCCCATTTCCTTTCCTACAGTAGCCTCACCCACAATTACTGTACCAGAAGTAGTTCCCTCGCAAGGAACTGCTTCTTCATCACTCACTTCTTCCATCACCAATGCTACTTTTCCTATTAAGGGAAAATCTAAAGAAGTAGCACCGACACCTATACGCTCGGTTCCTGAACTTAGACCGAGACAACCGAAATCTAACGTTGCGTCATCAGTACCTCCCCATTTTCTTCCCCCGAAAAGGTTACAATCACCTTATGCGGTTGAAATTGTCACCATCCCAAAAAAGGAAAGCCCATATTTCGAACCATCAAGACTCTTGGTGCTTTCCCACAAAAATCTCTCTCTGCGCCTCATAAAAGATTGGATTTGTCCACTGAGAAGGCACCTTCTTCTGCAAACCTATCAAAACCATCATCTTCTTCTACAACACATTCTTCACCAGCACCTCGAAAAGTGGACTTACCTACTAAAAAGACGTCACCTCTTTTATCAGAATCATCATCTTCGTTACCAAAAACTAGGGCACCCTCTGTTCCTCCGATTATACCTACTTTGGGAGCTTCTCCCTCATCTAAATCGACATTATCTAAATCATCATTAGTTTCGACCAAGCAGCCTCCCTTATCTCTGAAGACCACAACACTTGTCACATCTCCATCATCTTCAAAATCTATTTTAGGGGCTCCTCCTCCATCGAAATCAATCATGTCTCACTTACTTCCATCTCAAGTGCCCAAGGCTGCTCCTCCAGATGTCCAAAAAAATAAGATGATCCCTAAAAATACTGTCAAACCTAACATGCAGGTTCTTTTACCTCGGCAGTCTGTTAAAGTAAAAGAGGTGCCTTCATCATCTCTGTCCTCATCTTTGTCTACCGGGTTCTATACTGAAATCCTTCGCCAACTTATCCAATCTTCATCCATATCTCTTCCTCCGATTAAACCCTATAACCCTAAAGGAGTTAAACCTACCTGGTTTAACTCTGATTTGATTTGTGCTTACCACCGTACCCCGGGTCATGATACCGAGGGATGTAAAGCTCTTCAATCTGTCATCAACAACCTTTTGGAAGAAAGTGATCTTTTGCTAGAAGAGGAGGAGGAACAAGTATCTCCTGTCATCTTAGCTCCATCTGAGCCCCAACGATCTACTCAGACCTCTACTTCTAGTGATTCCACTCCAAATGATCTTCCACCTTCTCAAATCGACACAATTCATATCACCACTAGAACCCAACAGTATGATAATCCATCCTCATCTACAGCATCTCGACCACGGGTTGCCATTTACTCTCGTAGCCCCAAGGAGTTCCTCCTTCCTCATTAGCCCCGAGACCTCGGGTCTCTATTCATGCTTGCACCTCGGGCTCAAATTCCCATGTCAGTTGAGGAGAGTGTTATGAAACAACTCACCCAGGCTCGGTCAAAATGTCTCTTTTTGACCTCATTCAATCCTCTCCGCAACATCGCTAGGCTCTGATTGATAATCTGCGTCACATCGCAGTGAATTCAGATGAGCCCCAACCCTTCGAGATGGTTGTTGGATTGAATAGACCATCAACCACCATTTCTTTTGAAGATTCAGAAATTCCTTCCCTTTCTTCCAAGGATTTGGAGGCTCCCCTCTTTATCACAGTCCAAATCGACAACACTACATTAAAACGCATTATGATCGATAGTGGTGCTGCACTCAACGTCATCTCCTCACACACATTCGAGCAACTTAAGTTACCAAGAATGTAGTGTCACCCCCGCCTTTCTCTTCGATCATTTAACGATCAACTAGCAGTTACTTTAGGAACTGTGGTCCTACCCATTCGAGTAGGTAAGAAGTTGCTTCACGAACTCTTTTACATTGTTGAAGGGAAATTCCACTATAATATGATCCTCGAGATGCTCCTGGATTCGTGCAATGCATTGTGTCCCATCCACCCTCCATCGATGCTTAAAATATCAATATGAGGGCAAAATCTATACTCATCCAGGAGATCCTTTTCCTTCCACACAATGCGACATGACCACAGGGTCTGCCCCTCTAAAGGAAAATGCTTGTTCTCCTGACGGGGCCTCATCTTCTTCCATACCTACAACCAAACTACGGATTTACAAAATCTAGAAGAGACATTGTAGTGTTTCTCACTGGGAGAGCTTCCTCTCCTTTCTTTTGATGCCCATCTCAAACCTAGTGAGTATGGTAGACCAGACAAACAACCTGAATATCAGCCAGGTCTTGGTCACATCGTCACCATTGGTCTACCCAATCAATAGACTAATTTCATTTACGGTGGTCTTGATATGCCTCACTATCACCCGGATTCTCCTCCTAGGACCAAACCTTATTCAACAGGGTTCGATTGTCTACAGAATCCCACGTTTGCAAAAAATTATTTATATCGATGCATGTGGAAGGGATTTGGCTTGGGAAAATATGAACAAGGTGTGCATGACCTCGCATCCATTCCAACTCTCAAGCCACATCAAAAATTTGGTTTAGGATTTAAACCTCTTTCAAAAGCCACCATCATTGTTCTCGATGAGCCTCTTCCTATTGAGGAACCATCTTCTCCCACTAGGTCAGAAGCATCACTCGATGTGGATGACGCCATTTCCATCCCATCTAACTTTTTTTTTTAGTCAATACCATTTCCTTAGGGCCACTAGCCTATAAGACTAATGACAGGTCCACTTCCATACCATTAATTTTCCCTGAAATAGTTGGAGACGACTCTCCTACTATCAACACTATCCACTGTGCGGATGATGATTCTGTCCTCACCTATCTGGGGGCAGAGGATTCCTATCTTCCTAAAACCATTCCTTCTGACACGTCTACGCTTCTCAACGAAGCCACTGTCGACCTTAATATAGGGACTTCTAAAGACCCTCACATCATTAAGGTCGGCCAATCCCTTAATCCACAGGAGTTAGGAGACTTTACCACTTTTCTTTCCAACCATCATCAAGCCTTTGCTTGGTCATATGAGGATATGCCAGGACTCGATCCCGATATCATGGTCCACAATATCGTTACTCTTCCCGACATCAAACCGGTTAAACAAAAATTGCGTAAAATGCACCCTAGAGTAGCCCTTCTTGTTAAAGAAGAGTTGCAATGCTTGCTCTCGGCTAACTTCATCCAACCCATCGATTATCCACAATGGGTTTCTAATGTAGTACCAGTAACTAAAGCTACTGAGGAAAATTCAAATTTGTACCGACTTCCGGGATCTTAATCTTGCTTGTCCAAAAGATGATTTTCCTCTACCTAATATCGACCAACTCATGGATTTAATTGCGGGTCATGAGATGCTTTCTCTTATGGATGGTTTCTCTGGGTATAATCAAATTCTCATCGCACTAGAAGACCAACATAAGACTTCTTTCATAACTCCTTGGGGGACCTTTTGTTATCGTGTCATGCCTTTCGGTCTTAAGAATGCAGGAGCAACCTATCAGCGAGCAATGACCTACATCTTCCATGATCTCTTACACAAAACTATGGAAGATTACGTCGACGATCTCCTCGGTAAATCCAAATGTCGTCAGGATCATCTTTTCATTCTTGCACCTCTCTTTGAGAGGCTTATTCACTTTTGTCTTCATCTAAATCCATCTAAGTGCGTGTTTGGCGTTCTCACTGGTAAACTTTTAGGTTTTATCATTTCCATTAGGGGTATTGAAGTAGACCCCACAAAAATAAAAGCTATCCTTGAGATGCCTCCCCCTTCTAACTTAAAGCAACTCCGCAGTCTCCAAGGACGTCTTCAATCAGTGCGTCGTTTTATCTCACAATTGTCGGACCGTTGTCAACCTTTTCATCATCTCCTCCGTAAGAATGTTCATTTTGAATGGGATGAGCATTGCCAAAAGGCCTTTGATGATCTCAAAGCTTATCTTCTTTCTCCACCTGTGCTTACACCTCCACGCGAGGGGGAGCCTTTCTATCTTTATATCTCTGTGACTGACCATGCTCTGGGAGCCATGATCTCGCATCGGGACACTTGCGGTAAAGAACAAGCTGTCTATTACATCAGTCGCACCCTCCATGAGTATGAAACATGTTATTCCGAAGCTGAAAAGTTGTGTTGTGCTCTCTTCTTCACAACTTCTAAGCTTCTTCATTACCTCCTTAATCACAAAACTTACATTGTCACAAGTGTCAATCCACTCAAGACAATACATGCGAAGCCTTATCACAATGATCGTATCACTTGTTGGCTCATGCTTATGATAGAATTTGATCTCGATTTTATCCCGCAAAGTCTATCAAGGGTCAAAGGTCATTGCAGATCAATTAGTGATGCTCCTCTTCCAGACACTCAAGTCCCCCTTGCTCAATTCCCTGATGAATATATCCAACAAATTGATTTTGGTCTGTCTCCATTTAAAGTAAAACTCTTCTTTGATGGATCCAAATGCCAGCAAGGGGGAGGTGCGGGTTTCGTGATGATTCCTCCTTGGGGTACGCCTATCCCAGTCGCACACAAATTGAACTTTGAGTGCACCAATAATATGGCTGAATATGAAGCTCTTGTCTTGGGTCTTCAAAATGCCATTAATCTCGGTGCTCGTCATATTGACATCTTTGGTGATTCTGAACTCATCGTTAATCAAGTCACGGGTGTCTATCAATGCAAGAATGATATCCTTCAAAAATATCGTGATATCGTTCTCGTTCAACTCCAATCTTTCGATAAATTCACTATCCAAGCTATTCCTCATCTTGAATCGATTCACAGATACAATGGCTTTGTTAGCCTCACTTATCCCGCCTTTTACCGAGGACTCGTGACTTTATGTGGCTGTGCAACGATTAGATCAACCATCTCATCTTAGGCAACTAACTTCAATCCATGCTGTCACAACCAATACTCAGGATGAGTGGTATCAATAGATCGTTGATTATCTATCTCATTCAGTGCTTCCTCCAGATCTGACTTCCAATGGTAGAAGATCTTTTATCCTATGCGCTAATCGCTATACTATTCTAGGCGGGATCCTCTACAAACGTGGCTTTGATGGTATTTTGCTTCGGTGCCTCAAAACCCTTGAATCATCTAAAGCTATCCAGGAGGTCCATGACGGTATCTGTGGTGGACATTTTAGTGGCTTGGCCGTAGCTAAACGCATCTTACGTTTGGGATATTATTGGCCTTCTCTTAATCAAGATTGTTGTGAATACACTAAGAAATGTGTCAAGTGTCAACAACATTCCAATCTCACACATATCCCTAGTCAAGCTTTACAACCTACAATGGATTTGTGGCCTTTTTCACAATGGGGTCTTGATCTCATTGGTCTCATCAATCCCGTTCTTCACAGTGTCATCATTCTATCATTACTACCACTGAATACTTTACTAAGTGGGTGGAAGCTATCCCTCTTTCTTCAACAAAAGCTAAACCCATAGTTGATTTTGTCTATCAACACATCATTTGTCGCTTTGGTGTTCCACACAAACTCATCACAGATAACGGTAAGTCTTTCAAGAACATTGATTTGCAGAACCTCTGCGATGCTTTCAATATCAAACTCAACTTTTCTTCTCCATACTATCCTCAAGCTAATGGCCAGGCCGAAGCTTCCAATAAAACTTTGCGTAATATCCTCGCAAAGGTAACTAGTCGAGCTGGTAGGGATTGGCATTTACATATCCCTTTTGCTCTCTGGGCTTATCGGACTAGCATTCGTACTCCTACTGGTGCTACTCCCTTCTCTCTCATCTATGGGTCTGAGGCTGTTCTTCCTTTGGAAGTCCAAATCCCATCTCTCCGTGTTTCTCTCAGAGAATTTGTCTCTGATGAGGGCTATCATCAAAATCATCTAGCACAACTTGAATTATTAGATGAGCGGCATCTCAATGCTCTTGAACATCATCAAGTCTATCTTGAGCATGTCAAACGTGCTTATAACAAGCACTTGCAGCACCGTGACTTCAAAATTGGTGATCTTGTTCTTAAAGAAAACCAAAATGTCACTACACTCGAAAGGAGTCAGCGTGGTAAGTTTGCTCCCAACTGGATGGGTCCGTACGTTATCACTCATAAATATGGGTCAGGGGCTTATCGTCTATCTTCCATGGATGGTATACCTGAAGTGGAACCTCTTAATGCCTTGCATCTACGGCCCTTCTACTATTAAAATCTATCTTACACAAATTTAGTCGCAAGACAGATCTTTCATCCATCTAACAACCAGTCATATACTTTCATGGTGATTCGAAACTATGTGGTTCTCCACCTATTGTCTTTTTACCTTAAATATGAGTATCACGGCTCTACTCATAGCATTTTTCTTCTGGATATGTTTCTCCTCATGGTAGGAATACCTTAATCACCACTTCATTTGTCCCAAGTGCTTATCTTAATCGGATCTACTCGGGGCATGAGTGCGTGCTCTTTATACGTTTTCTTCCCCTCTATCTGATCTATCTAGGTCTAAACTCAGCTTCTTCCAAAAAGCTTTTCAAAAAAAAAAAAAAAAGAGATGCTATCCAAAAAAGATAGACTGATCCCTTGAAGGACAGCTATCCATACATTATCAAATGAATCAAAAGATATAGACCATGCCCTCGAAGGATGGCTATCATTAAAATTCAAAATACAGACCGCTCCCTTGAAGGACAATTGTTTCTCAAAGGAATTCTCAAGGCTTCTTGCATTGATCAGCCTTTCAGTCAGTTTATACACTTTTTAGCATCACTGAAAGACTTCCCGTATTGATCAGTCTTTCCATATCTAGCAAACTTCCCGCATTGATCAGTTTGCTTTTCTACCAGAAATCATGAAGCTGAGATATAAGACCTTTTGTCGATCATATGGAGAATCCTATTTTCCCAGTATGAACATGTATTCTGTCCCTTGTAAATTTTGACAAGATACCTACTTACTTCTCCTTCCGTTTCCCTCCTAAATCTGGTTTGCGGCTAGTTAGTGTCAGGTTTATTTTAACCTCATATAGGGCCTTGTATGCATGATCTTTTGGTTTCCTATCCAGATTCTATTTATGGTCGGTTAGGAGCCCAGCTTATCATTTTTCTTCTTATCTGGGTGTATTTCCTTTATTTCTAATCAAGGTCATTTTCATTATGTCCTTGGCTCTCACAGAGAGTATTTCCAATTATTTCATCCAGTTAAATTAACATTTAACATGTTAATTTAATCAAACTCTATCATTTATCTAATTTCATCTAATCTACTTTGTCCAAAACACATCTCATCACCTCTATTATAAACACATGTGGGTCTATCTATCTATTTTCATCAAAATTTAATTAAAATCTCAAAAATATCAAATCCATTCCAACTATCAACTCCCACCTATCCATCACATCATCTAAACACTTGTCCATCCAAGTAACATTACATCTATCTATATCTATTTTCTCATCCAAATTAAATCCACATATCAATCACATCAAATCACATCTATTTATATCCTCTACATCTATGTCTATCCCATCACATCTATTCATCATCTATCGGTCTATGTCTATATCCATCATAATTACGCTACATCTATCCATGTCTATACTCATTTTTGCCGATGGGTTGCAGTATCGCTTCTCCACGTCGTTTACTTCCATCTCCTAATCTTCTTGCCATGGTGTTGATGCTTGGCTTATCTATCTGGTCGTCATCCTGCCCTGAGTGTTACCTTTTGGCACATAATTTTTCGATATTATCATCCATTTCGAGTTTGTTCCCTTTGCATGGGGCACTCGCACTTTTTTGGCAGCTTAGAGTTAACGGGTCTGTAGGCACTAACGTCGTCTACTTTGCAGACCGTCTGGTTGTCCCTACCAATGTGTCTCTCTTTAGATGCTAACTATTTTGCAGCCCTCCTTACACTCATGGGTCTGTAGGTACTAACGTCATCTCATGAGGAGACCGTCTAGTCTGCCCTACCAATGTGAGTTCCTTAGGTTGCTGCCTCTTTATTTATTCTTGTGCGTCATTAATGATCCGGTCTACTCCAGACATCTAGCTGGGGCTTCCTGCATTTTCATCTACCTTTTTCAAACTTGGGATCATTTGTTCTATCACCCATCCCATCCCTAGTTTGAGGGGGATCACATCATCACTTTTTCTTCCTTTCTTCCACCTCCTTGTTTTTGTCTCACAACCTTGCTTATCGCAAGTTACTTGACAAAAAGGGGCAAAATGTAGACACCTAAAATTGGTTATCCAATTTAGTGTCCCTCGTGCGCGTTTGCTCTCTCAGGTAACCTGGGGCACGTTTATATCACCACTATCCCCTTGGGGTATTATTCAATTTGTGATTTAAACACCTATCCTAAGTTTAATTCACCCCATTATGTTTTACCCATGAGTAATTAAATATTAACTATTTAATTACACCTTTTTACATGTATCCTAACCACTTATCTACCCCATATCTATTCTATCCATATATCCCCCCTATTTCTCCTCCTCCCAAACCAAGCAGTGGGATATTTCCCATATTTGAGGTGGAGGGATCACTCTTATCTTTCCAGAAATCACTCCTTTTGGCCATTTCGGGAGTCTGTTCCATGATCGGCGCCGACCGGTACTCGGTCGACGCTGATTTTTCGGAACGGCACCGATTTAATATCGGTCGGCACCGATTACAAATAGAAGCCCAGAACTCAGTTCTGGTTAGACACAGATTGTAAGAGAGACAATTAGATGGTGAGATAGACAGTGAATTAGACAGAGAGAACTGAGAGAGTTTTGAGCATCAAGTTTGAACATTATCTATCGAGTGAGAGTGAATCTTGTCCAAATCAATCCCTGAGAGGAGCACCGTTACTCTGCTCTTACCACATCAACATCACATGTCTCCATTGATTTTCTGGTGACTCTGTTCCTGCATCCAGCACAGGTGGAGCCTTGCCAGTATCTCTCGGCTTCTGCAGATCCAGCGGACGTTGACGATCTTGCCTTCATTTTTCGATTCCCAAACCTTCTCGCACTTTGTCTCGGATTGACGCCGATCTATATCAGTCGACACCGATCTGAACCAGTCGACGCCGATTCTACATAATCGACGCCGATCATCCTACAGATAGGTAAAAGGACACAGGTAACACAAATCCAGCTTTGTTTTCACAGTTCCCTATTTTCTGTTGCTTTTTGTCTGTTGTTTAGATTTTTTATTACTTTGATCAGAAAATCTAGTCCTGTACGTACATCTTTTATCATGTATGCTTCTTTACTTAATTGAAAACGTGGACTGACATCCACCGAGGGAGCTTATCGCTTCTCGGACCCGCTTCTCGGGTAGTCCACCTAAATATCTTTTAACGTGGTCTTTTTTTGTCAAGCATCGGTGTCTTCGTAGAGTTACTTGGATCTACCATGCAAAATTTCTCGTGTGCGCCGTCTTATCTACATCGGCTTCTTATCCATCTTCTTCGATCTTGTCCATCGTGTATCAATTTCATTTGAGTTTTTCAAGGTTTTTGTGTTTAGTTTGGTACATTAACTTGGACAGTAACAAGCGTGAAATTCTTGACAAATATTACAACCGGAGAGAAGTATCTTCCCTTTCTTATAATTGGCAGCCATATAAATGATTTGACACTAAATATGGCTGCTTGTATGAGTGAAAAACTAACTATAAGCTGATCCTCCACCCAAATCATCAAGGTGTCAACTGGAAACAAGACAAATACCTCTTTTAGTTGCTCGTATTTAGATTGAAGAGGCATTATAACCGATCCTTAGTACTTTGATATTTTTCCTCAAGCCCAAGTGGGCATGAATGGTTTTGGCTTCTCCTTGGCTCCAATGAAGCTAAATACCGATTGCAAATGGTGTGATTAGATGGATGTCCCCGTTACTCTAATTTTAACTCCAAGAGTGAAGTCTTCCAGACCTTCCCGGGTGAATGATGTGGGAGAGATGGGGTCTTTTCTGTTTCCTTCCTCCTCCTAAGAATAACATGGAAGATTAAGATCCTCCAAGCTTGGTTCCGTGAGATATTTTGTGAGATGCAAGCTACTATGATTGGATGCTCTAATCCATGGCAATGGACTCATGTGCTTAGAAGGTGGATGATGGAGGAGAAAATGATGTGATCTCCTTGGGATCCTCTCCATCAAGACAATCCTCCAAGTGTGACATACAATTTGCCTCCTCATTTTCCTACTGCATGTGTTCGACCTCCTCCATGGTTTCCTTTAGATCTATGATTTTCTCACCATTGTTTCCCTCATCTTCAAACATGAACTTTGAAAGCTCAAACTCTTCTTCGACATCATATCTTGAAGGAGATGAAGTGGGAGGAAGAAATGTAATCTCTTGTGCAACTACCTCATGATTCAGTACCTTTGAATCTATTTTGGTCACCTCCATATGCTCCTCTTTAACTGGACTTGGAGTTGATTGTTCTTCTTCCTTCATGGATTCATCAATCAAATTAGGCCCTTCAAATGAAAGCAAAAAATATTCAATGATGCTTTCTTCATCAAGTGGCTTCAACTATGATTTGATCTCTTCCAGCTGCTCCTCTTCAATGGGACTTGGAGCTGGTTGTTCTTCCTCTATCTTAACTAGTTGTGCAGCTTGGATTGGATCAACATTCTCTTTAGAAAAAGTTCCATTATGGACACTACATTCAGAGAAAATAGATTGTTGATCTTCTTGTTCTTGTTCTACTACAAACTCAGCCTTGGTTACCACTGGCTCTTTAACCTTGACCTCCTCAGTAGGCTTAACCATCAAGGGGATCTTTGTTATCCCAAATTTGAGAGCCCAGCTTACCAATATTTTGGTCATTTATTCTCTATTTGGCTCTTCTTCTTACTGCGCTTGGTTGTCTGATTTTCATCTTCCCAACATGGATTTGGGGATGCAAGAGGAGGGGTAGGTTGGGATTTAACAAGTTTTGCTATTGTTTGTGGTGGAGAGGGAAGTGGAACTTCTTGTTTGTTTGGAGGGAATGAATACTTGGGAGGGAAAAGGGTAGAATAATTAAGATGAGATGGAAGATTAGGAGATGGAGAAGGGAAATCAACACTTGGGGTAACAAGTGAGGGGCTTGACTCTTGACCATGCTGAAATGATAGAGTTTGAGAAAGAGAAAATGAAGGACAAGGAGTTGGTGATTGACTTACCCATTGACAAGGTTATCTCACACTTTTCTCATATGCCTCAATATCCTCAATCCACTGTGTAAGGTGAGGCAAAATTTCAACCATGAAGTAAATATTCTCTTGAGGGTTGTAATGTTTTGGCATAGGGCCAACCCATGGACAAGGTTCCATAAAGCCAATTCTAAATGCTTTCATATAGGTTGTGGCCCTTTGATTATACCAGAATACCTCCATCCCTTTAATATTCTCCAACATATCAACATTTTCCATGTAGCTCTTATCATTGTATGCATACCCTTGTTCTTGATAAGCTCCATAGCCAAACTAGTTTTGCACTGCTCATATGGGTAAGCATGATTATTCTGGATCTGATCATAATGCTGATTTGGAGGAGTTGAGAAATACATTGGAGGTGGACTACATCTGCTGCTATTGTAAGTGTGAATTCCAAGATGGAAATGAAGTCATGATTACACAACTTCATGGAATGGAAGGAAATGAAAGATGTGGAAAGAAGAATGGGTGGAAATGGATGGAAGGAAAGTCTATAACTTAGAGAATGGGTTGTTGACTAGATGGAGTCACCAGATGTGCTTTTCATGTGCCTCAAAAGGATGAATCTCACCAAGAACACATCAACTTGATGAAATGAAGTGGTAAGGTACTTTATACCTACCCCACCGGCATGAAAAACTATTGATGAAAAATCACAACACCCCCGAATGGCCTTGGATCTGAGTGGGGCATCTAGTGTGATTGCACAACATTGGACCATCTCTCAAGCTATGGGACTTGTGACTTGAGATGGCCCTCCGAGAAATCCAACTTCTTCTTCCTAAAATACCTTCCACAAGCTAATCTGGTGTAGGAAAACTATCTAATCCTAATCTAACCTTCCAAGGAGATATGGAGAGAGAGAGAGAGAGAGAGAGAGATACATAAAAACAAAGCCTACACTAAGCGGTGATACACCAGAAAAGGAAGTGGCTGATCACAAATCCAACTACTGAAATGGAGAGAGGTGAGAAATGGAGAGGATGGACAGATGCATCATAGACCAAAGATAAATTTCACATGGAACACCACTTCAACCCCATTAAACATAGCTCCTAGAACCTGCAATAGACATCAGAGTATGCATAATATACCCTACAATGATGAGAGGCAAGAAGAGACAATAAAATAAGGAAAAATGGACAAAATGCATCACAAAACATATTTTATTGCTCCAAGAGTTCACATAGTACATCATCAGTGGGCAAGAGGTAAGAAAATGCCATTACGGAGGTATGAGAGGAGCCTTAAACTCCACATTCTGCCCTAAGGAAGAAAATAAAGAGGGGGAAGGAGAGAAAAAATGACCAACCTTTCAAAATATGCCCCTCCTTTACAATATATAGAAGAATGAGAGGAGAGAGGGAAAAATCAAATCCTTCTCCAACCACCCCAAGATATGCATCAAATTCACCTACTCCAACCACCCTAGAAAGCATTAAAATCCACTTGATACAATGATGGGCTTTACTGCAAGACCCATGCCTCTATGTGGTGTTCCCTACTTGGGCAAGAAAGGAGGTCCATTCTTCATCATGGTGGAAGGTGGGAGACTTGACAGTATTGAAAATGGTGGACTGAATCATTAATGGTGGCAGGTGATTAGCATGCACCGAGATATTTCTAAAACATCACTTCTTGGCCGAATTTGAGCCTTCCAAATCAAAATATATGGCCGTCAAGGTTAGGGTCGCATTTAACACAAGCTCTTAATATTTTAAAGAGTCTATCCATACAGGGTCTATGTGGTAGACCTGCACATTTTGAAGATTGAGTTCCTTCCTCTTATTCTTGAAGTTGTGCCAAACTGACACGTGGTGACATCTATGGGCCTGCTCAGTTTCCTTTGTATTCTTCCTGAATCCCTCATGTTGGTGGAGACCCTGCTGACCCCAAGACATGTGGAGAAGTGTCGCATGTTTGGGGACTACTTTTGGATTCACCTCCTAAAAGAGTTCCGTAGAGACACGTGGATCCTTCTACGACTTTACTTTGTTTCTTTGTGTTTTGGCTAAGTCCCTTTTGTTTAGTGGGGCCATATGTCTGACCTAAGACACATGGAGGCTTCACGCTCATTTGCAAACTACCCCTAGATTTTGCTTTTGAAGTTGCACTGTGCTAACACATGGCTCCTTCCACTAGCCTACCTTTGTTTAGAATTTTTGACGACCAATTCTACCTTTTTGGGCTCTTGACATGTGGAGGGCCAGTGCTTGTTTGAGTCTCTATTTTGGGTTATGCCTTTGAATTGTGTTGATGAGACATGTGGCAAGATGGCACATGTTTGGGGACCACCTTGTTCTTCGACCCTTGAAGGTGTCTTTGATGAGACACGTGGATGATTCAACCGACTGCTTATACTTAGTTGATTCATGGATAGTTCTATCCCTTTTTATAGACTCGGGACACGTGGAAGCTTCACATTCATTTAGGGACTATCCCTTGGGTCTCACTTTTGAAGTTGCATTGATGAGGCACGTGGAGGCTTCATTGACCTGTGATACTTATCTCGATTCGGTATGCTGCCTTTCTTAGACCCTAGACACGTGGAGGCTCCGCGCTCACTTGGAGACCTACTTTTGGATTTACCTTTTAAGTTGTGTCGAAGAGACATGTGGAGGTTTCCATCAACCCTCTTAGACTTAGTCGATTTAATGGCTGGTTCTTCCCTCCTTTTTTACTCGACCACGTAGCAGGGCCGACCCATGTTTGGAGACCGTCCCTTGGGTCTTGCCCTTGAAGTTGCATCATTGAGGCATGTGGCACCTCCCGTGCTTCACAACTTTACATTTACCAAAATTCATCCCAGGTCTCTGCTGCCCCACATTTTCCACTTATCAAAATAAATCCTTCCCGGGCTCATGGCCCACATTGTAAACTAACGCTTTTTGAGAAAGTGGCAAAATTTCCAAATTTTCCCCAAAGTCTCGCTTCCTGCAACTAACAAAGGCCTGACATGTGGCTTCTCTGGATGTCGGCAGAGGTGTAACTTACTTTTATACTTTATGCATTTTCAAAACAAAAGTGAAAAATTCAAACTACCTCCGCTGACCCACTTTCCCACTTTGACTTGAAACATGGCCATGTGTCCTTTGCAGGCATTAGGCATTGTTTTTTTATTTCTCTACGGGACTCGCAATTATAAATTGCATTTTTTACAAAAAGTGAAAAGTGCTAAGATATCTCCCAGCCCCACCAAATCCATAATTTTCCCATTTGCGAAAAATCTTCTGCACACTCACTGCCCACTTTTGGCAAAAAATCCTTCTAAAGCCCGTTGGCCCGCCATTTGCAAAATATGAGGAGTTAGAAGGACTTATTTATATTTCTGAAAAGGGGAAGAAATTTCCTATCTAATGGAAATGCTTTCAAGGAACTTAAGTGCTTAATATATATAAAAATTAAGATTGAAGCACAAAAGGGGAAAATGGTTAGTTGACCAAAAATAAGAGTGAGCTTATTTTGGTCAACAATCCTCAATCATTTTGGTTTATCACCCCATTTCAATTTCAGTTACAACCATCTTTTAAACCCTCAAACCCCAAAAAGTTAGTTTAGGATACATCAATAAGGAACCAACCTTGATACCAAAGACTCACCTCAACAATAGGTATACCCACAGACCTGAGGTGTTTCTATTGTATCTACAAAAGTGAGGAATAAAGAAAGCTTAGAACCCCTGTTGTTATCCCTCAACTAGGGTGTAATTCTTAGAGATAACATTATTTTGGAACACTGGTGGGACAAAGAATACTATTGATACATTCTAACGATTGAAGATTCAAAGCGTAAACTCATTTAGTGACTCGTAAATCTAATTTCGACTAGTGCAACATTTTTCATCATCAAATTCCTTAGCTGCAAATTTTCCAAGTATTTTTCAAGAAAATACAGATCTGTCATTTTTCTATTTTCATCTTATTTTCATGACCAGCAGACCTATTTTTCCATTTTCACATATTTTATGAGGTCATGCAATCATGAAATCAATTCCTCAATGGAATGCTTCTATCCAAGAGTTGTATCTAACATATCCACAGTCTTATCATCCATATTCCCAGTTAGATCAACATTATGATCCTTATCAAAATGAATATCCCCATAACCCAAACCATGCACATCAATATGATTATCAGTATGACAATGGTTATGCTGTCCAAAACCAAGGTTATGCATATTTTTCACAGGATGAAGAGGTTGAAGGAAAAATTCATGAATTAGAGAAGATCATGGAAGTATTGAAAGTGTAGTTGATGTAAAAATTGCATTCTCAACAACCTAGAATCGGCAACCATGTCAATGGGAAGGTATTACACCTAGTTGGTTTATTCCACAACAAAATCTTGAGGTAATGCATGAAAATATTAATCAAATGACTGATTTTGCTTTATCTTTGTAAGAAATGGAGAATGATAAGCATCAGGTTGAGGAACCCTATCAATGGGATGTTTCCACTTACCTTACCTATCAGAATCTAGTGCTCATAGATCCTCATTTCTAGCCAAGGCATCCCATTCATTCATCTAATTTTTCTATTCCACAATCATATACTAAAATAAAATATCCATTTCCAAGCTTTCGTTATACCGTTGTTCCAAATACACACCTTATACCCTAGTCCCTTCTTCAAGAATTACTAGTTGAAGTTGAAATCAAGACCACCCCTCCTCATTCTGTAGTACCAATTCATGAATGAGAAAATTATAATATCATCAAGGAGGGGTAGCCAAATGAAGAAAACAACAAGTTGGAATTCTTGCGTAATCTGCGAGGATAGATGTAAAACTTATAGTTTGATCATGTTCCAAAGTTAGAAAATTAAACCTTACGGAGGTACAATGTGTTTTGCAAAGATCAAATATAAGTAGAAGATGATAAAAAATATGTATTTTCTGAGTGTAGTGTGCACAAAGGCACCTTACTCACACCACCAATGATTCGTCATGGTTTTTAGTCTCGTCTCAAGAGGTAAAATCATTTTCAAATCAAGATGATTTTCAGGTCAAATTTGATAATGAATCAGCAAATTTCATGTATGAGCAATATGTTTTTAGCTTAACGGACCTTATTGTAAATGGGAAGAGATAAAATCAATCGGATAGATGAAAAAAACAACTTGAAGAAATTGATTTCTTGTTGGAGTTGGAAAAATGCATTGGTAAAGAACAACCTTTAGAACTCATTGATTTTGTAGTATCATCATTCATCTTCCATTATATAGATCCCTTGTTACTAAGGCCTCTTTTACACTTGAAAAAGAGAAGGAAGTTCCTTTAGATGCAGATCCTTTCTTTCCTCTTCTTGAAGAATCATTTTAAGAGAAGAATATTTCATAACAACATGCTTTCTAGATCAAATATTATGTAGAAAAATGAGATGAATTTGGTCTTTAAGTTTTTGTGTTGAATCAGAATGAGAAAAGGAAAAAAATAGTTATGATAGTTGTGGTACAATAGTTTGTAGAAGCTGAAACATGTTCAAATCAGCTTCAAAATGTGTCCAGGATGGAAATGAAATAGTACAACAGCTTGCAAAAGAAAAATAGTTTACGATCATCCTTAGAATGTACTTAGTGGTGAAAAGGAAATTAATAAGATAGTTCGATCAAAGGAAAAAATTAGATCAAAACAATCAATTTACTAAGGGTTAGGAGGCCATGTCCTATTCAGTTCTTGGCGATTCTTAGCCGCCATACAACAATACAAAAATTCATATTTTTTCGAGAAAAAATAAGAGTTTCGATTCTCGAACAATCCCCAAATCACTCCGATCAGGTGGCGAGATGAGATAAAAGTGTTTCTCGCTTATTAAACTAATCTTCTAAACAAAGTAAAGGTACATGTCTTCTATCCATCTCTCTGTCATGTTAATTTTTTTACAAGTTGAGTTTATTGCCTTAATTTTGGAGAAAGGGAAGCTATTTTTCACTACTTGGTTCTTTTTGTGCCTAATCACTATGGTACTCAAGGGTTCAAAATTTTGAGAGAAATCTATAAGTTATCTTTTCCACCCTTGAGATTTTCTATAAAACTATGGAACTTGAAATGGACGTGAAGAAAATAAATTCTCCTTTTTCCTGAAACTAGGAAAATTACATTTTTCCCTCACATTTTCTTGCATAAATATAAAAATATTCAAATGTACATGATCATGTAAAGATGTTTTTTTATATTTTTTTACCATTTCTTTTCATTGAGTTGTAAACTTAGAATTATACTGGGTTTTATTCGAGATCACCATTCTATCATTTGCACAACGGTTTAGATTTGTATTTTTGTAACTCAACAGTGTCAGAGTTTTAGCTTGGTTGCTGTACTTTGAAACTCTATGATTTGGGTTTTCATTATTTTCCTATCAACTATTTTGAACTTGAAACCATTTCCTTAATCACTTGGGGCTTGCTCTACTTTTGTGTTTTGAGTTTCCTATGAACTTTCCAAGCTTCGGGTATCAAAACCTACATTCTAGTTTGAGCTACGTATTTTGTTTCATGACCGAGCATTTATTGTATTTTCGTGATTTGTAAAAAAGCGTGCTTACATTTACTTTTCCTTTATGGGTCTACACTGAAATGGGTTTTTCTTTTATTTTTGCAGATCGAATCTAAAAGATAAAGTTGTATTTTATTGTCTTAGCACTTATAAGAACAATATTTTCCTTTTAATAATAGGGGTGTATTTCTCCCACTTCTGTTTTGGATCTCAAAGTTTTTAAAATTCACAAGATTTTGTAGCAATTTACTACAAGATGATGAAAACAACTCTTCTACAAATGTCTTTTAAAGTAGTCTCTAATAAAATTTTGTCTTTGTGCTATAGAAATGTAGTCTCTTTTCATGAATTGTTTTACTCTTGTAGAAACTGTACTATGAATATTTTACAAACCATTATAACCTTGTACTTGTATGCAAGGAAACTATACTAGAAATCGTATCTATTTAGTGTTATGGTAACACTCTAATCACTTTGTATTTTCATTATTCAAACTTATGAGCACTTGCTATAGAATATTTATGTATCTACATTATAGCATTTTCCTTGATGATTGGAAGTATGTTTCATTGGATTATCGAAACTTTATTATTGGAGTAAAATTTGAAGTACATATTTACAAACAATTTTTGTACATGTTACTTTATTATTCCTTTTCGAGAATGTTCCTCTTCTTCGATTCCCGTTGTTATGAATTGAGTTGTAGTTGTATCTCTTTTATCCCGCAAGTCTTGAATATGATACTCCTTTATATAGAAGATTTCCTTGAACTTCCTTTTCCTTCATAAATGCAATGTATTTGATTCTATTGAGGTGTTACACCTTTTACTATACTTGCAAATGGTGGAAATTTCTTCTTCTTAAGGCTTGAGGTTTTTCTACTCAATATTTTCCATCCCATTCAATCATGATACTTAAAGGCATTCTATTTTGATGCATCATGAATTATGGACCTTCATGTTGCATATAAATGGATGAGCTTTAAGGGTTTGAAACTTTATTAGTTTCTCATAATGAGATTTCTCCTGTAGAACTCTGGACCTCATTTGTAATCTGAAAAACATTATGAGCTTATGTCCTTTTAAGTTATAGCTTTGAGCTTTGATATCTGGTTGTAACAGTCATTTTGATGTTTCATTTATAAACTTGATGAACTTCCTTTGCTATTTTTAAAGTTGGAGCACCACCTTATATTTTTGAGTTAGAGAACCTGAATCATGCTTAAGTTCTTTTTCATTGAAAATTGAGAAGGTATATTATAGAAAAATTGAATTTTTACAATTGCTATAGCTTCTAGAAAATCTCTCTTATACATCATTGTGGAAATATTACAAAAGAACTTTATTTGATTGAGTATTCGATGTGACATCTATTTTCTCAAAATGGTGACTATAGATTGTTGCAATGATCTCTCTTTAGCCGAGTTATGTCCGATTTGATAGAAACTTAAAAAAACTTCAACAAATATTAGTGTTTACCCATATCTTATTCAAGTTATTGCTTTATCGATTTTAAAGCTTATTCTGTAATTGTAAGAGTGGATTGAAAACAACATCTTAACTATTACATAACTCCTTTCACATTAGTTCTTGGAAGTTCATGATCTTTAAACTTGGATATGTAATTTATTTTGCATTGATATGAAAACTGTACTTTGATTGTATCATAATCAAGTTTTCTTTATTGTGATGTTGTAACTTTTCAATGTAATTATTTTCTACATCTCCTTTCTTACATACCGTGGCTGAAATCTTTATTATTCTTAAAATTGCATAATTACCTTAAGTTAAAACTCAAAATGTTCTTTCATAAAGATCTCTCTAGACTAAAAATTGTATCTCGAGAATGTACTTGAAACTACATCATGACTAAAACTACTTCTATAAAATTGATGATAGCAATTGAAGTAGTCTTTAAGAAAACTTGTAACTCTAGATTCTTTCTTCACTATAAATTCTCTTTTTGTTATGATGAAGCACTCAAACCCTACAACGTTCTTGATTGAATGGTAGTAACTATTGACCAAAATAAGCTCACACTTATTTTGGGTCAACTGACACCATTTTCACCTTCTGTGCTTCAATCTAAATTGTCACATATTTTAAGCACTTAAGCCCCCTAGAAGCATTTCAATCAGATAGGAAATTTCTTCCCTTTCAAAGATATAAATGAGTCCTTCTAACTCTTCGTATTTTTCAAGCTACGGGCCGATGGGCCTTAGAGGATATTTTGCCAAAAGCATTAGGGAAGATTTTTGCCAATGGAAATCATAGATTGACGGGATCATGGGAGACATTTTGACATTTTTACACTTTTTAAAAAAGGAACAAGTATAATTGTGGGGCTCGTGGGCTCGAGAAGGATTACTTTTGCTAAGTGAAAAAATGCAGGCCGACGGGCCAAAAGATGTCGTTTTGCCCATGTGGAAAATGTGGGCCGTGGGGGCCCGAGGATGGCTCAAGTGTAAAACCGGTCTACGAGGTCAAGGAGGAAATTTTTCCCAAGTATAAAATTGGGCCGGTGGGTTTTCGGGGGACTTTGGAACTTTTACACTTTTTTTAAAAGGTGCAATTTTCAAGTGCGAGCCCACAAGCCCGTGGGGTCTCATCGGCCGTTGAAAATTCATAGACCCTCGGAGGGTGTCGTGTGTTAGTTCAGAGAAACTCCAAGGATAGAACCCAAAATAGAGACCCCAAATGAGCGCGAGGATTCCATGTGTCCTAAGTTTAAAATGGGGATAGAGCTAGCCATTTAAAACGACTAAGTATAAGGGTGTCGGCGGAAGCCTCCACGTGTCTCATCAACAACTCCAAGGCTGGGTCTAAAGAGTGGGTTCCCAAACATGCGTAGACTCTCCATGTGTCTTAGGTCCAATGGAATTCAAATGGATCGAGGCCCAAATTGGCTAAGTATAAGAGAGCCAATAGACAACACCACGTGTCTCATCAAGACAAATTGAAAGGTGATCCAAAGCAGAGAGAGTCAAACGAGTGCGGGCCTTCCACGTGTCCCAAGCCTAAAAAGGGAGAAGAATCAAATTGGCTAAGTAAAAAAGGTAAGTGGAGGCCCCCATGTCTCTCTACATAACAACTTCAAAGGTAAAACTTGGGGGCGGTTTTCAAACAAGCGCCAAGCCTCTACGTGTCTAGAGTCGGCACAATGTCTCCAATTAACAGGGGAGAGACCTAGGCGAGAATAAAAAGAACACATGTCGGTTTGGTGTAATTTCAAGAGTGAAAGGAAGGGGCTGAATCTTCAAGACACGTGAGGCTACCACGTGGGTCTTACATGAACAAACTCTTTTGAATATTACGCACCTGCGACCTTGATCTCTAGACACCATATCTTTCGACCGAAAACTCAGATTTGGGCAGAGAGGATTTTTGGAAAGATCTCGGTGTCGGCTTCTCACCTACCACCATTAATTTTTCAAACTACTAATTTTGGGGGCTGTCAATTCTCTCACCTACCATCATGATGAAGAATGGGCCTCTTTCTTGCCCAGTAAGGGACAACGATGGGGGCATGGGTGTTGCAGTAAAGATCTTCATTATGGTCAATGGATTTAATGCGCTTCTAGGGGTGGTAGGAGCAGAGTTCAATTTTCCCTCTCTCTTCCTTCTCTCTTTCTTTTATATATTATAAAGGAGGGGCATATTTAAACGTTACTAATCTTTTCTTCCCTAACCCCATCTCTTTTTCTTCCTTAGGGTAGAATGTGGAGTCTATGCCTCTTCTCATGGCTCTGTAATGGCATTTTCTTGCCCCTTTCCCATTGATGATGTACCATGTAAATTTTGGAGAAATAAAATATGTTTCATGATGATTTTCTCCATCCTTGATTATTTTGTTGTCTCTTCTTACCTCTCATCATTGCAGGGTATACTATATATACTACGATGTTTATTGCGGGTTCGGGAGTTTTGTGCCTAATGGGTTTTGAAGTGGTGTTCACTGTGAACTTCACCTCCGGTTCATGGTGCATTTTTTTGACTCTCTCTCCATGCTCACCTCTCTCCACTTCAGGTAGTTAGATCTATGATCAGCCACTTCCTTTTCTAGTGTATCACCACTTAGTGTAGGCTATCTTTCACCCTCTCTCTCTCTCTCCTATCTCCTTAGAATGGTTAGATTAGGATATATTAGGTCCTACTGCTACACTGGAGTAGCTTGTGGCAGGTAGATTAGGAAGTAGGAAAAACCTTCTTTGGAGGTCCATCTCAAGTTTTGCAAGTCCCACAACTTAAGAGATGGTCCAATGTTGTGCAATCACACCAAATTCCCCACTTCAGACATAGGCCATTTGGGGGTGTTGTGATTTTACACTAACAATTTTGGCACGCCCGGTGGGACCAAGAGGTCTTCACTTCATTTCATCAAGTTGATGTGTTCTTGGTGAGATTTAGCCTTTAGAGGCATATTCAAAGCACATCTAGTGACTCCATCTAGTCAACAACCCATTCTCTGAGTTACAGACCTTTTCCATCCATTTCCACACATCTTCATTCATCTTTCTTTCCATATATTTCATTTTATCCCATCCCATGAAGTTGTGCAATCATGACTTCATTCCCTCATGGAATTCACACCTACAACAGTGCAGTCCATCTCCAATGTATTTCCCAACTCCTCTAGATCAGCATTATGATCAGATCTAGAACCATTATGCTTACCCATATGAGCAGGGTCAAAACCAGTTTGGCCATGGAGCTTATCAAGAACAAGGGGATGCATACAATGGTAACAACTACATAGAGGATGCTGATTTGTAGGAGGAGATTCAAAATTGGAGGAACACATGGTGAATTCAGGGATACAACACAAGTGAAAGCATTCAAAGTTGGCTATAAGGCACCTTGTCCATGGGCTGACCCTATGCCAATACATTACAACCCTAAGGAGAAGATCAACTTCATGGTTCAAATACTTGTCTCACCTTGCATAGTGGATTATGGATATTGAGGCATATGAGAAAAGTGAGAGACAACCTTGTCAATGGGTAAGTCAGTCACCAAATCCTTATCCTTCATTTTCTCTTTCTCAAACTCTATCATCGCAGCAGTGTCATGAGTCTAGCTTCCCATCTACTGCCCCTAGTGTGAATTCCCTTCTCCATCCCCTAGCCTTTCATCTCACCTCAATTATTCTTCCCTTTTCCCTTCTAGATTCAAGTCCCCTTTACCTAGATATACTATAAACAAAAACCCCCTACCAACACCCCTTCTCCAGCCAACGTCATCATGTTTGATGACTATAGGACAATTGAAGAATGGCATGACTCATGTGACTTTGACTAGGAAGAGGAAATCATACAAGTTCTGTTCCCAGAGAAAATCGCTTAGCTCCAAAGGGCACAGTTCAGGAGGATAATGAGTTGCTTGTAGAGGAAAAACCATGTGTGCCATAGCTTTGCACGCCCTAACCTACAAAGTAATCCCCTTTAGAAGGAGAACCATATAGTTCTAAAGGCTCCAAGTGCAGAGTGGGTCATGTAAGAAAACCTTTAGTTCTTCCTCCTACTTTTCCCGTTCAAGCTCTAATGTCGAAGAAGAGTTTGAGCTTTCAAAATTCATGTTTGAGGAAGAGGGGAACCATGGTGAGAAAGTTTTAGATCAAGAGGACACCATGGAGGAGGTCAAGCACATACAACAAGACAATAGGAGACAAATTGTCTATCAAACTTGGAAGATTGATTTGATGGAGAGGAGCCTAAGGAGATAACATTATTTGATCCTCCATCATCCACCTTCCAAGCATGTGAGCATACTACCATAAAGGAGAGAATCCAAGGATAGAACCCTACATTTCATGATAGCCCTCTAGGACCAAGGTTAGAAGACATGAATCTTCTATGTTCTTTAAAGGAGAAGGAAGGGAAAAGTCAAGAGGATGTCATCCCTCTCATACCATCCACCCAGGAAGGTCAGCAGGAAGACTCCATTCTTGGAGTTGAAATTTAGAGAAATGGGCACATTCAAAGGATTAGATTGTGCCCAATCGATACTTGGCTTCATTAGATCCAAGGGATAAGCCAAAACTAGTCATGCTACTTCAGGGCATGAGGATGAGCTCCAAAGTACCAAGGATCAGCTGTAATGCCTCTTTAATCCAAATGAAGAGCAACTAAAAGAGGAATTTGTCTTGTTTCTAGTTGACACCTTGATGATTTGGGTGAGGACCAGCTTATAGTCATTTTTTCACTCATACAAGCAGCCATATTCAGTGTCAAATCATTTGTATGGATGCCCATTTTGAGGAAGGGAAGCTACTTCTCCTTGCTAGTTGCAGGATTTGTTTGAGTCCCCTTTCTTTTTGGTTAGTGTAGGAGTAGGTTTAGGTTTGTTTTCAGTAGAAGTGCTTGTGCACACTCTGCATGTTCCACTTGGAGCATGTATGATTTCCACTTTGCATATAGTGTTGTGGTGTTTTTTGCTCATGCACAATGATGCATTGGAGGTAGTATTTGGTGAGTTCGAGGTCAGCTCTAGTTTCAATAATTTCCAAGTGGCTCGGGATCAAATTTTCAAAGCTTAGTTCAGATTTTTGTTTACCAGCATAATCCATGCCCAATGGATTCTTTAAGGAAACTGATCATTTCACCTAGTAGGCAGGTGATCCCCATGAGTTGCCAAATTGTTGACCAAAATAAGCTCACACTTATTTTGGGTCAACTGACACCATTTTCCCCTTCTAGGATTCACTATGAATTGTCACATATTTTAAGAACTTAAGTCCCACTGAAGCATTTCCATCATATAGGAAATTTCTTCCCCTTTCCAAAGATATAAATAAGTCCTTCTAACTCTTCATAGTTTTCAAGTTATAGGCCAACGGGCCTTAGAAGGATTTTTTGCCAAAAGTGGGCGGCGGGCCTACGGAATATTTTTTGCCAATGGAAATCACGGACCAGGTGGGATGGTGGGAGAAATTTTGACATTTTTGCACTTTTCACAAAAGGCACAAGTATAATTATGGGCCCCATGGGCACGAGAAGGATTTATTTTTCTAAGTGGAAAAATGCAGGTCACGGGCCGAAGATGTCTTTTTGCCCAAGTGGAAAATGCGGGCCGATGGGCTCGAGGATGACTCAAGTGTAAAAATAGGTCTCTGGGGCCAAGGAGGAAATTTTTCCCAAGTATAAAAGTGGGCTAATGGGTTTGCAGGGGACTTTGGAACTCTTACACTTTTGTCAAAAGGCACAGTTTTCAAGTATGGGCCCACGAGCTTATAGGGTCTCATCGGTCGTTGAAAAGTCATAGACCCGTAGAGGGTGCATGAGTCGATTCGGCACAACTCCAAGGATAGAACCCAAAATGGAGACCCCAAATGAGCACGAGGATTCCATGTATCCCAGGTCGAAAAGGGGGACAAGAGCCAATTGTTTAAAATGACTAAGTATAAAGGTGTCGCACAGGCTTCCATGTGTCTCATTGGCATAACTCCAAGGATGGGTCCAAAGAGTGGGTTCCCAAACATGAGTAGACTCTCCATGTGTCTTAGGTCCAACAGAAGTCAAATGGATCAAGGCTAGAATTGGCTAAGTATAAGAGAGACAGTGGATAGCACCACTTGTCTCAACAATGCAAATTCAAAGGCACAACCCAATGCAGAGACTCAAACAAGCACGGGCCTTCCATGTCCCAGTGCCCGAAAAGGAGCAGGCTCAAATTGGCTAAGTACAAAAGGTAAGCGGAGGCCCCCACGTGTCTCGTTCATGTAACTTCAAAGGTAAAACTTGGGGGTAGTTTTCAAACAAGAGCCAATCCTCCATGTGTCTCGGGTCAGTCATAATGTCTCCCTAATAGGAGAGACCTGGGAAGAAAACAAAGAACACAGAGAAACCCGCGAAGCCACCACATGTCGGTTCGACACAATTTCAAGTGCAAAAGGAAGGGGATGAATCTTCAAGACACGCGAGGCTGCCATGTGGGTCTTGCATGAACAAACTCTTTTTTAATATTATGTGACCACGATTATGATCTTCAAACAACCATATCTTTTGACTGAAAACTCAACTTTTGGTGGAGAGGATTTTTGGAAAGATCTCAGCTCCGGCTTCTCACTTGCCACCATTAATGTTTCGGACCATTAATTTTGGGGGCTATCAAGTCTCTCACCTACCACCATGATGAAGAATGGGCTTCTTTCTTTCCTAGTAAGGGATAGTGATGGAGGCATGAGTGTTACAATAAAGCTCTTTATTGTGGTAGGTGGATTTAATGCACTTCTAGGGGTGGTTGGAGTAGAGTTCGATTTTCCCTTTCTCTTCCTTCTCTCTTTCTTCTATATATTGTAAAGGAGGGGCATATTCAAATGTTGTTCATCTTTTCTCTCATGCCCCCCTCTCTCTTTCTTTCTTAGGGTAGAATGTGGAGTCTAGGCCTCTTCTCATGGCTATGTAATGGAATTTTCTTTCCCCTTTCCATTGATGATGTATAGTGTAAATTTTGGAGCAATAAAATATGTTTCATGATGCTTCTATCCATCCTTGCTTATTTTGTTGTCTCTTCTTATATCTTGTCATTGCAGGGTATATTGTGCATACTCTGATGTTTATTACAGGTTTTGGGAGTTGTGCTTAATGGGTTTTGAAGTGGTGTTCCATGTGAACTTCACCTCTAGTCCATGGTTCATATTTTCCACCCTCTCCTCTGCTCACCTCTCTCCACTTCAGGCAGTCAGATCTATGATCAACCACTTCCTTTTCTAGTGTATCACCACTTAGTGTAGGATCTCTTTCACCCTCTCTCTCTCCCTATCTCCTTGGAATGGTTAGATTAGGATTGTTATCCAAAATTCACCCCTCGAGGCTTGTTTTAATGCATTGCAGGTTTGGAGGCTATGGATTGTACCAAGGTTCGTCGTACCAGGCTTGGAACTAAAATGCAAAGGATTCAGCAAAATCAGAAATTTCTATCCTAGGTAGTCTCAGTGAGATAGTTGGGACGTTGGGACGTGAAAATCCAATTTTTCCGCAAAGTCAATATATTGCGGTGGTGCATAGAAATGTGTTTGGGATAGTAAGGACAAAAGTATGCACGGGATGCACAAAGGTGAAAAGGCCACAAGAGGAAACATGGGATGTAGAAAATGTGAAAGTGATAACCCTCACAACCTGGTCAATGGTGAATGTGTAAGACAAGGAATCCTGAATTGGGCAATGCAGAGATTTTTGTCTGGGACAGGACAATGGGACATGCGGACCCGATTTTGCCGAAATAGCTGCAGTAAAGAGAAAAGTCAAAGTTTGACCTCCCAAACTTCAAACGGCCATAAATTTTGACTCTGAGCTCTAATTTTGATGAGGGTAGATATATTTAAATACAAGAAACATATTCAGCTCTAGTCAGTTAATGCTCATTCCCGTCCACAATGACATGAAAAATTCTGTAGACCCAAAATAGCTGCCGCACTTAGAAGGCCATAACTTTTGAATTTCTCAACAAAATTGCACAAAATTGGTACTGTTGGAATCATGGCACCAATCCCAATGTAAATAAATAAATTCCATATTTGGTGAATGATAGATAGATATTTTGTAGAAAATATGGCCAAGTTCAGAATAGTGTTTTATTTGGTAGTTGGACGCATTCAATGAAGCATGGGCTGACATATTTCACCACTACAAGTCATGGGGCAATATGGGGAGCCTTCAACAAGAAATATAACATAATTTCACTCCATTTAATACCTCTTAAAAGTGGTTGAAGGACAGATTTTGGGATTTCCATTTTCCCTCTCTCTCTCTCTCTTTCTTATTTTTCTATAAATTTGAGTGTTGGGATCATTGTCAAAGGAGGTAGTTTCATTATAACAAATCTCTGTCAAAATTTATTTGTGAAGCCAATGTACTATAGGCCCTTATAGTGGATTCCTTTCATGGTGATCCAGACCCTTTATCTTGTAATGATTGAATCATACATATCATGAAGCAATAAAATACAAGTTTGTGGATGCATCTTCCCCTACTGTGTTTTCTTGCATTCTTCTTGCCCCTTTAACCTTGATTACAACTGTATTGTGTCTATCTTTATGCTCTTGCAAGGATCCATTATTATTGTGCATGTATGAAATATTTTTGTGAACACATTTTGCTAGAGTGTGGAGAACTATTATCATCCCTTCTAGTGTGCACTTTGCTTCTGTATCTCACACACTTTGGAAGACTACTCTCACACCCCTCCTTCTCTGGTGTATCACCGATGTAGTGTAGGCTTTCATTTTTATGCATTCCCTCTCCTTGGTCCCTTGGAAAATTTAGATTAGGAAAGATAGTTTTGTCTGTATTAGAGTAGATTGCGGCGGGTAGTTTAGGAGCAAAACTATATTTCTCCGGAGGTCTATCTCAAGTAGCAAGTCCCAAAACTTGGAGATAATACCCATGTTATCCAATCATAGTGTGAGCTCAAGTATATGCACTTGTGTAAACAAAAGGGTGTTGTGATTTGGTGATAACAAGGATAGATTAGGTTCTTCTTACGATGGAGTAACTTGTGGCAGGTAGATTAGGAAGTAGGAACCAACCTTCTCTGGAGGTCCATCTCAAGTTTTGCAATTCCCACATCTTGAGAGATGTTCCATGTTGTGCAATCACACCGAATGGTCCACTTAAGACATAGGACATTCGGGGTGTTGTGATTCTACACTAACAGCTTACCTTGGACACTTGTAATTTATACCTTGATCATTTTGAAAGACATGCATAAGTACCTTGAATTCTATTTATGTGATTGAAATGTAATTTGTAATTGATAATACAAAATTTTAAACATGCATTTTGTTTGCATCTACTACAACATGTACCTACAAACTTAATAAAATAGTTAGAAAATAATCAGGCTTTTTTGCCTCTCTTATGTTCCATAGTGACTTTCTTTCTTTTCTTTTCTATCTGTCATGATTCTTATGAATATCATGAGCTTCGCCATATGGTAATTTTCATTTTTATATCGTTGCATGATGTACCTTATGCTTTTGATCTCGATGATTGATTTTCCTGAAGTTAGATAGAACTTGAGTACATATTAAACCATGATCTATTAACCGATATTTTCTTTTTCCATTTTACAGAACACGTTGTAGTTGTTAGATACAGAAGATGAAGATGGAGAAGCTAAAACTGAAATGATGAAGAACAAAAGAAAACCCAAGGAAATGATGGGTTTTTTCTATACTCCTTTGCTTTTAATTTCATGCACATGTACCATTTATTTTGATAATCATAAGTTACATCCCATGGCTTGTGTGGGAAACATTGAATTTCCTTGATGAATAAATGATATTATTTCTATAATTGAGTTGTGTACTTCCTTTTACTTTCAAATCTTATGATTTGTAATAATGGTACAATGAATTAAACAACTCAATACATACTTAATAACACTTAATCATAGAAAATGATCAAATTAAAAATACCTGTAACTTTCTTGATTGAATATCTATAATGAAAACAAAAGTTATGTTTGTTGTTTTTAATCTAGCTCCTCAAGTTTTCCTCTATCTCCACCTTCCTCAAGGTTGTGATTTAGTTCTTTAGAGATTTTATGTAACTTTGATGAAGGTGATCATGAGAATAAAAACATATGTGAGGTGTTGCATTCTGCAACAACACACATAGATGCATTTTTCCTTGTTGATTCACTTAACTAAAAACAAAATTAAACTATAAATGCCCCTAGTTAGGTTCATTCATCAACTCCTTCCATTGAAAACAAAGTTTTGAGTTGCATATTTTGCACAAGTGCAAAAATTGTCAACATTTCTGGTGATCTCGCAGGAAAATCTGCCTACTAGCTTATAGATTAGTGCCTTTCTCTCATCCATTAGGCATGGAGTCAAAGCATGTAACAAAAATATGCCTTTTTGAAAAGACCAAACCTTCTGAAAAAAAAAAAATCTAGGAAAGGATTTGGTAAACCAGATCACATGCATGAATGCACTTATTGAATTGAAAAACATACAATGTGCATGAAATTCACTTATTGAAAGGGAAATCCTACTCTAACTAGACACTATAGGATTTAACATAACAATGTTTAAGAAACATACAATTCAAAGGAATGGGAAGTTCCTCTCCATTCAACCTTGGAAGCTGAACTACATTGTGATCCTTACAAGATGAAATCATATAGGTACCACTCTAGATTGTATCAAACTTCATGTGGTTTCCTAGTTTTACATGATTAGCATCCCACTTCAACATAATATCTCCTTCATTGAAGACTCTAAACTTGGCCTTTTTATCAAACATTCTCTTGATTTGTTTTTGATTCTTTTCCATGTTCAGATGAGCTTGATCTCTTAGCTCTTGCAACTCTATTAATTTTGCATAATGAACCTGCATTGGTCAATTCTAAAGTAAATCCATTTCATGTAGTAAATGGAATGCAAGAACTTCAATAGAAATAGGCATTCTTGCCTCACATCCATAAACAAGCTTGTATGGTGAATTGTCAACTGATATTTTAGGAGTCACTCTATTAGCCCAAAGTGCTAAATTTAACATCAGATACCAAGCTCTTTGGTTGTCCTTGAGTGTTCTTTTGATAATTTTAACATATTTTTATTAGTACTTTCAGCTAATCCATTACCTTGAGGGTAATAATTAGATGAAGTACTCAAATAAATCTGTGATTGACAACCCAATCTGTTACCTTTACACCAAGAAATGCTAAGGCATTATTTGAAATGATAGTTGTTGGAACACCAAATATGCAAACTATACCTTCATATAATAATAATATTGAAGTCTCATTAACTTCTTTCAAATCTACTTCTTTAGTCCAATGTGTCAAATAATTTGTGGCAGTAAAGATCCACTTGTGTCCTTGTGATGAAGGTGGATTTATCATGTCAATGAAGTCAAGAATCCATTACATGAAGGGATGATCCACTAAAATAGGTTGTAAAGGGAGTGAAGATAAACATTATTTTCCAATAAAGAATGCACATTTCTTACACCCTTTAACCCATTCAAAACAGTCCTTAAATATGTTGGGCTAAAAATAACTAGCTTTCATAATGCTTAAGGCTATAGTACGTTGAGAAGTGACCTCTCGTAGGTCCTTCATGGATTCAAGACAATAATTGTTGCACTCTATCATAATCAACACAATGCAGAAAAATTCCATTTATATCCCTTTTGAAAAGCACACCATCAATAAAAACATAAGGTATAACTTGTAATCTAAAATATCTTCATTTATTCTTGTCCATACCTTCTAAATAAGTATCGTGCTATAAGTAATTAATCAAATCAGTCATCCAACTTGATCCTTGAACCTTTGGATTGAGTTCTGGTTGCTGATTTTTAGGTTGTAATAACATTTTTGACTGTTGATACATAATTTCAACATGCTGTAATGGAATTTCTAAGTCTGCAGCTGTTGTTTTTCTATATCAGCAATCAGATGTTCACATAATCCTTTACCTTGGACTATTTTTGTAACATGAATGTCAACATCATACTCCATAACCTTTGTAATCCATCCTGCTCTTATCTTATTCAGGTTCTTTGTTCAACAAGAATGCTTTAACACTTGGATGAGAGACTAAAACATGTATCTTATTATTGGAAAGTATGTACTTGAAATTCTTTAGTCCTCTAACTACAACAAGTACTTGTTTTTCAAGAAAAGTGTACCTTGTCTCATAGTCATGTAAACTCTTCCCAAAGAAAGCAATTGGCTGCTCAATATTTTCATCATTAACCTAAGTTAATATGGCTGAAATGGTTTCAGCTCCTGCAAGTGCATACATCGTGAAATCCTTATCAAAATTAGGATTTGCCAAGGTAGGAGCTTGTGAAATAGTTGTCTTGATAGCTTTAAATCCTTTTCTTCCTTTGCTAGTCTAAGAGAAATTTTTATCTTTCTTTAACATAATTGTTAATGGCTTCACTAATGCTTCAAAATATGAAACAAACCTTCTAACAATTTTTTTTTCCAAGAAAACTTTGTAATGCCTTCTTATGATGAGGTAATGATAACTATGAAATTGCTTCAATTATGAAAGGATCAATAGCTAAACCTTGCCTAAAAATAATATGTCTAAGTAATTTACCTTCATGGACTGAAAAGATAGACTTTTTGGGATTCAATGATATTCCAAACTACATGCAATGCTAAAAAGTTTGCCTTAGATGCATAAAATGATCATCGAATTCTTTTGAAAATACAAAGAACATCATCTAAATAAACCAAAATGCATATATTTAGAAGGATATGGAAAGCCATATACATTTCACGTTGGAACATTGACATTAGAGAGCCCAAAAGACATTATTTTGTAAGCATAAGTACCCCAGTTCGTGGTGAAGGCTGTTTTGTATCTATCTTCTTCACGCACAAGAATCTGATTGTATCCACTATAACCATCCAAAAGGGACAACCTGTCTAATCCTGAAACTATTCTTAAAATCTGATCCATGTTGGGTAACAGATAATGATATTTTAATGAAGCCTTGTTAAGATCTCTAAAATCCACACACAACCGGATTTCACCATTCTTTTTCTGAAAAGAAAAATATTAGCTACCCAACTTGAATGCTTAACTGGAAAGATAATACCTGATTCAATCAGCTTGGATAACTCTTTTCTCATCAAGGGTTCAATCTTAGGATTAACAAGCCTTTGTTTCTACCTTACTGGTTTTGAATTTGGATGCAACTCTATGGTATGCTGAGCTAAATTGGGATCAAATCCTCTCATATATTGGTATTTCAAGAAAAACATCTTTGAATTCTTTACATAAATTAATGAAAGAATTTTTTAGCTAAGGAACATACATTTTCAATAAATAACTTCTTTTCATCATCAACTAAGATATCTTTGTAGTTATTTATGTGAGTTGAGATATTTCCTTTATCCTTTCTTAGTTGATCATCAAAACTAAAAATATCCTCTAATGTGACCAGCCCTTGAGGAAACTTGTTTGTCTTCAATTGAACAATTTGGTCACCATATAAATGTTGTAATTTTTCTTGATTAATTGTAGAAAATTCAACTTCTTGCTACAGAAATCTACATATTTGCTCATCATCTTTGAAAACTTGCCAGTTTTCTTCATTATCAAGAACTGAAGGTCTGATAATCAACTTTATATGTGGCTATAATTTTATTTTTTCAATCTATTCTACCACTAAATGCATGAAGCTTGTCTCGCATGTTTATTTTTAGCTCTTGGAATAGATTGCATGTTAATAGTCTCAAAATCATCCATTAAGTTTGAAACTCTATGCTTGTAAGATTTCAGCAATGAATTCTTACAAACATTAAAGTTTTTACTTGATTAATCACTAACTTTGAATCACCAAACACTTTTAATAGGTGATACCTCTTTTTCTAGCCCATTGTAGGCCATGCATTAATGCTTCATATTTAACTACGTTATAAGTACATGAAAATTGTAGACTTAAAGCTAAAAATACCTTTCATTCGAAGGAGAAGTAAGCATAAAACATGCACCTTGTCCTTTTTTTTCTTTTCTCCATCAAAATGAAGCTTCCATAATCCTTTAGCTATTTTTTCTATTTTGGACAACAAGGGAATATGTACATTTTCTTCATGCAAACAATAAACACCAAATAAACCTTCTTCTACTTCCTTGAAGGGATCATAAGCATGTTATTCTTGAGTTTTCTCATCCATAAACAAATTAGAAACACCATATAATGTAGAAACATGTGTTGTGACATCAAAATTAGTCTAATCTATGGTTGCATAATTTTCTACAACATTTGAAGCATGAGGCTCAATATGAAATATAGCCAAAGGCTTTAATTGACTGCAAATTTAGTTCCATACCTTGTAGTGAAGGATAAGAAAGATTTAACCTATAACCTCCTATATTTGCTATAAAATCTCTTGATAAACATAAAGAAAAGTAGGGAGGTAGATCTACAACAGTTACATCTTGAAGAATAACATTTGGAAAAGCATGTAATATTACCTCCAAATTTTTAATGACACCAATTGTGTTAGTTGATGTCCCATCTAGCTACAACACACTTTTTTCTGTAGGTTCATACTGCAGGCCTAACTTTTTGTAATTACTTTAGGCATTACTATGCTACTTACACCACTGTCAACATGCAATTATGAACTAAATGATCTCCAATAATCAAAGATAGATAAAAGGGTGGTGGATTTTTAATATCATGAGCATTTAGAACCTTTTTACCATCCACTTAACCTCTTTCATGTGATCTTGCTCGATTTTACCAAGAACCATATCAGCTTTTTGAGCTTCCTTTTTGCTGGTTTTGAAGAAATATGCAACTTAGCAAGCTCATGAGCAAGTAGCTCCTACTATCCTAGAATACTCAAAGCATCCCATAATGAAATATTGATATTATGATTTTTCATTACCTCAAAAATATTAAAAGAAGCAAAAATTTTAGCATAATATTTAGCAAAAAATGACTCTACTTCAGTAACTTTTGAAATTTGAGGTATGAATAATATTTTGGGATTAGGTTGTAATTGTTTTGCTTCTCTTTAGGGGCTGAAATGCTATCTACATTTGAAGGAACAACAATATTGTTTGCTATTTTTTGACCTACATTTTCTGATTTATTGGTAATCGTAGATAAAACATTTCCTTTTTGTTGTTTTTCTTTATCTTGAGCCCTTTCTTTATACCTATTTATAACTGTAATAAAATATTCTTCTCCAAAACTAAGTTCTATTTAGGTGATTTTCTAGTTTGAGCATCTTGCTGCCCACCCTCCATTTGAGGCATGTATAATTCTTGAGATTGAGGTTGTGCAACAACACTTACATCCAAAAATACATTTGAATAATTAACATTTGAATGAGGCTAATTGTAAGGTAAACATCATTCTTTTGAAGCCATGTTGACTGGAATGAGAGCGATAGATGAACTATGAGATTTGGGATCAAATTACCTTTCTTTGATGGGGATGCCAATAATTTTGTTTTTGCTGATAAGGCTGCCTATTTTGCTGATAAGTATTCTGATAAGGCTTGCTAGGTTGAGGTAGTTTATTGCCTATTGATGTTAATTTTTTCCCATAGTCTGCAAGGCCTTAAATACATCATCTAATGGTACTGTAACAACATAATCTATTATGGTAAAAGGTTGTGGTACAGGTGCCAAATCTATCATAAGAGGCATATAAGGTCTTGGGGATAATTTACTAGCTTGAATGAGGTTGTTTTCAGCCCTAATAGTAATATCATAAGCTGTTGGGAGTGTAGTTCCTCCCATAGATTGTATCATGGCTGAAATGTCACTATTTAAAGCTCTAAGATAGTATAAAAATGCATGATCAACTTGAGGCTTAACAATGGCTGGAATTCTTCCCAAGTCTAGCAAATTTGATATTAAAACTAGCCATAAATTCATGAGGATCTCTTTTAATTGTAGACAATTGTTCTATGAGAGATAAATGATCAAAATTGTCTTGAAATTACTTAAGTAGTTGATCCCTAATTCATCCCAAGTTGTTATGCTCCCTATCAGTAAAGTTCTGTACCATTGCAAATCTTGTCCTTTAAATGATGCAACTAAAAGTCTCAAGGCTACATCTTCATGAGTTACGTTATGGACTACACAAAGGGCTACAATGTATTTAATATGCTTAGTAGGGGTAATCTGATTTTCACTAGTAAATGAAGGTAAACCTTTTAAGGCAGCAACAAGTATATCATGATAGATTGGAATTACTAAAGGGCTGTCATTAGTAAAGGTAACAAATTTTTAGGTGGTTGTGGTGGTTGCTGCATGATTACTTGGGATTTGAACAAAAAGATTAACACATGGTGAAGCAAGGGGAGGAGGGTTGCAAAACCAGGCCTATTGTAAGGTAAGGTATTCCCAACTCTTCTTCTTGCTAAATTCAAAGGAAAAGAAATAAAATTATGAGGAATACCTCTTACCGTTGATCTCGTAGTCACCTTAGGCATGGAACATGCTATAAAAAGGGTCTGAAACTAGGCTTATAGATTCACCAAATAATTTATTTTGATTTCAAAGGATTTTTGCTACTTTATTCTTCCGTAAATGATGTTCTTTCGGTGTAAATCGGCTTTAAATTGATGCAATCTACTGCAGATCTTATCCATGTCCTCACCGAGCATGCCAAATATTATTATATCTTAGAAGTGCACCTTGTTGAGAGATGACAATAGGGTTCTAAACTTTTTCTATCTCTCACTTTCGTAGATATAATGGAAACACCACAGGTCAGTGGGTATACCTATTATTGAGGCGAGTCTTTGGTATTAAGGCTGGTTCCTTATTCATGTATCCTAAACTAATTTTTGGGGTTTTGAGAGTAAAAATATTGCTATAACTGAATTGAAATGGGGTGATAAACTAAATTTAAATGGTATTATGTAGAAGGTTATGCATATTTTTCATAGGATGAATAAGTTGAAGGAAAAATTCATGAATTAGAGCAGACCATGGAAGTACCAAAAGTACAATTGATGCAAAGATTGCATGCTCAACAACCTAGTCTTAGGAAAACCTATTAATGGGAAGGTCCTACACCTGGTTGGTTTAGTCTGCAACAAAGGCTTGAGGTAATGCATGGAACTATTAATCAAATGACTGATTTTACTTTATCTTTGCAAACAGTAGAGAATGATAGGCATCAGGTTGAGGAACCCTGTTAATGGGATGTTCCCATTTACCTTCCATATCAGAATCTAATGCCCATAGACACTCCTTTCAAGCCAATGCAACCCATTCATTCATCTAATTTTTCTATTCCATAATCATGCACTTTGAAAGAAAATATCCATTTCCAAGCTTTCGTTCTATTACTTCGCTTCCAAATACGTACCATGTACCCCAATCTCTTGTTCAAGAATTACCAGCTTCAAGCTGAAATAATCCCACCCCTCCTTCCATAGTACTAACTCATGAAGGAGAAAATTAGAATATAATAAAGGAGGGGCAACTAAATGAAGAAAAAAACATGATGTAATTCTTACAAAATCTACAGGGATGGATGTCAAAGTTACAATTTGATCATGTTCCAAAGTTAGAAAAAGAAACCATATAGAAGGTACAATGTAGTTTTGTAGAAGAACAAAACATGTAGAATATGATCAACAATTTACATTTTCTGAGTGTAGTGTGCATGAAAGAACCATACTCACACCAATCAATGATTCATCAAGGTTTTCAGTCTTACCTTAAGAGGTAAAATCATTTTCAAATGAAGAGGATTTTTAGGTCAAATTTGATAATGAATCAACAAATTTGGTACATGAATAGAATGTTTTCAGCTTAATAGACCTTATTCTAAATTACGACGAGATAAAATTAGTTAGGAAAGATGAAAAAAATAGCTTGAAGAGGATGGTTTTGAAGAGGCTGATTTCATATCGAGTTGGAATAATACTTTTGTGAAGAACAACTTTTAGAACTCACTGATTTTGCAATCTCATCATTCATCTTCATAATATAGAGCCTATTGTTGCTAAGGTCTCTTTTGCACTTGAAAAAAAGTAGGATGTTCCTTTGGATGTAGATACTTTCTTTCCGCTTCTAGAAGAATCATTTTTATAGAAGAACATGTCAGAACAACATGTTGTCCAGATCAAATCTTATTTAGAAAAATAGGATGAATTTGATTTTTTAGTTTTTGTGTTGAATCAGAATGAGAAAATGGAAAAATTAGTTATGATAGTTGTGGTACAACAACTTGTAGAAGCTAAAACATGTTCAAATCAACTTCAAAATGTGTCCAAGGATGGAAATGAAATAGTACAACAAATTGCAGAAGAAAAATAGTTTTCAGATCAACCTCAGAATGTACTTAGTGGTGAAAAGGAAATTAATGAGATAATGCAGATCAAAGGAATAAGATCAAAACAATCAATTTACTAGTGGTTAGGAGGCCATGTCCTATTCAGTTCTTGGCTGATTCCCGGCCCGCTATAGTAGTACCAAAATTCATGATTGTTTTAGAGCATAAGGAAGAGTTTCAAATTCTCTCAGCAACAAGCCCTAAATAAATCCAAAGAAAGTAGATGAGATAGAAGTGTTTCTAAGTTATTGGACTGATCTTTTGAACAAAGTAAAGGTATATTTATTCTATCCAAATGTCATGTTATCTTTTTACAAGATGCATTAATGGCCTTGATTTTGGAGAAAGGGAAGATATTTTTTATTTCCTATTTCAGGATTTTTTTAGCTTCAGTTTGCTATATAGTTAAAGTAGGATATATTAGGATTCACCTTTCAATAAGTGTAGTTCATGCACATTGCAAATTTAAATTTCAAGTAAGTGTATTTCATGCACATGAGCTAGTTTACTAGATCCTTTCCCCGCTTTAATTTTGTTTTTTAGAAAGGTAGGTTTTTCAAAAAAGGAAGATTTTGGTTATATGCTTTCGACTCCATGCCTAATGGACTAGAGCAAGGAATTAGTCTTAAAGCTAGCAGACAACTTTCCCTGCAGGATCGCCAAAATAGTTGACATTTTTACACCCTATGTGAAAAGGTCAACTCAAAACTTTGTTTTCAGATGGAAAGGATTGATGGATGGACCTAACATAGAAAGAAAAGAGAAGTGAAATGTCACTTTTCTAGTTTCATAATGCCTATCTCGCTACTTAGCATGTCTTTCCATCACATCTCTATCATGATCATGCACTAGATCCCTCGAAACCGTGAAATACCTTGATACAATAAGAAAAAGATGAACAACACAAAGCTTACAGAGAGGATAGTCCAATTCATGAATGAAGTAGGTTTCAAATTATCTTTATTCACTTTTTAGTTGTTATCAGTTATCTTAAGTTCATTAATTATGATTAAATGAAAGGTTCATAGTGTGTATGAGTTGTACATTTTTCATTTTACATCATGTAAATAAAATAATAAAGTAAAAATGATAAAGTTACACTCATTACATGAAAAAATTATCATTTATTTCATAATTATAAAGTACATTAACCCACACAAGCCATGGGAATAACTTTGAAAGCAAATGCATAAAAGAAAATACATGTGTGTAAAGCTATGAGTAAAAGAGAAAGGGAGATCCATCATTTCCTATTTAGATGGATTCTCCTAGTTGGTTTCAACCTGTCCTCGCTACTCCTCTTCTCCATCTTCAGCAGAACCCGAAAGAAAAAAATGGATGTTAGAGCTACGGATGTCTATGTCCATTGGACTCATAGTTTTAAACAAATGGATTTTCTTAAAATGATCTTGAATCGAAATGTAGAAAAGAATTCGTAGTTGTGCATCTTTTCGTAATCATGACAAAGAAAGATGAAAACAACAATAAAAGAAAGGCTATTTGCCTTTTTTTTTTTCTAACTAATTGATCAAAGTGTGTAGGTACATAAAAAGATACATTTTCTTGTGTTTTAATTATGATCACAATAGGTTATCACCATAGATCAAAAGAAGATAGAATATCATAAGCTTATAAGGCACAACCTTTATCATATTTCAAGGCCTCAAAATTGCAAACTATACATGATATTGCAGTCATTCAAAATACACAAAGTACATATGAAATACAATTTCTAACTTTCAAGAGAGGAGATATTAAAAAGGTTCCCAAAACATCAATGGAAAAGAATCAAGGTCTCTAATAAATGATTAATTCACATTATGGAACAAATCATCCATAGTCTAGAGTAAGATAATTTACAACAAAACAAGACACAACCTCTTAATGGCATAATTTTCAACTTTTCACAAGGCTATCACAGAGATGCAAAAATTTGAATCTTACTCAAGAGCAAGGAATTATAGAAAAAGATCACAATTCATGATAAAATTTTAATTATGAAATAAGAATGCTCATCGAGATAATACATCAAAATTATAATGATCAAAGGATAGAAACAAAGTTCACAAAGTAGAAAGTTACAAATTCAAGTACAGATACAAACTTGAAATTACACCTCAAAATCAATTCAACTCATCTTTAATTATTCAATAGATAACATGGAATATATGCAAGTTATAAAGGAGAACACACTAAGAAATTACAAATACTTCAAACCTCCAAATAACATTTTCATATTCCCAAAATGGAACAATTAAGCTATTTAATATCCAAGAAAAGTAATAAAGCTACAGGCTTTGAAGAAAATTCTAGGAAAAATAGGATATATATCATAGTGAATGTAAAATCCAAGCAATCATAGCCTATAATCATCAAGATTACATGGTAATATATTAAAACTCAGCTACAAATTCAAGTCATGATGCTAATAACTATGCCAAATAGATTTTGTATTTTCAAGGTACCAAATTAAAAAAATAATGTCAACCATCGAAGGTAGAATGAAGTGTGCTAATAGGAATGCATGATAATAACAACTACAACTAGGTCTGGTTGGTAGACATTGAAGAAAAAATCAAAATAAATTACAATGAATGTATAAAGTTATACAAAAATATAAATTAATGGAGCAGATCTTTGAATTACCGAAAAGTCAGTAGTAGAATTGAAAGCATATCTTTCTAGGTTATTAAGGTAAATATATTCATAGTATAAATTTTTCAAGGGTACTTGATCAAGTTTTCATGAAAAAGATGTACCTTAGACATCACGAGCTTATAAAGAGACATAACCGTGAAAAGCAAGTTCTTTATTAAGGGTTCTGATATTACAAAGAAATATTTCATACAAGATATTTTTCATCGATAAGCTAGGTTCATCAATGCAAAAAATCAATTTTTAGTAGTTTTCAAAAGAGAACTTGAAGTTTTCTAGGTGTTAACAACATAAAGTTCATTAAAGAATTTTCAACACCCAAATGAATGCCAAGGCATGTAAACAAATCATTAGAGAAAATCACCGCATCTCATGAAATCATTGTAGAATAGATAGTTCAAGAATGGAACCAAAGTAGACCCAACAAGGAGAGGGATTTGTTTTAGAATCCATATAAATTTATATTCTCTAGTACACAAAGCAAGTATCAAGCATAACTCTTGATCTAGTTATCAAAAACAACAATTAACATCCAACTCACAAGAATGACAACAATAAGTGGCCAAGTTATCAAAATATCTACATATAAAATCAAATCTAAAGTGACTCGCTAGTTTTCAAACCAGATGATTTAGAGTTTAGGGAAAAACCAAGACATGATGAAATGCATGGTTGAGCCACCAATAGTCCGGACATAATTCAGGATGAAATAAAAAATACTAGCAAGATTCCGATGGGTAACCCAAAGGGGAAAATTATAAATCACCCAAATCAAGCTAAACATTCAAATGCCTAAATTGGAATCTCATTCCATAACACAATTACAGAGATCACAACTGAAAATAAAGGCAACGACAATGATAAACCATCAAATACAAACACAATGATATTCGACACAAAGAAATAGTAATAAAACTGGTTTGATTTGGTGTGAAAAATAATGCTAATTTAGGCATCGAAAACAAGTATTCATGGTCAAATAACATAGAAATATAGATCTCTAACTAGTAATGAAGACCAAAAACACAAAGAAAAACCAATGTTTACCTTCATTTCATGGTCAACAAATTGGTGAAACCCCAAATCACATAATAGTAGCAACGACCGCTTTGTTTTGAGAATATAAACACAAAACAAAGATTTACCTCGAAACATGACCCAAATCTGTATATGGCAAGAAAAAATATGTGACCCAGAGGTAAAAATCAGGGATACCCTAGAAAATTTCTAAAACCCTTGTCTATAATGGAAAAATAGTGAAGCCGAGGCAAATCATAGTGGTCGTGACTTGGGCCAAGGTTAATAAATCAAAATAATTTTCACAAAGGGAAATAATGAACTCCCAAATAAAAGTGCAACCATCAAATATTCATGGCAGCCTATAAGAAGATACAATCAAGGAGTGAAGGGCGAAGACCTAGAAGGAATTCACATGCATCGAATAGTTGCATTTCACCAAAGTGTAGGAGTTGTGAGATTGAAGTAAGCAAGATTTGTAAAGTAATGTGCATGCATATGAGAGCTCAAGATTCAAAATGGAGTAGAATGGAATTTCTTGGCTTAGGCTTAGCTTAGGCTTGTCATAGATCAAAGGAGGTGAGTACAAATAGGGGAGTGAATGTGTAACTCCCATGTAAGAGAATATTCCTCCATAATGGAGAAGAGGAGTTACTTTCCCAAATGGGAATGTAACTCCTATGACACACTTACACATATGATAGATTCTATAAGAGAATATGTCATAACTAAGATGACACCTAGATCCATGTCCACCTAAGTGAGATGACTCACCCGGTGAGGTGGAATAACACTTAATAAATAAAGAAAAATACCACCTACACCAACACCCCCCTTCATCGTAACTTAGGATGAGGTGGCAAGTCAAAATGAGAAATGGGTCCTGACACAAATCCTGATGAGGTACCCATGTACAAGAAACTCTCAAAAAGTGGAGTAAAAGGAGAAACCCCAGTGGGAAAATCTCCCCCCTAAAGAGAGACAAGTCCACTCTCTAATCTAAGAAATATGCCAAAGATGGGTCATGGCCATAGACGAGCCTATAAAGGTACCCATGTACAAAGAGTAAATCTCTTGGAAAGAAGAAGAAGAGAGAAGAAAATGGAGATGAGAGGAATGCAAAAGATGCCATGGAAGGATCTGAACTCCGCAACTCTAGGAGATCTCCCAAAAGAATCTTGATCATGAGATCCTCTGCCTCTGGACTAAAGAAGAGCCATCCACACCAAATTGTGTGCCTACCCTTAGGAAGGAAAGAAATGATGTGTTGGAAGTCCACCCACTCCATGAAGGAAACTAAAGGTAGTAGCACGAAGAACTCTGAGTATGGTCCATGAAAGTGTGACATAGGTCTAGCAAGTGAGTGTGAAGGAACCGAAGGTAATGTCATGAGTGCATAACTATTAGAGTATGAAGGGTGAACACCTGTAGAAAGGATGTCTAATTGATGTGAAGGCAACGCAAAAAACATCCCCCACAACAAAAATGGATCCACAAGTAAGGGTGGATCAATGAAGGTCTCTAGAAAAGTGGAAGTGGTAAGAGTCCTAGAAGGGGAACTCCCAACAACGGAGATGATGAACTCCTCTAAAATACCTATAGATGGATGAGGAACCTGTAGTACATCACAAGTGTACTTTGTGAAAAGATGACTAAGGTCAGGAAGATACTTGTCCTAATGAGGGGATCGACAAAACGAAGAGCGATGTCAGATAGGTATGAGTCATCCAATGAAGGTAAAGGAGTGGAAGGGGCCTCACACACTAAAGGTGGAAAAGAGGCGGGTGTGATGACTATATGAGACTAAATAGGAGACTGCTCGATATCTGATGAGATGTGGGATGTGTCAACACTCTTTGAAATAGTGAGAGGAGGATAAGATTCCTCTACTTTGTACTCTTGACATCAAATCAGTGCACAATCCTCATCATCGAAATGGGACCAAGCGAGTGCAGTATCAATGGAACTATTATCACACGAAGAAGAAGAGGAGACCATTCAATCAAAGCATCAACAATAACAATAGAAGTATGTGAAGGGTCTTCATAGAGGTATTGAAGAATGCTCTAGACATGGTGGGGTGGATTTGAGTCTACCACATGAAACTAGAGAGATCAAGAGACATGTATCATCATGTGACCAAAAATTTTTGGGGTGTGGAGCTTGTTTTTGGTATTCTTAATCAGTGTTGAAGTGCTGGAGCTCGAACGATTAAGTTTGGAGACTTCAGGAGGATTCGCAGCTTGTTTGATGTGACATTGTTGTGCGATCATCATTGTGTCGCGTTGCTATTAACATGCTGTTAATTGGATGTCAACGTCGGGATTGTTTTTCCATCCATGGGAAGTTGAAATATCATGACTTTCAAACTTATAGGGTTGAATTTATGGCTTCTTAGAAGGATTGTAATCCTATAAATAGAGGTGTTAGGGTATCTTGAAGATATCTTGAATGTTCAAGAGGTCTTGAGTCTTAATGATCAAGAGGTGATCAAGAGTGATCAAGGTTATCCAATTGGGTGTCAACTATGGTTTAGATGTGGTTTAAAATCTTTGAAATTCTATTATGAATTCATAATTGAGAGAAGAATGTGAGATTTGTTTTACTCTTGTTGATAATAAAATATGAGCAAGTTCTTGGTGGACGTAGCCCACATTGGGTGAACCATGTTAAATCTTGTCTTGTCTTCTTTTATGCATTATTCATTTATGCTTGTTATATTTCTACAAGTATAATTCTGCTATATAGTTTCCTACTATTGTTGTGGTTTGAGGAATTGTTTCTGCATATTTGTTCTCTAATTCCTAACAATTGGTATCAGAGCTTTGGTGGTTTTTTCTGAAGTTGTAAATCATAGGGAAAGTTTAGCTTGAGTGGGAGCTATGGCAGATGAGGGTAGATCGAGGGTTGAGAATTTTAATGGGCATAAATTTGGTTTGTGGAAGATGTAAATGGAGGATTACTTATATCAGAAGGACCTCCATGTTCCTTTGGATGGAAAAGAAAAGAAACCTATAGCCATGTTAGATGAGGATTGGGAATTGCTAGATAGAAAGGTGCTCGGGGCAATTCATTTATGCCTTGCATATTCGGTTGCTTTCAACATATCATAGGAGAAGACCATGGAAGGTCTCATGAGTGCATTAGGGAAGTTATATGAAAACCCTCTACCTCTAATAAAATATTTTTGATGAAAAAATTTTTTTAATATGAAGATGTCTGAGAATGGTTTTGTTGTTGATCATTTGAATGAATTTAACACGGTTGTGATTATGTTAAACTTAGTAAAAATTTATGTTGATGATGAGGTTTGGGCCTTATTGATTTTATGCTCCTTGCTAGATAGTTGGGACAGCTTGGTTATGGTTATAAGTAATTCAGTCTCTAATAACTCAAAGATGAAGTTTGAGGATGTAATAGGTGTGATCCTAAGTGAGGAAATGTGAAGGAAGAGCACCAGAGATTCTTCTACTTCTAGAAATGCTTTGACGGTGGAGAGTAGAGGGAGACAAAAGAATAGAGGGAAAGGTAACCGTGGGAAGTCGAATGATCACAGAAGGTCAAAGTCCAAGAGTAAGTTATAATGTTGGCACTGTGGGAAGGTTGGTCATGCTAAGAAAGATTGCTTTGGGCTCTTTGGGATAAGAAGAACAAGAAGGAGGAAACTAAAGAGGTAAATTTGGTAGCAGTGATGTTTGTTAAGATGCCTTAATTCTTTCTTTAGATAATATTGTTGAATCTTGGGTGTTAGATTCAGGGGCTTCTTTCCATGCCACCCCACATAGACATTACTTTACTGATTTTGTTCAAGGTGATTTTGGACATGTATATCTTGGTGATGATGAACCATGCAACATAGTAGGGAAAGGTTGTGTTCGGGTGAAAATATAGAATGGGAACACATGGCTACTTAAGGACATCAAGCATGTGCCTAAGTTGAGGTGGAACTTGATATCAGCGGGACAATTGGGTAGTGATGGTTGTACAGTTAGTTTTACAACAAATTCTTGGAAGGTTACCAAGGGAGCTCTTATGGTTGCAAGAGGTAAGAAAACTGGTACTTTGTATTTAACCAATGGTGCTGATTATTGTAATTTAGTTGCTGCATATGGAGATGCAACTTTGTGGCACCAAGACTTGGTCATATGAGTCATAAGGGCATGCAGATTATAAAGGATAGGTTTCTGATTAAAGGAGTTAGATTTGGACTTCTGTGAGGACTGTGTTTATGGAAAATAGAAGCGGGTGAGATTCCTCAAGGTTGGACCTACCAAGAAGGAGGGTAAGTTGGAGTTAGTGCATATAGATGTATGGGGGCCAGCTAAGGTAAACTCTATTGGTGGTTCATGTTATTACATCACTTTCATTGATGATGCAACTAGAAAATTTTGGGTATATTACATTAGAAAGAAATTTGATGTGTTTGAAACTTTCAAAATATGGAAAGCTTTGGTTGAGAATGAAATAGGTCTCAAGTTGAAATGTCTCAAGTTGGATAATGGAGGGGAATATTGCAGCAATGAATTTCTTGATTATTGTTCGGTAAATGGGATCTGCAGGCAAAAGAATGGTTCCAAATAATCCATAGGAAAATGGAGTGTTAGAGAGAATGAACATGACAATCATGGAGCATGCTAGGTGCATGAGGTTACATGCGGGGTTGCCACTCATGTTTTGGGTGGAAGCGGTAAGCATAATTGTTTATCTGATTAATAGAGGACCCTCTATGGCCTTGGATGGAGGTATACCTGAGGAGGCTTGGTCTGGTAAGAAAATTGATTACTCATTTCTTAGTATTTGATGTAAGGTATTTTTTCACATTGATAAAGATGATAGAACCAAGTTAGAGGCTAAGTATGAGAAATGCACCTTTGTTGGATATGGTGAAAATGATTTTGGTTTCCGTGTTTGGATTCTTAAAGACAAGAAAATATTTCAGTCTAGAGATATTGTCTTTAATGAAAAAATCATGTATAAAGATCATTGTAGAGGAATAGAAAGAGGAATCAAAGAAAGAATACACAGTGTTAGAGGACATTGTAGACAACAAGGTGTCCAAGGGCCGTTCAGTACAACATGTTCCGGCATAGCCAATTCAAGTACCTACTCATCAGGAACCCAAAACTCCTGAGGTGAGAAGGTCTTCTAGGGTAAGAAGGGAACCTGAATGATTTACTCTATATTTGAATTATTTATTGCTCACTAACAATGGAGAGCCAGAGTTCTTTGAGGAAGCAGTGCAGGTGGATGCTAGGAAGAAGTGGGAGCAAGCCATGGATGAAGAGCATAGATCTCTTATGGAAAACCAGACTTGGGATCTAGTGGAGCTACTCGAGGGCAAGAGAGCATTGCAAAACAAGTGGGTGTATAGAATCAAAGAGGAAGATGGAGGAAGGAAATGATACAAGGCCCAGTTGGTGGTCAAAGGATTTGCATAGAAGAAAGGTATAGACTTTGATGAAATTTTTTCTCCTGGTTGTTAAAATGACTTCTATTAGGACTATTCTTGGTTTAGTTGTAGTAGAAGACCTACACTTAGAATAGTTGGATGTGAAGACTACATTCCTTCATGGTGAGTTAGAGGAGGAATTGTACATGCAATAGCCACAGGGTTATGAGGTCAAAGGGAAGAGAGGTTAGTGTGCAGATTGAAGAAGAGCTTTTATGGCCTGAAACAAGCTCCACGGAAGTGGTACATGAAGTTTGATAGTTTTATGCAGGAGTAAGTTTATTCCAGGTGTCACTCAGACCATTGCATATACATCAAGAAGTTTCTTGATGGTATTTATATTATTTTGTGCCTGTGTAGATGATATGCTTGTTTCAGGGAAGAACATGTAGGAAATAAAGGTACTTAAGAAGTAGCTAGGTGACTCCTTTGCTATGAAGGATTTGGGGGAAACAAAACAAATCCTTAGTATGAGAATAACAGAACAGGAAGGAGAGGAAGCTGGTTTTATCTCAAGAAGAGTACATAAAGAAGGTCTTGGAGAGGTTTAGTATGCAGGATGCTAAACTAGTTGGTACTCCTTTGGTAAGTCACTTTAAATTATCAAAGGAGCAAAGTCCCAAGATTGAGGAGGATAGAATCCAGATGTCCAGGTACCATACTCATTAGTAGTTGGTAGCTTGATGTATGCTATGGTATGCACTAGGCTTGACATTTCCCATGCAGTGGGAGAAGTGACTAGGTTTATGAGTGATCCAGGTAGAGAGCACTAACAGACATTAAAGTGGATCCTTCAGTATTTGAGAGGGACCATGGGAGTAGCATTGTGTTTTGGTGGATTAGACACTACATTACGTGGATATGTAGATTTGGACATGGCAGGAGATTTGGACAACAAGAGGAGCATGACAGGTTATGTATTTACGGTTGGTGATATAGCGGTGAGATGGATTTCACGGTTACAAAAGGTTGTGGCTTTGTCAACCAAAGAGGCTGAATATGTTGCTGTCACAGAGGAAAGAAAGGAGATGATTTGGATACAAAAGTTGTTTGATGAGTTGGGTCATAAGAAGGAAGTTGGGAGACTACACAAAGTGATAGTTAAAGTGCTATTCATTTGGTGAAGAACTCCACTTTCCACTCTATGACGAAGCACATTCAGCTGAGATATCATTTCATTAGGGTAGCTTTAGAAGAAGATAAGTTAAAGCTAGAAAAGATTCATACCAGTCAGAATCTTATGGATATGATGACCAAGGTAGTCATAAGGGAGAAGTTGAATTTGTGTTCAACTTTGATTGGCCTTCATGGTTGATAATGAAGGGTTAATAACTTTTCTCAGTGGAAACAGATCTCTAAGTGGGAGATTGTTGGGGTGTGGAGCCTATTTTTGGTCTTCTTGAATCAATATTGAAGTGTTGGAGCTTGAAGTTAAGTTTGGAGACTTCATGAGCATTCTGCAGTTGTTTTCTATGACGTTGTTGTGTAGTCATTGTGTCGTTGCTGCGACGTTGCTATTAACATGTTGTTAATTAGATGTCAATGTTAGGACTATTTTTCCAGCCATGGGAAGTTGAAAGATCACGACTTTCAAACTTATAGGGTTGGATTTATGGATTCTTAGAAGGATTGTAATCCTATAAATAGAGGTGTTAGGGTATCTTGAAGATATCTTGAGTGTTCAAGAGGTCTTGAGTCTTAATGATCAAGAGGTGATCAAGAGTGATCAAGGTTATGCAATTGGGTGTCAATTGTGGTTTAGATGTGGTTTAACATCTTTGGAATTCTGTTGTGAGTTCATAACTGAGAGAAGACTATGAGAGTTGTTTTACTCTTGTTGATAATAAAATATGAGCAAGTTCTTGGTGGATGTAGCCCACATTGGGTGAACCATGTTAAATCTTGTCTTGTCTTCTTTTATGCATTATTCATTTATGTTGTTATATTTCTACAAGTATAATTATGCTATATAGTTTCCTACTGTTGTGGTTTGAGGAATTGTTTCTACATATTTTTTATCTAATTCCTAACAAAAACATGGTCATAAGTGTCAAGAAAATCCTCCAGATGATGATGGTTAGTGGGTGCGAAAGCCGCCCAAGTAAGAAGGGTGAAAGAACCTCATAGGCAAAGTAGCATTCCATGGAATCATGCCAAGATGAATAGTTCTATCTCCCGGTAAGAAGTGGCAGAGGTTGTAAATAAATCCTACGACGCTCAAGTTTGGAAAGAGTACCCTACATGATGCAGGATCAAAAGTGCAAGGTGTACAAAAGCAATACGTTAGTCTCACCGATAATGCATCCTAGGTGAAAGAGTACTAGTGAACCCCTAGAATGTGGAACTTTATAAAGTAGTGTGTTTACCAAATTGATAGTGTCATCATGTAGTGTGCGAGAAATCATGCAACTTTGACTAAAGAAGCACTAAAAAATGAGTAGTGAGTCAAAATTTATAGCAAAAATATAATTCTTGGTGTCACCGCCTCCTAATGTTGTTGGGCCCGATTGAGTTTATACCTAGCTCCATCGTGTGGGAGGGTGTTGACATAGCAGCTAATCAACACAATGGGATCCCTCTCCACCATCAGTTTGAGCTTTTGGTGTGATGGCAAGTCGTGTAGCTTTGATACCATGAAGGAGTGAAGGACAAAGACTGGAAGGAATTCACGTGCATTGAATAGTTACACTTCACCAAAGTGTAGTAGTTGCAAGATTGAAGCAAGAAAACTTTGTAAAGAAATGTGCATGCATATGAGAGCTCAAGATTCAAAAATGGAGTAGAATGGAATTGCTTGGATTAGGCTTAGCTTAGGCTTGTCATAGATCAAAGGAGGTGAGTAAAAATAGGGGAGTGAATGTGTAACTCCCATGTAAGAGAATATTCCTCCATAATGGAGAAGAGGAGTTACTTTCCCAAATGGGAATGTAACTCCTATGACACACTTACACATATGAAAAATTCTGTAAGAGAATCTATCATAACTAAGATGACACCTAGATCCATGTCCACCTAAGTGAGATGACTCACCCGGTGAGGTGGAATAACACTAAATAAGTGAAGAAAAATACCACCTACACCAGCAACAACCACCCAATTTTTCAAACACCCAAATCTCCATTATGCAAACATGACTACTCAGAAAGTAACAAGTTTTAGTACAAATTCAAACCATAACTTACAACTAAATTTGAGTAATAGTTGGAGAATTTTTAAATCATGGAAAGAGAACTTACCCATATCTGCTAGCCAAGTGTTAGGGAAATAACATGACAGTTTATTTTAATTTTGTGAGAATCCCCAATGGGTATTTTGAAAAACATGAATCCATTTTGAGCCCTCCTAAGATCCAATAAGAGGCCATAAAATAGATCTTTAAACGTATAGTAATGCCCACTCGTAAATGCACACCAAAGTATATATTTGAAACTCTACTATGTTGACCCAACTCATAAAAGAAAAAGGTTCATCCTCTAGAAAGACTCTAATCACAGCCTTAAAATAGAGCTCGAGAATCATAGAAAATGGAAAATCTAGAAAAAAATGAAACAGAGTAGAAAGAGCATACAAAGCTCCTCATTTGAACATCAACAACGACACCTAAAAATTTAGTAGGGTTTCTCTACCTCAACAGAGCTCAAAAGTTAAAATGATCAAATGAGGAAGGTTGAATACTTTTTCCAACCCTAACTTAAGGCTTTAGGTTAATCAAACTCACTAGAGTTAAAAACAATGCACATGGCAACATCCCAATCAAACCCTAACTCACTTTGATTTAGCTTCCACCGAAAAAGTCATGGGTTGGTCATCGTGAGAAGGGGAAAATATTTTCCAAAACAAATAATTCATTTGAACATAGCCTTTGTTATGTCATTATCGGGAAGGGTCCGAATTATCAAAGCTAATGATTATTGATTTCTACCTTAGTCTTTTGTCTTTGAATGATTAATCCAAGGTGGTTGACCAATGTTTAAGGTAGGAGTGCTATATATTTATACAAAGGAGCCCAAACATTATTGTTATCCAAAATAAGCCCTTGCTTATTTTTTGGCTAACTCCCTTTCATTCCTTCCCTCCTTACGTCTCGGTCACTTTTTAGGTATTTTTTTTCTAGAAATGGCTTCATTAGATAGAGAATTTCCTCACCTTTCCAGAAAGGTAAAGTTTTCCTTCTAACTCGTATTTTGCAAGTTATGGCTTGGTAGAGTTTTTCAGGGAAATTTTCCCAGGGAAGGCCCGTGACCAATCAAAATGTGCCACGTGGCATTGAAGCTTCAGCGGGTGGAGATTTTTGGGGAAGTTTTCCCGAATTCAAAAAGGGGAAAATTTTTGGGTTTTGGCCCGCCAACCCGATTTTTGCCCTATTTTTCCCTAAATCTTCAGAGGGGCATATATTTCGATCCAGAGCTTAGATTTCCTCGATTTTGGTGTCATTGGAAAGCTATTGAGATCTTCTACATGATAGAATCTTCAATTTTGTGTTTTGATGGATTTTGGAGAGATAAAATTGAAAAACACCTATAGCACATGAAAGAGAGTAGAATTGACATTTCAACCACCATTTTTAATGTAGTATGGCTTGTATTCTTCTCCAGCATGGTCAAAAATCTTGGGGAATGAAATTTTAAGGGTACTCATGCCTTCTTGATGGATTTGGTCAGTGGTTGAAGCATCCTTTCATGTTTTCCATTTCTTCTTCATGGCTCGGGTTTTCATTGTTAAAAGGCCAATTTTGGCTCATTTGTAAAGGTTGAACATTTTTATGAACCGCGAGACTCCCTTCTTTACCCCGACAAGTGGATTTTGGAATATCGAGAACTTTTTTAGGATCGCAACATGTTTTCTACCTCTTTTTGTTGTAATGCACTGAATTAAACATGGAAATGACAATGCAAGCTTTGTGAATGAGTTTTCATCCCTCTTCATGTGTTGTTTCTCTCATTTTGATCTTCCATTACACTTTAGCAATATGTGCATGATGTTTGTTGCATTTTTATAATTTGTGTCAATTTACAAAACTAGATGTTCATCACTCTTTTGGTGTATCACCTTGTTTAGTCTCGAGTTCTATCTTCTTTCCTTCTATCCTTGTCTCCTTGGCAAAATTAGAGTAGGATTTTGTGTTAAACTTCGTAAATTTCATGCATACATCTGATCCGAGGAGTAGTGTTAGGTTGTGGAGCCTGTTTTCATGTGTGAAAGTGTTGAAGACTGTACACTAAGAGTATTGTACACTTTTCATGTATCCTCATTGGGGTTTAGGTTCGGGCCGAGCCCCCCGAGCACCCTAGTTGCGGGGTTCGGGGCACACCCCTAAATTTTTTTGGGGTGTAAATTGTTTTTGGGCCTCAAAAAATGCACCCGACATATCGAAACATGCTCTTCTCATATGGGTGATATTTTTGACCCATAGGTTTTTGGGCTACTTTTGGCCCATGGTTTTGATACCCACAGTATTGTAAAATTGCTTAAGTAGTTTCCTACTTATATGGTTTTATGCATATGGTAGGATATAATGAAAACATTGTAGATGTGCTTTGAATTCAGCTATGAATTCTATAGAGTTTGTTGAGCATAGCTCCAAACAGATCTGGGTATTGTATTGAGAGAGTGGTGGCTTGTAATAAAATCTAAGCAGGTGCTTCTTGGTGGACGTAGCCCAAATTGGGTGAACCACGTTAAATACTATCTCTTTGTGTTGCATATTTTATTCTACAATTTTATTTGATATCTAATAATTTCGCATATTAGTTTCTCTTGTTGCGATTATTCTCATGAGGGATTATTCCAAATATTTTATCCCTTATTTCCTAACAAGTGGAGGAACCAGCTTCTAATCTGGAGACTCTTTTCCCATTTTTTCAAGTCCCACACTTGGGGAAAAGATTCAATGTTGTGCAATCACACCGGATGTCTAATATCACACTAGAAATTTGAGAAAACATCCAAGGGTGTTGCTAATTTTCTCTAACAGTTTTGGTACACCCGGTGGGACATTAGAGGTCTTCATATTCATTACAATAGAGTTTATGTGCATTTGTTATAATTTTCTTTCTCAAAAATAGCCCCGATTTGCACATCCGGTGACTCCCAAGATAAAATTAATTGGTTTCGATGGTCTAAGTCTGAAGATTCATGAGAAGAATCTAAACAAGGTTAAAATCTAGAGGGGAAGGATTGTTTGAGTATCTACAGCTATCCCCAGGAATAAGAGAGAGAAGGAGAAGAATTTGAAGGTCTCCATCTCCACCAAACAGAACTCTATCAAATCCTCCACCTGGTAGACCTTTCACTCAATCAACAAGGGTTCTCGGCCAATCAAAATGGCACAACATAACCCTTATTTCAACTTCACCGTAGCATCCCTCTTTCTCTCAATGCACAAAACCCGGTTCCAAATTGCAACATTGAAGAACATTCCATACTTTATTTGAGAAAATTAGATCACTCCGGTGATCATGTTAAAGATATTGAGCTAATGTTTGTGCAATCCATGAGATTGTTGAGATGTAAATTACTATCAAATTGTTGGCATCTTCATTCAAAGGGAAAGCCTTGCAATGGTTCAGGAGCCTAGGGGTAGGCTCTATCCAAAATTGGAACCAGTTGTGCATAGCTCTCCATGAGCAATTTGGAGAAAAGGGAGATAATTTGTCTCTTTTGGAGTAGCTGACAACTATCAAGAGAGCTCCTAATGAGCAGCTAACTGACTTCAATTTCAGATTTCAAAGGACCTAGGATAGAATTCTAGTGGCAGTAAGGCCAACAGTTGAAGGTGCTTTTCTATACTATCTCAAAGCTTTAAATTCTAATATTTCCATGTTGATTCAATCCATGGGAGGTGTAAATATACTTGTAGCTTATAGCATTGCCATTAGGGCTGAGAATTGCTTAATTCAAGTTGGTAAACTGGCTCCTAGGCCTCTTATGCCCTTATACCCAAACTTGGAAAGCTCAAGCACTAGTCAAACACCTACTCTAGCTCTTATTCCCACTCCTAGAAATTAGATTTCAATTGAAGCTTCAACTTCATCCTCTAGTGCCTCGAATGAGCTTCAAGAGGTCATGAAACAATTAAAAAATTTAGGCAATGAGCTGGTTACACTCAAGAGGCAGCAGGCCCAAAGTTTTAGACCTTCTTATCAGTCTCAAACTCAGCTTAATAGGTAACCATATCAGCCTAATAGGCCACCCAATCCAACTGCAAATCAAAATCAAGTAAGGTCTCCTGCCAATAGGCCATTTCAGCCCTATAATCCCAATGTTGCATCCACCTCTAAAGCCTTAGTGCGGTGCAAAAACAACATAGCTCAAGAGTATGATTGGTGTTTCCCATGCAATGAACCTCACAACCAGTCTATGTGCTTCAATGGTGCTTTGAATCAAGCCTTGATGGTAACAAAAACTGGTGTAGAGGGTGAGGTGAGTCAAGAAACAAACCAGCAACAAGGAACATCTCAGCAAAATACAACTCCAAGTGAGACTACACTTGTAAACTGGCAGGCTGAAGATTTTTGTGGCATGAATCAAATAGTTTCTTAGAATGTAGTAGCTAACACAAGGTAAAAAAGAGGAATATTGGTGAAGGGAAGTCATCAATTCTAGGTGATCCACAACCTTCTATCACTCCACAAGGTGTTGGCAAGCAAAATGTAGTTCCAAATGTGCAAGGACAGCCCAAGCCACCTTCTAGGCCAGCCCAAATGCCAGCTGTTACAGCCCATGTACAAGAAAGGAATGTGTAGGCTAAGGAACAACAAAGAGATGTTTCATCCCCATTTAGCATCATTGAGAAAATGAAGAAGACAAATGTGAATATATCTATGTGAGAATCACTATCGGGGTAAAAGCACAATAAAATGTCCCACTTTTTGGTATGGTTTGTACCTTAGTAAACATGAATTTTCAGTTTAATTGATTTTCTAAAGGTAATAGCCACAAAACCGTACACATTCATGAAATTCCACAAACTAACGAAATGTTTTGTTTAGAGTGTAGAATACATGTATATTTTAAAAAAAAATTGGCAAAAAATATGGTCTTTTTCTTAATTTTATTCATATGTTGTTTCTTATGTTATTAAAGAGGAATGACTATCCCCGGTGGTTTTTTAAATGAAAACTTATCTTTTCACCATGAAATTTTAGATACATGTTCAAGATTATAATTTTGACGTGTCAAAATTTTCATATTTTTTTGACTTATATTTTTTTAATTAATTATTTAGTAACTATATTTTAAAATAAATGGCGTCCATATTTCAATGCCAATAAATTTTAATATTTATATCAAAATTACATTTTTTTTTCACAAGTAAGAAGAAGACTTCAACAAATACTAAGTATATTTTTTTCAAATTTTTTTGATATATTCTACTTTTTTCAAATTTGGTTGATTGTGTACTATTGATTGTCCTAAAATACCGTATGTTAGTAAAAATTAAAAAATAAATAACAAAAAAATTTTAAAAAATGAAAATTACATTTTTAGAAAGCTAATAAAAATCTGAATTTTGTGTCAAAATTTTGTAATTTAACTAGTTTGTTTACCCTAATTACGTGGCACCTGAGTGGCAGATTTTGGCTCACAATTATCCCCCAAAAGGATTTGGAGCCAAAATGTGCCACTCAGTGCCACATCAGTGTCACTCAGAGGGGTTTGCGCGAACCATGTTTGGGCGAACATGGTTCACGTGAACCCCATTCACGTGCGCCACCACCAAAATGCCGCCAAAACGTCTCCCCTTCTAACTTTAATGTTTTACAAGTTACTTATTTAATATTGTTCATTTTTTATTTTTTAAATTTAGTTTTTTTACATATTTTTGTATTTTAAACTAAGTTTGTTTTTTTAAATTATTTTTAACCAAAAATATGTAATATTAAATTAGAGAAGTTGTTTTACATATTAAATAGAAATTCTATTAAAATTAGAAAAGTTGTTTTAAAGTTATAAATTACTAAATTAAAAATAACCTAATTTCTACTTGAGATTTGTATATAAATAGAGTTGCATGCACATATAGTTTTGTATCGAGTTTACTCTTAGAAATTCAGATCTATCATGATTTATGTGTGCAGGTGAAAATTATTGAAGTGGATGAATCATGGGAAATGCAAAGAATGAGAAACGAAAATATACCGAGGAAGAGAATGTAGAGAAGAATGCTAGAAGATCTGTTCATAGGAGGGCACAAAGAGAGAGAGAGAGAGACACAACAAGTGAAAGACAACGCTGCAAAAATTGGTACATATGTATAGAAACCCTTGATAGATCGTAATTTTTTTAGTTCTAAGGTTTAAATATGATAATTTATGTTTTTTAGATTGGGTAAAGGCAAGGGTTTTGATAGGATCCCATGTGTATGTTTATGGACATAGATCATGATGCGCAACATTATGCTGAAGTGATAACAAAAGTTATGGAATTACTTCCCAAGAAAAATGTGAAACACTTGGTGAAGATGGATTTACAAAAATTAAAAGAATTTTCCCAACAAGAACCACTATCACGAAAGAAAACAACAAAAAGTGTAGAGATAGTATATGGTGAATTTGTTAATTTGACTACAGTTGCTAGAGCACATTTGTTGGTTACATTCTTGAATCATGTTGATATGAGGGAAACATTAGAATTTTTGGGTGTTGATTTTGGACGGAAAAATTCAAAACATGTAGAAGAAGAATTTGTTGGGAATGTTTTTAAAGGAATAAGTTCTTTGGGTACAAAAACTAGGTCTGTTGATAAGAGTATTTCTCGTAGAGCAATATTAACTTCAGTTGTAAGTGAAGATACAACAAAGAATCATCATGTTACCGCCATTTCCAAGGCATTGGGTTTATCTAGAAAGATGGTCAGTAGGTATGCAAAGAGGAGGAAGACATTGGATGACTCTACTATGGAAGGAAATTGGGCACTAATGTGTAGAAATCCACGTTCTGATAAAATAGAGGATAATATTGTGAAGATAGTTTCTGATTTTTGGACTAAGAGGACTCGTCCTTCTCTGAATGTGAGGGATGTTTTAAAACATAGGATAACTCAGCAATAACTATGATGAACATATAAAACATTGGCTTGAAATAACTCAACATGAGATGTACATAAAGTTTACAGAAGAAAATCTAGATGTTAAGATTAGACAACGAATGTTTGAAAATTTGAAGCCTTGGTATGTGCAAGCTGATAAAGTCCTTGACACATGTTGTTGTCGCTATCACGTTGAGTTTGATTATCACTATCAGGTACAAAAAAAATTATAGATTTAATGTATATATATTTTGAGGCGTGCTTTCATTTATATCTATATATTTGAAATTTGTTTAAATATCATTTTTTGAGATGTGATTTAAAATTAACATATTTTAAAATCTATGTTTTTTTCAGGTGTATAGAAAGTTACGAGAAGAAATTGCCCCACCTACACGTGTCAGTGAATTCATAACTTCAATTCTTTGCAACATATCTAATGATCATGTCGATGATCGTATGACTTGCATCAAAGGTGTCTGTGACAAGTGTGGGGACTTGAAATTATTGCCAAAAACAAATGAAGATTTGGACACAATTAAAATGGTTGCTTGCAAGAGGTGATATATATAAATTTATGTTTTTAAATTTGGATGTTAGATTTTATTTTGATTTTTATGTATACTGCAAATGAATACATGACAATTTGTCCATGTTATGAATTGATTTTGTAGGTTCAAATACATAAAATATTCAACAAGGCTTGGAAAAGATGCAACCAGGTTGGATTTGGTAGAAGAGGAAATCCCCATTGCTACATTCATGCAAAGTTTCCGAAGTTTAATTAGTCCGTACATCAAACATTCTCACTATTCAAAGTGGCAGGCTACACAATTCAAGACTAATAGGGACACATTCCCTATTGGTTCCATATTGTCCGTGGTTGATTTTGCTAAGAATTACTCATTTTCTCATCAAAAAGAAATTCAAACACAATATTATCATACTGACCAGGTTACTATCATGGTTCAAGTATTTTATAGGCATGCACAATTGGATTTGGATGGGGTTGAAAGTACATATGTGAAGCGAATGATCAAGAAGGAGTATCACTTCTATATAAGTGATGAAAAGGAACATGACACCCACTTTGTGCAACATTGTTTTGGTTTGTTCTTTCAATATCTTCATCAGCGAGGAATACAAATAGATCAACATTTTTTTGGTCGATGGTTGTGCATCACAATTAAAATCCTCTTGCCCTTTCTTTGCACTCATTCATTATCATCGTCATCACAAAATTCCTCATTTATGGAGTTTTTTTAGAGTGTTCATGGGAAGGGAGAACACGATGGTGTGGGTGCATGCATCAAACATGCTCTAAAGAAACAAAGCTTTGATTATGAGGGAGATCGATTGATTGATGCCCACACCGTTGTTGAATGGTGTAAGAAACATTTTACATTTCAGGTTTCAACCTCACAAGCTTCAACATCACACGCTTCAACCCCACACAGAGTGTTTTGGGAGATAACAGTACATGCACATTTAAAACATAGATATGTAGATCTTGATGTGATTTATTAAGTGAACTACAAGTTACTAACTTTAAATTTTTTTATTCTGATTTTTGTTGTTTGTTTTAAACTTTATTGATCTTTTGAGCATGATTAAATGAAGGTATTGATCAAAGGACAAAGTATGGATGTGAAAGGATTCCCAATTCTAGGTCTTTGCACTCTTTGATGACTATGGATAGTAATAACTGGACAATCTATACAAGAGATTATTCTTGTTTTGTTATGAATGCATGAAAAATCATATTCGAGTGCAATAGTCAAAAACATGGGTATGTAGGTGAGTGGAAGAAAGTTCCTTTAGTTATGGATGACACATATGGATCAAATAATGATGATAGTTTTGAAGATGTGCCATTAATTTCAACTGATTATGACCACATATCTGGACTGGTTAAACAAGGTATGTTTTATTTGAAAGGATCAAGTATAATTTGATAATTAAATATATATGTATATAATTTATACTATACATCCAATCATGAATGTTTCTTTGCATTTTTTGTAGGAGATGTATTTGCAGTCATTTCAAGAAGCCAATATTGAGAAAGTGGAGTACTACTTGTTGCGTTGCACAAAAGAGAGAACAAAGCTAACATGTGAAATAACAAGTGAAGTGACAACATTTTTTATTGGCTCGGTTGTAGTGTAGGGAACATACTTACAACAAGTGAAAGCCCTCCAAAGTGGTATTCACTTTGTTGATTACAAACCAGACAAAAAGGTGTATCATTACACCCATCACATAATTGATACAGGGTTACAATTGCAGCAAAGGTGTGAAGACTACATATAGTAAATGCAAAAAATGGAGACTAGATGTAGAAGACCATGAAAAACTTTTACAGGTCATTGAACAACGAGCAGAGCCACTTGGTATTATATAGAAGGACATGGAATAAATTACTAAACCTTGTTGGTAATAAACTATTAAGCTAGATAGCATTGTATTTTCTACTTGAAGGGACTATGGAGACCACTATACAATAAAGTTGTTTAATACTTGTGATTCTTACTTGTTGTGAGATGGTTTATGGTTTACTTTAAGTATTGTGATATGGTTGTTACATGGAAGTATGTATGGTATAAACATGATTTATGATGTGGATGTATGTTGCATTATTATTTTTAATGTGGAAATGTTAGTTGGGAATTCAGATGTACATAGTTTTTGATATATACATTATTTGTTTAGTTGTGAACCAAAAGGTTGTATATGGAGTACCCTTATCACTGTACAAGTTTATCATATTTACTAGATAGTGTAATTGAATAACCAATTTAAGCTACATTAATGCGTGTATAGTTAGCCAAGGTCATTTGTATTTTCTTTTATTGACTCCTACATTTCAAAGTTGTTTTTAAAAGCAAGAAAAAATCCAACTTCTTAAAATTATAAAAGATTAATAGGGATTGAAAATTTTGAAACTTGAATGACATTTATTGATTTCATTGGACACATGTGTCCGACATAGTATGGGAATGCAAAAGGTGTTGTCATTGTGTACATGAGGTTACACTAAAAGGCATGTTCTAAACTGAATAGCACCATACAAGTTTTAACATTCAATTGAAATTTGACATCTAAGAATTTCTACAACCCTTATAATGTGTCAAAATGTATTCTTAATATACCATTTTTTTTCACTTTTAAAATAATTTTATTTTTAATGGTTATGGTCTTAAAACAAATAATAGAGTAATAATGTTTTAGTTGTATCAATTCAACACTTACATTAGTTAAAGACAATATTATAATTTCCAAATTAATGCTAAAATGTTACAAAGCATTAAAAACTAAGGTTTTCTAGGTATGTAGAAATAAAGACAAATTTAAAACTCAACAAACATTCCATTATATAGGTCATTCCTTCCTATTACTTATTATTATCTATATTTTAAGTGTGCATTTACTAAATAATTTTAATCTAAATATCAATGTGCTCATGAATCCATGCATGACCAACCAAAATAGATTTGTTAAATGGGTTACAATTAATATTTTAAATTCAATAAAATTATATTTATTTTTCTTACATACTTAAAAGGTTGCTTATTATTTATTAAGTGTAAATATGTCTAAACTACCTCACAACTCATGTTTATATACCTACACATTAATTTATTTTCATTAAGTTGACTATCTCCCATGACTTCACTTGTTGGAACCCCCTTGTATACACTCATATTAAGCTCACCTTCTATCCTACATGAGACCCTCTATTGAAAATATAATTGGAGGCACAAAGATGGTTACTCTAGCTTATTGTGTTCTTACATAATATAATAATCTAAAAACATTATTTCTTTTGAAATTTTAGGTTGGCAATATTTTTCAAAAAAACTAGTTGCATAATTAGATGTTCCACATCAAATTTCATATCCATAGAGTGTTTCTCATAAGGGTATTTCACTCCCTCGTGGTTAATTTATTTGTTATACATTTCTAACCACAAATAGAGATAAATTTCTCACCACATTTATACACGAACCTTTATAACATGTTTATTTGTTGATTGTTTCTAATAAATATACACTTTTCACCAAGATTAATATATGATCCTTTCTCTCTATCCTCTAAAATGTTCTCCACATTCTTCTCAATATAAAATCTTCCTTCATCTTCATTACATTATAAAAACTAAAATAGCATTTACAACTATATTATAAAACGATTACATGGATATATGTTTTAAACGTTAAAATTAAAATAAAAAGACCATGCTTCAACCTCATACCTCTCCATTCGATGAAGAAATGTATGGATTGGTTAAACAAGGTATGGACTAAGGATGTGTGAGTGTTGTAAAGAAAGTGGATGAATGTATAGTATAGGTTATAGACATGTAATGAGCGGAGATTAATGGTGTTAAAAAATATGTGAGAACTATGGATTAGTATGCACAAGATTGCAAAAAGTGTGAAGATTATTTGAGAATGATTTCAAATTTTACCCATCTTATTTTACAAAAATGAAGGGTATTTAATATCTTATCTATCATTATATACCTATTATGATATCATCAAGAGACAAAAATGAAAGATAAGGGGGTGTCTTATATTCACATCCATAATTGTAAATACACGTGTCTAAGACATATATCAAAATATAATAATAATGTCTAGAATGAGTATGAATATATATACATGTCTAAAATCTCTAAAACTATGTCTAAAATGTCTGAAATCTATAAAATATCACTGAAGTCTCCTCCATGCACTAGGGCTGAGTGCCAGACCCCTCACTACACTCTGCTGCACCCTGCATGTTAAAAAAAAGAATATACATGTCATAAACTATATATAACATGTACCATATATTAAAATATATAAGAAAATTCTACAACAATTTCTTGATTAATTCAATACATCATATAACAGATATGTACAATTGATTACCTCAGTATCTGTCCCTGGATGTTGGGAGTATCTACGCTATGTGTAGATCTTTGTCCCATAGATCCCTGTGAAACAAAATAAATAAAATGTAAGAAGTTGATAAATAAGTTTTTTGAATAAAGTTAATTAATTTCTAACATTTCAATTTAGATTAAATATTAATTCTATTAAAACACATGTATTTATACCTCTGCAGAACACATCTCCAAATCTATGGGATTGCCACCCATGACCTCAACACCAAAAATATGTTTCCAAGTGAGCCAAGTTGACTCAGCACTGGAACATCAGATCCATGTTGTGCTCACCAAGAGTCATGTGTATGTGACATGGGTAGATGGTGTGGGCTATGAAGCTCCACACACTGGAGCAGAAGCCTAAACAAAGAAGCACATGTTTAGTTTTAATATTAATAAATTGTAAAGTAATGATCAATTAATATAAATTTTTATTATATCAAAGGTTTAATTTTCACACACCGGAAAAAAAATGTGTTGAACATCAGGTGTGACGATCCCAACAACAGGAAGTCTATCTATAGCAGTGGCAGTAGTACCCTGACTAGAAGATACACTCCCACTCTACTCTATAAAATCTAAAACCCCGATAGTGGAATGCTACAATGCCGATCAATCACCTCATATGCATGCAACAAGTCAAGCCATGATGCGTCCTAACCGACATGCCTGAGTGGGATCTATAACTAGCTCAAAGTCATCTGGGGAAATCAAATATGCACAAGCGTATACCTTGCTGCGTGCATCACTGGTGCTACTAGCACCTCCACTACTAGTATCGTGTCTTTGAAGGTACTGACCCACACGGTTAGAAGAGATCAATTGGGTCTCGCGAGCAATGCCAGCAAGACCCTCGATAACAACCTCATGTGTAGTCATAACGACAGGTGCTGCGACATCTTGAAAGCCTGATAAGAATGGTTGTGGCCTAGGTACAAGTTACCATGTCAACAACTGTAGGAGCTCCCTCCTTTCTATATGCCTACCTGTGGCTAATACGGCCATGCCCCTACCCCAAATAACTAGGGATGTCTAAATTGTTCACCTTTAGGTTTAAGTGAACCTCAATGTAGCATCATTATGAAGTATAACGGTAATTGGTCCATTATTCGAAATTGGCCTTGAGAGGCCAAAAATATAGGATAAATCAAAGGGGCACATAGGGGACATGAACATTTGTTTACATAATAAGCCCTTATTTTCCGTTTGTTTGCATAAAAACTCCAACAAGACCTCTTAACGACTTCCTTATCAGAAATTTGTGATGTAATCTCATTATAACCTACATCTCCTGAGTCACTTGATTTTAGTGAATCCATAATTTTTTTTATTGATTCAAAATCAAATGGATTATATGTTTTCAAACTTGTCTCTATTCTACGAAGATCAACTAGTATTTTTTCACAATGGGCTTTATACTGCCCAACTGTAGTTGGATTTTGGAGAATAGATTGCAATTTTGCAATCTCTAAATTAGTCCTCTCAAACAAATTAGGAGTTCCAGAAGAAGCCATGACTGTAAAAAAAATGAAAGTAAAATTCAATTAATAGTACTTTTAATTAAAAAAAATTCCTAAGATATTCTCCTATATTTGAAAATAGAAATATGATTTTCAAGCTTCAATGCAAATAATATAGAAAATAAATTACAAAATTACAAAATCACATACATAAATTACAAAATTTCCCATCTAATCAAATGCAAAAAACATAAATTACAAAATTTCCCATCTAATCAAATGCAAGATAACAAGAAAAGAGAACTCTAAGGTGCCTCCTTTCTATCATAACTAATTCAGTGACAAGGAAATCATACCCTCTTCTTTCCTTGGATCCCCAATGACACAACTTTAATTGTCATCTTCCTTATCATACAATACATAGATAAACTATCCTTAAATTCAGATTTCACCTTCTTAGGAACATAAATTTTAACCATTAAGTATAAGAATACATTAGGAGTCCAACCATACCAACATGAGATGGAATTAAACACCATAAGATCACTTATTTTAATCACCTGCAAGTTCTCTGAGATACCTCTACAACATTCATGGCAATCTAGTGTTGAACCAAGACATGTAATTTTAGAATTTTCTCATGCATTATCCACAAGTGAAGGTGTATTGAACATAGAGGTTATAGGATCATTCACACATCTTTTGTCATGTTATAGAAATCATATTAAAGGCTTAGATTCACCTATGAGTGATCAATTAAAATAAGCACATTATGAATACCTTGAGAACACGTGGGAAGTCAAACGCTATTATTTAAATCCAAGAAGGTATTTCCAATGTTTGGAAAAATAATAAAACACTTATTATATTTAGAAATTGCGACCAAATTGGTGGTCTTTATTAAAAAAATGAAGTATATGGTAGTGAGGACCCATATTCATTCAAATAATACCCATCAATAATGATTATCGATACCTTAATGACATCCAAGGAAAATTTAGCACTCACTATTAAGAGATTGTTATCTTTAAGTTAAATTTGTGTGGCTGCTCCAATCTTGATAACAACTTCCCCTACATATAGCTTTGAAATTCTCTTAGAATTTTTTTTTCCATTAACACACCATTGATAAGTAGTAAGAGGTATATGAGGGAATGATCATACAAAAATCTAGATATTAGCCTTAAACATTAGCACGATGATGAACACAAGTGAAAATGGGAGTTGTGATCTTAGATGTGAAATACATGGAGAATTAAGAAGAATAAACATGTTCTTTGATATCGATTTCAAGATAATAATATTGGAATGAAAATGAACAATAATCTAGTACAAAGCAAAATTATATTCACATTGATTCAAATGAAGAAAGATTACAAATTTATATATAGCCAAAGGATGACTATTCATTTCATCTTCCAAGAAGACTCTTCACATTTTTATGATAATTATTCATCTCCCAATACAAGAAAAATCTCTCCTACATATTACACCTAAGATTGCTTAATATTATGTACTATAACATTACATCACATGCTTTTGAACATGTTGAGGTTAGTCCAACCCAGTAACTCCTAAGACATTTTACTAGGATTTGATGTTTGAAGTATTGTAAGCGTTTGGATAAATAATAGCCCAACTATATATCATCTTATCATAATGCACATGCACAAATACAGAATCCAGAAGCTAAGGAAAATATGAACCTACACCCAAAATTTCAGACTAGTTAGAGAAATGCTTGACGATTTTAGAACCCCAGGATAGTTTTGAACATAAAAATATTTGCAATCCCTTTCATCAATGATACTATCTAGCAATTGATAAAATTATCCGAGACATATTTCTAGAGAGATAAAATTACAATAATTTCTAATGAATGTCTCCTGAGCCCATAAGTTTCTAAATTATGTGATTAATGTGCACCCACCTAAGACATGCAAATAAGTTAGGTTGTTCTATTACACATCGCTTTGCATGTATTACTATTTTTAAACCACATTTATTTATCAATATAGTGTACTTAACATTAGAATAAGACTCAATATTTTCTATATTCTAAAATACACTTAGTTCTAGTTTTTAATATATTTGGTGTAAAAGAGTTAAATTAATTAGAAAAATGATGTCCTCAAGGAGGATATTTTGGCATAGGAAAATAATAGAGTGAAATTAAAAAATTGAGTGGAGTTTTTAGAAGAGATTCAATTCAGAAAGGTAGGGAAATTCCATCTGAAAGAGAAGCCTTTATTTGATAGTTATCACCATGACATCCCATTGAATAATCAATTATTTTTCATTGTATTCAATATATGTTTTATATTTAGATTTGGATTTCCCTACAAAAACTACGTTGTTTTTGTTTTTGGTTTGTTTTTTTTTGTTAAGTTTTAATGTGTTGTTAAATCTTTTAAGGGCACACTTTGAATGTATGAGAATATTCTTTAGGGCACATCTTGAAGTAATAACACTTTTTAATTGGGATTGCATTAGGGTATTCCATAGTTACATTAAAATATCATGTAGTAATTGTATTAGTTTATCAAACAATTCAACACTTGTTGAATGAAAGTACATGAGCTATTTGACAATATGTCTTAGGAAATGTGGTCAAATGGACTTCAATGTTTTGGATGATGCAAAATATTTTAGCTTATATAAGTAGGTGAATTGTTTAACATAATGTCTCAACAAAATGTGGTCACACGAATAACAATGATTGTAAGATGTGCATATAAATGTCTTTTACATTGATCCTTTCAAACTCTTTCAACTAATGAAGCCCAATACAACATACCCTTAGTCAATTATGTAATGAAAAAGTGAACTTTATAAGGATACTCTTAAACTCTTCCAATTAATGAAGCCCTATGGAACATACCTAGCCAATTGTATAATGACGTAATGACTTTTACCTAAATAATGAGTACAATGACTATGATAATGAGTATAATGACTATGTTAGTGAAAATAAAATTGATATATTTTATAAAAAAATTAGAAATCAGTATTGATCTTAAACAAAACAAGCTCAAAAAATATGGATTTGGATTTACTTGTGCTCAAAGCTCATTTTTCCTTCCAATATTTGGATTTATTGTTTTCACAGCACTAAGGGGTTTTAATTTAATATATCATTACACCAGAAATTATAGTTTTCACAGCACCATTATTCTTCTGTGATTCATTAAATAAAATATTTGGTGAGAGTGATTCATGAACTATCATATATCAATCATTTTTCATTGTTGGATTGTCTAATACCACCATAGGAGTAGAATAATACTGCTAGTGCTGACTTCCTTACAAAGTTGGCCTCGGCTACTCCCATCCATCATGTGCATGATAGACATTGAGGAGGGAGTGAGAGAAGTCCTTAATATTATTATTGAGCATGAAAGACAACAGTGATGAAAGGAAATGGGGTTTAGGGTGGCCTTGCATTAACCCCTCATAACATATGGTATAGGAGCTGCCTAGGTAGTAAACTGCTCTAAAATTGGGATATCTTCATTATAATCATTTCCTTTTGCATCAAAAAAAAGATCAAGATTCAAAATCAAACTATCCTCAAAATTTTCAGCTAATCTGATATAGACATTAAGTTTTTCAGATACAAAATTGCCTTTTTTCGTCAAACGTCTTTCATGCAAAGTTTCCTTCAAAGTATATATATCAGTATGAATGATCAAATAATGTATTTGTATCTATCAGTATAAGGATATGGAAAATGTGGGCTTGCAGGTTACTATCTATTTTAAAAACAATGCATACTTCAAGATCTCATATTTTTTTCAATTTTGCACAATATGACACATCTACAACATTTTGCAAAGAATGCAGACTTTCAGAGGGACATTTAGATCAAAGATATAAATTGCATTTTTTTCATAGAGCTTCAAACAATATGTGATTCAAGTGTGGATTCCAAAGTATCTCAAAAAAATGTCAAATTTTAAATCATTAGCTTCAAAAAAAAGTTCTATTTACATCTTGCAAAGTACAAGCTTCTCTAAAAGACAAAATACACTTTTGTAGAATGCAACAAAATTTTCATCCAAAATGTGGCTAAGACATGTTTTTCAGAGTGTACTAACATAATGCATGTTCTTGATCTAGAAATGAAGAGGAAAATTATAGCCACACATCTAGCATAATACAAATTTGTAGAAGTTGTTTTAGAATGAAACAGTGCTACAATTCTTGCTCATTTTACAAAAGTACAAGATTTCAGAAAAAATGTATATTTGCAAAAGTGATTATCCAACAATGTAAGAAAGTGAAAATTTGAAATGAAGTAATTATAATGTTTTGCATAGATTGAGACAAGATACAACCATTAAAAATATCTAAAAATGTGCAGCTACAAGTTTCCATTAATTTTGAGAAACGTTTTCCAGAAGTGTAACTTGTCAAGTCTAAAAATGGTCTAATATATTTTGTGCATATAATGTGAACATAATTTACAACTATCAATTAAACATATAATCCGTGTTATTTTAAAAACAAATCCAAAGTACCCTGCAACAAAAAGTCATGGCTTACCTATTTCAGAGGGTCGGGTTGTCATTATCAATTGTGAAGTTACAGAATATTGTCATAACTAGAAATGATACATATCTTTTGCCATAATACTATTGACAATACATCTAGCAATGTTTCTTTTTATACTTTAAATAGGGTTTTACAAAAAAAGCCAGGGTTTTGCAAAAATGGCCTTGAAATGGCTACGATTTTGCTAAAAAATGGGTTTGCTTAAAAATACATCACCAATACAAATGGCTACGAAATGGGTAGAGATAACATACCTAGTTTCTCGTCGTTTCTTTGACCGGTGGGTTTGACATTTTCTAGTGGGCTCATTTTCTTGTGGGCTGGTGGGCTCGTTTTCTCATGGGTTTTTCAGCTCGTCGATGGTCTAGTGTGGTTGCCATCATTGGTGGGTGGGGTCCCTCGTAAGAAACTTCTTTGATCTGGTCTAGTTTCCATCGTTGGTGGGTGGGCTCCCTAAATCTTCATGTGAATGGAGGTGGATGGAGGAAAATGAATTCCTCCGTAGCACCTCCAATATATAAACAGGGGTTCGCGTGAATGGGGTTCACGTGAACGGGGTTTGCGTGAATCCCCCATTCACACGAACCACATTTTATGTTACACGTGGCAAGATAATGGCCTACGTGTCACTTCACCCAAACTTGGTTCATGCAAATGTTGGGTTCACGCAAACACCCCCCACCAACAGACCCGCTCCCTTCCCCACTCGCATTTTTGGGACAACAAGTGGGACACAACACCATGTGTTGACCCCATCCTAGGCCAAAGGGATCTACTACAACCTGCCATGAAGAATTGGTCAACTTCAAATCAGCAAGCTCATAATCAGGAGAAAGTACTCACAAACATTGAGTAGCTTGGAGGACAACAAGGTAAAGTTTTAAAACCTCCTTCATTCTATGTTTCATTGATCATTAGGGATAAACTAGTACATAATTGTATGATTGATTCTAAGGCAAGTAGTTTTGTAATGCCCAAGCAAATAGCTGATCAGTTGGGCCTCCAATATGAAGTCATATCCAAAGGGGTGGTGCAATTAGATGGGACAACAGTAACAATAGTTGGGGTAATCAAATAATTGAGCCTTACCTTGCATGCATGCCCCAATGTCACTGTCTTGCAAGATGTGTCAGTGATAGATTTACCACCACTTTTTACCCTATGCTTGTCAAGGGATTTCATAGCTAGAATTGGAGGCTATTTGTCTTGATTGGTCACACATGTTGTTTAGAACCATATATGGGACTAAGGCCACAATCAGGTCTGAACCTATTGCAAAATTCCACATTGGGACTAATACCCCAAGCCCAATCAATTCCAACTATTCAACATTTGATCAAGAAGATTATTCAAGCACAGATGAAGTTGATACCAAGGTTGGAAGCATCCTATATTTGACTCTTGATGAATGGGCAAGCAAGGTGCATGCTTTTGATCCCTACAAGGAAATAGAGGAATCTGAATTAGGATTTTATTACATGCATGAGGAAAATTAGCCTATTCCTAGCATCACCAAGCTAGATCACAAAGATGACAATGAGGTATGGAAGCTATTCTTTGATGGATCAAGAAGTCGACAAGGTGTAGGAGGGGGAGCCATGCTTGTTTCACCTCAAGGCATTAAGTATTATTCAACTTTTAGATTCCAATTTGCATGTTCCAACAACACTGCTGAATATGAAGCTTTGATACAAGGATTGCATTGGTCAAGAAAGAGAGGTATCAAAAACTTACAAGTCTTTGGTGATAGTGAGATGGTTGTTGATCAAGTTAAGGGGCAGCATGCTACCAAAAATGACCTGCTCAAGTGTTTTAAAAATAGGGTGTGGGACCTCATTGAATATTTTGAAGGCTTTGGCATCAACTCCATTCTTAGGAAAGAAAACTAAGTTGCTAATAGGCTTGCAGCAGTGGGCAGCCTTTGATGTTGTAGAAAGTATCAAAGAAGATAAAGTGCAGGCAAAAATTCATGTAATTATAAGACCATCATGCAGACAATAATGTAATTTGGCAAGTATTTGAAAGTGACAAGCAAATCATCAATTTCTTGCAAGAAGAAGCTGAGTTCTAGGCCAAGAATCAAGAAAAGTTGGAACAACAGTATGGTGATCAAGTGGTGTAGTTGAGAACCAACAAAATGCCAAAGGGAATTGTCACTTTGGAGTCCATCTTTAATCCTAATGATTAATTCAGGAAAGAAAAGGCAAACATCCAAGTCAAGGGAGAAGATTAAATTCCCATCTCAGTGGGAGAAGGCAAATCACTTCAAATTGGTAAAGTAGCAACCAAGCAAGAAAGGTATGAGTTTATGCAACTTTGTCAAGAGTTCCCTGATGTATTTGCTTGGAGCTATGAAGATTTGAGGAGTTTCAACCCCAAGCTAGTTCAACACACGATTGAATTGGATCCAAGTGCTAAACCCATCGGCAAAAACAAAGGCTAGTCAATCCACATATGGAGCCTCTCATGAAAAAGGAATTGAATAAGTTAATAGATGCAAGTATCATATTTCCCATCAAGAATTCAAGTTGGGTTGCAAACTTGGTTCCAATTAGAAAGAAGAGTGGAGAGATCAGATTGTGTGTAGACTTTAGAGATTTGAATAGAGTGTCCCTCAAGGATCATTACCCACTTCCTTCTATGGAGCAGATTTAACAAGTTTTTGTTGGCTCGAGAGGTTTTCATTGTTAGATGGTTATTCATGGTATAATCAGATCATGGTTAAGGAGGATGATCAGTTTAAAACAACCTTCACCACCAAATGGGGGACCTATGCATATAGGAAAATGCCATTTGGGCTGTCCAACACAGGAGCCACCTTCCAGAGGGAAATGGACATGGCATTCAAGGGACTGATCAACAAAATAGTGTTGATATACCTAGATGATATTACTATATTTTCTAAAAGTGCAGCAGATCATCTCTTTCATTTGAGACAAGTGTTCCAAAGATGTAGAAGATTTGGGGTATCCTTGAATCCTAAAAAATGTATTTTCCTAGCTCATGAAGGAAAGCTCCTTGGCCACATTGTTTCCAAAGAAGGATTAGCAATTGATCCAGAGAGGGTTGAAGCAATAAGAGCACTTCCATTACCAAGTCACAAGAAGGCCCTTCAAAGTTTCTTGGGAAGAATCAATTTTGTTTGAAGGTTTGTGCTAGACTTTGCAGCCCTTGTCAAGCCAATAACTATGATGTTAAAGAAAAGTATGGATTTCAAATGGACAGCAGAAGGTAAGGCAAGTTTTGAGGTAATCAAGGAGGCCATTTCACAAGCTCCAACTCTCATTAACCTAAATTTCTCCAAGGATTTCATCCTTTATGCATTTGGTGGTGGTGATACTATTTCTACAATTTTAGTACAATAGAACAAAGAAAATGCAGAGCAGCCAATTGCCTTCTTTAGCCAAAGCTTGGAGGACTATGAGGTGAGGTATTATTTCATTGAGAAGCATGTTCTTGTAGTGATTAGGAGCTTGAAGAAATTTAAACATCTAGTTTCAAACAACAAGGTTCAACTACTAGTTTCTCATGTGGGAATTAGGGACTTCCTCCTCAACAAAGACCTAAATTAAAAACGTGCGGGGTGGATTACTCGTGTCATGTAGTATAAAATTGAGATTAAAGTCACCAAGCTGGTCTAAGGGAAAGGATTGTATGGGTATATGGTCTCGAGCAAATCAATGGAAACAAGTAATGGGAAAGATGTTGTTTTGGTGCTGCAAGACAACCAAGAATAAGGAGGTGTTCAAGAAGAGAATGGTGGTATGCCAACTCCTTGCTAGACCCAAGACATAATACACTTCTTAAAAATAGGCCTATGCCCTCCAAGGATGAATAAAACCAAGAGAAGACACTTCAGATTGTAGGTTGTCCCATATGCACTTGTTGATGGTATTTTGTTCAAAAAGATATAAATGGAGTGTTCTGCTAAGATGCATTGGGACAAATCAAATTGATAGAACACTGGAATATTTCCATGGTGGATCAGTTGGAGGTCATTTTTCTCCAAGAGTAACAAACCTCAAGATTATGAAGGCTAGCTATTGCTGGCCCAAGGTATTTAGTGATTGTTATACATGGATCAAGAGGTGCAGAATTGTTCATTCTTTATTGGGAAGGAGAGATTAATGCCCTTCCATTGCACCCAATTTCGGTTGACCAACCATTCATGCAATGGGGTTTGGACTTCATTGGAGTCATTAACCCAAACTCAAGCCAAGGGGACAAGTGAATTCTAACAACAACAAACTACTTCACTAAGTGGACTGAGGCAATGGCACTCAAAAAGGCAAATGAATCTAGCATTCTAGACTTCGTGAGGGGATAGGAACTAGATTTGGTATACCCGCCACTATAATATCGATAATGCATTAGCATTCATAGGATCAAAGGTGACTGAATGGGATCTATCTGAGAACTTCATCAAATTATTACCCTCAAGGTAATGGCCAAGCTGAGTCTACCAACAAGAACTTGTTAAGGATCATCAAGAGAACTCTTGATGAAAATAAGAGGACTTGGCACACCAAACTGAAATCAGCCTTATGGGCTGATAGGATAACTCCCAAGAGATCCATAGGTAACTCTCCATTCAAGCTTGTCTATGGAAGAGAGGTAATCTTGCCTATGTCACTTGAGTTGCCAATGTTGGAACTCATGAAGCAATTGGAATTGTTGGAGTTTGAACCCATGGAGGTTAGATATGCAAAATTGATGGAACTCCAAGAAGTCAGAGAGCATGCAGCCCAAACAATGGAGAAGGACCAAGCCTTGATCAAGAAGACTTTTAATAGAAAAGCTAAGGCTAGAACCTTCCAAGTTGGAGATCTAGTGTTGAGATGGGATGCAGACTCGAGAAAACCTAGGAAGGCATTTAAAGTGTGATGCCATTTGGAGTGGCCCCTACATGGTCACAAAATGTAAGAACAATAATGCCTTCCAATTTTATACATTGGATGGTGAAGAACTACAGATTCTAGTTAATGGAATCAATGTAAATCATTGCTACTAGGAGGGAAACTCCTCACCTTGTACATATTAGCTTAGATTTTTCATTCCTCTAAGTACTTGTGCACATTGTTTTGTTGTAGCTTACTTTTACATTTCCCTAAGTGCTTTGGCACAAGCCTTGTTGTCCCAAGGATGCATCTTACAGGTCATGTTCCAGATCAAGTGATGTTCTACTCTCGAGTCTTCCATCTTGAAATTTTCTAATGATTTGAGAGTACCAGAAGCTCAAGTGATGACTCCATGCCCAATGGATTGCTTCAGCAATCAAGTTATTTCATCCAGTAGGTAGATGACCCCTCTGAGTCACCAAAATTGTTATTCAAAATAATCCCTTGCTTATTTTTTAGCTAACTCCATTTCATTCCTTCCTCCTTGTGTCTCGGTTGAATTTTTCACTTTCTTAGAACTCAAATTTTTTTGGAAATGGCTTCATCAAATACAAAATTTCCTCACCTTTCCAAAAAGGTAAAATTTTCCTATCTTCATGGACATTATGGCATTTTGGGTTCCTTTATTTCTAGGCAGAGTGCCAATTGACTAGACTTCGTGATATTTTATCTTCATGGACATTATATTTTGGGCGTTATGATGATCGATGATACATTTCTTATGATGATTGATGACACTAGCAGGGTTATATGGAATATTTATTGATTAGATGTTAGTCTCTTGTGGTTGATTTGATTAATGATATAGTGTTTTGGATTTAATGAAGGTAATTTTCATACTAACCTAAGTATATGTCATTGCAATTTTATTTGTGGATGATTCATGGCAAACTATGTGGATAATTGTATGCATTGCACTATCAATTGTTTAATAATGTTAGGACATTATAAGTTAGACTGAGATTGTGATGTATAGATGATGTTTATTATATTGGATAGATGCGGTTAATGTGTGCAATGAGTGTGCAGGTGACAGGTATAGGAGAGCATGGGTTTCAGGGCAGCTACGCAATTGTGCACAAGCGGCCCACGGGCTGAGTCCTAACCATGCTAAATGTTTGAGGCCTTAGATTAGATGTATTTAATTGGGCACCATGGGTGAACCCTCAATTTGTAATGTAATTATGTCTTGTAAAATTAATTATGTTTAGGGTGTGTTTTATTAAGTAAACTAGCTTAGGGGTTAATGATCTTATCTTAAGTTAAGTGTTGGTTTTGGAAAGTGTGTGTGTATTGGTAGAAGGGATTGGGGACCACATGTGAACCTTGGGTGGACCCCACACCCTCTACCCTTGTGCCCAAGCATGCCAAACCCGAAATTGGGTTATTTTGGGTAATTTTAGGGACCCCTTTTGAGTTTGGGGGTTCCCTTAGCATGAAAATGGGCCCTGGACCCTACCTAATAGGTAGGGGGCCTATTTCAAGGTTTGGAGGAGTTTCCTCCCATTTAGCTCCTCTTTAGTCACCATCCATGTAAGATGGTCATTTGTGTGAAATTGTTAAAAGTTGCTCCACTTTGTTTTATTTTAGTTTTTGGTATTTTGGGTGAAAAGGATAAAAGGTGAGTTTACTCTTACTTATTTGGTTTTTGGAATCTTTGACTCTTGAGAGGAGAGGGGGTGACACTTGTCACTTTCTCATTGGTGAGGAAACTTTTGGGTTCCTCTTTTTATTCTTCCTCATGTGGAAGGAATGGGTCTTCTTGGTTCATTTTTTTTTTGGGAGCACTTGGAGAATTTTGGGAGCTTGGACAAAGGGGAAAAGCTTAGAGTCTTGGAAAGCATTATAGAGGTAGGGTTCTTAACCTTCTTCTTCTTAGTTGTGCTTATCTTGTATGTATGCTTGATCAATGAAATAATGTGTGTGAAATATGTGTTGAGAAGTGTATGATGAATGTAGTTGTTGTTTGTTCTTGTGGTTTTCTTGTTTTCTCTCCACCATCATTTGGATTGATGGTTTTTGGAGAATGTAGGGGAAGAGAGAGGGATTTCCCTCTCAAACCTCATGGTTGTTGGTCAAGCCATGAAGGTCCCTTCTCATCCCCTCATATGGTTTGAGGTGGGAGAAAGGTTCATATGGCTTGAACCTTTCCCCATTCTTGGTGAGGAAACCCTCTTGGGTTTGAAAATCCTCCCAAGAAGGATTTCTATAGCATAAGGAGGAATAAGGAGGATGTATGATTAGGAGGTATAAGGAGTTTTTATATATATATATTTATTGGTGCTCCTATGGTTGGACACCTTGATTTGGGCATCCTTCTTCCTCTCTTCCCCCTTGTGAGGTTGACATTGTTATCCTCATGTTGTTGTTTTCATGTGTAGTAAGTGGTTAAATGGTTCTATGTTTTCTTGTTGTGTTTAAATCCCCATTTATACTTGTGCACATTGTGGAAGCTAGTTCCTCTCTCCCATGGGCTTGGGGGAGGCTAGCATGACTTCCAACCATGGAAAGGCATGTGATGATGCCTATTGGTTGGGTGGTAAACAAGCCATGTTCTCTTGGAGTTTGGAGCTCAAGTTGGAGATAGTTGGAGTTCCCTATTCTTCTTGGTTCTTATTGGTTCTTATTGTATATTTATAAATGTGATTATGTGAAGCTTTCTTTTTTTGTAAAACATCCACTTTGTATGTGATGTTTCTTGTAAACTTAAGCCATATTGTTTAAGAAAGTTTCCTTCAATAGTGCAAGGATCTTGTAAAAAAAAAAGGTTGTCTTGAATAAGCTATGTAGTTGAGCATATTTTTACAAATGTGAACCCTTGCCTTGGAAAAGTAAGCTTGTAAAATAGATATGAAAGATCTCTTCATAAAGAAATTGTTGCAACTCTATTTTGGAATAAAAAGTTGTATATTGGAAACATTGTGTTACATAAGAAATAATGTTTGTTGGAATAACTCTCTTGTAGAAATCTGCAATAGTTATTTAGTTGTGCATTACATATAAAATCAAAAAAAAAAATTTAGTGTGCTTGCATTTTATTTTGAAAAAAATATATGGCACTACATTTTGTATCAGAGCCGTGGTTCAAACACACGGACTTTTGGGTAACTTGTAGATGTCTTAGTCTTGCATTTAAAAAAAAATACATGGATGTTTTAATATAACCTCCTTGCATGAAAATCTGAAATATTTAATTAGTTAGTATTGCAAAAAATAAAAATTGAAAATACCAATTAGTTAGTTCATTTAAGGAAAATTAGTGTTCATTGAGTTTTTTTTTTAAAATGGTTATATTATCATTTTTTTTAATTAGGTTTTGGCCTGCAAGTTTGTTAGTATTGATCAAGAAATGAAAATAAATTTAATATAGTTATTTTATTTTTATTTCGCTTCCTATTTATAACTATATTTTCCTTAAATAAACAAAAATAAAAATAATAAAATAAATAAAATAAAATCAGTTTGTATATATATATACATATATATATTATATATATATATATATATTATATATACTAAATAATATATAATTTGAAAATATATTTATATATATTTGTTTTTATATTTTTAAATATATATATATATATATATATATATAAATATAAATTTAAAAAATAAAATGAAATATAACATAACATAAAAAATAAAATAAAAAAAAAATAAAACATAAAATAAAATAAAACAAAAAAAAAAACCCGCACCCCCAAAAAAAAAAAAAAAAAAATCGGGATCAGTGCCTGGGGGCCGAACCCCCCAAACCCCACCCCCCAGCACCCCTCACTAACCTACCCCGCCACAGACCCGCGCCCGGAACCCCAAACCCCAATGATCCCCCCCTCCCCAGACCCCTGATCCCCCCAGGACCCGTCCCTCCCAACGACCCCAAAACCCTATCCCACCCCCCCACGCCTCCCCGAAACCCCATGGCCCCCACGCCCCCCCGAATCCCAGCCCCCGGCCGTCCCCCCTACCCCCCTCCCAAACCCCGCCCACATGCCGACCCCCCTCCCCAAACTTGCCCCGCCGCTTCCCAAAACACCGTGCCCGCGCCCCCCCCGCGGCATTCCTCCGCTCCACCGCCCGCTCAAGCCCCAAGCAAAACAACAACAACAACAAAAAAATACATATATGACCAACAACAAAAAAATGCAATATATACAATAAAACCTCTTGGTCACCATATATTTTTCTTTATATATTTAACATATATCTCCCTTCATGCACAAAATAAATAAATAAATAAATAAAAAAAAAAAAAAATATATAATAGAGACTCTTCTTCTTCAAAAATTCCATGGAGCCACCCTTCCATAGCTCCTCCACCTGCACAAGAGGAAACAAAGAAAACAAAACAAGAAAAGTAGAAAGAAGGAAGAAACAAAACAAATGAGAAAAGAATAGAGAGGAAAAGAGACATAGAGAAATCTAGGGCAAATTTAGGGCAAGTTTGAAATCAAAGGCCAAGATTTGTTTTATCCAAGGGTTCTCTTTAAACCCTACACCCTTTAAGTCATGATCTTTTATGGGAATGTAAAATAACTTATATGGTGTGTGTGGGTAAATTAAATTAAAAGGGGGAAAACAAAATTAAATTTAAAGAGTGTGTAGAAAAATAAATAAATTAATTTTAAAAGGGAGGGGGGAAGACTAATTATATGCAGGCATGTAAATTTTTATTTAAACCCTAGGAGATTAATAGATTAAAATAATTAAATTATCATAGATGAGTGTTAATTTATTTCATTTAAATAAATTAATAATTATTATAAATTAATTATTAATGGGAAGGGACATTGCTTTGGTATTATAATGATAATAACATTAATAATAATAATTAAAATAATAAAAATAATGATAAAATAATGCTTCCAACAAACGTTTAGAAAGTTTATAAAACATTTTTTTTTACCTCGGGTTCAGGATGGCACCCAAGAGGGGACGTTCAGCTCGAGGTTCGGGACGTAGTGCGCCTACGCGGGAGTCGCCGGCCCCCGATTTTGGGCCTCAGATATTGGAAACCCTACAAAGATAGGCGTAGGGTGTCGTACATGAGCGTCTTCCACCACCGCAGGTGCCGATAGAGGAGGACATTCAGTTGGGAGATGAGTTGTTTGGCGAGGATGCACACCCAGAGCCACCTGAGCACGACATTCCGAGACGAGAGAGGTCACGCAGCCCTTCCATCCTTGGCGAGAGGGTGGCCTCGTTTCATCATAGCCTGTTCACACAGCTTCGAGGGACCTTTTGGAGATATGTGACACCTCTCACCTGTTAGACCACACCGTCAGGATCGAGACACAGGCAGTGTGATTCGAGACCTCCTTCGCCTGCAGCCACCTACGCCATCGGTTCGACAGATGGCTTTGGGGCAGAGTCCTGGCTCCTTAGCTTGGATAGTTGCTTTGGCTTGCACTCTCATGAGAGCAACGTCAAAGCCAAGTTCGCCATACACCTCCTCCGAGACGCAGCAGGCATTTGGTGGAGGAATGAGGAGCGGAAGCTCCATTTGACTCGGGATACAGTGACATGGGAGTTGTTCGAGGAGCGATTCAGGGCCCGATATATGTCAGAGCATTTTGTGCAGAAGAGGATTGATGAGTTTCACGACTTACGACAGGGTTCTAGCTCAGTGGCATAAGACGAGAGCAGTTCTTGATCTCTCAAGATGTAGACTACCTGCAAGATGAGAAGTTGTAGGTAAACAGGTTCATTCGGGGCCTGAATGCAGATATAGCAGGAGTTGTTAGGATGTTATCTCCTCCCACGCTCGAGAAGGCCATTGAGAAGGCCTACTTGGCTGAGGAGAATAGGACCAAGGCTCAGGAGCACAGAGAAAGGAACAAGAGCAAGTTCCAGGATAGATTCAGGCATTCCAGAGTCAGAGAGCACGGGGAGCAGTACCACCCCCTAGAGGAGGATTCTGGTCTTCTCCAGCAGCATCGAGAGCTCCTCCACACCCATCACAACAGACACAACATCAGGGACACCAACATCAGAGGGGTAGACAGACTCAGAGTTTTCAGCGAGGTGGGTCTAGAGGTGGTTTTGGTGGGTCTAGAGACAGGAGGCCGGGTACTCATCACTCCCACCAGCCCACTCGCAGCAGTCTGCTAGGGTTGGACCGGCAGTTCGGCCGGCGAGCACAGAGGGACCCCATCTCGTAGAGGGTACAGAGGATGTTTTATTTGTGGGGCTCTAGACCATTATGTGCGTATGTGTCCGCACAAGCCCACTACTACGGATATGCAGAGAGCTCCTAGATCCGAGCAGATGGTGGGTGACGTGGGACGCGCCCATCGTGTGTATGCAGCGGTTGACAACCGCCAGGCTGAGCATCAGGCCACAGTCATTGAGACGATAGGTACTATCAGGGGTATTTCTGTCTCAATACTTTTGATTCAAAGTGCTTCGATTCTTTATATCACCTTCTATAGTGGACCAAAGGTGGGGTAGTGGTGGCTAGGCTAGCAACCAGATAGTTTGGTAGTTGAGTTGGCCTCTGGGGCTAAACTCGCCGTGGACTCGTATGTGGAGAGTTGTGTACTCGATTTGGGAGTCTTCTCCACTACGCTTGACCTCCGAGTTATTCCTTTAGGATCCTATCAGGTAGTGTTGGGTATGGATTGGCTCGAGGCTCATCGAGCTAAGGTGGATTGTCGAGAGAAGGTCATTGAGTGTCGTGGATGATTTGGGTAGTGTAGGCAACATGTGATTTCAGTGGATGCAGAGACCCATTTCCTCGCGTATGATCTCGCTAAGCAACTCAAGCGGAGCATGCGTAAGGGTTGCCAGTTGTTTGCTATCACTATCAGTGATCGTTCGGACAGTACTCCAGAGCATTCACCCCTTGATGATCACGCAGTTTTGAGGGAGTATGCAGATGTGTTTCCAGGGGAGCTTCCAGGTTTACCACCTAGTAGGGAGGTGGATTTCACCATTGACTTAGTGCCTGGATCTCGCACTGGCTTTCTAGGGCACCCTATCGGATGACGACTTCAGAGCTTCATGAGCTCAAGATTCAGTTAGAGGAGTTGTTAGAGAAGGGTCTCATTCGCCCTAGTGTATCTCCTTGGGGAGCGCCAATCATATTTGTGAAAAAGAAGGATGGTTCTCTCAGGCTTTGTGTAGATTTCAGATAGCTCAACAAAGTCACAATAAAGAACCGTTATCCGCTCCCTAGGATTGATGACTTGTTTGATCAGATGCGGGAGCTAGAGTGTTCTCCAAAATCGATCTCAAGTCAGGATATCATCAGTTGCGCATTTCAGATGCAGACATTCATAAGACAGTGTTTCGCACACGTTACGGGCATTATGAGTTCACAGTGGTTCCATTTGGTTTGACTAATGCCCCAGCTGTCTTCATGAGCCTCATGAATGGAGTATTCAGGAAATTTCTGGATCGCTTTGTTTTAGTGTTCCTTGATGACATATTGATTTATTCTCGCTCCGAGGAGGAACATGAGGAGCATTTGAGGCAGTACTTCAGGTTTTGAGAGAGCAGAAGTTGATGGGAACTTGGAAAATGCAGCTTCTTTCAGCATGAGATTCAAGATTGGGTCATATCATATCAAAGAGGGTATCTCCGTAGATCCCTCTAAGATTCAGGCTATCTTGGATTGGCCAGCACCCACATCAGTCACTGAGGTGAGGAGCTTCATGGGTTTAGCAGGGTATTACCGCAGGTTTGTGCAGGACTTTTCTAGGATTTCTCACCCTATTACTTCTCTTCAGAGGAAAGGGAAGAAGTTTGATTGGTCAGAAAAATGTGAGCAGGCCTTTCAGTTGCTTAAGGAAAGGTTAACCACGGCACCCATCTTAGCAGTTCCAGACCCAACAGAGGATTTTGTTGTTTGCACTGATGCATCACTAGAGGGTTTGGGAGCAGTTCTTATGCAGGAGCGTCGGGTTATTGCTTTTGAGTCTCGTAAGCTCAAGGACTATGAGCTTAACTATCCTACTCACGACTTAGAGCTTGCAGCAGTTGTTCATGCACTTGTGCATTGGTGACATTTCCTTTTGGGTAGACCTTTCATCTTGAGGATGATCATCAGAGCTTACAAAGATATCTTCTCTCAAATTGAACCTCAACGCTCACAACGGCGCTGATGGAGTTCCTTTGTGAGTATGACATGGAGGTGCAGTATATCAAGGGAAAGGAAAATGTTGTTGCAGATGCACTTAGTAGACGACGGCATGTGCTTGCTTCTTTGACACTGCAGTCAGATTTGAGAGGCAGGATACTTGAGCATCTTCCAGAGGACAGGTTTTATGAGGGTGCTAGGTAGATGTTGGATTCTCAGGGTTCTTTTGAGGGTAGATATTCAGGATGCATGCTAGAGTCAGATGGTTTGCTTCGGGTTCCATAGGCACATTTATGTGCCTAAGGCAGGTGATCTGCGTAGTTTCATCCTTACTGAGGCTCATCGAGCCCCATACGCAGCACATCCAGGAGTGAAGAAGATGCATGCCGATTTGAGAGAGTTATATTATTGGCCGGGTCTTTATCGAGACATAGCAGATTTTGTAGCACGGTGTCTTGAGTGTCAGAGAGTCAAGGCAGAGCATTCTCATCCCGTAGGACTCTTATACCCTCATGATATTCCCGAGTGGAAATGGGATGTGATCTCCATGGATTTCATAGTAGGACTTCCTATGTCCTCTTATCGTCATGATGCCATTATGGTCACAGTGGATAAGTTGACCAAGGTTGCACATTTCTCGCCAACCAAGGTCACCTATAATGCACAGGCCATCACCAAAGTGTTCATGGAGGACATTGTTAGATTGCATGGGATTCCGAAGACGATCATCAATGACAGAGACACTATCTACACATCAGTTTTCTGGACTTCTTTTCAGGAGGCCTTGGGTACACAGATTAATTTCAGTTCGGCATATCATCCAGAGATAGATGGGCAGATAGAGAGGGTTAATCAGGTTCTTGAGGACATGTTGAGGATGTACGTGATGGACCAGCAGAAGAAGTGGGAAGACTATTTGCATTTAGTTGAGTTTGCCTACAATAACAGTTATCATAGCTCCATTGGCATGGCTCCCTATCAGGCTTTGTATGGACGACCTTGCAGGACACCTTTGAGCTGGGATAGACTTGATGACAGGATTATTTTGGGGCCAGCTTATCTTCAGGATTTAGAGCAGCAGGTTGTTCTGATTCGGCAGCGTCTTGAGCAGGCTAGAGCACGCCAGAAGGCGTATGCAGACACCAAGAGGATCGATCGTCACTTCTCAGTGGGTGACAAAGTCTTCTTGAGGGTTCATCCTCATAAGAGTCCGATCCATTATGGAAAGGGTTCTAAGCTATCACCTCATTTTGTGGGGCCTTTTGATATTCTTGAGGTCATCGGTCCAGTTGCCTATCGCCTAGCTTTTCCACCACGCCTTACACGGGCCCACGATGTTTTTCATGTTTCTGTACTACGTAGATATGTACCAGATGTTTCTCATGTTTTGGATTGGTCGGCATTACAGGTAGAGGACGGAGGGCAGTGGAGATTGGAGCCCGTACGCATACTGGAGCACCGGAGGTTGGCCCTTCGGGGTCGAGATTTGGACCAAGTTAGAGTGCAGTGGGACCGATATGACGAGTCATCAGCTACCTGGGAGGATGCTACACCACTGAGGGCTAGATATCCCTATCTCTTCCAATGACTTCCAGGAGGAAGTCTAATTCTAGGAGAGGGGGATGTAGTGCCCACATTTTTATAGCTCCAGTTATCTGTTGGTTCCTTTATTCCTAGACATGTTTTGATTGAGACTCTGATGGACTTTGGACATTTTAGTATGATATTTTATCTTCATGGACATTATGGCATTTTGGGCGCGTAGCGCCAATTGGACTAGATTCGTATACTGGTATATTTCTTATGATGATTGATGACACTAGCAGGGTTATATGGAATATTTATTGATTAGATGTTAGTCTCTTGTGGTTGATTTGATTAATGATATAGTGTTTTGGATTTAATGAAGGTAATTTTCATACTAACCTAAGTATATGTCGTTGCAATTTTATTTGTGGATGATTCATGGCAAACTATGTGGATAATTGTATGCATTGCACTATCAATTGTTTAATAATGTTAGGACATTATAAGTTAGATTGAGATTGTGATGTATAGATGATGTTTATTATATTGATGATGCGGTTAATGTGTGCAATGAGTGTGCAGTGATGGTATAGAGAGCATGGGTTTCGTGGCAGCTACGCAATTGTGCACAAGCGGCCCACGGGCCGAGTCCTAACCATGCTAAATGTTTGAGGCCTTAGATTAGATGTATTTAATTGGGCACCATGGGTGAACCCTCAATTTGTAATGTAATTATTATGTCTGTAAAATTAATTATGTTTAGGTGTGTTTTATTAAGTAAACTAGCTTAGGGGTTAATGATCTTATTTTAAGTTAAGTGTTGGTTTTGGAAAGTGTGTGTGTATTGGTAGAAGGGATTGGGGACCACATGTGAACCTTGGGTGGACCCCACACCCTCTACCCTTGTGCCCAAGCATGCCAAACCCGAAATTGGGTTATTTTGGGTAATTTTAGGGACCCTTTTGAGTTTGGGGTTCCTTAGCATGAAAATGGGCCCTTGGACCCTACCTAATAGGTAGGGGGCCTATTTCAAGGTTTGAGGAGTTTCCTCCCATTTAGCTCTCTTTTAGTCACCATCCATGTAAGATGGTTGGGTTGTGTGAAAGTGTTAAAAGTTGCTCCACTTTGTTTTATTTTAGTTTTTGGTATTTTGGGTGAAAAGGATAAAAGGTGAGTTTACTCTTACTTATTTTGTTTTTGGAATCTTTGACTCTTGAGAGGAGAGGGGTGACACTTGTCACTTTCCCATTGGTGAGGAAACTTTTGGGTCCTCTTTTATTCTTCCTCATGTGGAAGAATGGGTCTTTCTTGGTTCATTTTTTTTTGGAGCACTTGGAGAATTTTGGGAGCTTGAAGGGAGCTTGGACAAAGGGAAAAGCTTAGAGTCTTGGAAAGCATTATAGAGGTAGGGTTCTTAACCTTCTTCTTCTTAGTTGTGCTTATATTGTATGTATGCTTGATCAATGAAATAATGTGTGTGAAATATGTGTTATGTAGTTGTTGTTTGTTCTTGTGGTTTTTCTTGTTTTCTCTCCACCATCATTTGGATTGATGGTTTTTGGAGAATGTAGGGGAAGAGAGAGGGATTTCCCTCTCAAACCTCATGGTTGTTGGTCAAGCCATGAAGGTCCCTTCTCATCCCCTCATATGGTTTGAGGTGGGAGAAAGGTTCATATGGCTTGAACCTTTCCCCATTCTTGGTGAGGAAACCCTCTTGGGTTTGAAAATCCTCCCAAGAAGGATTTCTATAGCATAAGGAGGAATAAGGAGGATGTATGATTAGGAGGTATAAGGAGTTTTATATATATATATGTATTTATTGGTGCTCCTATGGTTGGACACCTTGATTTGGGCATCCTTCTTCCTCTCTTCCCCCTTGTGAGGTTGACATTGTTATCCTCATGTTGTTGTTTTCATGTGTAGTAAGTGGTTAAATGGTTCTATGTTTTCTTGTTGTGTGTAAATCCCCTTTATACTTGTGCACATTGTGGAAGCTAGTTCCTCTCTCCCATGGGCTTGGGGGAGGCTAGCATGACTTCCAACCATGGAAAGGCATGTGATGATGCCTATTGGTTGGGTGGTAAACAAGCCATGTTCTCTTGGAGTTTGGAGCTCAAGTTGGAGATAGTTGGAGTTCCCTATTCTTCTTGGTTCTTATTGTATATTTATAAATGTGATTATGTGAAGCTTTCTTTTTTAAAAACATCCACTTTGTATGTGATGTTTCTTGTAAACTTAAGCCATATTGTTTAAGAAAGTTTCCTTCAATAGTGCAAGGATCTTGTAAAAAAGGTCTTGAATAAGCTATGTAGTTGAGCAATTTTTACAAATGGAACCCTTTGTCTTGAATAAGCTATGTAGTTGAGCATAAAGAAATTTTTACAAATGTGAACCCTTGCCTTGAAAAGTAAGCTTGTAAAATAGATATGAAAGATCTCTTCATAAAGAAATTGTTAGTGTGCTTACTCTTATTTTGAAAAAATATCAAAAAGGGAAATTTTTTGGGTTTCGGCCAACTTGATTTTTTTCCTATTTTGCCATAAATCTTGAGAGGGCATATCTTTCAATCTAGAGCTCGATTTCCTTGATTTTAGCATTGTTGGAAATCTATTGAGGTACTCTACATGATAGAATCTTCAATTTTGTGTTTTGATGGAGTTTGGAGAGAGAAAATAAAAAATTCCTATGGCATGGGAAAGAGAGTAGAACTGACATTTCAACCACCATTTTTAATGCAGTATGGCCTGCATTCTTCTCCAGCATGGTTGAAAATCTTTGGGAATGAACTTTTAAGGGTACCCATGCCTTCTTGATGGATTTGGTTAGTGGTTGAAGCATTCTTTCATGTTTTCCTGCGTTTCTTCTTCCTGGCTTGGGTTTTCATTGTTAAAAGGCCAATTTTGGCTCATTTGTAAAGGTTGAACATTTTTTATGAACTGTAGGCTCCCTTCTTCACCCTGGAAAGTGGATTAGTGGAATATCATACCTTTTTAAGGACTGCAACATGTTTTCTACCTCTTTGTTGTTGTAATGCATTGAATTAAACATGGAAATGACAATGCAAGCTCTGTGAATGAGTTTTCATCCCTCTTCTTGTGTTGTTTCTCTCATTTTGATCTTTCATTACACTTTAGCAATATGTGCATGATTTTTGTTGCATTTCTATAATATGTATCAATTTTCAAAACTAGATGTTCATCACTCTTTTGGTGTATCACCTTGTTTAGTCTCAGTTTTATCTTCTTTCCTTCTATCCTTGTCTCCTTGGTAGAATTAGAGTAGGATTTTGAGTTAAACCTCTAAAAATTTCATGCATACATCTGATCATAGGAGTGGAGGAACCAACCTATAATCTAGAGACTCTTTTCCCATTTTTACAAGTCCCACACTTGGGGAAAATATTCAATGTTGTGCAATCACATTGGATGTCCAATATGAAGCTAGAAATATGAGAAAACATCCAGGGTGCTACTTGATTTTCTCTAACAATTATCACATTAAATTATATGACAATGAACAAGTTAAGGAAGGGGACGATGATTACCTTAAACTTTGAAAACTTACCTTAGCTTTGGTTAAAAGACACAGGTACCCTTGAAGGTGAGATAAGGGAAAAATAGATTATTTTCTTTTGCATGCTCACAAGTGACAAATAAAGAAAGGTGACATATTTACTAGGTCTTAATAAATCTAGAAAATAAAATTATTATGATTTGCATGTGAAGTGCACAGTGTCACATCATGGCCTCACTAGAAGACAAAACTGAAGAAGAAGACAAAATAGGTGTTATATCAACTCAAGAGAGACAATGAGATGATTATTTTAATCATTCACTATAGGATAGGATTGCATGCACTTGTTTGAGAAGAATTTCACATCAAGCAAAGGCTATTATTTGCCAAAATAGTCACCCAAGTTATCATTGTAATAAAAATAGAGTAGTCAACCGCACTTTGTGAATGAGTGTATTTTTTGGAACTAAGGCTATTTTTGCCTCATTGTAAAAGCATGGTTATTTTTATTCCTTTATTTATTCATGATAAAGGCTAAAATTAGCATGCATGGGTGAGTACAGATTGCATCCTATTTTTAGGAGGGTTGGGTGAATTATTTTTGTTATATATTGTGTGCATTAACAAGGCACATAGAAGGAATTTTTGGATATATGAGTGTTGAAGAAGATTTTTCTAGAAATTTTCCCTTGAATGAGAACCATTTATTACCTTTCCAATTATTTGTAGTGGTGTGTATCTTTCTATTATCTCTTGTGAATGTTAATTCCCTAATTAATTATCTTACCGTGTTGTAAATTTGGTGTTTCTATACGAGTCTTAGTGTGTATATGTCACTCTTTGTGTTGTTGTGATTTATCCCTCGACGCACAAGTGTTTGCCTTAGGATCAAAATGAAACCCATTGTTTCGTGCTTCGTGATTTGTTCTCAATATATTATGTATGAATTTAATCAAAGCCCTGAATAATTTTGGTGTATAACCCCATTTCAATTTTAGTTACATCCATCTTTTAAACCCTTAAAACCCCAAAAATTAGTTTAGGATACATCAATAAGGAACCGTCCTTGATGCCAAAACTTGCCTCAACAATAGGTATACCCAAAGATCTGATATGTTTCCATTGTATCCACAGAAGTGAGGAATAAAGCAAGATTAGAACCCCTACTATTATCCCTCAACCAGGGTGCACTTTTGAGAGATAACGGGACCATAGACAAGTATAAAGCAAGATTGGTAGCAAAGGGGTATGAAGAAAAGGAAGGAATAGACTATGAGGAGAAATTTTCTTCCACATATAAGATTAAAATGATCGGGATGATATTTTCTCTAGCTGCATAGTTAGGATGGAAAGTCCATTAAATGGACGTAAAAATTTCTTTTTTAATGAAGATCTACATTAAGAATTATACATGACTCAACCTAAGGGTTATGTTATACCTCGAGAAGAAATAAAGGTATGTAGACTCAATAATATTTTTATGGCCTTAAACAAGCACCCCAGGGCTTGGTACATCAAACTTAATGAGAATATCGTTTAACGCGGATTCATTAGAAATACATATCAAGGGGGATTGTGATTGTTTTTTTCTATGTCGACGATCTATTCATCACTATAATTTTAGTAAAGATGATCGATGCAACAAAGAAATATCTTAATCTATCATTCACATGACACATCTCTGGTTCATGCACTACTATCTTGGTTTGGAAGTATGAAAGAAAGAGAATAAATTTTTGTTTCTCAATTGAAGTATACCAAGAAAATGCTCGAGAAATTTAGGATGATGGATTACACACCAATTTCTAAACCGATGGAGATGAGGCTGCAATTATCTCTCTTAGATCCATCTCCTATGGTAGATTCAACTCTCTACCAACAATTGATTAGGAGTATCGTTTACCTAACTTATACTAGACCAAATATCAACTTTGGAGTAAAATATATTTCTAGGTTTATGCAAGAACCAAAAGTTTTTCTTGGAAGGAAGAAAGGAAGATCTTGAGATATCTCAAGGGTACAATGGATCTTGGTCTAGAGTACAGGAGAATAATCGTTTCTTCTTGACTGTATATCCAAATTCAGATTATGCACATTACATTGATGATAGGAAATCCACTTCTGAATTTGTATTCTTTTTAGGATCTGGACCAATATCATAGGGAAGTAAGAAAAAAAAAAATTCTCACTCTTCTACAGAAGCCAAACATCATGCTGCATGTGGAGCCATCTGCGAAGTGATATGGATATGTCACATACTGGAAGGACTTGGAGTACCACAAGAAAATCCTACCACCATGTATGTAGACAATGATGGTGTTCTCAAACTTGTTCACAATACATTTTTTCACGAGAGAAAAAATAACATCGAGGTAAAAGTTCATTTCATACATGAGAACATCTTAAAACAACATACAAATTTAGTTTTCCCAACAACTGAACAATGAGAAGATATCTTCACAAAGTCACTTGCATGTGACAAGTTCGAGTGTTTCGAGAATTCCTCTCCTCATCTCTTGAGGAAATGAAAAATTAAGGGGGAATGTCGGGGTAAACATAGTTTACTATAGTTTATTTATGCATTATATCTACCTTAGGTAAGTAGTAATTCCCTATGATAATTAATTATTGTATTGTTGTATGGTTTTATAACCATATTTTCCATATTGTATTCATAGGTTTAATTTTTACATAGTTGTAATAATTATATTTTTTATCTTTTATATTTTTGTGCTTCTTGGATGTATTTTTGAATAAATCATGAATCTTTATATATTTTTGCACCTATGCAACATCCCATTTATATGCATATGGATTTCCAATATCTATAAATATTGCAGCCATTTCTATTGTACTTGATTTTTATTTAACATCAATAATATTTACGAGGATTTTGTCCTTCTTATAGAATGATGAATTTATGATTTGTGACATTATATATGAGCATTGCTAGTCCATAGCCATTATAAATACCACTTACTCAGGAAAGTTGATATGTATATGTGTTAAGCTAAGATGTAAAATTGTGGGTTTTTCTCAACTCAAGGTTGAGATTACCAATCATATTGTTCACACAATTTGATCTTCTTTCCTTTTGAATCCCACAATTGTACCAATTCCACATAAAAAAAGTTTGACATTTTATTCAAGCATCTATGCACCCCTTATTACACCATTCATTTCTTACCTTCTCTTCTCTTTGTGTAAGTTGATCACGAGGATAAAAACAAAAAGTATCATGAAGTGGAGCAATGCAACATATACATCATACTTGACTAATTGTGCATGGTGAAGAATGAACTATATTGAAATGTTTGTAGGAAATGAAATGAAATTATTTTGGACCATGAGTTGTCCCTAACCTTCTTACGACTAAAAACTTCTATGTTAGAATAAACACTAAGAAAATATATCAAATGCACCTTACCTCCATGAACTTTATCTTAGCTAGTGTCATTCTTGATGGTTCATTGCAAATCTGATTGGTCTTCTGCAGATTGTGGAGATGAAAACATGGAAATTTCATAGGAAAGAACACATACTTATCATTCCTTTCAAGATATTCATGATATCCATAGTATTGACATGGTACACTATAGGAAATAAATTTGAGTTGTTTCTAGGTCTAGGGATGCTTACCTTGACTTATCATTTATCTTCTTCAAGGTCGTAATGGCACTCATGCACATGATTTTACTTTGGTCGAATATGTTGATAATTATGCCATGTTTGAATACTATTAATAATAGTCCAACCACTTCAACCATTGTTATTCTCAATCCTTCATGGAGAATTTCTTCTTCTCTCATTCGCATTATCAATATTATTTATTGACCCTCGGTGCATAAATTATTGTGACCCCTAAATTCAATTCTATAAACATCGTATCAATGAGATATAATCCAAATGAAAAAAATAATTAGTTACCTATACAACTATACCATGATATTTGGAAGTGGGGCAACTTATCACCAATTCCATCTTTTCCCATGTACATAAAGCGTTCTTCACACATTTTTAAGGTTGTATTAGAGGGTGTATGTGATCCTTACCATTTAATGTTTAATCCCTACCACACCTTGGAATATCATCAAGGTGTTCATCCTTCTTGGTCCATGTTTCTTCAATAACTGGATCTTCCCCTTTCATACTATTTTCATAGCTTGATCACCTATGTTTGGGATGTTTTTGTGTCTCTTACCAAGACCTAATTCTCCTTCATCTTTATGTTCTTTATAGAATGATTATATAAATAGTCCAAGAAGCTTATGGTTATCATGTATATTCAGAAATGGGTTCCAACCATCTATATCTCTTCACCATCTTCACCCTCTTACTCATCATGCCTCTTTTCAACCCTGAATTCATCACATGTTAAAATAACATAAGTATTAACTGAACAATGATAATTAATTACCTCATAATGTTTTACTTCCATAACAACAATGGGAGTTATGGAAAAATCTTCATCCTCCATGAATCCATATCCTTTCACTTCTTATAAGAACATATCACTAGGATAAAGGTACTCAATTTCAATTTGTAATTGGGTGTTATGTACACAAGTCCTCTTACCAAACTGAATTTTGGACTTTTCCTCTCCTCCTAAAGTTAGAATTGATTTTTCTCCATCATGTGTGTGACCATTAGGGGTTAAAATTTTGTCAAATAATTTAAGAAACTTATACCTTCCAACCCTTACTCATATGTGGTGTCCTTATGGAGCATTGGCCTCTTCCTTGTTGCTTGGGTCTTTAACCTTGTGCCGATTCCAAATCTCTATATTTACAACTCTACAAGCACAAAAAAGGAGGTCATCCCAAACCTTCTCTAGATGATATCTATAGAGAAACATCAAATATGGAACCTTGTTAGACTTTGGAGAGGCTTCTTATTTTATTATCCTAGGTTCAACAATCTTCTTTATAGGGAGGATGAGGGTTTCTATTGACATTCCTAATTTCCCTTGCATCTTCTTGAACCTTTATAACTTGTCTTCTATGATTCACGGTAAGGATGATGATGATAATATACCAATGTAATGTCTCTTTTTAGGGGAATCAAGAAATGAACAAAACATGAGATGTAACTTAAAAATCATATCATGGAATTATTGTTAGATGGTTGATTTAACCCTACAAATATGTAAATTAGACCCTTCATAGGGAAACTAATTCCTTAGAGGAGTTAAATCCCTCAAAGGTGGGTCAAAACTTGTTAATTCCATTACAATATTATGCCAATATTATTAGGAAATCCTCGATAAACATAATCAATCACAGAAATTAGAATTGAGAATAAAAATAATAAATTAATGGAACCCTCAACCAACAAACATAATCAAGCTTGGAAAATGGTAAAAAAACTCCAAAATTAACAAAACTTAAGATCGATGCCTTAGAAAATATGTAGAAAAGATAGAATATTCATATTTTCCAAATTATCATCACACATGTACAAAATAATCACTCCCAAGTGGGTTGTTTCACTCTAAATAAATAGATCATTAGACTAGAGATAAATAATGCAAGAAAATGATAATTTATTGCCTTTTAGATTAGTTTACATACATAAAAATTTATGGAAACGTTTTCATGCTCCATAAGTCCTCAACCAAGGTGTCCATCCTTGGAAAAGGTCATCAATCAAGAAGTTACTGTCGCTTGAGAAAGGTAGATAAGGTGCTTCAACATTAAACCTTAACCAAAATATGAATATTCACTAACAAAATAATTCAATAATCGACAATAAACCTCCTTATATAACCACAAGGAGTGCTTAACAAATATAGAAATGATGGTGGACCCCTTACGATTAGAGATTATAAATATTTAATTGTATTTGGATCCTACATGTTCAAAATACTTGTATTTCCTAACTACTTAAGTCCTTCTATTGGAATGATAGTGTTCCCAATAGGATATATGATGATAAATAAAATATGTAAAATAAAAACATAGTATAGATATTCCCATTGATTTCCCTCGGACCCACGGGGACAAGAATTTGTTAAGGTATTCAAAAATAAGCCTTCAAAAAGGGATATGACAATGCCTCTAAATACAATGAAAATGAACCTATTACTAAGGAAATGCAATAATTTAATTTGTACTTATGACTATGTTTGTTATTTTTTTTGGTTCATAATAATTCAATATGCACTTCACATTATTTTGTCATAATCATAAATCTCGGTTCATGCTCACTAAGGAATAAAATTTGAGAAAAGTATTTATTTAATTTCATACAATTTTTCCTATCATTTGTTTATGAAACATATGCATAAATATTTTAGAGGGATAGAGTTTGGATTTTTTTTTCTAGTAATTTCAATTGTTATATGTATATATACACACATTTGTAAAATAATGTAAAATCTGTCAAAAACTTACCATAGAAAAACAACGCATAGAGTGCGAGTTCATGTGTTTGGAGAGTAAATTTTGGAAAAATTACAATTTTTTTATAAAACTTAAAAAGCCTTGTGACATATCTTGTCTCTATAAATATTTACAGATATTAAAATAATTAAATGTTATTGAATGTGATGAGTCTACTTGTAATATGATTGTGATTTCATTGTATTTACTTTGAAGAATGGATTAGGGAGGTCGTAATCACCATGAATTATGTTTCCCATTAGAATATTTATTTTTCAAATATTGAGGGATATTAGTTTTTACATAATTTACCCTAGGGTTTACACAATTTATTCTATCATTTAAAAAATTTACATTATGCTTTACATAGTATTCCCATGGTTTACACAATTTACCCTAGGATTTACACAATTTACATCGTAGACTTTACACTATTTATGTTGTTTTACATAATATTCCATATGGTTTACATAATTTATCCTAGGGTTTAAATAAGTTCATTTCAAATTGATCCTAGGATTTACACAATTTCTCCTAAAATTTACATTTTAAATCCTAGATTTCACATGCATTATTAAAAAGATTATGTGAAAATTTGCATACCTCTAATATGGATTTTGTCACATACTCTTCTTGTTGTATTAGATGGTTTTATTTCCTTAAATATTGTAGTTTTTCTTCATGTATATGCCGAGTTTTCCATTATTTCTCTATTGTCCTAAGAGTTATATTTATTCGTTTCTCCTCTTCCTTTTTGTTGTTTTATTTACTATTTCCTCTACCTTTTTACTAGCCTTTATTTATATTTAACTGTAGTTATCCTATCCTCTCCATTTTCACTT